>JAVALU010001758.1:0-600000 GCA_030770095.1 Gila robusta
TCTGCTGTCCTGAGAAAAGCCGTCGCCGTCGAGAAGGCATCACTCTAGCGAGCTCCCGGACCCTGAAGAAGCCGGCCGTCTTCGCCACCTTCAGCCGCCCTGCAAGCTAGCGCCATCCGACGACTGTATCCTTTTTCTCTATATTCAAAAGAGCCGAGCGTCTTTGTAAAGATGTCTCGTTTTTCCTGCGGCTCTTGCCGCGCTCCTCTCGAGGACGGAGACCGCCATGTCGTTTGCGCTCTCTGCCTGGGACTCGAGCACGCAGAACTCGCCCTCGCGGATGGAGGATGCGACTTCTGTGAGAGCCTGCCGTTGTCGTCCCTGCGGGCACGACTTCTGGCGGCACAATCTGCTCCCGCGCCGCCTCTCTCTTCGCCGCGTAAGAAGAAACGCCGCGCCCAGAGGCCGCCGGAGCCCCCTGCGGAACCATGCGGGCCGCCGCCGCCGCTTTCCGCTTCCCGCTCTCCCTCCCCGCCCCAGCCGGACATACAGTTGCCGCCGAGTGGCCGCTCTGTCGCTTCCGATGACGCCGCGGAGGAGAAGGATTCCTGTTCACTGCTCGCGTCAGACAGTGAGGAATGGTCATCTCTCGGATCCACGAGAGAGTCGGCGGGGATCCGCGCCGGAATAGAGGAGGAACTAATGCGCCTCCTCTCACAGGCCGTCGAACGCCTCGGTCTCGAGTGGTCTCCTCCACCCGAGCAGGCCCCGAACCGGATGGACGGCAGCTTTTTTCATCGGCGCTCGACCCCCGCGTGCAACCGGGCCGCCCCATTCCTGCCTGAACTTCACACAGAGCTGACGAAGTCCTGGAATGCCCCGCTCTCGGCTAGAAAGAGCTCCGATATATCCGCCTCGCTGCGCTCAGTGGACGGAGCCGCCGAAAAAGGTTATTCAGCCATGCCGCCCGTTGAGGACTTGGTCGCCGCACACCTCTGCCCGCCCTCTGCTAGATGGCGCTCTTCCCCCACGCTTCCTTCGAAAGCTTGCAGAGCGACCTCGAGCTTTCATGCTCGCGCTTATGCCGCCGCCGGTCAGGCCGCCGCAGCGCTACATTCTATGTCTGTCTTCCAAGTGTTACAGAGCGATATTCTCCGTGAGTGGGCCGAGAGCGGTAGAAACCCCTCCTCCGCTGTCACGGATCTGAGAAGCTCTGGGGAGATGCATGGCCAGCCTTTGTGTATCCGAGAGACACTTATGGCTCACGCTCGCCGACATGGGAGATTCTGAGCGCGCCGCGTTTCTTAACGCGCCCCTCTCCCCGACGGGCCTTTTTGGATCTCCTGTCACGGGAATCGTCGATCGCTTTTCCGAGGTCCAGAAAGCCACTCAGGCCATGAATTTGTTTCTGCCCCGCCGCGCTAGCTCTTCCGCAGGCCGCTCTCGCGAGCCTCCTGCCAGAGCTCCACCGCAGCGCCCTCCTCCGCAGACTCAAACAGCCCAGCGCAGACAGGGCGGCCGCCCTCGCTCTCGCTCTGACAGCCGCCGCAGACCGCCGCCCCCACGGGGCCCGCGACCCAAGATCACGCTGAAGCCTGATCATCAGAAGTCTGCCTAGCAAAGTTAAGAAAACGACGGCGCTCTCCCGCTGCGGCCGGACCGCCGTCAAAGCTTCGCCCTCTGCCAGTCCCCGTTGTTTCGCCGACTGCTGTAGTGTTTACCGCCACAAACAAGCCGGTGTCCCTGCCCGCTTGCGAGCGACAAAAAGCCGTTTTTACGGCTACCCAGAGAAATCTCAAAAAGAGAAAATATGCCGGTTGTGTAGAAAATGTGCCCACAATCATGTGTTCACCCATACACACAAGCATAACATATCCCGTGTCTCTCTCAGAGCCCCATCACATGAAACGGGCACAGCCCGCTCTAATATCAGAGAACATAAACACGCCCACGAATTCATGCGCGTGTCCCCTCTCTGCTCGCTCTGTTTCACGGCCCATAGACTCCTCTCTGAGTGCAAGTCCCGTTGCCACACACATTCAAAGCGCGCCCACACACTGTGTCCAGCCCGCTATGTACAGCAATCAGGGCGATATAGCCATTCGGCCACTAGCCGCATGCTCCAAAGCGTGGGAAGCCATTCCAGGCATTTCCCCGTGGGTGCTAAGCATTATAAAGAACGGCTATCTGCTACAGTTTCGCCGCCGCCCGCCTCGTGCGCGCGCTCGGCTCGAATCTACTGTCAGCCCGCTGGCCGCCGGCATGCTCCGCTCAGAAATTGCGACGCTGTTGCAAAAGGGCGCCATAGAGAGAGTCCCGCCATCTATGACCGAGTCGGGGTTTTACGGCCGTTATTTTCTGGTTCCCAAGAAAGACGGCGGCCTCAGACCGATTTTAGATCTCAGGTTTTTGAACAAAGTGCTCATGAAGAGACCGTTCAAGATGCTCACTACCAGGAAACTCCTCGCGCAAGTGCGCCAGGGGGACTGGTTCATCTCTCTAGACCTGAAAGACGCCTATTTTCAGATCCAGATAAATCCCCGTCACAGGCCATTCTTACGTTTCGCCTTCGAGGGTCATGTTTATCAATACGCCGTTCTCCCGTTCGGCTTATCCCTGGCGCCCCGTACATTCACGAAGTGCATGGATACGGCGCTCGCCCCCCTGCGGAGCCAGGGGCTGCGCATATTGAATTATCTGGACGACTGGCTGATTTTGGCCCAATCACAGACGGAGCTTCTGTCGCACCGCGCAGTTCTCCTCGACCATCTGAAAACGCTGGGCCTCTCTGTCAACTGGACAAAGAGCTCCCTTCAACCCAGTCAATCGATTTCCTTTCTAGGAATAGATTTGAACTCGGTCACGATGACGGCTCGCCTGTCCACACAGCGCGCGCGCAGTGTTCAGCGACTAGCCGCCTCGTTTCAGATGGGCACCCGCACACCTCTGAAAACTTTTCAGAGGATGCTGGGTTACATGGCCTCAGCCTCCGCTGTGCTTCAGCTGGGCCTTCTGCACATGCGCCCGCTTCAGCTTTGGTTAAACAGCCGTGTACCCCACCGCGCGTGGAACACGGGCCGCCAGCTGATCAGGGTTACGCAGACATGTCTCACGCCGCTGCAGCCATGGACAGTAGCAGAATGGTTTCGGCAGGGCGTCACGATGGGGACCTTTTCCCGCTGAAAAGTCATCTCGACAGATGCATCCAACACGGGTTGGGGTGCAGTCTGCGAGGGCTCACCGGCCTTCGGCCATTGGTCGACTTAGGAAAGCCCCTTACACATAAACTGTCTGGAAATGCTTGCGGTCGAGAACGCGCTCTCGCGCTTCCTCCCGCTCATTCGGGGACACCACGTCCTGATCCGTTCGGACAACATGGCTGTGGTCTCCTATCTCAACCGTCAGGGCGGTGTCAGATCCAGGAATCTCTTTCTACTGACACACTGCATTTTAGTTTGGTCTCAGAGCCGCCTGCTCTCGCTCAGAGCGACGCATGTGCCGGGCCATCTGAACGACGGTCCAGACATACTGTCCAGGAACCTCATCTCCACAGGAGAATGGTCCCTGAACACACAAACGGTCCAAATACTGTGGCGGCTATTCGGCAGAGCAGAAGTGGACCTCTTCGCGTCAGAAGAGAACGCTCACTGCCCAATATTTTTTTCAAGGAGCGAGGACGCGCTAGCCCAGGAATGGCCTCGCCGCCCGCTCTATGCATTCCCTCCGATCGCTCTGTTACCGCAGGTAATTCAGAGGATCAGGGACACACGCCACTCGGTGCTCCTCATAGCTCCGCGTTGGGAGAGTCAGAATTGGGTTCCGGAGCTCACTCAGCTGTCACAGACAGCCCCATGGCCCATCCCAGTCAGAGCAGATCTCCTCTCTCAAGCTCGCGGCACGATCTGGCACCCCCATCCACGGCGCTGGGCGCTACATGCATGGGTGATCAACGACTATTCGTTGATTTGCCAGAGGGAGTAAGAAACACTATCATACAGGCTAGAGCACCTTCCACGAGAAGGCTCTATGCGTCTAAATGGTCTGTGTTCTCAAAATGGTGCACCGACAAACATCTGGACCCACGGTCATGCGAGGTGCCGTCTTTGCTAGTTTTCCTTCAAGAGATGCTGGACAAGGGCAGGTCCCCCTCCACTCTCAAGGTTTACGTGGCAGCCGTCGCGGCGTTCTCTGAACCCCGACGCGCTCAGTCCCTGGGCAAAGACGAGTTAGTCATCCGCTTCCTCAGGGGAGCTAAGAGGATGAACCCTCCGCGGCCCCCTTCGGTTCCTATCTGGGATCTTTCTATAGTCCTCGAAGCTATGAAAGCACCCCCGTTCGAACCGCTCGAGTCTGTGGACCTAAAATACCTCTCGCTCAAAACCGTTTTTCTGACGGCTCTGTCCTCAGTAAAACGCGTGGGGGATCTTCACGCGCTCTCATCCAGCGCCGCGTGTCTTGAGTTTGGACCGAATGATTCTGTTGTCATTTTCAAACCTAAGCATGGCTATGTCCCGAAGGCGATTGGTACCCCGTTCAGGGCTCAGATTATTTCCCTATCGGCTCTGCCTTCATCCGATAGTGAGCGCGACTCCAATCTCCTCTGCCCGGTGCGGGCTCTGAGATTGTACACTACGCGCGCTGCCGCGTTCAGACGCGCTGAGCAGCTTTTCGTGTCGTTTGGGGGGCGCACCAAAGGCCTGGCCGCCTCTAAACAGACACTGTCTAGATGGATAGTGGACGCTATCGCCTCTGCTTACGCATCTAAATGCCTGCCCTGCCCTCTGGGCATCAGGGCGCACTCCACTAGAGGCATGGCCTCATCGTGGGCATGGTCCTGTGGAATTTCCATTCATGACATTTGTGTGGCCGCGGGATGGGCCTCCCCGTCCACTTTTGTCAGATTTTACAACTTGGAAGTTCCCGCCTTGCAGGCAAAATTACTAGCTGTCTAAAGACCAGCTCCCTAAGAAGCTGCATTACTGGGAGTCCCTCACACAACCGGTTCGCCCCTTGTGCTCTCCTTAGATGCTTATGTATACACTTCATGTGCCCGCTCTGCCGGCCTCATATTACATTCACTCCACGTTAAAAATCCCCCGGTATCACCCTGGGATTCATGAGTGGATTCATAGCGCGCACGGCGTTGACCAGGTGTTCCCGCAGCGTAAGCTAGCTTACGCAATACGAGAGAACCTCTCGTAAGAGAACGAATCGGTTACCTAACGTAACCTCGGTTCTCTCTAGAAGAGGGAACGAGTATTGCGTTCCCGGCCGTGCTTGCGCTACTAGCGTTTCGCTTCACGCTGAAATAAATCAACATATAAGCCTGGGAGAGACTGTTATATACACCATAGCCACGCCCATTCTGGCGGGCCATGATGCAATGAGCGCGCGGGCGCTTCTCATTGGCAGCGGGTTCAGCCCCGCTCTCCCATAGGCTTAAGCAGTTCTCTCTGAGCGAACCAATGAGCTGCTAGCTAGCCTGCTCTAGGTCTGCCGCAGAGGAACTGCGTTGTCAATGGATACAAATTATGAAATAATTTTTTGGCTTCAAACTCTCAGCAAAGATGAATCTTTCCCGCAGCGTAAGCTAGCTTACGCAATACTCGTTCCCTCTTCTAGAGAGAACCGAGGTTACGTTAGGTAACCGATTCGTTTTCATGCCTGTTTAATCAAAAATATCTTCATTTGTGTTCCGAAGATGAACAAAAGTTTTACGGGGTTGGAACAACATGAGGGAGAGTAATTACTGATAGCTTTTTCATTTTGGGGTGAACTATCCCTTTAACAAACACCAGCCCATTTTAATATCTAAACATCTCTGTAAAGAAATATAACACACCAGGCCACCATGTTTCTGAAAACAAACTGCATGTGTGGGGAGTGTCAGTTACATTTTAAATGTAGTGCCACTCAAAGTCCATAAGTCTTTTTAAAAGATTTGATACTTTGGTACTGACGGTTATGGTCTTCTTCTGCACAGTTTTCCCAGATTTTTTGGACATCACTTTTCCCCTTGCAGCCTTGGTTCCCTTTTCTGGATTAATTCCAACAAAACGTCTGAAAAATAAGAGGAGAATATCTTCAGTGAACAATGATTTCAAAGGAATAGTTCACCCAAAACATCAATTTATCCCATAATTTACTCACCCTAAAACCATCCTAAGTGTATATGACTTTCTTCTTCCAGCCAAACTCAATCAGAGTAATATTAAATAATACGTTTTTGAAGCTCCAATAAATGCATCCATCAATCATAAAAGTAATCGATATGAATCCAGTGAGGTTAATAAATGTCTTCTGAAGAAAAGCCATGTGTTTTTGTAAGAAAGATATCTGTATTATATAACTTTATAAAATATAATCACTGGCTTCTGGCATGGCCGTATGCGCGTTCATGATTGAGTCGAGTTCCAGCGGAAGGGTGACCTCTGACCTGACGTAGGACGTATGGCGAAGACGTAGCGAAGGCTTAGGTTAGAATTGACGAATGCAGAAGTGCAGAGGATAGAGAAAAACACATTCTTCCGGAACTCGACTCTCGCATGAACGTGCGTACATCTGTTGCCGGTAGCCAGAGATTATAGTTTATAAAAGTTATAAACATGGATATTTTTCTTACAAAAACCCATCGCTTCACTTCATTAACCCCCTAGAGTTGTATGGATTTTATGATGGATGGATGCGCTTTTTGGAGCTTCAAAAACTCGGGATCTATTCAATGCCATTACAAAGCTTGGAAGCCAGGATATTATTTTATATAACTCCCACTGTGTTTGGCTCAAAGAAAAAAGTAATATACACCTAGGATGGCTTGAGGGTGGATCAATTTAAGTTTTGGGTGAACTATTCCATTGTCACCATACTAATACTAACATATTAATTAGAAATAAATAAAATAAGTCCAAAGTTGTTACCTTTGTAGGAATTCCAGTGTGGATGCTGCTTCCTCTTGGTACTGCAAATTGAAGATGTAATACAAAGTGAACAATGCAGCAAGTCCAGAGAGAAAAGTTGGCTGCACACCCTCACAGATTATTCGGCCTTCCAGGCTGATCATCCATCGTTTCATCCATTGCCCCGGATTATCACCTGGACCAAAAAGTAATGGATAAATTAATGTTTATTTTATGATCTCTGGAGAGCTTTGTGTAGAAAAGGCAGTGAGAAATTAATAAATTATTTTATAACCTGAAAAAGGCACACAATGTCATGTCTTACTAGATAACAAAACCTACAACATCTCTATAAAAATAAAAAAAGGAAAAGGAAAGCTTGTTTTAGTGTTTTTAACCAAACGCTAAGCCAGCTTCCAAAAGGGGAAAAAAGGTTACAATACAATAAAGTGTAGTGATTGTATTGAAAAGACTCAAACTTGGCTTTGATGAATAAAATGTCCTCAAATTCAAACCACAGTGCAATTAAACATGATTCAAAGACAGTGAATTCTAGCATAAAGCACATAAATGTGAATCCTCTCATAATAGTAAAACTTGTGTGAGCCTTGTTTTAGTGAAACAAATTGCAGACATGTCTAATATGATATACTTACCGAGCAGGATCAAACGAGGACTCACAGGCAGGTTACCCTCTTTTCGAGGTCAGCAGCAGTGGCAGACATCTATTGTCAAAGATAACAATTTAAGACAACTGACAAATCTTAATGTGATACTTGCTGATAACGTTGATAATATTCTACAGAGGTAAGAGGCTTTTTGTACTCAGAACAGGAATAGTTTATCCAAAATGATCATTCTCTCATAATTTACTCACCTTTATGTTGATTTAAACTTGTATGACAAAAAAAGATGATATTTTGATGGGAGTAAATGATGAGAGGACTATCATGTTTGGTTGAACCATTTCTATACAGGTGTTTGTTTTAAGAACTAAAGACAAACTTACATTTTCTTGAAGAATGAGTCCTCCTTGCTTTTCTACGAAGTGAGCCATTAGGAGTTGAACAATCTGGTAAGTTGAATCAATGGGATCATCTTTGGAAAGGATTGACTTGACTTCGGAGTTGGTAGGCTTGCTTTTAAAAAACTCTACAATGCTCTTTCCACACTCCTCCATAGAAAGTTCGAGTGCACGCAGGACATTAATGTCAGTGAGAAGCTCAAAATGTGCGAACAGGCCTTTCTGAAAAAAGAGGTATGGCCACTTTTCCATCAACTCCGCAACAGAAGGTGCTGGCACACTATTTATTTGGCTTCGTTGCAGGCAGAAAGTTGTCTCCATCAGTTGTTCTACTTCAGCTTTCTCAGCTCCCTTTGCACCTTCTCGACAGTAGAGATGCTCCAGCTTCTGACGTTTAGTCTCAACGGAGACATCTGTCTCCTCTAAAGGAAGATCAGGCTGAAACCGTGTGCAGGCATATGTGTCAGTGGGTCCTCTTTTAACACCACTGCCAGATGACCGGTGCTGTCTGAAGCTGGTGGTCCGACTGAGGTTCTCTATTCTTGTCTTGATCTGGGCCAAAAGTGAGCTGTAACCTTCCCCTACAACTCGGCCATCATGAAGCTGATCCGCAAAGCTCTGGGGATATTGATGGACAATCGCTTTACAAATGGTAAGACACTGTGCACGTGTTGGGGTTGGCTCAAATTTTCTCATTTCATCTGCAAGCACCCTGACCATTTGTCGTCTTGCTGGTGGTGAAGGTCTCTTCCCAGAGGAGATAGCAGACTGAATGTCTGCAGGCATGAGCTGCCATAGTACCTGAAAGGTATTTGACCACGATTTCCTAAAATGAGATGTAGATGGCTTACTCTCTTCAAGACTGCTTGATTCTCCATCAGTAGTTACAGACATATTAGAAGAGCATGGCTGTGGTGAGGAGCTCCCAGCTGATAAGGAAGGAGTGTGCTGCATGATGGTGAGATCCAAAGTGACAGTTTCTGACTCTGAGTAATACAAAATATTGAACAGACACAACTTAATATATACAGAATGAAATTGATACAATTCCACACACGGTAACAATGGCCGGTTTTCTACAAATGTAGATATTGTTTACATCTAAAACTATTCACATTGTTCATGTTACTACTGGGGTGAGTGTGCAAGCAAGCAAACAAATTGTTTAAGTGAAACTGAGTAAAAACGCTCATATCTGATGAATTGAAAAATATAACCTCATTAACATCTCAACAACCCACTTTTACATCCTCAGCCATTTTAAAATGAATAGAAATATAGATGAATATGTGAGATTATAATTACCCATTTTAAAAGCATTGAGAAGTTTTCTCAGTTTTATAGTTGGTAGTATGTCACTGATGTCTTGTTGTTGAACAAACTGAAGATCATCTTTGGATTCCAATCCAGAGTCTTTAAGTCTGTCAATTAAAAGCTGTGTGCTGTTCTCATCATTTGACGGCAAAGCCCTGAGGATGATTTCCCTCAGTTCTCCCTCCAAGGCGGACATTGCTCTAAATTGAGACAAAAGAATGATGAAGAACTATTACAGACATATCAAACACTGTGTACTTTGACAAGGGATAATAATCCAGAAGGTCATTCTGATTAACACAAGAGTAGGATCCATTCATTGGTGTCAAGCAGTGAACACCCATGTCAGGGATACTGCAAGTTTGGAAAAGTTCTGTGATGAAGTACACTGAAGTATTGTGTATGACTGACATCACAATCCTCCCAACAATAAGCCCCTCATCAGTTTCATGAATGACAACAAACATGTTTTTTTTGTATGTTGTGCCTTTCACAGTTGCCTCATGAGAAACCAAAGAATTTTCAGGCTGAAAATCAAATCCAGATACAGACTCTCTTATGACATCATTGTAGTCACTCACCACAAACTCTGTTGTCTTTTCTGCTACAATAGCAGGAGGGAAGAGCTCACCAGCACAAAGAAACGCCTGCAGAAGCTGATGTCTTTCTGAGAGAGTAAAGCACAGATTTTTAAAGTTATGTAGTTTTCTTACTGTTTGAAATACATGTGCTTACTTTCAAATCTTAATGTCCACAAACGGATGAGTGGTCCAAAATGAATAATGAGCTCTGGGTAGTGGCTAAGGTAATGATGTTTAGGTCTGAGAGAGTAAGTAGGAAACAGGTGTTTCCTAAAATATAAGTACTCATCAATCAAAACTCTCAAATACCCTATCTGACCACTGGAAATGGCTGGTGCGCAAACAAGTGCAACAATTTCCCTTAACAGTAAAATGAGTTGCCAAACTTCATTCACACCAGGTGATTCAATTTTGTCACCAATTAACATTGGCAGCATCCTCAAAAAACACCAGTTCTGTACAGCATGCCCACTTAGCTTCTCACTTCCTGGGTTAATCTCACACGGTCTGTCACAGTTGTCATTACCTAGAAACTTGAACTGACTAATCCTTCGATTCAATTCCAGGTACGTAAACTGTCTGTCAACCTTTACAAGATGTTGTATACATAAAGCAAGGTCATACGACACGACACCTTCAAACAAATCATGTCCAAGGCACGGGGGCAACCCTGGCTGAGAGACATGATAGAAGGAGAGCTCATTGAACAAAGAGTCAAACTTGATGCCTCCACTATGGGCCAAACCCTTATCAAGGTTCTCAACGTGATCTTTGTAAGACTCCGCTGTACGAAATGTGGCTCTGGAAAGTGGATCTTCCTGAAAAGTATATTTGTCAATTTCACAATATCTGCAAAAGTATCTACTTCCGCTGAAATTCTCCAGAAACCCACCAATGCCATGTGAGCCTAAATTGTCACCAGCTATTGCCTGCAAAATTCCTTTAACGTTCAGTCCGTGTGGAAAATCTACGCCTGTAGTCTCAAGGTCTTTAAGGTCATTGACTAAGCACCTCATGACCAATTCTTGACCAAAGTACTTAAAGTCTTGTTCCCTGCAGAGAAACACCAATTGCATTTGGTCAGTACTTGACCTATTATGAGGAAATAGATCTGCTAATGTGAGGTACATGGCTAGAATTTTATGCTTTTTCTTCCCAGACCCAAGAGGGTTCGCAACCTCAAAAGCATCTTGATATAAGACCAAGCCTAATGCTGATTCATCTGCGTGATGCAAGTTTGCAGTTATGTTTTCACCATCCCATACATCCTTTAAAATGTCCTTCAACTGGACACGACTGTGCACATCATTGTACTGTTCTCTTACAGACTTGCAGTGAAGAAGAGATTCAATTGTTTTTTTTACTGGTACATACTGCACAAAACACTCTTTTCCTGCTTCATTCTGTCCTAGGCGAATAGGCACAGGCTCAACATAATGAAAGCTTTTTTTGAAAAATGTTTTTCTTCACTGATCTGATCTTAATGTATGGCTATTACAGGATGTAAAAAGATCTTCAGCTTTAAGATCGTCAAGTACCATTTTTATCATTGCTTCTGGAACATTAAGTGAGATTAACTTTTCCTGAAGTCTGAAAAGCAAATGGGACTGATTTATTTCATGTATTGACTGCATGTCTTCAATGATTGTCTGAATGACTGAGGCTGGAAGCAGTAGCTTGGCTTGCAATTTCAAATAGAACAGAGCAAGATTCCTTAAAAACAAAGTCTCGTCAACCTTTTCAGGACTAACATCTGGTTCCTCATAATTTTCACCAGCATCAGTCTGTGAATCAGACTGAACATCAATGTCCTGAATCTGAGAGCAGCTGGCTTCAGGGTTTGCTGTAATGGAGTCAAATAGGCCTCCTATATTTGTGTTATGTTTTCTGGACAAATGAGAGGTAAATGTTGATTTAACAGTAAATGTTTTACCACACTGCTTGAAAGGGCATGTGACTTTTCGTCCCTCTTTAATGTGCATTTTGACATGAGAAATGAACTCAGGTAAAGTAGAACTTTTGGCCCTACACAAACCAACATGACATTCCAAGGAAAGTTTAGTGCACATTGTGGTTTCTGACCTATATCCTTTATGGTGTCTGTACACATGACATTTCAAACCTGCATTTTTTTTAAACTTCCTATTACAGTTAAGTATGCAGCAACGAAATACAATATTTGAGACATTGCTGTGTATTTTCATGTTTCACATAGATTACAGGGGTACCACATGTTTCCCCGCAGAGCTGACAAGGAAACATGTTGTAAAGAACAGATAACTTCTCTAGTTAATAACTACCGAAGCCATCGATTCTCATTAAAATAAGTTATAAAATGGCTGATATAGCCTAGATAACGTTACAGTGCAAGTCGCTGTATGCTGCTAATAGTTCTGCGATCAAGCCAGCAGCGGTTTGCATAGGCACGTTTACAGTAGCCTAATTAGACAAGAATTAAAAATTTTGTTCATACCTTAATTACCATTTACTGAAAAAAAGATTTGCACATGTGCCCGTTTCATAAACACTCATAAATCAAAACTCAAACTTCATAATTCACTTGCATGCTTGACAGTTCAAACGCGTTATGATTGTACGTGCACTAACCGTTCACTAACCGGCTTCTAATTACACCGGCAGATAATAAAAAATGTCTCTCGTGGACTGAATGCGTACGTTAACATTAAATTAACACACAAGAAAAAAAACTATTGATTTCGTTCATTCCCATTCATCTTTTACTTGGATAAAGTTTGGTAAAATATGCAGGTTGAATGAAAATTAAGGATTCTTACCTGTGTGTGTGATTATAAGACGGCTCTATGACGGCAGTCTGAGCTCAATCTCACTCGGTCGCACAATTATTTGCCTAGGTAACGTTAAAACACATACATGAATGGAGTAGTCTGATTTAAATCACAGAAGCTTCATTGGATGTTTAAGATGTTATATTTTAAAGTAATAGATCATTTAAAGATAATACAATAATAAATCGTTGCAAACCTACCTCATTCAGATCATCCAAAATGCCGCCTTGTGCACATTGGACTAAAATAGGGTATAATCAGAGGCGTAACTTTGTTTTAAAAAGTGGGTGGGACAAAAGTGTGTGTATAATTGAATGAATCACGTGACACGCGAATAAAAACATAGATCCGACTTTAAAACATGTGTCCTTTAATGGTCCAATGGTAGAACTTTTGCCGAGCATGTCAAATGTTCAGGGTTCTAATCCGCACTCATATAGTTTTTTTTTTTTCTCATCAAAACCGAATATGTTCATCAGTGGTTGTATTATATCAAGCAGGGAAACGTTTGTGTGCATTTTTGTTTTGTGATTTCACCGGAACAGAGCATATGAGCGGAGTGGTGAGAATCTCAGCTCCTCGCTCACGGAACTGTTCACCCCTCTGCTCCGCCGCTCAAAGCCACATCAGGCCCATTATCGCTCAGCGCTCAACACAGTTTTCTTCGCGCTCCACTCAAATCGCCCCCCGCTCGCTCCAAAAAAGGAAACAAATCTGCATGTACTTCACTTTTAGCTTAGACCACAGGGCAGGCTTACCTCCCAAAGAACTAAAGAGCAACAACAACATTTACCAAATAGAAATGTTTTATTTCAAATTAGAAATTAGGCCTAGCCTATGTAAGAAGCCTGTAAGGAATATAGCCTACAAAAAGTCCGGTAAAATTAAACGAATAAATTGACCTAAATATATATGAATAAAAATTATATAAACAAAAATATACATAAAAGTTTTAAAAGTAAATTAACTATTAGGCTAGAATTTTGATAACTGGATTTTTGCGCAACGCGCACGATTAAAATTGAAATGGGCTTATAGCCTATCCATTGTACACACAAACTGCTGTAAAATTAAACGAATAAATGGGCCTAATAATATAAATAAAAATTATATAAACAAAAATGTAAAAAAAAATATAGGCCTACATAAACATTTTAAAAGTAAATTAACTATTAGGCCAACATTTTGATAACTAAACTTTTGCACAGCGCGCACAATTAAAATTAAAATATGCTTATATCAATTGTACAAAAAAATTGCTGTAAAATTAAACGAATCAATGGGCCTAATTATATAAATAAAAATATACAGGCTATAGGCCTACTGTAGGCTACATCAATGTTTTAAAAGTAGGCTAAATGAACTATTAGGCCAAAATTCGTATAACTGAACTTTTGCGCAGTGCACGTGGATTACAATTTAAATGGCTTACGTTGTCAAACTTTAAAAAAAAAAAAAAAAAAAAGAAAGAAAGAAAGAAAATGAATTGCTTTCCTTATCTACAGTTCTTTTGAGTTCACCTTCAAGAACACAAGTTTGGACAATGTCTGAGGCTTCAGACTCATGCGGTGGTTGCGGAGAAAACCCTCTCTGCGCTCGCAGACCCGCTTGGGATGCTGAACATAATGCAAGCTTCTTTAGCCAGGCGGGGAAAAGACGTGGAGTCAGACTCGTGGTGTGAGCGGAGCGAAATTGGAGCGGGAAATAGGGCGACGCTCAGTCCTTTTAAAAATGCCGCTCTGAGCTCTGTCCAAGATCCGCCCGCTCGCGCTCCACTCCGCTCACATGCTCTGCACCGGAACGAACGAAACGGATTGAAGCGCGCGTGCATGTGAAGACTGTGCGTGAGCCACGAGACACTGAAACCGCGCCACCGATCCCAGGCGGCAAGGAGCACTTTGATCACTTGATTTAAAAAACAACGTATTTCAGGGCTAGATCGCTTCTTTTATTTAGCAAACGGACGAAATGAATGGTCTGCCAGTTGAAGATGTTTTATTTATTTCTACTGGTAGCTATCCGTGCCGCGAGAGGTTTTAAAAAGTGGTGGGGACAATATCGACCCTGGCAAAAAGTGGTGGGGACATGTCCCACCCGCAAATTACGCCCCTGGGTATAATACTGTTAAATAACAGTGACAAACTGTTGTTGGTCGAACACGCAACCCGAAGTGAACAAGTCTTCCCATAATGCATTGTAAAAAAAAAGCAACTTGCTGTTATTACATGAAAACAACATTTTGCTGTTAAATTTCCATGTAAATTTACAGGAATTTTTTACAGTGTGGAATTACATTAAAGATTTTGCGAAAAAAATCTGAGTCATCAAAACTGGGGCCATAAATATTAAGCAAAGTTATGGGAAGAGAATTGATATGTCCAGATACCATTATATATCTACCATGAGGATCAGAAACCATGGATGAAAATCGAAAATTAACATTCTTTCGGAAAATAATGGCTACTCCTCTAGCTTTGGCATTGAATGGGTCCTGGTAAACCTGAGATATCCAGTTGGTCCTGAGTCTGCCTTGATGATTTACATTAAGGTGAGTTTCCTGGAGAAATATTATATCAGCCTTAAGTGATTTCAAATGTGCAAACACTCTACTTCTTTTGATTATATGACCAAGGCCTCTAACATTCCAAGAAGCCGATGTAACAGCTTCCCCATTCATATTAGTCATCAACCTCCGTAACAGTTAAAAACTGGGATATTGAAATGAGGCAGACGACAACGACAAAAAAAACAAAACAAAAAAACACAACACCCATCGACATTCAGACTTAGAACAAAGTCAACCCTCCTCCTCCCACATCTGGCTTCCCCGAATTGAAGCACTTTGTCCCCTTTCCGACCCGAGAACACCACTCGCATGTAAGTAGTAAGGGGATCCAGCTCCAGTCACTTCGATCCCACTCAACTCCACATCCAAGTAATAAACATTTCAAGTTCTAGAACAATTAACGGTAGCGCCGTGTATATATATGCGTTTTGTAAACACTCTTAATAAAACAAAAACATAACAAAAATAGCATATCTGCAGGCAGTACAAAAAGATAATAAAAATATGCAATTTTTCCTTTTTTATAAGACAAAAATAAATAAATTATAGTTTAAGAGTGATACCAGTGTTGGGCATATTTATCTACTCCTTCCTCAGCCTGGTCTCCACAAATTTCGTGGCCTCTGCAGGGTCAGTGAAGGTCTTGAACTGTCCGTTGTGCTGAACACGGAGGAGTGCAGGAAATCGGAGATTGTGTGCAACTTTTAACTCTCTCATCTCACGCATCACATCACCGAATGCTCTTCGCTGTTCCATCACTTCTGCAGTATAGTCTGGAAAGATATATACCTTGTGTCCGTTATACTCCAGGGTGCGATCTCTGCGAAGTCGAAGGATTAATTCCTTTTCTTGAAAGAAATGCACTCGTGCAATGATGATGCGGGGCCTCTCCCCATCTGACGGCCTTGGCTTGAGAGCCCGGTGAGCTCGGTCAATGACCAGCGGTACCTGAAAGTGAGTCTCGCCCAGTAGTTTTGGGATCAACGCTGCAACAAACTCAGTGGGTCTTCCTTTCTCCTCTCCCTCAGGAATACCAATTATTTTTATATTGTTGCGTCGCGATCGCCCTTCTAAGTCGTTGACCTTCGATTGAAGAGCTTTATTCGTCTTTTGTAAATCTGACATAGCAGCTTCGAGAGAGCATATGCGGCCCTCGTGGTCCCGTGTCTGACCCTCGACTGTCTCCATTCTCTCCGCAATTTCCCGTACCGATGTCTGTAGAGATCGAAAATCTTCTTCAAACTTGTCAAATCTTTCATTTATGGTTGCAAGAATCTTGTTCGATATCTTATCCCACATCAATGGCATATCGTCGGTAGAAGCATGACTAGCGGCGAGATTAGCTTCGTCACAGCTAACGTTAGCTGAAGGCTGAGGGCCAGAACTTTTCGAGGCTTTTGCTGGTTTTAAAGGCATTTTCGCGTATCAGGTGAGAGACACAAGCTAAGTAGAAGTTCAAAATAAACTTATACGAAATAAAATAGTAAGACGGCAACTAATTCCATCAACTTAAAAAACTTGGCGTTGGAGGAGCTTGATGAAACGCGTCTACTCCATGTGAACCTCAGTCTTCATTCAGGTAATACATTTTACAACCAGACAGATTATTACGCCACGATAGCACTACTACAAAGTATGACATTACCCGGTTCCTGGACATCTTCCCTTAATTTATACATTAAATAAGCTACCATTGTTCACTGTACAAAAGCCTCACTCGCCCGCTCTATCCCCTATGATTGGCCCGAATTGCCTGCAGCTGCGACTCCCTCACGTGTTGCACAGAAGACACACCTGTCACTAATTATTAGGCAGGGGATATAACTTACCTGGTCAAGCAGTGCTCCTGTTTGTATCCAGGTGTGACCTGACCGAACTCGCATCTCCTGATCTCCTGCTAGCCCGTGATTAATCCTGTGTGCGTCTTCCAAACGTGAGTTTACTTCCCTTTCTCCACTTGCAAATGTTTGACTTGGTGGTGGTTGCGGTGGTATTACGTTTGCCACACCGACCCCTAATGCTCTCAGCTGCCTTTGCTATCCATTGTGGGCCGTTAGCGTGCAATTGAGTTGGCTGCGAGTGTTTGTTTACTAAACAGTGGTATCGCGTGTACTATGCCACCGGAAGTAGCATAAACCGGAAGTAGAAAGTAATTGAAGACGTAAATGTTTATTCTGATTCCTTACATTGACTGATGTTGTAAACCCACTGCTATGGTAGCTAATTAATTATTCTCCATGCCTTGTCATGTTTGTACATGTTTGTTCTTTATCTTCAATGTGTTACTATAACACAGTTGTGTTATATAATTATATTGTATATTATTATATGATATATTATGATTATTTATGTTGATATTCTGTTGATGGCAATATGAGCAGTAATTGTGGATGGCTTTTAGGGCCAAATTACCAAAGTTGGATTTGGTGAGTTTGATTTGAACTGTTATTGCTGGTTGTGTGCTGATTGTTTCTTTGTTCTTGTTACAGCACACACCCACACACCCAAATACCCATATGCCCATATACCAGCCAAGAAGACAAGATAAAAGACAATTTAATAAATACACCCTTTGAGGTGAATTTGGCTGAACTCTGTCTGTGTCCTCCTCCTTCCAACCCGATTTAACTCTCCAACCATCTGACCGTGGTTTGCCTGTTCCCTGCCTCTTTCCAAAGTGTCCCAGCCCCCCACTGAGAGTAGCTGCTGATTCGTTCATTCACAGTTTATGAAATGAACACCCGCCATCCCGCGGTAATGTGTGTGTATTGCGCAGTGGCGTGTGCGAAATAGTCTTGGAAACGAATGCCTTTGCCTGCCTTAGACACAGTTTATCAGTTTAAACATGCTTGCAGAAATATACATTTGATTACATTTTGGAGAACACAAGTGTCCTCTCCTTGAGAGAAAGAACATGTTATCTGGATGTTTTGAGAAGACTCTCCTGTTTATAATTAGAGCCTGGCCAAATCCAACCTTGAAAAAGCTGTGTGTGTGTGTTAGTCTTCTTGGTTACAAGTTAAGGAACAACTGCATTATTGGAGATTGACTGACTTTGTTGACTTTGCCAACATGTCGAAGAAAACCAGTCTTGTGACCTCGGAGTGCCCCTCATACCTAACTCAGGGTCCTGGTGGCAGCCGTACAGACCATGGAGAATGTGCTACTGTCTGTGTGGAACATTACTATGTTTATCTATTTCTTAGTCATGTAGCTGTCATCTGCCTGATGAAACAACAAACTATCTTCAGTAAAACTTTTCTTCAGTTGACTGCACTCTTGACTCCGGGTCTTCATTCCTCATATCTGGTTCTGGGTCTTTTACTGTGAATCCCTTAAAAGTACAAATTAATACTCTAACCAATTGTGTACTGTAGTGTTGTACAGTAAGTTACTGTATCAGTTTTAGTGATCTGCTTCGATCAACACATGCAGCCTTATTCTCAGCTTTTATTTATTTATATATCACCACTAAAAACAACAATTGTTCACCAAGGTGCTCTACACCAGCAATTCCCAAACTGTGGTCCGCGGACCACTAGTGGTCCGTGAGGGTACAGCAGGTGGTCCGTGGAAAGGCAAAATAAAATATAAAATAATATTTTTTTTACCTTCATTTTACCCGGAAATTCCCATACAAAAGTAAAAAGAATATGTAGGCCTATATTGATATAAAATTTAAATGAAATTGTCAAGTTATTGTGTGATTACTAAAATAGGCTAGTGGTGCTCGGCCGTGACGTTCAAGTTCAGTCAGTGCCGTTAAAACCACAACATGGATCGGTGGATGGCAACAGGTTCTTCATCAGGGCTCTCAAGTGTCTCGCATTGAGGGTGACAGTCACTCATTTCGGTCTTTTGTCACACACTCCCGCCACACATTGTATTTCTCACGCAGAAAAAATATTTATAATATATTTAATAGGCCGCAGCGCCCAAAATTTCTCTGGCCGCGCCGCTCTCACTGTGGAACCGGCAGGAATCAAGCGCGTCTCCCCTTGTGTTGTTAGTCAAGCTACACAATAGCCAATCAGAAAATAGCACTATTGTATCTGGGTGAGATTTAACGCAACAACCAATGAAAGAACATTAAAATTGTCATGAAACAACTCCATCTATATTTTATTACATATTTTATTATGTGTATTATGAGGTGGTCCGCGAAAATTCTTGATTACAAATAGTGGTCCACACACATAAAAAGTTTGAAAACCCCTGCTCTACACCATATCAAATATCATTAATATTTTATACTATGTACAAATTAAATTACGGAACAGACCAGACAGCACAAATCAACAACAATTAAAAGCCAAAGAAAATAGATTTAAACTCATTTGCTTTAATCTCATGGAGTTTTAATAAAAACAGGTAGGCTGTTCCAAAGTTACGTTGCAACAATGGCAAAAGCTCGATCTCCTCTTGATTTCAGTCTAGGCTGAGGAACATTCAACAGTCTCTGGTTGGATGACCTAAGAGACTTTCCAGGATTGTGAACAGATAATAAATTGGAAATATATACGGGAGCTAATCCATTCACGGATTGAAAAACCAGATACAACACTTTAAAATTGATTCTTTAATGAATTGGGAGCCAATGCAGAGATATCAGAACTGGAGTGAAGTGATCTCGTTTACGCACACCAGTAAGAAGCCTAGCAGCTGCATTTTGTACCATTTGCAGACGGTTAAGAGATGCTTGGTTAATACCTATATAAAGGAAATTACAATAGTCAAGCCTTGTTGAAATGAAAGCATGAATAACCCTTTCAAAGTCCTTAAGGCGAGACACGGCAGGCAAAAACATTGGGGTTTTTTTCACTGGTCAATTTTGAGATTTTGGGCTATTTGTCTTCAATAACATGTCTTCTTTCTTGGGCTATTTGTCTTCAATAACATGTCTTCTTTCAGACTTGTGCTGAAAAAAGGTCCAAAATACACATTTAGGTCTGTATTTTACTACACTTTGTCTGTTTGCATGTGTAGATTTCGTCTGAATTCATCAAAAGTTGGCGTTCTAAATCATCCCGCTGCTCCGCGATCGCTGTCTGCACCGTCATCACATATACCGTTAGAAAGCTCTCTCTCTCCTGTACAATGCGGTCGGATCCAAATATGGTAATTTCCTGTTTATCAGCAACCAATCATGAAAGTAAAATTGGCGATTTAACTCGAAATGCGCAATCTCATTGGCTGAAGCCAAATTCTGACAACGTGATTCGTTCAGAATCGTCATGTGAAGCGCTCTGACATTTCTGCGGTAGTTCAAAATGTCGAAAGATATGCGAGTAAAAGTGTCTCAGAGAAGACAAAAACAGTTGTCATTAGCAAGAAGACACAAGGGATTACCAACGAAGACAGAAGATGATGAAATGCCATCACATAGTGCGTCGATGCGTACACTGTCATTCGGAAAACAGGAGTGTTCAGACAGCGGAGGTAATCAAAGCGCCACACAGCAGTGGCTGATAGTTCATGTAGCGCGTTTGAATGAACTGATCGGTGGTTTAATTTGTCCTAATTGCGCAGGGACAGGGCTGAAAGTTAACATCGATCCGAAGAATCATGGGTTCTGTAGTAGTTTACTTTTAGAGTGCAGTCTCTGCAAAGAAGATAGGTACAGGCAGTGTCTATACATCTACGCGTCTTCAAGACGTATCCAGGAACGATGTGGCATTTGATGTGAATGTGCGAATGAGTTCGGCTTGGGATATGCAACTCTCAAAAAAATCAGCAAAGTGTTGGGGATTCCTGGCCTTCATGTTAATACATATCAGAGACACCAAAGGACAGTAACCGGTATGGACTCTCTCTCTCTCTCTCTCTCTCTCTCTCTCTCTCTCTCTCTCTCTCTCTCTCTCTCTCTCTCTCTCTCTCTCTCTCTCTCTCTCTCTCTCTCTCTCTCTCTCTGTCTCTGTGTGTGTGACAAAGCAGTTTACTGAAATTCATAGCCTACATGTCATATATTAAATACATAGGTGTCACATATATACTATACTTTACACACTATATACAAAACCATTACATTACACAACACATTTCAGTTTTTGTATAATATAATTACTATATAATACTAAACAAATCTGTAATTGTGGGATCCTAAAGTGGTTGTGAGTCCCTCAGGCAGATACATATTCACCTGTCAGTGGAGCTGCTGTCCCCTCTCCTAGGATAACTTCCAGCTTCTTTTCTGGTGTTGACTTTGGGAAGTTTTATTCTTTTGGCTATTTCTCCAAGGTGTAAATCTCTTAGTGAAGATACTTTTTCCCAGAATGGAAAAACGTATTTTTGCAGTAATGGGAAACGTTCCATCTTTTGTCTTATATCTAGCCCCTCTCTCTCTCTCTCTCTCTGTAACATTTGTGGCATTATAGATTATGGCCTCCATCTATTTGTGTTTTATAATATGGATGAACAGTTAGTTATAAACTATAAATTTAATTTCAGTTGCTGAAATTGAGAGAGGCTTGGAGTCACTGCAGAGAACCAGGGACCAGATCAGGCAGGCATATGCAGATATTGACCCTGATGTGGCTGAGATAGTAAGGGAGGATGAGGATGCCATAGTAAATATCAGTGTGTCTTTTGATGGCACCTGGCAGAAGAGAGGCTTCACCTCCCACTACGGCATTGGTGTGTGCATCGACATCCTCACTGGGCTGGTAGTGGACTTTGAGGTGCTGTCCTCCTACTGCCATGCTTGTACCCTGAGAGAGTGTGCTAGGCGAGGTGGTAAGATTACACAGGAGGAATTTGAAAGCTGGAAGGAGAGTCATGTAGACTGTGCAAAAAATTTCTCATGGTCAAGTAAGGCCATGGAGCAGGAGGCAGCCAAGAGGATTTGGGCCAGGTCTGTGTCTCAGCATCAGCTGCGCTACACAGAGATGCTGTCAGATGGGGACAGTGCAGCATTCAAGGAGGTTGTTGTGCTCAACCCATACCCTGGACATGAAATTGTTTAGCTTGAGTGCATAAATCACGCTCACAAGCGCATGGGCACAGTGCTTAGGAAACTGAGTGCTGAGCGTAAGTTAGGGGGCAAAGGTCAGGGTAAGCTCACTGCCAAGAAATGTAAAGCCTTGTAGAATTATTACAGGGGGGCTATTCTAAATAATCAAGGGTCACTGGATCAAATGAAGGCAGAAATATGGGCAGGTCTCCTCCACTCCATGTCTAGTGATGAAAGTCCTACACACACTAGGTGTAATCCATCCTGGTGTTGGTACAGAAGAGCAGAGGAGAATGGAAAAAAGCCAGAGAGCCATAGGCTTCACACAGGAAACTTTTTATCACGGGAGGTGGGTCAGAAGCTCATCCCGGTCTATCACCGGATGTCCAGCGACATGGGGCACTCAGAATACCAACGAATGCCTCAACTCGGTCATATGGGCCTGATGTCCAAAAACAGTCTTTGTGGGGAAAAGCAGAGTTGAGGCTGCAGCCAGTATGGCTATTTCTACATTTAATGAGGGTGCCTCTGCCATGCTGGCTGTGATGGAGAAATTGTGGCTTCAGAGCACAGTCGTAACTGTCAATTTAATGAAGGATGACGACATGGTTAGGACTTCAAAAGCCAATAGTGTCCATTCCGCCAGTGCAAAACGGAGCCGTAAAAGTGTAAGCACAGCCAAAAAGGTGAAAAGACACCAGCAGGAAATGGAGGAGGGTTCTACATATGGTGCTGGCATGGATATGTAGACTGTAAATTAACTTGGGGGAACTGTAGGTGTAATGGTTGTGTTCTGTCAGTTTGAAGTTTGTGATGTAATGGTCTTCAGTTGAAGGCCATGTTGATGTGTTAATCCAAGTCAAGTCATCCTCATTTATATAGCGCTTTTAACAATGTAGATTGTTTCAAAGCAGCTTTACAGAGATAAACCATAATTTAAGGTAACACAGATTGGTTTGGTTTTATAGTGGTTCTTGAATAATGTTTTTTCCAGCTAAAGTTAGTTTTGATTGATTCACTTCCGTCTAAATGATCATTTGTTATTAAATTAGGGGCCGCTAAGACGAACAAGTTCATTTAGCCTACTATTTGTATTTATAAGTGATACTTTCTTATACGACAGGCTTAAAGTTTGTTGTCATACCTTGACAGTTTCGACTGTTGACTTTGCAGTCATCTTCAGAAGCGTAACGTGATGTTGGTGTGACGTCTACTATAGGTATCTATACCTATATATCTATTATAGATCTATTTAGTTTTAGTCATTCCACCTGTGTGATGGACTGTTGATGTGTTATTTTGATATGTTGTTTTGGATGTTATGACCAGTGATGGATGAAGCAATGATGAGTTTTGGATGTTAAACAGTGTGATACATTGATTTTACTTGGACCTAAAGCATATTTTGTCTGTAATTCATGGCTTTCAATAGAAATGAGTGGAATTTTGCCATAAAAAAATCTTTAAAGGCCGTTTTCTCAAAATGAGTTTTTTGTCACACTCCTAGTGACGATTTTCCACTTCTGTAGCACCTACATACACCAAACTTTACAGTCTTATTCCTAACTATATTGTGAAGGTTTGTACAGAGGGATTTGTTGATATATCGTTCTTGGCCTGATTTATATGACATTTTATACCTAAAAATAGGGCGGAAATAAATTTAAGGCTATTTGGCAGTATTTTCTGATTTACAGGTTAACAAAAGGAGATATCCATAATCCCCTCAGTAAATGTATTTTCATTGAATATATCAACAAAATGCAAAAATCACTTTGAACCTTGTTTTTTTTTCATCTTCAAAAAACGTCACTTCAAAATATATGCAAATTAGTGCGTATTTAATTAGATATAGCCTGATTAGCATATTTAAACATAAAATTACAGAAAACTTGCAATACATTTTTTTTTCTCCTATTCATGCGAGTAATCAACTGGTAAAGTTTCATGGTGATATCTGTAAGTTAAAAATTTTACCCTATTCACCTGTAGTGTCTCGCCTTAAAGGAGCATTTCACCCGTGGGAACATTAATCTTTATTGAAAGTGGGTCATATATGTAGTCGAAATGTTAAAAAAAATTAGAATTTGGTGCCTTCTTTGACCGAGTAAAGACAAAAAGTAACTTAAGGGCGAATTTGTATGGAAAACCACAACTCCCACAATGCACCACATTGCACAGCTCCGCAAGCCACTCCCACTAATCCAGAACAACGCCTATGAGGTATCCGCCTATCAGATTCAGAGAAAGCACTCTTCCACTTCAAGGATAGCTACCGCCAGAGTTAAAAATATCTAGTTTGTTGCCGAATTCATTATTTATTTAGAAATGGTTAATTTTTGCATGGTACCGGGATGTTCAGTCCGAACAAGGAAAGGACAAAAAGTAAGTTTTCATTCCCTACCGAGAGATGTTGAGCGATGCAAACAGTGGCTAAGAGCGATTAACCACCTGATGTATTCGCAAGACACAGCCATGGAAGACCTAAAAAACAAGAAGATTTGCAGTCTACATTTCAAAAATGAAGACTTCGAACTAAATGTCATGGGTATGAAGAAAGTCGTTCTTTTGGATACCGCAATTCCGTCTGTTTTTACGTTTCAAGATGACGATGAACAGCCTGGAACATCTGGCATTAGCAGCGCTAAACGCATTCGCTTGGAGGTAAGAGTTGCTTGACTCTACTGCAGACGACTGTATTTGTGTGATAAGAAATAAAGTTAGGGCATCACAAATGAGTTAGTTGTATATAAGTTGACTGTTTACAAAGTTAATCTGCCGTCTTCCGCATGTTTTTCTTGCTATTGCTAATGTGTCGTCGTCACTAAAAATCCACTCGTCAACAGTGAAGAAGCAAATTAGCAATGTAACGTTAGAAAGATGTTTCAGAAATGGTATATATAATTTGTTTGGTATCGATGTAAATCAACCTTGTTTGAAGTTCTAATGTTTTTAACGTTATTGAACGTATGGCATTTCAGACTCGAACAGTGTCTGCTGCTGCCTTAGTGTCGTCGTCGTCGGAAGATGATGAACAATGTCTTCTAACCTCAACACCAGTCAAGAAACCTACTCCTATCCAAACAGCAGTGGTTGTAAGTTTGGATAGCATACTTAAACAGAATTCTGAAACTAATGTATAATTGAAATTAGTGTAATTTAACATTGAAAATAAAACCTTTTTTGATTTTACAGTCACCATGCCCAAGTACACCTGGAGTGTACACCAGGTGCCAGCAGCATTGAAGTTTGTCCGACCAACGAAAGCGATCAGCTTGAGTCAACCATCCCCCCCACATCATCGTCATCATCAGAAGAAGAAGGTGTACAGGACTGGCGTGAAAAGAAGATCATTGTCAATGAATCCAGCCTCATGTCACTTTTCAGATTCTGTCAGATGTGCGGGAAAACAATATCTTCAAAGGTCATCTTTGATTCTGGGGCACAGAGGAAGGTGAAATGGGGGTCTTGGGGGCCATTCGGGGACTTGGACATCTTCACCTGATCTTAAAGGAATGCCGGAGGTAAATATCCTTTCTGCAGCAGCTGTTCTGTTCAAGGGTGGAACATACACAGAACTGTCAGACTGGTGCAAAACCATGGGTGTCCAAATGATTGGACAAACTACATTTTACGCCATCCAGAACACGTATTTGCACCCTGCTGTTGAGAACTTGTATGAAGAAAGAAGAAAAGAAATCTTGGCTAGAGTTTATTTGGAACAGGAGGATGGGAATAATTGTCACGGTATACTCATTCTCTGGTTCCTTCTCGTCTTGTGTTTATGTTGTTGTTTGAATGCACGTGTGTAGTGGGCGTGAGTGTTATGTCATTACCTGATCCGCTCCAGCTGATCATCATTATCATCACCAGCTGCAGCCCATTTCCTCACCTCATAAATACTCACCAGTTTTTGTACTCCTTGTCAGATCGTTGTTTGATGTCTCCGTGTCGGTGTTCCAGTCCTGTCTTCCTGCTCGTCCAGTGTTCGTGTTTTTCCGTGGATTATCGTTGGGTTGGATTATCGTTTGTCTTGGTGTGGATTCCGTCGTCATCGTCATCTCACCTCCACTGTTCCAGTTTCACCCACGACCATCGAAGTCCCTGCGCCATCCTTCCACGCCCGTGCCATCAATCTACTATCTGTGTTCCTAATAAATATTGAGTACTCTCTTTTGCTTCCTGATCTTTTATTTACCGGCATGACCGAATGATCTGACCAGACTATGGAAGCAGCGAGTGTTTCATCGACGGCGTTGGAGGATTTCATACATCACAGCATACGAAGGATGGATTCCCAAGAAAGGAATTTAAATGACACGGGTCGTGCGGTACAATCTTTGGTGGCGCAGGTGTCCGAGCTCACCCAGCAAATCCAACTTCTGCGAGCTCCCACTGCGCCACCCACACCAGCCTTTCCCCCCACACCACCAGAGGTCCCTCCCCAGTCAGAGCCACGCCTACCAGTCCCGGAAGCCTACTCCGGTGAGTCGAAGTTTTGCAGAGCCTTTCTGACTAGATGTTCAATGCACTTCGCTTTACAACCCAGAACTTTCCAGACTGAACAAGCCAAAGTAGCATTTGTGCTCACACTCCTGACTGGGAGAGCGGCGCTATGGGGGACGGCGGTGTGGGAGAACCAAGACCCATGCTGCGCCTCGTTCCAGACACTCTCCGCCGAAATAAGACGAGTCTTTGATCGTGCCGTCGCGGGGAGAGAGGCTGCCAGGGTTTTGGCCGACCTGCATCAGGGAGAGAGGTCGGTCTCGGACTATTCCATCGAGTTCCGGACCCTGGCGGCCGAATGTCGATGGAACGAGGAGGCGCAGTGGGATATGTTCCTGCATGGGTTGGCTGACCGCGTCCAGAGGGAGATCTACGCCCTGGACCTCCCTACATCTCTGAATGGACTCATCGAGTTGGCACTGCGGGTGGACGCTCGACTCTCACAGGTCGAGCGACAAGTGGCGTCCACCCGCACACCGGAGGGAGCCGAGAGTCCAAGGTCCAGCGGCAGGGACGTGGTCAGCCCCGTCCACGATCACGAACCCATGCAGGTGGGGCGAGCTCGGCTTTCCCGGGAGGAGAGGGAGAGGCGGAGATCCCAGGGCCTTTGCCTCTACTGCGGTGGGACGGGACACTTCGCTTACAACTGCCCGGTAAAAGGTCAAGCCCGATAGTAAGTATGAGGCTACTATCGGGTGGGATCTCCGCCGAAAAGACCTCATCCACATCCACCCTCCTCCCGGTAAGACTAAGATGGTCCATCCACCAGCACGACTGTAGAGCACTCTTGGATTCCGGGGCCGAAGGTAATTTCATGGACAGATCATTTGCACTCAAGCTTCAGATTCCCCTCAAACCCCTCACTCACAAGATAGCAGTGCACGCACTTAGCGGTCAAGAACTTCCCACCATTTCTTTCACCACTGAGAACATCACCCTCATCACATCAGGCAACCATTCTGAGACTATTTTTTTTTTTACATACTGGATTCACCCCTCGCACCCATCGTTCTTGGACACCCCTGGCTCATCCATCACAACCCCCGAATAGACTGGCATCAAAGAGCTGTGCTGGAGTGGAGCAAGGAATGTCATAAGTCTTGTCTTGTGTCTGCTTGTCCGTCTGTACCTGTTTCTATGTTTCAGGAGGAGGCAGGGGATTTGTCTAACGTGCCCATAGAGTACCAGGACCTGAAGGAAGTGATTAGTAAGTCTCGTGCTGCTTCTCTCCCTCCTCATCGTCCCTATGACTGTGCTATAGAGTTACTGCCAGGTAAGTCTCCGCCTAAAGGCAAGTTATACTCGCTTTCTGTTCCTGAGAGGGAGGCCATGGAGAAATATATTTCTGATTCTCTAGCAACCAAGTTCATTCGCCCTTCCTCTTCTCCAGCGGGGGCGGGGTTCTTTTTTGTGGGGAAGAAGGACGGTTCTCTGCGACCTTGTATCGATTACCGGGGGTTGAACAGCATCACGGTAAAGAATACTTATCCTTTACCGTTGATGTCTTCGGCCTTCGAGAGGTTACAGGGAGCCTCCATCTTCACGAAATTGGACTTACGTAACGCATACCATTTGGTTCGCATTAGGGAGGGGGATGAGTGGAAGACTGCGTTTAACACCCCCAGGGGGCACTTTGAATATTTGGTTATGCCGTTCGGGCTGTCCAACTCCCCTGCGGTCTTCCAAGCACTCGTTAATGATGTGCTGCGAGACATGATAGATCAGTTCATTTATGTCTACCTGGACGACATATTGATTTTTTCTTCGTCTCTCCAGGAACATGTGCAGCACGTCAGACGAGTACTTCAGAGGTTGCTAGAGAATGGGCTTTTTGTCAAGGCGGAGAAATGCGATTTTCATGCACAGTCTGTTCCTTTTCTAGGGCACATCATCTCGTCTGAAGGAATGCGTATGGATCCTGAAAAGGTTAAGGCTGTGGTGGAGTGGCCAAGCCCAGATTCCCGTAAGGCCCTACAGAGGTTTCTGGGGTTCGCCAATTTTCTACCAGCGTTTTATTCGCAACTTCAGCCAACTAGCCGCGCCTCTGACTGCCTTGACCTCCCCCAGAACTACGTTCAGGTGGTCAGACACAGCTGAAGCTGTGTTTGCCAAACTGAAAGGCCGCTTTGTTTCAGCCCCCATCCTTATTGCCCCTGATCCTTCACGTCAGTTCGTGGTGGAGGTTGATGCGTCAGAGGTGGGGGTAGGGGCAGTACTATCCCAACGCTCTTCTACAGACGACAAGATGCATCCCTGCGCGTTTTTGTCTCATCGTTTATCCCTAGCCGAACGTAATTACGACATCGGTAACAGAGAGTTGTTGGCAGTCAAAGTAGCGTTGGAGGAGTGGCGTCACTGGTTAGAAGGGTCGGGGGTACCTTTTATCGTCTGGACTGATCATAAGAATCTAGAATATATCAGGACTGCCAAAAGGTTGAACTCTAGGCAGGCTCAGTGGGCACTTTTTTTCGGTCGTTTTGATTTTACTCTCTCGTACCGCCCGGGTTCCAAGAACATCAAACCCGATGCCTTATCTCGTATTTTTGATCACTCCGAACGCCCGTCTACTCCCGAGTGCATTTTACCCGAAACCTTATTTGTTTCCACACTCACATGGGAGGTCGAATCGAAGGTCGAGACGGCCTTAGAAGGGGTAACGCCTCCGCCCGGTTGCCCACCGAATCATTTATTTGTGCCAGAGGGATTACGGTCCGACGTTATTCAGTGGGGTCATTGCTCCAACGTGGCTTGCCATCCAGGAGTTAACCGAACCAGTTTTTTGGTCAAGCAACGATTTTGGTGGCCACTTATGGCTCGTGACATTCACAGTTTTGTTTTGGCTTGCTCAGTTTGTGCCACTGGTAAGATTTCCAATCGACCTCCAGATGGGCTACTCCAACCGCTGCCAGTCCCTTCGAGACCCTGGTCCCACATCGCTCTAGATTTTATTACCGCCCTCCCGCCCTCTCAGGGCAACACAGTCGTTTTGACCGTGGTGGACCGGTTCTCGAAGGCGGCTCACTTTATTCCCTTACCCAAATTACCCTCAGCTAAGGAGACAGCGTCGTAGACCACGTCTTTCGCTTACATGGCCTTCCGATGGACGTGGTCTCCGACAGGGGACCCCAGTTTGTGTCCAAATTTTGGAGAGAGTTTTGTAAATTACTGGGTGCGACGGTTAGTCTGTCCTCAGGGTTTCATCCCCAGAGCAATGGTCAAACTGAGAGGGCCAACCAAGATCTGGAGAGAGTGTTACGATGTTTGGTCTCCAAGAATCCTTCCTCATGGAGCCAACGACTTTCTATGGTAGAGTACGCCCATAATACATTACCGGTGTCGGCCACGGGCCTTTCTCCGTTTAAGTGTAGTTTAGGTTACCAGCCACCTATTTTTCCCAGCCTGGAATCCGAGGTCGCGGTCCCCTCTGCCCACGCCTTTGTCCAGAGGTGCCACCGTACTTGGACTAGAGCCCGCGAGACTCTACTCCAGGTGGGGGCGCGCACCAAGGCCAAGGCCGATCGCCACCGGTCAAGGCCTCCCGTATATATCGTCGGTCAAAAAGTGTGGCTTTCTACTAGAAACATTCCTCTCCGCTCCGTCTCCAATAAGCTTGCTCCCAAATTCATTGGCCCGTTCACTGTCACCAAGATTATTAGTCCGGTGGCAGTCCGCCTCAATTTACCTCCAGCGTACAGGAGGGTTCATCCCGTCTTCCATGTGTCCAAAATCAAGCCCGTTTGTCATTCTCACATTAATCCGCCTGTCCCGGTTCCCCCCCCGCCGCGACTCGTAGATGGGGAGACCACTTATTCGGTCAATCGCATTCTGGACTCTAGGCGGAGGGGACGCGGATTCCAGTACTTGGTGGACTGGGAAGGTTACGGTCCGGAGGAGAGAAGTTGGGTTCCTGCTAGAGACATCCTGGATCACTCCCTTATCAATGATTACAATCGACAGGTAAGGGGTTCTGAGAACGCCAGGAGGCGTTCTTAGGAGGAGGGGTACTGTCACGGTATACTCATTCTCTGGTTCCTTCTCGTCTTGTGTTTATGTTGTTGTTTGAATGCACGTGTGTAGTGGGCGTGAGTGTTATGTCATTACCTGATCCGCTCCAGCTGATCATCATTATCATCACCAGCTGCAGCCCATTTCCTCACCTCATAAATACTCACCAGTTTTTGTACTCCTTGTCAGATCGTTGTTTGATGTCTCCGTGTCGGTGTTCCAGTCCTGTCTTCCTGCTCGTCCAGTGTTCGTGTTTTTCCGTGGATTATCGTTGGGTTGGATTATCGTTTGTCTTGGTGTGGATTCCGTCGTCATCGTCATCTCACCTCCACTGTTCCAGTTTCACCCACGACCATCGAAGTCCCTGCGCCATCCTTCCGCGCCCGTGTCATCAATCTACTATCTGTGTTCCTAATAAATATTGAGTACTCGCTTTTGCTTCCTGATCTTTTATTTACCGGCATGACAATAATAGGCCACACTTGGCGGGTGATGGCCGATGTGACTCGCCAGGTTTCAATGCAAAATACTGTCACTACACGTTCATGTTGGACGATACAAAGGAGATACTACACACAGAACTGGTACAGGTAAGATACATATAAATGGATACCGAATAACAAAAATGGAAAATTACTGCTAATATGTTGAAAACTTTGATAACATCAAACTTCTCAAACTATAATCTTTAGTCTACAGAGGCCACTAGCTCTGGAGCCATGGAGCCACTGGGTTTTAGAAGGGGAATGACAGAGCTTTTGGACTTGGGCCTTGACGTGGAGGTGATGACTACGGACCGCTCCTCATCCATAAGGAAGACAATGACTAATATTCAACACCAATTTGACATCTGGCACACAGCCAAAGGTATGTATTTTTTACCATTCTTGTAAACACCTACCCCCATTGACACCTCATTGTGTCACTCCTCACCCCCTCCCAGATCTGTGCAACCTTGCTGAACTCAGCCATTGTAGAGGTGTGATTTGTTTTTTATTCAACCAAAACAACAAAAAGGACAATGCAATCCTTCTCGCATGGTCCAGGTTAGTGTTGGTTTGTTATTTTGCAGAAGTTCAATTGGTTTAAAAGGTTTGAAATGACTAAAATCTTTCACAGGTCTGTCGTAAACCACATGTGGTTTACATGTGCCACAAGTAAGGGGAACATAGAGGTAAGGGATCATAAACTGCAATAAAGTATATTTAATATGTTTCTTTTTTAGCATTAGTATTATTTAGAATCTTTTCATTCACACAGGCACTGAAAAAGCGGTGGAAATGCATTACTCACCATGTTTGCAACGAACACCAGTGGAAAGATGATGACGGAAAACGGCATCAGTGTGACCATCCTCCTCTAACCACCCAGGATCAGAGGATGCGGATGTGGATTGAGAAGGACTCAAAGGCATTTCAGGCCCTGTCGTCGCTGGTCCTAGACAAAAGGCTCTTGAAAGACCTCGACCATATGGCACTCTTCAAACATACTGGTGAGAATAGAAGTACTTTTACTCTTGCATTTTTTCTCTATCCAAATCAACATGTTTAAATTAGTCCTATCCATCCTCTTTTCCGATTTGTAATTGCACACAGGGCCACTGGAGAACTTCCATAGTGCTATGCTGAAATACCTCCCCAAGCGGCAGGCCTTCTCATACCACGGAATGAGGGAGAGGTCCCACCTCGCCATCATCGACCATAACGAAAATATAGTGAAAAGGAAACAAGCCACCACTGTGACAGGTTTGTTACCATGTACGCTCTTCAAATAGTATAATAACCAAAATTAGAATGTTAACAGCTAACTGAATTGGCATACTTTGCTGAAAGGTGTAATATATTAATTGGGGAGAGAAGTCTACTACAATCAAATCTTCATTCATATTTTATGTGTTATTATATTGTCATTTAAAGGAGAAGCACGATTCACCCAAGTGTACTAACAATGGATATTAAAAAAAGTCTTCACGCCACACACAACAAAATTTGTTGGAGATCTCATCGAGAGGGTCCTGGAAAGTAGACTCAATCCGAACATCAAGTTCCAAAACCCTACCACCTCACTCGCCCTCCCACAACCTGATTTGCCACCCAACATTGCCCCTTTATCAAAACCACCAAAAGAGACTGCCAAAGCATTGTTTAAAAGCCGCTTCTGAGACCTCTTCACATAGCACCCAACTCAATCTCCATCTCTCTCACTACTCTTCTGGGACAACACCAGCTGTGCCTTTTTATATTCTGTAAATATTGGATGTATATATAAATTATCAGCTTGTTTAGTTTTTTTAATTATGCACATGCCCTTGTTATTTTAATTTGTCTACCAATGACACAATTCTTTCATTTGAGAATAAAAAAAAAATATTCAATTCTGCACTCCTTTCTGTCTACACCAAAGTTCAACATTATAGAGTTGGGAGGTGAAATGATTTGCCTGCACGACACGACGGCCTCTACCCAATCTCTCGCCTTGCAGGACCCATTCGAGAAAGTGTCGGTAGGCTGTTAGGTGATATTGTCTACAAGACATTGAGCACACAGTTAGCGATGCATGGTCTTTGTGCTTAGCGTGCCACGTTGGTATAAGAATATAATAGAATATAAACACTAACTTTACAGTCAGATGTCTGTTTGTCCCTGCAGGCTTTGACTGTCATTTCCAGTTCACCTTTGGGATTCTGAAGTATGTCGATGCCGCTGTCCATATGCCGCAGCAGCCGCCTCCTGCTCCTCCATCAGCCTCAGCTGCTCTTCACTATATTGCGGCTAAAGATAGCCACGAACATCGGATTTGAGCAGCAGATTTTCAAATTCCTCTTCTTCCATATCATATTTTGTTTCTTCCGTCATTGTCGTAACTTCCTATCTCCACAGCGCTTGTTAGCTTAGCTTCCAAACAAGATGGCGGATATTGATTTCTGTATCTGCAAGTGAAGTCCCACCCACTGATATGTAATACGTCTGTAGCGTGAGTGGGTCCCACCCCCTGGATAAATGAAGAGCTAGTGTTTGTAGTCTTAACCCTTATACAAAGAAATTGGACTTACTGCTTTTTATGACGCAAAATGACGATTTTTACGTCATAAAAAGCAGGAAGTGGAACACTTAAATCCTTATTTCTCCCATCTCAGGGGAAAATAAGGGAATAAACCATGACCATTCAAAAATATGTCTGGGTTTCTAAAGATACAAAGCTTAAAGGGGACCTATTATGCCCCTTTTCACAAGATGTAAAATAAGTCTCTGATGTCCCCAGAGTGTGTATGTGAAGTTTTAGCTCAAAATACCCAACAGATAATTTTTTACAGCATGTTTAAATTGTCACTTTTTGAGGCTCAGAAAAACGCACCGTTTTAGTGTGTATCCCTTTAAATGCAAATGAGCAGCTGCTGCCGGCCCAGAGGGCGGAGCCTCACGAGCTCGCGTCTCATCTCATCTCACGGAATGATAATATCAAAACAAACTCTCCGTAGCCGTGTTCATTTCGACCCGGAGTCGGACAATAATGCCCACAGAGCCAGATAATATATGCTGTATGGAGACTGAACAGGTATAGTCTAGTTTAATTACGGTTATAACTTGTTTTTCCATCTTTCTTTTATCCACTATTAGTACAAGCCTGTTGTTGCGGACCGCGTCCGAATGTTGTAAAAATATACTGATGAGTTCAATGAAGTTTATTGTACATCACACAAAAGATTGTGTCAATTTCACTCTAGAAAATCACTGTAAGACCTGAATAAACACTGTATAAGAACACTCTCTCCCTTTCATTATCACCAACATACATAGCGAAGTAAAAAAAACACTTGTTACAACTAACAGTAAACAAATATATACACACCTTTTAAGGGGTGCTTAATAAACTGGTAAACTGTATATAATACAGGTCCTTCTCAAAAAATTAGCATATTGTGATAAAGTTCATTATTTTCCATAATGTAATGATAAAAATTAAACTTTCATATATTTTAGATTCATTGCACACCAACTGAAATATTTCAGGTCTTTTATTGTTTTAATACTGAAGATTTTGGCATACAGCTCATGAAAACCCAAAATTCCTATCTCAAAAAATTAGCATATCATGAAAAGGTTCTCTAAACGAGCTATTAACCTAATCATCTGAATCAACTAATTAACTCTAAACACCTGCAAAAGATTCCTGAGGCTTTTAAAAACTCCCAGCCTGTTTCATTACTCAAAACCGCAATCATGGGTAAGACTGCCGACCTGACTGCTGTCCAGAAGGCCATCATTGACACCCTCAAGCAAGAGGGTAAGACACAGAAAGAAATTACGGCGTGGCATGGAGGCAATCAGCCTGTGGCACTGCTGAGGTGTTATGGAGGCCCAGGATGCTTCGATAGCGGCCTTAAGCTCATCCAGAGTGTTGGGTCTTGCGTCTCTCAACTTTCTCTTCACAATATCCCACAGATTCTCTATGGGGTTCAGGTCAGGAGAGTTGGCAGGCCAATTGAGCACAGTAATACCATGGTCAGTAAACCATTTACCAGTGGTTTTGGCACTGTGAGCAGGTGCCAGGTCGTGCTGAAAAATGAAATCAGATGGAAGCATGAAGTGCTCCAAAATCTCCTGATAGCTAGCTGCATTGACCCTGCCCTTGATAAAACACAGTGGACCAACACCAGCAGCTGACATGGCACCCCAGACCATCACTGACTGGGTACTTGACACTGGACTTCAGGCATTTTGGCATTTCCTTCTCCCCAGTCTTCCTCCAGACTCTGGCACCTTGATTTCCGAATGACATGCAAAATTTGCTTTCATCCGAAAAAAGTACTTTGGACCACTGAGCAACAGTCCAGTGCTGCTTCTCTGTAGCCCAGGTCAGGCGCTTCTGCCGCTGTTTCTGGTTCAAAAGTGGCTTGACCTGGGGAATGCGGCACCTGTAGCCCATTTCCTGCACACGCCTGTGCACGGTCCGGTCACCTCTTCTCGTTGTGCAGCGTTTTTTGCCACACATTTTCCTTCCCACAGACTTCCCACTGAGGTGCCTTGATACAGCACTCTGGGAACAGCCTATTTGTTCAGAAATTTCTTTCTGTGTCTTACCCTCTTGCCTGAGGGTGTCAATGATGGCCTTCTGGACAGCAGTCAGGTCGGCAGTCTTACCCATGATTGCGGTTTTGAGTAATGAAACAGGCTGGGAGTTTTTAAAAGCCTCAGGAATCTTTTGCAGGTGTTTAGAGTTAATTAGTTGATTCAGATGATTAGGTTAATAGCTCGTTTAGAGAACCTTTTCATGATATGCAAATTTTTTGAGATAGGAATTTTGGGTTTTCATGAGCTGTATGCCAAAATCATCAGTATTAAAACAATAAAAGACCTGAAATATTTCAGTTGGTGTGCAATGAATCTAAAATATATGAAAGTTTAATTTTTATCATTACATTATGGAAAATAATGAACTTTATCACAATATGCTAATTTTTTTAGAAGGACCTGTATACAGTTTACCAGTTTATTAAGCACCCCTTAAAAGGTGTGTATATATTAATATATATACACAGTATATCCGTAAAATAACTCCTATGAACTTAATAAAGTGCGCGCTCTCACTTTCATTTCTGCCATGATCAATAACGTTAGGCCTATCGCTCCAGTAAATAGAGCTATGAGGATTAATACATCCAGCTACACAACACCGACAACGCTTGGGAGACATTCTCGTCAGTGCAGCAATGGCGGATGTGTACAACTCTCAACTCGCTGTGAACTCGATCAGGGCGGCTCTATGTTAGAACGGCAGTGTCTGTCAACACTCGTGGGCGGGGCCTGTGGCTTTAGTGATGTCACAAAAGCCACATTCTGAAACAGGTCGTTGGGAGACACTGCTTATGATTTATGGGGATTTTAAAAAAAAGGAGTGGGTGGATTTTTATCACTGCAGGGTGGTTGTGTACACTCACTGCCATCACACATTTATGTCCAAACACCATGCAAAAGTGAATTTTGCATAATAGGTCCCCTTTAATGCAAATGGATGAAGTGTCCCTTTAAAAGAAAGAAGTGATTTTACTTTAGGAAGACTAGACAAGCCAACAGAGTATCCAAACCCATATTATTTGATCCCAGGGATCCCAAATAGATTTGGGTATTGTCAGCGTAACAGTAAAAGGAGATGCCGTGTTTCTTAAAAATCGTGAGTGTGGTGTTACCTGTCACGATTAGCCACGCACTCCCTGGGTTATCACGGACTACATTTCCCATCATGCACCTCCCTGGACTGATTACACCAAACACCATACACCTGCACTGCGCTGATTACACACACCTGCATCTCATTCACACACACACATATAAACCACTTCCACGCACCACACCAGTGCGAAGTCCTGACTTTCCTGGCTGTCATTCTGAGCGTTTCTACATGTGGATTGTTTATTGCCTTGACCTTGGATTAGGAATGGGGAAATGAAGCCTCATGAAGCAATGAGGCTTTCCCATAACTGTTCCGGGAAAAGATTCAAAGCTTCGAGAGTGTCGAGAACAGCGCCATCTGGTGCTTATTTAAAATAAAGCAGCCAGAAGCCTGTGTAAGAAGCTCTGCCAGATGAAGCAACCACAACACACTCCATAGTTTCAATGTTGTGTGTACAAATAAAAGCCTTACACGTTTGTGTTTGATTTGTCCATTAAATAAATTAATTTACCCATTAAAGTGTGACAAAATATAAAATGGGCAATTCAATAAGATCTAATGTAGGCCTACTATCTCTCTCTCTACATACACACACACACATAGTGAATAAGGACATTGTGTGATAGGATCATCTGTTATTAAATGTGCTTATGACACTTGGCAGTGATAGTGCTTATCAGTGATGCCCGGGTCAATGTATAAACAACCCGCACCCGACCGACGTTTTCAACTAACCCGCCCGCAACTCGGACCGCAAAAAAAGAAAGAAAATATTGTACCCGACCCGCTTCCTGACCCGCATTTTTTCATCGTAGCGTCATTGGGCCATAGACGTAGGAACTAGGGGTGCGGTGCGGTGTGCGGTGTGCGATGTTTATGTTTCGACCCTGCTTGAAGAATTCATCAGCAGGTCAACTGAGAGAAAAGTGTGAAAGCCCTTAGGAGCACAAACTGTTCTTTTTCTGAATGCTGTATGATATAACCTAGTGTTATGTAATAAAGGCTTGATTTATTCATTTATTTCGTTTCATTTTCTTAACAATTAAGATGCTGCATGTGTTTATCCAGTCTAATCGAAGTGTGCGTCTCTCCCCGACTTTCGCAACAAAAATCCCGCCCCCTCTCAGAAAATACATAAAACTGACATTACTGAGCTATATGCGTTTAAAAGTAGCCTATTAAAATGGTACAATGGCATTGCTCAGTTCAACGTGTTGGGAAATCGGGAATTTTGTCCCGCGTTTAAAGGTTTAATTGGCATCTTTATTTCAAACGACCCGACCGACCGCGACCCGAATATCATTAAAAATATATTTGGATGACTCGTAGCCGCGGGTGACCGCGGGCACCCGCTCATTTTGGATCAACCCGCGCATCACTGGTGCTTATGTAACTGTAGGAATGACAGAAAGGTGATAAAGTTTTTCATTATTTTTATTAAGAAATAAAAGCTGTTTCACAGTGTTGGGGCAGAGTCTATTTCTCCTCTTAGACAGTACTTCCCCAGTCTCAGAGAACACACTTTCACACGGCACAGAGGAGGCCGGGGTACAAAGAAACTGTAATGCCAATGTATGTAGATGGGGGTAGACATGTTTCTGCATTCTCCAGTATTCAAGTGGATCTTCAGCTCTTTGTATGTTTTGTCTCTGTAAGGTATTTATCCACTTCTATGATCGCATCAGAAGTGGCATTTGAGCTTTGTTTGTGCTGGTCTACAGCACTGTCCAACAGAAGACAAAGGTTTCCACCTCAGAAGTGTGAGGAGAAAAAGGAAATTACTGGGAGTGACTGTACATGTACATTGACTGAATATAAGACACATCAACGGTCAACAATTATAAAATACAATTATTAAAAATAAAATAATAATAAATACATACTTGAGCTTGGTGTGGGCTGTTGGGTTGATGATGGTGCTTCTGTTGACTGAGTGCTTGATGATGTGGATGGTCTTTCATCTTCGGCCCTGATGACATTACCACATTCTGCTTTTAGCCGTTTGACAGCCTCTGTCATTTTAGTTTGGTTAAGGAAACCCAACTTTTTAAACCTTGGGTCCAGCAGAGTTGCCATGGTCATTATGCTGAGCGACTCCATACTCCAGGTATGTTCCCTTAGACACCTGATGAGGTTTTCAGTTAGTTCCTTTGTGATTTCCATGGTTAACCTATGAAATACAAAATTATTTACTAGTTTTAAATGAAAAAGACATCAAAATTGGCTAATGAGTATTCTACATAAATAAAAATAAATACCTAATTTGTTCAACCTGTAATGAATGGTGAATCATTTTCAGCAAAGGAATTACTTTGGAGCCAGACACTCATTTTTCCTCAGACAGCTCTACTGTGGCCAGGTGGAATTGGGCAAGAACACACATAATTTGCTGTATGGCTTCATAGTCCTGTGCATGAAGTGGAGCTATATCAGTTTTAAGTGAGGCAAGGGATGCTCCCACAGTTTGCCTTTCCTCATGCAGCTGTTGAAGCATGTGAAAAGTGCTGTTCCAGCGTGTTTCCACTTCATTGATCAGTTTATGAACTGGCCTGTTCATCTCTTGCTGCACCTGGGTCAACATTTCTTTGGCAGAGGTGCTGCTTCGAAAATAGGTGACCACTTTTTTAGCTTTGTTCCGAATCACACAGAGCTGGTACCTGATCAAAAGACTTTTTCAGCATGGTGTTAAGTGCATGTGCAATGCAAACTGAATGTCTCACTTGCAGAATTCTTCCACAAGCAATCATGTTTGGTGCTGCATCTGTGACAAGGCACTTCACTTTGTCGGTGATTGCCCACTCCATCATGACACTCTTTTTCACCAGGGCCATATTTTCCGCTGTGTGCCTGTTTGGGAACTTCTCAACATCCAACAACACTGTATTCAGCTTATAACTGTCATCAGTGTAATGGCAGGTTATTGCAAGATATGCATCCATGTTGATAGAAGTCCACATATCAGATGTTAGAGACATAGCTGTTGCTTTTTCCATGTTGGCCTTCTGCATATTCTTTTCTTTTTGAGTTCCAAAAACATTTATAGTAAAATTATATTATAGATAAAGATATATTATATAGATTATACATCAAAATCGACCTCTGCTATACTCACATGTCTGGTTGGGATTATATAGGAAGGATCAAGGGCATGGATGCCCATACAGAAATGTAATATATGTAAATATATGTAAATTACATATATAATGTCAGTGCCCATGTATGTCTGCTGCCTATATGAGAATATATGCAAAATTCATATATATAAAACACATATACATATATGAAACATATATTTCAAAATATAGCAAAAATGGCCATTTTCATGTAAGTGCCATATATTTTCCCATATATGCACATAAATGTTAAATATATGTAAGACGCATATACAGTATGTATATATGCATACCGTAATTCCTCAAATAAAGACCGGGGCCTTTATTTACCTGAACTGCAGAAGGTAACAGGCTTTTATTTGAAGCAGGCTTTTGTTAGAGGCAGGCCTTTATTTCTAATTCCATCTTTTTGATAAATAACGAGATGGCATCGCGATCCCCCCCGCCCGCCATGTTTCCATGGTGACACGTCATGCTTGGCACGTGATTCACCACAGCCAAAATAGCGCTGTATGACAGATGTTGTATGACAGATGCTGTATGACACTTTTATTTCTAAATATTAACAAACTTGCTTACCATGTCATCAACTATCTTCTATTCCGATTCTCAAATACATGCAAGTGAGTTTGTTTTGTCGTTTAAAAAACCTTTATAAATTATCTTGATCTGTAACGTGAGATGTTTGTTTGGGCCGCAGTTCAGAGATTGTCTGTTGGATTTATTACAGCACGTGAATTCATCAGTTTCTCCCGAAATACATGAAAGTAAGTGGCCGGTGAACTGGGAGAAGAATAGAGTAAACTTTATAGTTACTTACACTTGTGTAGGCCTATCTGATATGAATAAAACACCTCGGCAAATATATTTGAATGAATTGTTATTGCTGCTTCCATAGACACCATTGTGTATTTTACAAACTATAAATGTATTGTTTTGCTATAAATTATATGTATTTAAATGTCTGAAACCTAAAATAATAATAAGTCTTTAGCTCAGCACCAGCCATAGCACGAAAGCACAGTTTGAATCTGGCAGTGATGTCACGTCACTGTATATCCACTCCTTGTTATGTGGAGGTGGCGGATGAACCCAGGCGCAGACAGTATGCAATCACAGAACGTTTATTGTAGACAGAAAACAGGGAAAACAAAACCCACGAGGGGGAAAAACAGGACTGGAACAGGAATGATTAAACTAGACTAAGACTTGACAAACTAGACTATAAACTAACAACAGGAACAGTAATACACTAAACAAAACTCTCACAAGGTACTCACAGGTAAGTTAGCAATGACTCACACAACATATGACAAAGTCAAACAATGAACCGACACAGGACAGCAAACACAAGGGGATTATATAGGGAACACTAATGACGAGGACAGGTGAAACTGACTAGACAATAATGACAAGACGAGGGTAACAAGGGGGCGGAGTTACAAAACGAGACAACACAAGCACATGGCCCAAACAACAGACCATGCGCTTGTACATAAAACATGATTCTGTCATGATCCTGCCTCACGACCAGGGAAAATCAAGAACACTAAGGCAGAATCATGACACTCCTAGTGCTCAGCTGCTGCAGAGTGGGCCAAAATCGAAATTGCTGATGAGATGTAGAGGAAAATATCTAGTGGAAAATGAGTGTTACGTTATGTCATTATATGAAAAGCACTTAGGAGATTACCTATCAACACTAAATTTTCCCCGGCCTTAATTTAAGACCGGCCTTTATTTGTCTGTGTTGACCCCACCCCCGGCCACTATCAGAAGCCCGGCGTTTAATTGACTACCGGTTTTTATTTGAGGAATTACGGTATATGTACTTATTTCCATAGTACATACTTTCACTTATATTAGGGATACAAATATGCTTCTAATATGATGGCACCATGTACTTTCACTTATATTAGGGATACAAATATGCTTCTAATATGGTGGCACCATGTACTTTCACTTATATTAGGGATACAAATATGCTTCTAATATGATGACACCATGTACTTTCACTTATATTAGTGGCACAACTATGTTTTTTTATACAGCCTGCACATATATTTGTACTCATTCCACATGTGGCAGTATGAGTTAGTATAATGAACTGGCGTTCCTTTGGTCACTCCCCGTGTGTGGGGGGGATCAAGGTACACACTTCACAGGACAGGTAGTCAAGGAAGTGTCTAGAATTTTGAAGATTAAGTGGAATCTTCACTGCCCATACAGGCCACAAGCATCAGGACAGGTTGAACGATCGGACAGAACAATCAAAACCAGACTAAGCAAAATGCATCAGGAAGGGGTACCATGGGTCGAAGCACTGCCAGCAGTACTGTGTAGTATGAGAGCATCACCTAACAGAACAGTAGGACTGAGCCCTCATGAGATTATTACTGGACGCCCCATGCAGATGCCAGGTGTGATTGATCTTAGAAATGCTGATGTACACATTGCCTCAGATGCCCTGATTGCTTACTGTGAAAACCTAACAAAGGCGGTACAGAGTGCCAGAGAGAGAGTTGAGTCATGTTGGCAGACTCCACCAGAAGGTGGACACACAATCATCCCAGGTCAATGGGTCCAGTAACATCACAGACATCACCAGTAATGATGATACCAGTAACATCACAGACACTCACGCTTCGCACAAGATAATGATCTTACAGAACAGAGTGGCCTTGGATTACATTCTAGCAATGCAAGGAGGTGCCTGCACCATCATCGGACCTGAGTGCTGCACCGGGTTAATGGACCCAACAGAGAACTTGAAAAAAATCCAACAAGACATTCTTGATCTTTCAGCAAAATTACACCAGATGACTGAAGATTATTATCCGTAAGAACTTCACGGACCCTAATTGCATGTTTGTTTCTGTGTCAGCATGCAATTACAGAAAAGCAAACACAGAACATGCGTTATGTGCCTGTAACGATCACAAGTTACAAGAATTAACTTTTAAGTGTCTAAATTTGTATTTTGTGAGAGTTATTTAGAACTCTCAAAGGGGGAAATGTAGGATTACAAATTTTATTTAAATGTTTAATTGAGCTTCCAATACTATAGTATTTTAACTGAGAAAGTTGCACACTGTTTTTTTCATTTTGAGGCAATCAGGGTTTCGGACATTAACCTCTTGTCACATCTCAAAGGTCAGCTGGGCCTTTTGTTGATGTAATCAGGCTGATTGGATTAGCATCTCAAGACTCTGAGTTACACTGTGTAAAGACTCATGGGCGGATCTAATCTGTGGGGATTTGCATATCATAATTAATAATTGGTAATTAATAATTATTCATACATGTTTGGATTAGATCAGTCTTACATGTTAATAAATCTCCCGATAGGGGATGATGTGTCATTTTACCTGCATGCATGTCTGTGTATCCTTGCACTTAACCACAAGTTGATTGCAATTAATTACACAGACCACGTCTTACAAAACAGGCAAAATTAATTAGCTCAATTGTCAGAATAATATTTGTGGGAATCCACAATATCATCTTACTTTATAGAATTTCAGGAAAAGCAATTCTGTGGCCACAAGAATTGGGTTTCCTGCCCTATAAACACATACTCTTTAAAGTATCTTTAATTTGTAAGCTTGTAGCTATAAGATCTTTTGACACTTAAGGGACTTGGAAAATGAGCAAAGAGGCAGTACATCAATCAAAATGAATATAATGAATTTAATAAGGCAGAACTACTTATGTTTTTACTACTGTTACATGGGATATATATATTTACAAACATATTAAACAACAAAACACGATAAGGCATCGATGAACGAGAAATGCATAGAGACAGAGAGAGAGAGGAAATGTAGAGAGTTGCAGTTATGCAAGAGGGAGTTTAGAAAGACCCGAGGATCTTTCTAAATAGCAAATTCACATAGACAACGGAACTTTGAGAGACAACAAGACTTCAACAAATCTTAAAAGTGTGATCAAACACGGATACTTGCACTCTTTGCATGGCTTGTGAAGAAGCGTGTGTGTGTCTCTCGGTCCGGCGCGTCACGTGGTCACGTGCGCGTGTTTCTCCTTCAAAGCGAGCGCGCGCTCGTTTAAAGGTCCCTTGTAGATGGATTTGCTGAAGAGATATGTCACGCGGTGTTCTTTTCACTCGTCGATTGGAATTAAACACGGAGACTTATCTAAGACTGAAAAACACAAACTAAACTAGAAACAAATAAAAGAAAGGCGAAGAGCTCGCCCGGAGGCGAGACGTTACATTATGACACGAGGACAAGAGAAGTAAGAGAGAGATAAACCGGTGTTCAGTCCTTTTGAAGACCTGACGTTTCCGCCTTCTTTTGGAAGAGGGTCCAATCAGGAGCTGTCCCTTTGGAGGGAGATTTTATGACCCTTTGTGTTATAACCAGGCATTTAAATCTCTAGTTTCATTGGGTGTTTAAGAGAAGAATCTTCACAATTCTTATAATACTAATGTGTCACAAAGTTTAGCAAAATGTAATGTCAATTAACAAATGGGGAACGAAGATTGGAGTTTATCGAGACCAAACTTGCCACAAATGGATTTGGTTAAACATTAGTTGGCAAAGTTTGAAACATTATCCCATTAGAGTTGTCGAGAAACATAGACCAAACCACAAAAAGGCAATTCATGAAATAGGGAACTTAGATACATTGTTCATACAATTCTCAAGTGGATATATAATAGCATATATATATGAATACAGGATTCATTTCTCCTCCTTGGTTAGAATTCAGAGAGAGCCACAGTTCTGTGAACATTCCTTTGGGTCGTAAACGCTGTTATCTAAGAACACCAGTGATGTTAGTTTTGGTCTCTTTTCACTCCAAAGATGGAAAACATAGTAAACTATATTTTACTGGATATTACTGTACGTATTCTGATTGATCACACCGAAAGCATTCTGGAGGTGTCCAGAACTATGTGTACAAGTTATGGGAATAGACAGTTATATTTAAAATGCATAATGAAGGTATTTATAATTCACTTTAAGCTACGATAAAATCATAGTCATTCCAATGTGACATGGGCAAATGGACACACATAAAAACACATCGAATATATCTGGTTAAATGTCTTTTAAAAAGAGAAGTTTCTTTCTCTTTAGAATCACCTTCTTTGGGACATTCCAGTCAGTCATAAAAATGTCTCGTAACTGGACACCACGCTCTGTCCTGAGCGGGCTTCACTTGTGGGGGATGCGTGTGTGGTTGTGTGTGTGTGTGTGTGTGTGTGTGTGTGTGTGTGTATGTTAATTTACATCCAGGCTTTTTGGGCCTGAAGGCTTTGGGATTTTAGCTAGGATGTATTTAGTTATTCAGATTCACCCCTCGCCCAGTCCTTACACTGTTACCTGATGAAATCAGGTAACCAGCTGAATCAAGAGTCCCCTCCTCTATGAAATTAATCCCACCCCCTTGAAATGTATATAAACTGCAATGTAAAGTTCCCTTAGTTCAGTGGTCTCAAACTCGCGGCCCGCGGGCCATTTGAGGCCCGCGGGGTGATATTTTGCGGCCCCCTACTTGACATTAAAGTTTAATGTTAGTGCGGCCCGTCGTTGCGTGTGCCGCGTTTTTAAAAAAAAATTTTTTATCCCTTATGGCTTACCATAGATCAGTGGTCTCAAACTCGCGGCCCGCGGGCCATTTGAGGCCCGCGGGGTGATATTTTGCGGCCCCCTACTTGACATTAAAGTTTAATGTTAGTGCGGCCCGTCGTTGCGTGTGCCGCGTTTAAAAAAAAAAATTTTTTATCCCTTATGGCTTACCATAGATAGTCTCGTGACAGCTTACGGTGGGTTTGTTGTCAGTAGTTGTCATAGACAACCGCGAAGTACAAACATACTGCGCCTGGAAAAAATGAGCGCGTCGCTTCAATTATGAGCGCGCTTGCCGCGCGCCTACATTTGAAATAACGAACTTGAGCGCGTGCAAAATATGTGAGCGCGATATGTGAAGATGTGAACAGGCCTCTTGGCGAGCGACGTGTTGGAGATCCCTGCTCTAAAACAATGTGAGAATAATAATTTTGAGCTTGTAATGTGTGTTCAACAGGTTGATAAGAAGGTTTGCTTTGATTTGTGCAAAGTCAGTAGTTTGCCTGAGACACTATACATGTGTAGAAAGAATTCAATAAGACGGGCAGACATGACTGCAAATATTTGTATTTCAAAAGCAATAATTGTTTTTTTAAAGGTGCATTGTATAATAAATGGAAATGTGCCTTCCAAAAAAACATTCAATATCATATTGTATAAAGAAAATAAAAAGGACATGAGCAAATATAAGTATCACAAAGATGTGTTATAAGGAAAAGAAAAATAATGTTTGTAAAATGAAGCATCACAAAGATGTTGTGTATAAGGAAAAAACGAAGAAAGTTTGTAAAATTAACTTCAACTGTCAGAAGGACAGCTCATGAAGAACCAATCATGTACAGAAAGGAATGTTCAAATTCAGAGGAACAGTTCAGAAGAAACGTTAATAATAAAGATTGAGAAGATTGGATCAGTTGTGCTCCTTTTTTTGGATTACTTGAATACTATTTTTTGTGGAATACTTGATGCGGCCCAGCCTGACCCAGACTCTACCTCCAGCGGCCCCCAGTTAAGTTGAGTTTGAGACCCCTGCCTTAGTTAGACTTGGGTAAGATTTTGGATGAAGCAGACTACAGCAAATAAACAATCCTGCTTAAAAGATAAAATCCCAACGTCTCCTGGTCTTCGCTACACTTAAAGCAACACTATGTCGTTTTTGCGGTTTTTGCTCTCGGGGTCCCCCTACAGTTGGGAAACAGTATTGTCTTCTACTACTGTCGTAAAATCTGTCATGGTTACACCAGGCGATACACGTGTGCATTTGTTGACAAGCCGATACTGTCTTGAGTTCTCGCGGGCAGACTGCCAGCGTTGCGTGTGAAATGTCTTCATCCCAGGTACATTGGCATATATTTCAGCATGTCATATGAATATAATTTCATGGGTTTTATTTTTTTCAAACGTCAAAAGATCGCGTAGCTCACGTTTACAAGACAGCGTCATTATAGTAGCCTATTGTCTACTGTTTTACATAACGGATATGCTAATTCAATTCAATGTTTGTGTGGTAGGTAATAGCCATATATCGTCAATATTATAATATCAAGCTACCATAGATGAATATGCAAATTTGAAAATCGATTTGCATTATAGCCAGAGGCAAGACACTTTCACCAGAAAAATAAATACACAAACATATCAGCCTGCAGACATTAGGATAGTTATCCTGAAAGATTATTTATTATAACCATCGTAAACTAGCATGTTAGTGTAGCTACCAGATTGATAATTCGCTACTCTACTAGCATTACTTGATTCATGAAGATAAATGGAGGACCAGATAGATTCCGTAACATGGCCAGGCCTTTTACATTTCGCGCGATAGTCAGCTCCCTGACTCCCTGATTTATTTATAAATGTATAAACACTTTACAGATGACTGACTGCTGCGCTTGTGACAGGGTGCATGTTACTGAAAGAACGAGCAGAGAGAGCCGGTCGCGCGCGCGCACACTCTCACCGTGTTCAAACTGTCTTGCTCTCCCTCCAATAGTGATCCTCGTCCGGTCTTTTAAGTTGTTACTCTCCCTTTTTCTTCTTTTAGTCACCTCTGACAAAACCTTTGCCTTCTTCCTTTTAGTTGTTGCTTCGGTCATGACAACAACATACAGGCGGGTATCAAACGCTAGTTGGGCTCTCACGTCAGAATCTGAGGAAGTGGGGGAAGTGACGTATGCCGTAAAGCAGTCGAATTTTGTATTTTTTTTTGTGCTCGGGTTCCTACCCGAAACCCGAAGTTACATAGTGCCAGTAAAAGCGATACAGACACTGTCAGGCTATGGCAGGCGTGTCATTCAACCTATTGTAAGTCGATGTACCATCACAAGGGTCTTGGAAATATATAATGAAGGTTGAAAAACTACATAGTGTTACTTTAAGAAGAACAAGGTTTACAACACCTCCATTGGTAAGTCTCAGCAATTATATGTTTCTTTTTATTTATTTTTTTTGTCTTTTTTGTTTTGTGTTCGCTTCCCCGAGAGATGACTGTTTTAAATTGTTAAATTATTTAAACAAATAAATGGTGTGTCTTCAGAATTGAACACTGTCTTTGGCTCTATTGTATACGTACCTGTGTGTCTTTAGCTGTTAGATTTATAGAGCTTGGGTAGTAAAATCATTCTCTGGGTGAAATTCCCAGGGTGGCATAGTCGGTGTTTAGTCTGTCTTGGTATAGAGCGCCACAATTTATTCTGGCGTAGTCGGCAGGATATCCACATTTAAGACAGAGACGTGGGTGTATATACAGGTTGTTGTGTTTTTTTTTTCTTAACTGTTTTTTTGTGTTGTAGGATTGAATTTTCTTTGGTGAGGAGTGGCAGCAGAACAGCAGTGTACGTCTTGTGTAGTGCAGCCTGGCCCATTGGCATTGTCTGCAAACTAGTTCCAGTCGAGCCAATGCGCGGTTAGGAGGTGATTGGTTCGGGTATTTTAAGTATGTCCCGTTTAGTGATGTCACTTCCCCATCTTGTCATATAGATGGGTGGATTTCAAGTACCAGGTGTGGTCGACACTGGCTCTATGGTATCTATTGTTACTGAGAGTTGTATTTGTAAATTATTTTTTTAACTATGGGGCCTGGACAGACTTCAGTCGTGCTAGTGGATGTAGCTGCCGGCTGCTTATGGGCATTTAATTCCTTATATTGGTTATTTGGGATTGGACAATATGGCTCTGTTCAGTCTGTCATTTACCCGTGAAACCACTAGTTTCGTTATACAGGCATGAGGTTCTCTGTAGATTTGAGTACGATGATGCCTATCCATTGTTCTCTGTAGATTTGAGTACGATGATGCCTATCCATTGTTCTCTGTAGATTTGAGTACGATGATGCCTATCCATTGTCCTCTGTAGATTTGAGTGCGATGATGCCTATCCATTGTCCTCTGTAGATTTGAGTGCGATGATGCCTATCCATTGTTCTCTGTAGATTTGAGTACGATGATGCCTATCCATTGTCCTCTGTAGATTTGAGTGCGATGATGCCTATCCATTGTTCTCTGTAGATTTGAGTGCGATGATGCCTATCCATTGTTCTCTGTAGATTTTAAGTACGTTCCCTATAGATTATTTGAGTGACGGTGTCGCTACGGTGGCTCCTGTGACTAATTATGTCCCTGCCCTCTTTAGGCCCTGGCACTAGGTAATTTCTTGGCTGTAGTGGGAGTCGGTCCATCGTCGGGGCGACGATGCAAGAGCTAGGGGTAGATGTGGCAGGGTGGGTTTGACCCCGCCCTATTATTTGTGGTTGTCACGTGAGCGATGTATGTGACAGCCTATTGGCAGCCGTACCTGGCCTATTTAAGGTGGAGTTCAGGCCACCTGAGTATGCGTCATTGTCACGATCGCTTCTGTGTGGATGCGCGCGCAGCTCTGCGGGAGGTATGTACCTAGCTGTTTGGCTAATGTTGCTGCTCGTGCACATGTACTTTTAAAGTGGGGATGTATTTGTTTTAGCCAGGTTATGGCTGGGATCGGTGCGACCTTGCTTTTGGGTGCAGGCTGTCTTTTACTACAGCTGAGGTGTGTGATCCGATGGAACACCTGTGCATTTGTGGTTTGCCTATGGTGAACGAAGCTGTGAGTCACTGAATATTTTGTGGGTCTAGCGATCCACTACTGGGTATGTATATCTAACCACTTGAACATTATTAGGTGGGTGATTTTAAATTCATTCATTAATTTTGTCTGTTTTTAGTGCGTTAATCCGCTCGTGAGCGGTTCGTCTCTGTGGACTGCGGGGCAAATGCGCCCTAGACAATGCTGTTAGACTGCACTGTTTGTTCTGCTGCCATTTTAACCTACGGTGTGACCGTTTCCTGTTTGTTTTATATTTGTAGCTCTATGATAATGCTGGTGGCTTAGGTGAAGAGCGGCTAGTCTCCAAGCAGTCACTTAAAGTTTGACGTGCCAGTAATTATGTATATTAGCCCCACCTTTTGTAATATTGCCACCAGCAGTCGGTTAATTGTTTTTTTTTATTTTTTTATGTTTGTTTCCTGTGATTTCATCCGTTTACTCTGTCCAAACAGTAGTTTTCCTTTTGTATTGTTTGATTTGCAAAATGTGTTTTGCTCTGTTTTTGTTTCTAGCAGTTGGCTGCTCCAAGGTGTGTCCAGGCTTGAATGGCAATGTGATGTAACGTTAAAATCTTTGGGTTACACAGCCTGGTTAACTTCTGTGGCCAGTAATTGGCCGTTTTTGACCTTCCTTGTATAGGTTGAATTGTTCTTCTATAACTTGATACATGTGTTTGTGGCTAATTGTGAAATATATTGTGTTTCTGTTTCTTTCAGGAGCTGAAGGCCCCCGGTGTAGGGAAGCTAGCTGTATTTGCCTTTTTGGTGGTGGTGTTTCCTTCACCGAGTGTTTTGCCGTTGGCACCTGCGTTCCTTCACTTAGCAAGTATGAGAGTGAGAGTGTTTGTGTGAGTGGAATTTGGTGAGTGGTGTGGTCTTAGGATACTCACTGCCCAGCTAGCTGCCCTACTGGTAAGCCTCAGCCTGAAAGTGTTTTTGTTATTTGTTTTTCTTTATTTTTGATGTGGTGCACACCTAAGTGGTGTAAACCCGTGCCCCCTGAGTCAACAGTTTTTAGATATTAAAGATAATTATTGTTGCGAAAATAAAGTATTTTCTATTTAGATCCACGTCTCTTGTCCTCTGTGGTATCGAACCTGTGTGTCTTAGGACATTTCCCCGTTCACGTAACGGGGTGGCGTAGTCTGCTCTCTAATTTTTCATTTCGTACACGTCTTGTGTAACTAACTTTTGACCCCCCTGTGCACCAGCCCTGCCACACACAGAACACTCAATTCCAAGTCTTTTCAAATACAAACTTTAATGCATTTTTTTCAGTACAGACTTGACAAGTACAAACAAGTACAAACTTTTCAAGTAAAAACTTCAACTTCATTTAACTTCAACTTCAGACTTCATTTTCTTTTTAAAGCCTTTTCAAAGCGCTCACTTTTTTCCCCTCAGTATTACATTTTCAGAATTCTATTCTATTCTACTTTCACATTTAAAATATTTCCAAACTCACTCACTGGGGTAACACACTCATTTTTAATTAACATTTTTCCTGGACATTGCCAGTCTTAGCTCTGCCATCTTTCCATTCAGGGCTGTTCTGATCTGGCCAGCCGAAACTGAGTGCTTTGACATAACTGCATCTGAGAAGGTAGATTTTAAAGAAAAAAGTTTTAGGTATAAAGCAGACAAAACACTGGTGGACAAACTTATCACCAAGATAAAAAAAACATCTTTATTGCAGTTTCTTCTAGTCCAAGTCAGTAAAATTGAGTGACAAAGTACGTGAGTATGCAAGTAAGGCCACACTTACACTGCAATCAGTGTGTAAGCATGGCGGCCAGTTTTGCACCAATTTAATTTGCAGACGAAATAGGGACATAGTGCCAAACACCACCACCACCTCTCATCGAAACTAACTTTTTTTTTTTTGGAACGTCGAATGGTAACCACTTTTAAAGTTGACTTCGCTCAGCGTTGGAAAATGGCTGTCATCCTGCTCCACAGAAAATTAATCATGTACAGTCATGTACAGCCCTGTGCACAGGACTTTAAAATGTTGTCAGCCCAGTAGCTGATTTGACTGAGTCTAGGCTCACATCACTTTTAATACAGACCTGTGGCAGATGTCAAATAGCAAAATCATAACTTACCCATTATAGCTTTTACTTTTATTTCATCCAGGCCGCTTCTCTCCCCATCTCCCCCCTTTGAAACCTTGGATTCCCCTCCTGAGGGAAAAAAGTTGTTTTTCAGTATGAAAAATAACCAGTATATAGTTTACGTTTTCATTATCAGCAGCATGACAATCAAAATGGTTGAAAACAGACACATACACACAGTCGGTCCATTTACATGCACAGCTTAAATGGTAAATGGACTGCATTTATATTGCACTTTTCTACTCCAACGAGCACTCAAAGCGCTTTACAATGTATGCCTCACATTCACCCATTCACACACCACTGGCGCAGGCTGCTATGCAAGGTGCCAACCAGCCACTGGGAGAAGTTTGGGGTTCAGTATCTTGCTCAAGGACACTTTGATGGGGTCAGGCAGAGCGGGGCTCGAATCTGCAGAGGTGCCGGTACCTCTACCACCTGTGCCACCATCGCCCCGTTAATCAAATTATTACTAATAATCAGGCTAAGAGCTGAATTCCAGTATAAGGCACGTAACACAAATCCTATGAAAATGTTATATATAGGTTCCATTGGAAGAAGGGGCAGAAGGCAGGTGACACGGCACACAGGGTTCCTCCAGTCCAACTTCAGTTCGATTGGCCTATACATGCACAAGTTATTTGACTTTCAATTGCATTATCTGGGTGTCTTAATCGGAATATGAGTAGTCCAGTTTGGTTTGATTGCAATCTGTTCAGTAGGGGTGACCCCGAATAGTCGAAGATTTGATGCATCGATAGGAGGAGCCTGATTCGACTACCAATCTCACGGTCGAATCTTGGCAGAGGTTATATGAGGGTGCTCAATGTCTGATTTCACATAGAACTACCGGTTTTCTGTCAATAGGTAAATATAGGAGCCTATTATGATAAAATGTACAAAGAAAGAAGATTATAATAAATATTTTTAATGTGCGTGAATAAATCCAAACACCCTGTGACAGATTTAAGTTTCACTTTAGATCCGTGACCGAAAGAGGAGCGTCTTGGCGGCAGGGATTTATATCTTTAAAAATGTCTGGGATAAGAAAATCTAAAGTGTGGATGCACATCATCAGAAAGGATATTCTCCAAGGCTGGATTTAGCATCAGGAAAACCATGATCGCACTTCTGCCGGACAACGTTAGCAAGTTGGTTTTCCTCAGGACATTCTAAAACGCTTAACGTGAAAAAAGCTTTTAAAACGCTTAAAGGGCACTTTTACGTGGCTTAATGTATGTACACAGTACATACCTTATTACGAAACCATACTATGTGCAGATAAGCAGAAGAACCCAGAATATGAACGCAACGCGTTCCTCCTATAGAAAGTCACGTAAAGCGTTTTCTTTATGATAACGGTTTTCTATGGGAGGAAAATTAACGGTTAATTAAATTCTGGGCTCATCTGCTTTTCTGTAGGCTATACAGTATGCTTTATTAATAAGGTGTACATAATTTGATCTTTTAATATAAATGTCTTAGGACATTAAGCCGTTAAACGTTTTTCATGTTAAGCATTTTAGAATGTATTTTATCCGCACACAATTTGAAAAGACTCAAACGGACACAGAGACACAGACAGAGTAAGACTGGATTTTTTCTCTCTCGATCAGGTAGGGTACAAGTGATTTCAAAACATTTCAGCCGGTTCCAAATGCTATAACCAGTTTAGCGTGTATTGTTGTTTCTGCAGTTAAAAAGACAAAGTTGACAGTTCTGGCTATAGTTTCGTTATTTTAATAATTTCTTTATTTTTACTTTATTTATTGATCACTCAGAGTTATGAGTGATCTAACCCGATCTGGCAGTCTTACATAGTGTGGATATATCAGATAAAGGACCGCAAAGCTGTGGCATAAGTGCATTTCACCATGTCACGACTTGAAACACTGAAACGATTTTGGAAACATTATTTTAAGGTAAAAATTCTTACTTAGTGTTGCTTTAACATAACAAATGTGACCATGGAATAAGCATTTTTAACCACACTCTACACTACTCTTCAGACAATACTAACCTCTCATATTACTTTTGACGAGCGTTTCAATGTCAAACACCCCAAGCAGCAAAATCCTTGCCATTGAAGTCCCACTGGATGCCTGGCAAGCAGAGCGCCACACACTTCGCGATACGTAAACACCTGAACCAGGGACAATTTCTTCCTGTTGAAAAAAATTAAATTGATAGGCTTAAAAGTTTCAATTCAGTATAGTAAAAAAAATATCCAGCATTCCAGATACAATTGACTGTTGAAATTGGTCCCAATAGTATTATGTCAAGCATTCCTGGTCCCTTCTGTCAATGTTGGAGATTTCATATTATCAATAAGTAGTGTCAAAAAGAGCCATTGCCACAAGGTACCAGGAAATTTGGGAGATTAGATTGGGACAAATTTACAGTAAATTGTATTCAATTATGACCAATTCATATAGAAGACAAGGTGATTGCAAGCAGTTCACATACTTTCCAACAGCACTGCATAAAAAAGTAGTCACTATTTTAACAGGGTTTGAAGGGCTGGGGAGAGACCCTGGACTGCCGAGATGCATGAAGCTTCTATTGAGCATTTCTTTTATCCGAGGTATCTCTGCATCAACAGGAAAAACGGATGTGAAAGACTGTAGCCAATAAGTATAAGAATAGAAGTATACTCTTTTGATCCTGTGAGGGAAATTCAGTCTCTGCATTCCCATCAATGTATTAGTGAGACACACTGTTGAAAACATCACGCTTCTTATCAGTCCTTTTAAAATATTGATGTGATGATGTAAGTCAACAAATACAATTTACACCAGCCAATTTTTCTGGTGGGATGGCAGGCCACCACAGTCTGGTCAATGAATACGAAACATTGTCAGGTCGAGTTTTATGATCTGGCAAAATAAAAGCCCCGGCTATTTAAGTTTTACTGTGTGTGTGTGTGTATATATGTGTGTGTGTAGAATGGAAATATACATTTACCTGTGAAGATGAATTTTTTTATTTCTAGCAATTCTTGACGCAAAAGTGAGAGCTCGTTGTCACTATTTTCTGCTTGTTCTTCCAAGGAAATGGAAGCTAGGATTTACGACCCTTGATTGTGAATGGCAGCCTGTGGCAACATATAAATGAATTTTTTTAAATTAAAACATACAAATTATTGCCTTATATATATATATATATATATATAAAAGGGTAAAGAGTTAGTACATTAAACAAAAACTCACTTTGGTTCCACTGACTGTGGTCACGGCAGTAGGGGGGTCATCCTCATCCTCCCACAGACGTTTGGCAACACGGTTTCTCTTTCCCACAATGGCGTCGTCTTCGGAATTTTTCTTCGAACGTTTGTCCAACTTTCGCTCCAAAGTATTAATGTCTATTGCAGAGAAATATCAGTCACCATTGCCACTAACACACTGATAGTTACCAACAATGGTCTGAGTTAAAGAATAATGTAATGCCCACTCAATATGATATTATCACATTATTATCAATATCAGAAATAGATCACTCATATCGGTAGAACGCCGTTCATTAACGTTATCCTGCATAACCTCGAGGTAACGTTAGCTTTAGCAAGTCAAAGGAAGCTTTTTGCCTCAGCAAAACTAAACACATATAACGTTAACTAAACACATTCCTTGACAACGTAGTTTTGTTATAAATTATCTATTTATGTTAAACATTATATATCCCTGTGTAACTAATAAAGCAGTAAAAAAATGTTAGGGTTTAACTTACCTCCAACTGATTGAACGGTAGCCATATAAATGGGGAATCCACCTTTTGGTCGTTTTCCCACACCCCACTCGACGGCAAATTCGTCTTCGTAGGTATTCACGCCGTTTACAAAACTTTCCAGATCAAAATTTCGTATGTATTTAATGTGAACAATACTAAATTTCCTCTCATCATCCCCAGCACACTATTTCACAAGCGCATACATGTCTTACTTCTTCTTGTCGTGTCGTCGTCGTTAACGTTTCTCAGGTTTACGCGGGTAAGTCACTAGTGAAATACTGATTGCATTATTTAAAATAAAAAAAATTCGGTAACGCTTTAGATTACAGCCCGGAAAGTACTGCGTAAGTACACCGAATTTACAGCGTAACTTTTGGTAATTATAGTGTACCAATAAAGTACGTACGTGTAATTATAAGGGAACAATTTATAATATTTGGGGAATAAAGGGGTAACAACCAGGAAAAATACAAATAATATATGCAGTAAGTATTTTATAACTAAGGGCTAACTATTTTAATATTAAATGATATGTATGACTTACTATGCTAAAAAACGTGGAAAATTACAAATAATTGATACAGTAAGTAATTGATAACTTCGGGCTAACTATTCAAATATTATGTGATATGGCCGAGGCTACATGCAAAACAACAATCTTGTGTTCGAGAGCAATTTAGCGAGAACACACACATTCACTAAATTGGCTCGATCACACTCCTCTCCACATATAGCTGGTGTGTGGTGATCGCACTGGCGGCGTTGTACCGTGGCTGCCGTCACATCATCCAAGTGAATTCTGCAAACTGTGGGGATTCAGGAGAGACCTCTGACATGGTTGTAAAGTGCGCTGGGTATTCAGCAGTTCATATAGCAAATGTGCTATACATCATTCAATCATAATCATACACCACGTACCTTTTTGGAATAATAGGTATTACAATATATATAAAAAAAACCTTGAAATTCAGGGGAATGAGTCTCTGCTATGGTTTTATTTAGAATTTCCAACATAGGCTACTTACCTTAAGAAAGAAAAAGAGTACAGGATTTTGTTGGCTCGTCAAGCAAAATTAAAAATAGGCAAGGCAACTATAGTGAAAACAAGGCAAGCAAAATTAGAGCTATTTACTGTAGTTACTGTGTAAATATACCATTGTTCCCTTTCGAGGGAACTCAACACTGCGTCGAGAATCGACACTTTGGGGACGCTCCCTTAGCGTGCGCCTCTGAAGTAAGAATGAAACTAATCCAATCCTGATTGGTGTTGCGTCGTGACGTAACATGTGACGGCATAACCGGATGCATAAAAGTGACGCTGACACACACACACATCAGCTTTAGCTCTTCAGCAAGCGCTCTCTGTGAAACTGTCTGTCTTATTTGGTGTTGTTTGTCTGTGCAAAGCTCTGTATTATGGTGAGTGAACAATACACTAAGTGTGTGCACCCCTGCCCAAGATAATATATATGCCACGGGTGGGGACACACATCAGCTATGTGTGTGTGTATTGTTTAGGGGCGCAGCACGCACTGTCAGCTCTCGAGAGGGCTGCCTGTGCACACTGTGAAGCATTTCCTATTAGAGTGCTGTGCTCCCGCTTGGCTATATTATTTCCTGATGATGGCCAGGCTCGCGATCCCCGCGGTTCGGGTCCCGCGTCCATTGAGGCGGCGCGACGGCTTAGATCGTGGAGATCGCAGAAGGATCTCGCGGATGAGAACGAGACTGCTGAGGCACCTTTTCTCTCATCATCCGCAGATTCTATGACACTCGTTCACGACGCAGAAGCCCGCGATGCGGCTTCTTCTGCCCGTGACGAGTGCCCAGTGCTCGAGCTATCTGTTTATAAGGAAGTAGATGTGCTCAGCATCGGGAACGAGCAACATGAGTCACATAATAAAATATAAATATATATGTGTAGATCCTGGGAAAAACCCCACTCTTTACGTATCTCACCACATTCATTATATGTTTATTCGAATGTGGTGGGTGCGAGAGAGTCGGGTTATGGCAAGATGCCGCAGATGGAGGAAGCTTTAGCGAGCTATCTTTCTCCTGCTCCGGCATCTTCACTTTAAGCCCCGGCGCTGCCCAACAAACCGTGCAGGGACACCTCTGCACTGGTTGGCTGGGCTTATATGGTGCAGGAAATCGATGTTGCTCTTCCGCCGTTAAAAACGTTTCGGGACACATCGGTTTCCAGCGAACGCAGGCTGCACTGTCCGCCCCACATTTTTGCGGCCAGGCAGCATTCGCGTTCGCCAATCGAGAATCATTTTCGGTCTAGCCCTGCCGGAAACCCGCTTCAGGGGGTCGAGAACGAATCCCGATTAATACCCGAAGCCAGGCTCGAGAGCCTGGTTCCTTTGGTAAAATATTTAGAAAAGGTCAGGCTGGTGCGTGCCTGCACTCTATGACGATTTTGCAGGCGTACCAGGCCGATCTTCTTAAAGATCTAAGTGAGGCAAATATTTCCTGTTGGCCGCTCCGCTATCTCCTTCTGGCCTGTTTTCCAACGCTGTCACTACAGTCGTTGACAGGTTTCAGGAAGCGAAAAAAAAAAAATAGGAGAGCGTTGCCTTTAGATCCCCTCCTGCGGGTGTTTGTCAAACAGAGGAAGCACTCTCTACCGAAGTCCTCCAGCCAGAAGGGTGACCTGAGGGCCGTCCTTCAGGCGAAGAGGTCCTAATTGAAGAGATCCCCCCCCCACCACCTAACCACATAACTTCGACGACTGGCTCATATTGGCCCAGTCTCGAGAAATGGCAGTTCGGCATCGAGATGTCGTCCTTGGCCACATTCAGAACCGGGGGTTGAGGCTCAACACTAAGAAAAATGTGTTGGACCCAGGTCAGAAACTACTCTTCTGGGCGTGGTATAGAATTCGGTTACGATGCGGGCACGTATGTCTCCCGCTCGTATCGAATCCATCCTGGCCATGGTGTCCGGGATAAAGCTAGGCCAGGCCATCACTGTAAAGCAATTTCAAAGACTGCTGGGCCTCATAACAGCGGCATCCAACATAATTCCTTTGGGCCTGTTTCACATGAGGCCCCTTCAGTGGTGGCTCAAAGCCAAGGGTTTTTTCCCCAAGGGGAATCCTTTCCGTATAATAAAGGTCACGCGCAGATGCCTTCGTTCCCTATTAATATGGAAGAAACCTTGGTTCTTGTCCCAAGGGCTAGTGGTAGGGGCGTCATGTCGCCGGGAAACTGTTTCGACAGACGCTTCCCTCGCTGGCTGGGGCGTGGTCTCGGAGGGCCGCTTTGCCAGGGGTCTGTGGCAGGACCATCATCATTCTTGGCATATAAATTGCCTAGAGATGTTGGCTGTGTTCAGGGCTCTGAGGAGCTTCCTCACAGACATCAAAGGTTACCACGTCTCAGTGGTAGCTTATCTAAACCGACAAAGGACACTCAGATCGCGCCCTCTATCCAGATTAGCGTATCAGAGCATTTTATGGCCCCAAGGGAAAATATTATCTATAAGAGCAATATATGTCCCGGGGGTTCTGAATCATGGAGCGGACATCCTGTCGAGGCAGGGGCTGAGGCCCGGGGAATGGAGACTCCATCCAGAGGTGGTGGAGTTCATATGGCAGAGGTTTGGACCAGTGGAAGTGGATCTGTTTGCGTCTCGAGGGACGTCCATCCCACTGTCCACTTTGGTTCTCCCTCACTCATCCAGCCCCGCTGGGGTTGGATGCCATGGTACAGGCCTGGCCGAGGCTTCGCCTGTACGCTTTTTCCCCCGATTGCTCTGCTCCCGGGAGTCCTGGAGAGGGTCCGTCAGGAGGGCATCAGTCTTCTTCTGATAGCCCTGTTTTGGCCAGCCCTAGAATGGTTTTCAGACTTAATTTCACTCCTGATAGCTCCGCCATGGCAGATTACTCTGAGGAGGGGTCTGTTGTCTCAGGCGGAGGGCACTATATTCCATCCTCATCCAGAGCTGTGGAGATTGTGGGTCTGGCCTCTGAGGGGGCTCAGTACCTAGATGCTGGTCTATCATCTGGGGTGGTCGAAACCATACTTATCTCTGGGCTCCGTCTACTAGGAGATTATATGGCCTCAAGTGGAATATTTGTCTACTTGGTGTAGAGAACTTGAGTTAGACCCAGTTAACTGCCCAATGGCTTCAGTTCTGGAGTTTCTTCAAGATCATTTCTCTGCGAATCTCTCCCCATCCACACGTAGGGTGTACGTGGCTGCCATTGCGGCGTTCCATGCACCACTAAATGTTGGGCCTTTAGGGAGGCACCAACTGGTCATACTATTTCTCGATGGTATTGGAGGATGAGACCGACAGTCAGGTCCAGGGTTCCTTCCTGGGACCTGGCGGTGGTTCTCGAAGGGCTATCCCTGGCTCCCTTCGAATACCTCCAGTCGGCTTCGCCTAGGACCTCACGTTCAAGATAGCCTTTCTCTTAGCTATTTCTTTAAAGAGACTGGGAGATCTCCAAGCCCTGGCATTATCGCCAGCTTGCTTGGGGTGTGCCCCCGGCGGAGTTAAGGCCATCCTGCATCCGAGACCCAGCTATGTGCCTTAAGTGCAATTTATCATGGCTAGGTCCATGGTCCTGCAAGTATTCATCCTCCACCTCATGTGTCGGCAGAAAAGGAGAGGTTCCTTGCTCTGCCAGTCAGAGTTCCGAGTATTACCTTGAGAGGTCCTCTTCTTGGAGGAGGTCGGACCTACTGTAGTGTGTTTTGGATCACCTATTAGGGGCTCCCGGTTATACAAACCTTAAGTAGGCCTACAAGGTGCGGAATTTCCCTTCACCTTTGGCCGTTAGGGCTCATTCTACTAGAGGCATGGCGTCCTCTAGGGCCCTCCTTTCGGGAGTTCCCATCAAGGAGATCTGTGAGGCAGCCGGTTGGGCTACCCCACACACTTTTGTTAGGTTCTATAGTCTGCACCTCCCTAGTACGCTTGGCGCACACGTGCTCTCGTCCTAGCTGAGTGCCTGAATCAGTTTCACTCCGGGGCAGGCCTGTTTTTCGGTGCGTGGCCTAGTGGGCATTCGTTCCCCAAAGTGTCGATTCTCGACACAGTGTTGAGTTCCCTCGAAAGGGAACGTCTCGGGTTATGACTATAACCCTTGTTCCCTGAGAAGGGAACGAGACACTGCGTCGTCCTGCCACGCCCCTCGAGGCCTTAGAGCGTCTTGCTTCATCGCGGAGCTGATGTGTGTGTGTGTCAGCGTCACTTTTATGCATCCGGTTATGCCGTCACATGTTACGTCACGACGCAACACCAATCAGGATTGGATTAGTTTCATTCTTACTTCAGAGGCGCACGCTAAGGGAGCGTCCCCAAAGTGTCAATTCTCGACGCAGTGTCTCATTCCCTTCTCAGGGAACAAGGGTTATAGTCATAACCCGAGACGTTTTGTGTTGTTACAGTGCAAGTAAATCTTGTTACCCCCTTGTTTCGTGTAGTTATAGAGTAAGTACAACATTTGCGGGCTGTAAATTAAAGCGGCACTTGTTAACCCCTTGTTCTGTGTAGTTATAGAGCAAGTACAACATCTGCGGGCTGTAAATTAAAGTGGCACTTGTTACCCCCTTGTTTCTTGTAGTTATAGAGTAAGTACAACATTTGCGGGCTGTAAATTAAAGTGGCACTTGTTACCCCCTTGTTTCGTGTAGTTATAGAGTAAGTACAACATTTGCGGGCTGTAAATTAAAGCGGCACTTGTTACCTTGTTTCACGTAGTTGTAGGGTACAGAAGGTACAATAAATATATATATACAAAATATATAATATCCTTTGTCATAAACTTTATTTTACAAACAACTTGCTTCAAAACAGATTGTGAACTTTTCAATTTAAATGATATAGACATGATAATAAATTATAACATTATTTTTTCCCCTTTTTTTTGTTTCTCTTCCTTGGCTTCTTCATTTTGTTCCTCTTCTTTTTCTTCCCTTTCACCGAGGAATCTGACGCTGAGGAGCTGGTGGAACCCCACGAGTCTTGCTGTTCTGCATTATATAAAAATAAAATAAAAAACACTCTTTAGCAAACTATTACTTTAAGTGGCATTAGTAGAAAATATGTTTCTTTAGCATTATTTTTATATATTTATATATTTTAGGTTTATATGCATCCAATATCAAAAAACACTTTATTTTCTAATAATACACAGTATACACCACCTCTGTTCTCATGTTGTCACAAAATTTTGTTCACTGTAAGCCCTTCCCTTTCCAAAACCCAAGTCAATCTGATTGGTCACATGTCCCCATCTGTTGTGATAGGTCTACTGCTTACAGAAACGTCCATGACCATATCTGAATTTCAGCTCAGTAATTATGGGGTTGGTTTTACCATTGTTTGAGGGCCGGTCAAAGTACATATTGTACATTACATTACATTTACAAACAGCTATATTACACACTACATCAAAGGTTATAAATGAAAAGGCATAATAGGGACACTTTAAATATAAACTGAGCTTGAATTTTGAAGTTTAACAGCATGCCAGTAAATATGCTTAAGTTTAGTGGACATGTATATTCATTAAAAGCTGTTGAGAAATAATTAAAACTATACTATACTTTTTTTTTTCAACTACAAATCACCTACATCAGTATTAGTGGGCCATACTATGAGGGTACAACAGGTCTGCAAAATAACTAATTCTTTATTTGATTTTGTGTTCTGTTGCAGTGTTCATTTGGCATGTTTATATAGTTATATGTACGGACGGTGGCCGAGAGAGCTCAACGTGCTGCAAATAGAAAAAAACACCCGCAAATTAAGAAAACATCGTCATCAGTTTCACAACACACGTGTGCTCCAAATACTAATAACACAGCCAAATACAGAAACGCGCTGCAAAAGTTCACAACACAACCAAATACAGAAATACACTGAAAGTAACACAGACCACAACGGAAATGTTTCCAGGGGAACCAAATACCGGTAAGTGACGAACCCGGCTGGGACGTGCTTATTGCTCGTGAGCATCCCTATGCCCTACTCCCTTCGAAGGGCAGACGGCAGAGCTCTTCAAGTGGGATTTTGTAGTGAGCAGGGCACTAGTGTGCCATTTATGTAGCCGTTTGGAACGCACTTGATGAAGGGAGCAACGAAAGACAACGCAATTTCCTCATTATTTTCACCTGGGATGTTCCCATGACAACGCAGCACGTTGTCCATCAGCTGAATAGCTGTTCTGACGACAGAAATATAATGTTGTTAGCATAACGGTTGCAAATGAAAAAAAAAAAAAAAATTACTTTACAAAAAAACGTTTAAAATATGTCACGGTTTGTAAATCCTAGGTCTCCTCCTTGTCATGTGCTTTTGTTGTGTTATGAGTGAGTGCGGATGTGTGTGTGGGTGTGCCGACTCGTTACCATGATCCAGCAATCAGCTGCAATCACTTCTCTCCACCAGCTGCAACTCATTCCATCTCCCTTTAAATACTCACCACTTTCTCATCTCCTTTGTCAGATCGTTGTTTGTTGGTGTCCGGTGTTGTTGATCCCTCTACGTTCCAGTCTCATACCTTCATTGTTCCTGTCGTGTTCCTGTGGCTGTTTCTGGATTCGTCGTGTTTGTTCTTCACTCCTTGTCACTTCCCGCACCTGTTTCATCTGACCATCGGAGTCCCTGCGCCGCTAGCATGTCTCACCTGGACTAATATATATTCTACTTCAACTATCAATAAACTGAGTTAACTTGCACTTGCTTCCGAATCTTATTCGTTACAAAATATGCGTTATATATCTGTGTGTCAGTGTCTCAACTTTAAAACTTTGGACCCTACATTACCTAACATTTCTTATGAAACTTTTCTTTATGAAAATTGAAACATAACATGAAACAATTTGTACAGTGTAACTGATGAATAGATTAATATCTTTCCTTCATGTTCTTCTCAATCTTTTTTATTTAATTATTTTAGTTTTCAGCTCATTGTTCTTTTCTCATATGTATTCTGATGAGATTGAACATATTGTTAATACATTTTGTACATTGTATACAAGTTGTATGTCATAATGTTTTTTTGACACACAAATATTTGGTTGTGTTTTGAACTTTTGCAGCGCGTTTCTGTATTTGTTTGTGTTGTGAGTATTTGGAGCACACGTGTGTTGTGAAACAGATGAAGATGTTTTCTTAGTTTGCAGGTGTTTTTTTCTATTTGCATGTGTTTTTTTCTATTTGCATGTGTTTTTTTTTCTATTTGCATGCGTTTTTTTTCTTTTTGCATGCGTTTTCTTCAGTCGCAGCAAGTTGAGCTCTCTCGGCCACCATATGTATATAGTTAGTAAATTAAAAAAACTACTCGGTTACTATCGTAACCTCAGTTCCCTGAGAGAGGGAACGAGTATTGCGTAGCTATACGCAGTGGGGAAACTCCTTTTCGTCGATTTACTGAAGCCTATATGTAAAACGCATTTGCAGCTGCACAGCTAGCACATTGAGCGTCTGTCACGCTCATAGGCTGTGCTGCAGCAACTGCACATCCAATGGCGCGGGCGACTCTGACGCGCGACCAAAGAGTTAGCCCAACGTCAGAGCCCGCCGAGGGGGCGTGGCACAGCCTATATAGACCCCCGAAACCACCATTATAGCAGGTTTATACGACTGAAGCGACAACTTCACCAGTTACTATAGTGCGGCTGGCTACGCAATACTCGTTCCCTCTCTCAGGGAACTGAGGTTACGATAGTAACCGAGTAGTTCCCTTTCGAACGGTCACTTCGTATTGCGTAGCTATACGCAGTGGGGACGCCATGCAAAACGCCGCACCCTAAGTACCTGGTTGCACTGCAAACTCAGGACCCCTGAGTTAACAGAACAAGCTAGAACCCAATAATATATGTATATATGTATATATATAACAGACCAGACACTGTCGGGTCTGAATAATATATATAAGTCAGTAACAACTAACAGAATATACTAACAAAACCAGACACCGTCGGGATTATTAGTATAACTTTATAACCGGCCGAAGCGGGTTTATATAAATATGTATGTGATTATGCACAGTAATCTTTGTAGACAAGACCAGACACCGTCAGGCCTAAATCATACCGAAAGCACCTTCGCCTGCAGGGAAGGTACCTCCATATTATAGAACTTCATAAATGTGGAAGGCGAGGACCAGCCGGCCGCATCACAAATATCTTGAATGGGAAAACCAGATGACCAAGCCCACGACGAGGCTATGCCTCTGGTCGAATGGGCCTTGACACCTATGGGTCAAACCTGACCCACTGAGGTGTAGGCCAAAGAAATGGCATCCACTATCCATCTAGACAGTCTTTGCTTAGTGACTGGATCACCCTTAGATCGGCCACCAAAGCAGACAAACAGCTGTTCTGACTGTCTAAAGGACGCAGAACGCTCCAGATAAATTCTCAGCGCCCTAACAGGGCAGAGAAGATTAACCTCCCCATCCTCGGCAGAAGGGGGAATGGCTAACAACGTAATAACTTGTGCTCTAAACGGCGTTGAGAGCACCTTGGGTACGTAACCATGCCTGGGTTTGAGAATGACTCTGCAGTCATCCGATCCAAACTCCAAACATGCAGGACTCACAGAGAGGGCCTGCAGATCTCCCACTCGCTTGATAGATGCCAATGCCAACAGGAGAGCAGTCTTTAGCGAGAGTGGTTTTAGATCAACCGACTGGAGCGGCTCAAAAGGCGATCCCTTCAGGGCCCTAAGGACCGTGGAGAGGTCCCAAGGCGGCACCGAAGGGGGCCTGGAGGGGTTAATCCTCCTATCACCTTTCAGAAACTTTACCACCAGGTCATTCCTTCCTAGTGATTGGTCAGCCACCAAAGCATGATGCGCTGCGATGGCTGCCACATACACTTTGAGCGTGGACGGGTGTGGCCCGCGTCCAGTAGCTCCTGCAGGAAAGAGAGCACCACAGAAACCTCACATGACTCTGGGTCAATACGATTTTTCGAGCATAAGCTGGAAAAACCCGACCACTTTAAAGCATAAAGGCGCCGAGTAGACGGGCCCTTGCTTCAGAGATAGTGTTTAAGACCCTGTCAGGGAGGTCCCCGGGTACCCGTTTAGGAGCCACACATGGAGGGCCCATAAATCGGGTCGGGGATGCCATATCGTTCCGTTGGCCTGTGTGAGGAGATCCTTCCTCATAGGAACAGGCCAGGGGATCGTGTCTGACAACTGAACCAGTTCCGGAAACCATGGTCTGGATTTCCAGAGAGGAGCCACCAGAAGGACTGGGCATCCGCTCTCCCTGACCCGTTCGATGACTTGTGGGATCATCGAGACGGGGGGAAAAGCATAAAGGGGGCAGCTGGGCCAGGATGAGCCAGCGCGTCCCTGTTTTTCGAGAAGAACACCCTGCAGTGGGTGTTGGCTCTCGAGGCGAAAAGGTCGACTTCGGCCTCGCCGAACATCTCCCATATCAGACTGACCGTCTGAGGGTTCAGGGACCACTCGCCTAGGGGAGTGTTGCCCCGTGAGAGCATATCCCCGCCCACATTTTGGACGCCCGGGATGTGCACTGCTCTCAGCGAGCTCAGATTGGCCTGTGCCCACAGGAGGAGGTCCCTCGCCATAGCATACAGTTTGCCTGACCTGATGCCGCCCTGGCGATTCATGTAGGCCACCACCGACATGCTGTCTGTACGGACCAGGATGTGGTGACCCCTGAGGTTTGACGCAAAAGCTTTCAGGGCCAAACCAACTGCTTTCATTTCCTGACAGTTGATATGTAAGCTCTGCTCCGTGCTCGACCAGAGGCCGGAGGCAGGCTTGCCCTCGTGCAGCGCTCCCCAACCCAGGTTGGACGCGTCTGTAAAAAACACCTTCCTTCTGGAAACTACCCCCATGGTCACCCCATTGTGGTACCAGTCCTGAGCCCGCCAGGGAATCAGTGTTCTTAAACACCCGTGATTCACCATAATGCGCAGGCTGCCTGACTGCCAAGCATGGGTTGGCACACGGCGTTTCAGCCAGTGCTGCAGCGGGCGCATGCGCAGTAATCCCAAGCGGAGTACTGATGATGCAGCTGCCATTAGACCGAGTAGTTTCTGAAATTTCTTCGCAGAAAGAACCTGAACGCAGCTGCCAGTGTCTGTACAGAGAGCGCGCGCTCCTGAGTGAGCCGCGCTTTCATTGTCACCGAGTCTAAAACAGTGCCCAGAAAGACTACAGTCTGGCTGGGGGTCAGTTTGCTCTTGGTAACATTGATTGTGAGCCCCAGGCATTTTAGATGGCCGAGAATCAAATCCCTGTGAACTATCAGTTCGTCTCTCGACTGCGCCAGCACCAGCCAGTCGTCGAGATTATTCAGCACGCGCACTCCCTGACTTTTCAGTGGGGAGAGCGCTGCATCCATACATTTCGTGAATGTGCGGGGTGCCAGGGACAGACCGAACGGCAGGACGGTGTATTGATATGCCCTCCCCTCGAAGGCGAATCTCAAGAATGGCCTGTAACGAGGGTCGATCTGAATATGAAAATATGCATCTTTCAGATCCATTGTAACAAACCAATCGCCCAGGCGAACTTGCGCGAGAATTTGTTTGAGTGTTAACATTTTGAAAGGCCGTCTCATGAGAGCCTTGTTCAAATGTCTCAGATCTAGTATGGGTCTGAGTCCGCCGTCTTTCTTTGGGACTAGAAAATAGCGGCTGTAGAACCCCGAATACATTAGCACGGGAGGGACTGATTCTATCGCTCCTTTTGCTAATAAATTCTCAACTTCGGTGCGAAGCACGTGACCCACGCTGCTTCTCACCGACGTCTCGATAACCGCCTGGAATTTGGGGGGTCTGCGAGCGAATTGGAGCGAGTAGCCTCGCTTTATAGTGTTTATGACCCAACTCGACACACCGGGGATAGCTTGCCAGGCCATGGCCCGTGTGGCTAGGGCTTGACACACTGAATGGGACGGGCCGCCTAACATAGGGGGACCTGATACCCTTATAATGTGATTTGTGCACATACTGAGTGTTTGACTGACTATACAGGCTTTTGCCCGGGGAAAGTCAGTGTTACAACAGGGAGGGGACCACCTAGAGAAGGGGGACCGTGAACCCCTGTGTTGTGATTGTGAAACATGCTCTTTTTGTGCTTTATTTGGGTCGCCGTGAAAACGGCGTTTGTTTGCAAAGACGCGCTCACTGCTGCGGGCCTGTTTACAATAATAAAATCCCCAGCCGCCTGAACTGAACAGGGAGCTGTGGGAAGTTTTGCTGGCTTTTTTGAGGGTGGTCCGGCTAGTGCGAGACACGAGCCCTCTCTCTTCCCGCTTGTTGCTAGGACGACTTCGGTGGTACCTGGTCAATCACGACGCTGGCTCGCGGGCCTTGACGCCGGGGGAGCGGGTAGCGCTTTGCGGGCCTTGACTGGCGGTGGCTATCAGCGGCCGCAGGGTGGGGCTGAGAGGCCTGCTTCACCGGTTTGGCTGGATGAGGGGAAGGCGGTGGTTTGGGCTTGCTGGACGAAGAGCTCGAGCGTTTCGGCAAGAAGTGTCGCATAGCCTGGGACGCTTTCTGTGCCTCTGTGTACCTCTCCGAGAATCCTTTCACCGCCGGGCCGAAGAGACCGGAGCTGGAAACCGGGGCGCCGAGGAATCTAGTCCTGTCGGCTTCCTTGATCTCGGTGAGGTTGAGCCAAAGATGGCGCTCGAGCACGACCAAACTCGCCATGTTCCTTCCGATGGACTGTGCTGTAGCCTTAGTAGCACGCAGCGCTAGGTCTGTAGCACTTCTCAGGTCTCGAAAGGCCTCCGGGTCCGGGCCAGCCTCGTCCATGGACCGGAGGAGTTTGGCCTGGTAGACCTGCAACACGGCCATCGTGTGCAGGGCCGAAGCAGCCTGGCCGGAGGCGGCATACGCGCGTCCAGCGAGGGCTGAAGTGTTTCGGCAAGGTTTGTTTGGATGAGCGGCTCTAGCTCGCCAGCTAGCTGCAGTGCTCGGTCAAAGATGAGCGGCCACGGCCTCTTCGAGGGGCGGCAAAAACTCATAACCCTTTTCCGCTGCGCCATCCACGGAGGAGAGCGTCGCGGAAACTGCAGATCCCACACGTGCAGAGTAAGGAGCGCGCCAGGCCTTGGTAAGCTCCTCGTGGACTTCGGGGAAAAATGGCGCTGGTTTGTGACGAGGGGCTTTTGGCGCCCCGACAGGAACCATCCATCCAGCCGACTACGAGGCGGCTACTCGGGCGTGGGCCACTCTAGCTCGAGGTCCGCGACGGCCTTCGTCAGGATCCGAAGCATTTCGGCGTCAGAGTTTGTCCTGGTCGCTGAACCACTGGCCACAGACTGAGAAGCGGTGACGGGGTCGAGAGAGCCCGGCCACTCATCCTCAGAAGCGGCGATGGAAAGGCTGTCGTCATGTTCGAGAGACCCGCCGAAGGAGACGAGGCCTGCCACGTGGGAGGGGGGGCGCTGGTCTCCTACAAACAGGACCGGTGATGGCGTGTGAGTAGGAGAAAGTGAAGCACGCGGGGACGCGGCCGGCATGCATTCACTAACTTCCAAACCCTCCGGTTGCCATTGGCTGCGACGCTTCTTCTTCCTTGGAACAGAAAGCGTAGATGAAGCGGCATCGCCGTCTCGGGAGAGAGCTAGCCGATTGCGCAGCACGGAGATAGGCATGCTTTCGCAGGCCGCACATCCGTCGGCAGAGAGTGCATTCTCCGCGTGGTCGATCCCCAGGCAGGAAATGCAGCTCGGGTGTTGGTCTGCCTCGTGCAGACGGCCTCCGCACGTGGCGCAGGATGAACGAGGCATCTGAAAATAACACAATGCTTTGTAAAAGGATATAGGCTGTCGCCGGATAGCCACAGGTGAGACGGCGTCAGGAGACAATCGACGTGCAGGCGAAGTCTGCTGAAGAGAAGCACGCTCAGGCTGAAAGGCTTGTTCGACGGCGAATAATCAGTAGAAGCTCAGGGACATGTGTACTGTCACTGAAGGAGTAAAAATCTGCTATAATGGCGGTTTTGGGGGTCTATATAGGCTGTGCCACGCTCTGACGTTGGGCTAGCTCTTTGGTCGCGCGTCAGAGTCGCCCGCGCCATTGGATGTGCAGTTGCTGCAGCACAGCCTATGAGCGTGACAGATGCTCAATGTGCTAGCTGTGCAGCTGCAATTGCGTTTTACATATAGGCTTCAGTAAATCGAGGAAAAGGAGTTTCCCCACTGCGTATAGCTACGCAATACGAAGTGACCGTTCGAAAGGGAACTTTTGTTTGTTTAATAAAATATATCTTAGTCTGTTTTTCATACTTTTTCAACCTGCATTTTTTATGTTTTTATATTCCAAGAATTTTGATGAACATCTTTCACCATCTTTGTTAAGTGCAGGTACAGTACCATGTTTACCAATTTATTCATCTATTTCAATGTTTGTGGAAAAGAGGATTGATTCATCCACAAACCCTGTTCACTGGGTTCAGCTTGAGTGTAGAGGCTAAATTGTCATAACATGTCTATTTCTCAAGGAAGATGTAGATGACGGCTTTTCAACTGCAGTCCTGGTTTAAAATTATGATAATTACCTACTCCTCATTAATTTGTTTACTCCAAAGCAAACATAGTTCTTCTGACAGAAACCAATAACAATGAATCATGAAACACAAACCTGAAGAACCTGGCACTGTCGGATCAGTATGGACTTGAGACACTGCAGTTGGGACAACAGACTTCATCTTTTCAATCCCCTTTTTCAAAAAAATCACACTCATCTTTAAGCAAGGAGATCTCTGCTTTTAGAGTAGAAATCTTAGCTTTAAAAAAAGAAAAGAAAAAAAAAAGTTAGAGGTTTTATTACTCTTTCAATGTCTCTTCTCGAAGACACATAATTTGACTTTTCTCATTCTTCATAACATCAAATCTAAGAAATAATCATCTCTGGTAATGTACATTTTCATTAATACACTTAAATTGTTAATATGTTCAAACATAATTGAGCCACTTACACTGACTGGAGCAATGTTATTGTACTTAGGTTGTCAAAAATACATTTGCCTTACAAATGAATGGCACAATAATAATTATAAATAAATTAAGCTTAAATAAATGGTGCAATAACTAAGCTTATGTGCTGGTCACAAAGCTCGGGTGTTAACTTAGAGTTATCGTTAGTAGCTAATTAATTACTATCAAAACAGCAATAGAGGGAAAGGTAGGTTCTCATCTTACGCTGAAGCCCAGTCGTATATTTTTTCGAAATGGTGGCGGTGCTTGTCTCGCTGCTCCCACATGCGACCTCTTCGTTTTCCTGCACCGTCCTGTATTTGGCTGGTTTTGATGTCTTTCTTTTGGTGCGTTTCATCTTTGACAAAAATAAATAAATAATTGATAGAAGCAACAAACAAACTAAATCAAATCATAAATGTCATCAAAATACTACCTACTGTCTTAGCAACTGTTTTCCTGTCCTGCTCCGCGCACGTGTGTGAAGTGGCTGGGAAACGATTAAAAAAATAAAAGATTCACCGATTCAGAGTCACTATGAATCGTGAAGCCTCAGTAAAGGGGAATCGATCAAACATTCACTACCATCAAGTAGCTACAATTTGGTATTTTACTTTTTGCTTTTTTTCCACAGAAATGTGTGGGGGTAAACCGTCAGAAAAAAAAAAGTTTTTTTTATTTTTAATCACATCAATAAAAGGCAGGCGAGACTTCATCGCACCCAGCCGTAATTTAATAATAAATTATTCAGCATTCTGAAACAAATATTTTTCATAATTTTCTAAACTATTTTAAGTCGTAAAGTGAGCAGGATATATTAAAATGAAGCGCATGGATTCGACAGGCATGTAGGCTATGATACTAATCGGGGCAGCCGGTCTCGGAGCCCTCCCTAAGCTCTACACCGCCCCACAGTTTTCCAATGTAAATCCGTGGTGAAAAATCAAACTGCTGCGCGTTCTCATTGAGACTTCACCCCAGTAGGTGGCGCGAATGCACTTTTCGTTTGTTTGCCAACCGCCATAAAATGCCAGAAGAAAATTTTCACGCGACGTTACGGGAGAATTTTTTGTTGTTTTATAATTGTGTAACTTATACCTACTGTCGATTTCTATTACAGGCTTGTGTCTCTTCCGTTTTTGGATTTTAGTCCCAGGACCAGGCACGTGCACAGGTAGGGCTCAACCTGTGCAGTGCACATGCCCTTTTTGCCCTTAAACTCCGAAGTGCCCTTTTTTTTTTTTTTATCAATGCTTTTGGTCACCCTTTACGTCTGTCTGTCTTTTTTTTTTACAAATATTTAGCCAATGAAAGTTCTTAAAAAGAGCTTGTGTAAATCTTGTTCGATCGATCCTCAAACTTTCAGTAAAGCTGATAACTCCTTCTATCGTGACTGATGATCTGATTCTGAAGTTCCACAATAGCCGCGCAGCTGAACGAAGTTTTGCAGGGGTAAACAAAGATCCTGTTGTTTGAATAAGTAGCCTACTAAACACTATGTCTATAAAGGCTCATATTTTATTTATTTGATGTCTGACTGAGACATGTGGGACCTGAGAGAGAGGTCTAGCATTTGCCATATAGTCATAGCCAATACTAGCCTGTGCATACAGTAGCGTTTCATCTTTTATAACATAATATTTTGGCCAAATGTATTTTACAACAGGAAAAACTCAGCGCCCATATAGCTCGACAAACTAGTTTGTAACCTGTTGATGAAAATGTAATGTGATGCCGCCGGGCGCCGGCGCCGTTTTTGACGGACAAAATGCATATTTGCACACATTCGCTGGTCAAAAACCCCGTAACTGCATTGAGTTTGACTTTTGTAAAATGTTAACAATATATTGATAAGTAATAGGGCCTACAACAACAGACTATAATTTGTTTTTACCATCGTATAATCATAAGCACATGCAGGTGCGCCCCCGCGCTGTTTCGTACTGGAACTTACACAAAGCGAAGAGTGATTTGATTGTTGATACACTTAATTTATTAACATTTAATCAGGTTATCGTAATAATATTAAATTATGGTTAATTCAAGACTGTTAATATACACGTATTAGCTATCTAATTTTTGAATCTATAGTAGGCTATTCTATATTCTCCACTCGTCTTCACATGTAGTAAAACGTTTTTTTAGGGCTTTAGCTAAAGAAGCCATGAAACCCTGTATATCTATATTATCTTATTATTATGTTGTTGTTTTTTTATAGTAAATACATTTAAAGCAAAAAATATTTTGTGTTATTGAATTTGTCATGAAGATGTGCCAATTTTTTCCTTTTATGTAAGCTTAGGCTACTAAATAATCGTAATATAAAAAAATTTTAAAAAGGGAGAGGGGTGCCCTTTTTCAGTTTCAACACATGCCCCTCAAAAGGTCTGTGCACGGCCCTGCCCAGGACTGCATTTACTTCATTTTCTGTAACTTAGTCATTCTCTTAAAGTCCTGTTGTTGGTGTTGTTGACACATTTTCAGGTAAGCGAGTTTGCTTAAAGTTGATTTGAATGTAACGTTAGCTAATACTGTTTGATTATAATATTATACATACATGTACTATTAGTTATCACCTAAACTAAATTGTTTGTTTGAAAAAGCAAAGTTTATGATTATCAATTTAAGTAAACATGCACAATTTTGTTTTGTTGGTCCCCATTCTAAAATGGTTAAGTGTGATACTTAGGTAAAGTTGGTCTTATATTCACACATTTAGCCTTTTTTGCTTAAGAACGTTCTCAATAATAAGTGCAATAAAGCACATTTTTGCAAATTAGAAGCAGCTACATGATCTTGACGACAAAGATGGTCAACTACAATATTTTCCACAATCGAAATCAAAATGGGCTAGTATGTTTAATGGCATACTTACTTGTGAATGTCCACTGAATGTCCAATGTCATATGGTAAACAAGATAGGGACCGTCTAAAAAGTTGTAATTTTTTTTCATTGTGTGCAAACAGACAACTACATGTAATTCACCAAAAGTATTTTTTCATGTTCCAAAGGGCATAGTGCTTTCCTAAACATCAGACTGACTTACTACAGGTGAAATTTTGACAATACCTCCCTTACTGTACGTACAATAGTCAAATATGTTAAGGGTCTTATCAAGCGAAACGATCGCTCATTTTATAAATAAATATAAATAAATAACAAAGTTTAAGTTTTATAAGCTCAAACGCTCGCCTTGCTCTGTTCTGTGACGCAATCCTGTTCGAACTCGTTCATCAAAGTGAACAAATCTTTTTCCGAATCAACTCGTTCGTTTCTTTCGCCGAATGAACCAAATGACTCGGAAAAAGATTTGTTCATTTTGATGAACGAGTTCGAACAGGAGTGGGTCACAGAACAGAGCAAGGCGAGCGTTTGAGCTTATAAAACTTAAACTTTGTTATTTATTTATAAAATGAGCGATCGTTTCGCTTGATAAGACCCTTATTCGTCGTCTGGTATCGTTTAAAGCCATTTGAACAAGTTTGCAGTTTGTACTGAAGTTTCTTTTGGAACTTGAACCGACCTGGTTCCCACTGAAGTCCATTATATGGAGAAAAATCCTGAAACGTTTTCATTAAAAACCTTAATTTCTTTTCGACTGAAGAAAGAAAGAAATGGACATCTTGGATGACATGGGGGTGAGTAAATTATCAGCAAAGTTTTTTGAAAAGTGAACTAATCCTTTAAGCCTCTCCAGCGTGCAGTTGGTGCTCCAGCGTGCTCCAGCGTGCAGTTGGCAGCGTGGTAAGACAGCGTCAACTGAGTGGCGCAAGCTACTAAACCACGTGCTGTTAGCCCTGAGCCATTCCAGTTGTGGGTTTGAATCCTGTGTGGCACATTCCCAGACTGCAAGAGGTATTGTGGCCTTAAGTGGTGGAAAAGATGCTTCTGTTCCAGACATGGTGTCTATATGTGAACGAACTCGATAAATACAACATGCAGCAAATTTATACAAAAATTATTCATTTTGAATTGCTTCTCACTTGAACTATTGGACCTTCTTCATCTTGCCAAAAATGCAACTACCCAGTGGAGCAATGATATGAGTGACAGGTATCTGACCCAGAAATAATGGGATCGAGCCCCGTGTGGGATGATTTAAAAAAATTGTGTGTCATGTTGATTCCTTTATTATTCAACGTTGTACTAATCTTTCTTCCTCTTGGATTAATGTATGTCTTGTTCATTCTATGTTCATTTTCATCTGAACTTCTGTTCATTTTGAGTTCATTTTCACCTATACTTCTAAACCAGCTCTTTTTTCTTCAATTTCTTCTGTTTTTACTCTTCCTGCTTTTGCTGCTGCTTCAGGGGCTTGGCCCCTATCGCTGCTTGCAGCTATATTTCCACTTGTTCCTTAACCTGTAACCAAGAATACTAACACACACAGACACAGTTTCTTCAAGATTGGATTTGGTGAGGAGGAGAGTCTTCTCAAAACATTAAGATAACATGTTATTTCTCTCAAGGAGAGGATACTTTAAATCTAACTGTAAAGTAAAGACTTTAACTAGAAATGGTCTCTCAACTATAGGTTTCAATGACTACTGAGACCATTGCTATCAGGGTAGCCTAGAAAAGCAGATGGATGTAGTGACACCTGTTAAAGAAGTCCATATTTCATCTCTGGAAGCCAGGCTAAATGAGCAAGCACTGTTACTGCATTCCTGGCATGGGCCAGACCCCCTTACGTTACACCTCAGATATCAAATACAGACATTTAAAGGATACATGAAATAACATTTTCGATAATCACACTAAATAAGTAATTTCTATAACAAAGTAAAATCTCATAAGCCTAGAGAAGTCATTCAACTCATTTGATATTTAGAAGGAAAACTATTGATTAAAACCTTGATTATAATCACTCATTAGATATACATTGAAGCAGCAGTGTGTTCCAGAATCCACTTCTTCAGGACTTCATAACAAAAACTTAACTTGAATCATTACAATAAGGGTGTTGCTTATTTATAACATTGAAAATATGATTAACCTAAAATATCTGCATTTTTTTAATCAATGAAAGAATTGTGTTGTACAAGGAACAGCAGTTCTAATACATACTTTTACCTAATACATTTATCAAAGTTAATTGAGTAGAGTGATCACTAGGAACATACTATAACCATTGGAACATGAAAAAAAGGAGAATTTTTTTTTTTAATAATAATATGTTTGTACTATACTTACAGTAAGGTAATATTTGATAATAGTACAGTAAGTGAGGTATTGTCAAAATTCCACCTGTAGTAAGTCAGTCTGGTCACTAGGAACATACAGTACTACAACCTTTGGAACATGAAAAAAATCCCTTTGGTGAATTACTGTAACTTTTACATAAAACATATTTGCGTACTGTATGTACAGTAGCCTACACAAAAGTACACTAAAGCATTCTAGGTGAATACGCAGCAAATATCAAACCTGAAACTATTTTTACCCTGGTTGGTAGGTTTTTTTTTTTTTTTTGACTTGACTATGTTCATGGTGCTGTCTACGTATGTGGTCCTGAAGGTCCTACATGATCAAGTCTTTCACTTGGGTAAAGTTGGTTTTATATTCACATATTTGTGGAGTTCCGCGTTCAATATCTCGTGAGCTGAATATTGTCACTACACAAATAACATTGTTTTAATATTTAATATTTAATATTCCTCAAAACGAGCTTTCCTTCGAGTTTGCACTTTGCAGATGGTCCCTTCTTAGCAGCCTGCGCATAGAGATCAATGTATTTTGTCCAGTGCGAAGGAAAGATCGTTTTGAGGAAAATTATGTTGTAGCTTCTGGTGTTTTATCTGTAGTTATATGTGATAGATGTTTTGTGTAGCAACAACGTTTAGTTCACGAGCTATTGAACGCGGAAGTCCGCGAATATGCGAATATAAAACCAACTTTACCTAAGTAAGTGTGATTCAAAATGAGATGGCCTAGTGTAATTTTTAAACTAGCAAATTTGAAAGTTATGTAATGATCTACATGATATTTGATGATTATAATAATGAATGTAGGTATTATTTTCTTTGTCTTCTATAGCCATGGGCATGTTAATGGCAGAATTTGTCCACAAAATGGAGAAAGGTGGAAGAAAGCTGATTAAGTGGTTGCAGAAAAAGAGGCTACTTGAACCAAAGATGAAGTGCCCTGCTTGTAAGCATCACATGAGAATGGCAAAATCAGCCTCTACAAGACTTGGTTATATGTGGTAAGTATATGAGTAACTGTACATATTTTGCTTAGTTGTGAAATATTAATTTATGTTATATATATATATGCATGTGTTGTGGCAAATTCTCGATCTTTGGTTCAATTCTTCAAAGTCTGGTTCAGGTCTCAGAAGAAATCTTTCAGAGTCGAGGTCTCAGAAGAATAACTTTATTGAGCAGTTCAACAAAGTGAGATGGTAGCTAGTCATCTGATTTCACAAGGGTCAATGCTCAGGCCTTATACCTTTTTCTTATCGTTAAGTGTCCAATTAGCGCTCAACTCGTTATCTTTTCTCTCTTTGCTCCTCCTTATTACTCCGCCTCGATTAAAACACCTGCATCGTTATTTTATTTTTTAATTGGGGCAACCTTCTTTGCGCATACGTATCTTTTAAAAATGGCTTTATACATGATTTTCAGGTACTTTTTCATGTCCTTTCACCCAGTTTCTTCTCCTGTCCTTACCTAACCTGCCTTTTGGCCTAGTTTTCTGTTCATCTCCTCCCCTCAGGCCTAGTTTTCTGTTCATCTCATATCCTTAGGCCTGGTTTTCTCCAGCATTACAGCACTTTATATTCAGACCCATGTATGAGACATGTATGAGACAAATGAAATTCCCCAACACATGTTATATAATGTATTACTGCCCAGTGTAGTTGAACAGTGCATGTTACAGGAGTTCTGTCACAAAACGGGAGCTGTTTCACAGCACACTCAAGAGACAGAGACAGACCGAGAGAGAGAGAGTGATGAACCAAATGCAGAGCTTAGAAGTAAACAGAACAGCCATGAGGGGCAAAAAACAAAACAAAACAAAAAACAGTCACTTAGACCAGCTGGTTGCATAAAGCTCTAAGACTAGTCTTACAAGTTAGACATGAAATGGTTTTCTTTTCACTGTTAATTTTTTTCTTCTTTTTTTTCTAAATCAGTTACATAAAAACATAGATTAGACTAATTTGACACCGAAACTTAAGACTGACTGCTCCTGACTAGCTGCTAGAGGGTCATACTAGAACTTAAGACACTGTCTTAACATAATTGCTATGTTTATGCAATCTGCCCCAGGTTGGGTCTGTAGTGACTCATATGGCCAAGGTTTCTGGACACCCTCTTCTAATGAATGGTTTTGCCTATATCTGTAAGTTCATGAAGGACAAATCATGATGGTTCACCATACAATGACATTGTGGATCATTTCTCTTTCAAATTCGTTCAACAGTTTGCAGAGGTTCGGTTTTTAATGCAGTATGACAATGACTCTGACCTGTGCGCAAAGCAAGGTGTATATAGAAATTATATTCTGCTGTGGAAGATTTTGATTGGACTGCACAAAACCAAGAAATCAACCCCCACTGAACACTTTATGAGGCCTGGCTAACTGGTTTTCCATATGGACCTCGCTTAATGGATGAGGAACAGAAAATACCCTCAACAAACCATTACAATAAAGTTGAAAGTACACACTGTCATATGGTGTAGGATTAAGATCTGTTCATACTGGAATAACCAAACCTGTTCATTCGAAGTTCACACACACACACACACACACACACACACGTATACATATATAATATATATATGCACAGCATTGTAGTAACATGTTTGTATGCAGCATATCAGTGAGTATATTTATCCTCTAACCCTGGTAATATATAAGCAGCTGGGCTATAGTAAAAAATAAATAAATATTAGACTTTTATGCATGCGTGTCAGACAGCACAGTGTTACCAGAGAGTTGGAAGTGTGGTATCTGTCAGTGCAACCTTAGTTCCTTAGTGTACAGGGAAATATTACTCAGATTTGTCATAGGTGCCTAAACATTGTGTGGCACTGTCTGTATAAATCATGATTTTGGACTTACTTTATTTAAATTTTTTTTTTTTATTTAAATTTTGTATTTTCACAATGATTTTAACAACAGTTTTCACCGACATAGAGTCGATTTTTCATGAACACAACGTATTGTCGAAGGAGGTGCAGGTCATACAAGGATAGCTTACGTAATATGATATAAACATACAACAATACAAACTCTTTGTATCATTGGTAAGGTTTATCTAAATTTTGTGCAATATCAATTATTTTTACATTTTTGTTTAATCATTTCCGCAGGAGATGTCGAAGAAGCTGCCACGGGGACATTTCAAGAACCATAAAGAAGGGTTCAGTGTTTGAAGGTGCACACATGGATCTTTCAAACTGGCTCAAGATAATGCACAAGTCAGTATTTTTTTATTTTTTTATAAATAAACTTAAATGCATTATTTTAGCATTTTTATGTGAAACAATAGTTATATTTTTACCTTTAGAGAATTTTTTTTATTTTTTTATTTCAGTTCGTCTCACAACCTTCTGACATATAACACATTAAATATTATTTTTAATTCAACAATCACTGGATACATTATATAATGTAGCATTGTTTATTTTTTGGGTGAAGGTGTGGCTATCTCACGTATGGATTAACACTATTCATTTTGAATTGTCAGTTTTGCTCAAGGTCTCCGTAAAAGACATCTGGACATGATTGCGGAAGGGGTTTGTGGAAGTAGTGCATCAATCAGTTTATGATACTGATACTCTTCGCCACTGCTGCGTCACTGCCATTCAACGACTTAAGAAGAGAAAAAAGATGAGAATTGGTGGTAGACAATCTTTTGTTGTCATTGATGAAAGCAAATTCTGCCACAAAAGAAAGGTACAACACTGAATGACAGATGATGTTGACAAGCAAGATAAAAATATTTAAAAAGTCATTTTCTTCCAGTAATTGAATAATAACCTGTTTCATTTTGATTTGAATATTTGTAGTACAATCGTGGACGATTTGGGAGAGCCTGGAGACGAAAACGTTCATGGGTCTTTGGATTGCTGGAAGTGAGGGCCACACGTCGAAGACCAGTTTTGAAGTTGGTCAAAAGCCGGTCCAGAAGGCATCTACTACCCATCATACAAAAGTATGTAAGAACTGGGAGTCAAATTCTCAGTGATAGCTGGAGAGCATACAATACCTTGCAGCAGCATGGTTACATTCATTATCAGGTGAACCACAGGCGCTTCTTCGTTCATCCACAATCGGGCGCCCACACCCAGCACATGGAGCGTGCATGGCGCTCATATAAAGAAAATATATATCGCTACAGGGGAAACCTCACTGAACATTCATTACAACGAAATCTTTGTCTCATTGAATGGAACTATTGGCTTGGGAAGGATCACAGACATGGACCCATTGGCCGCTTATTTCATGACATTAAAAAGGTGTATAGATTTAAATGAGACAAAACAAGACTTTGGTCATAACCAGAAGGAAGTTCTTCGTCCTTGTGTGATGTTCTCGGTTGTAAAATCATTATACACTCACCTAAAGGATTGTTAGGAACACCATACTAATACTGTTTGACCCCCTTTCGCCTTCAGAACTACCTTAAGGCGAGACACTACAGGTGAATAGGGTAAAAATTTTAGCTTACAGATATCACCATGAAACTTTACCAGTTGATCACTCACATGAATAGGAGAAAAAAATGTATTGCAAGTTATTTGTATTTTTTTGTTTAAATATGCTAATCAGGCTATATCTAATTAAATATGCGCTAATTTGCCTATATTTTGAAGTGACGTTTTTTGAAGATGAAAAAAACAAGGTTCAAAATTATTGTTGCATTTTGTTGATATATTCAATAAAAAGACATTTTCAGAGGGGATTATGAATATCTCCTTTTGTTACCCTGTAAATCAGAAAATACTGCCAATAGTCTTAAAAAATTGATTTCCGCCCTATTTTTAGGCATAAAATGTCATATAAATCAGGCCAAAAATGATATATCAACAAATCCCTCTGAACAAACCTTCACAATATAGTTAGGAATAGGACTGTAAAGTTTGGTGTATGTAGGTGCTACTGAAGTGGAAAATCGTCACTAGGAGTGTGAGAAAAAACTCATTTTGAGAAAACAGCCTTTAAAGATTTGTATGGCAAAATTCCACTAATTTCTATTGAAAGCCATGAATTACAGACAAAATATGCTTTAGGTCCAAGTAAAATCAATGTATCACACTGTTTAACATCCAAAACTCATCATTGCTTCATCCATCACTGATCATAACATCCAAAACAACACTTCAACACATCAAAACAACACATCAACAGTCCATCACACAGGTGAATATGTTTCTGCCTGAGAGACTCACAACCATTTTAGGATCCCACAATTACAGATTTGTTAAGTATTATATAGTAATTATATTATACAAAAACTGAAATGTGTTGTGTAATGTAATTGTTTTGTATATATAGCGTGTAAAGTATAGTATTATGTGATGCATGTATATAATGTCAGAGCGCGTCACGTGATGATTCTGAACGAATCACGTTGTCAGAAATTGGCATCAGCCAATGCGATGTGCATTTCGAGTTAAATCGCCGGTTTTACTTTCAAGATTGGTTGCTGATAAACAGGAAATGACCATATTTGGATCAGATAGCGTTGCAAAGGAAAGAGAGAGCTTTCTAACGGTGTGTGTGATGACAGGGTGCAGACAGCGATCGCGGAGCAGCAGGATGATTTAGAACGCCAACTTTTGATGAATTTATGAGAAATCTACACACGCAAACAGACAAAGTGTAGTAAAATAAAGACCTAAAAGTGTATTTTGGACTTTTTTTCAGCACAAGTCTGAAAGAAGACATGTTATTGAAGACAAATAGCCCAAAATCTCAAAATTGACCAGTGAAAAAAAAACGATGTTTTTGCCTGCCGTGTCTCGCCTTAATTCTACGTGGCATTGATTCAACAAGGTGCTGAAAGCATTCTTTAGAAATGTTGGCCCATATTGATAGGATAGCATCTTGCAGTTGATGGAGATTTGTGGGATGCACATCCAGGGCACGAAGCTCCCGTTCCACCACATCCCAAAGATGCTCTATTGGGTTGAGATCTGGTGACTGTGGGGGCCATTTTAGTACAGTGAACTCATTGTCATGTTCAAGAAACCAATTTGAAATGATTCGAGCTTTGTGACATGGTGCATTATCCTGCTGGAAGTAGCCATCAGAGGATGGGTACATGGTGGCCATAAAGGGATGGACATGGTCAGACAATGCTCAGGTAGGCCGTGGCATTTAAACAATGCCCAATTGGCACTAAGGGGCCACCAGCCTGCACAGTGGTAACAAGGCATGATGGATCCATGTTCTCATTCTGTTTACGCCAAATTCTGACTCTACCATCTGAATGTCTCAACAGAAATCGAGACTCATCAGACCAGGCAACATTTTTCCAGTCTTGAACTGTCCAATTTTGGTGAGCTCTTGCAAATTGTAGCCTCTTTTTCCTATTTGTAGTGGAGATGAGTGGTACCCGGTGGGGTCTTCTTCTGTTGTAGCCCATCCGCCTCAAGGTTGTGCGTGTTGTGGCTTCACAAATGCTTTGCTGCATACCTCGGTTGTAACGAGTGGTTATTTCAGTCAAAATTGCTCTTCTATCAGCTTGAATCAGTCGGCCCATTCTCCTCTGACCTTTAGCATCAACAAGGCATTTTCGCCCACAGGACTGCCGCATACTGGATGTTTTTCCATTTTCACACCATTCTTTGTAAACCCTAGAAATGGTTGTGCGTGAAAATCCCAGTAACTGAGCAGATTGTGAAATACTCAGACCGGCCCGTCTGGCACCAACAACCATGCCACGCTCAAAATTGCTTAAATCACCTTTCTTTCCCATTCTGTCATTCAGTTTGGAGTTCAGGAGATTGTCTTGACCAGGACCACACCCCTAAATGCATTGAAGCAACTGCCATGTGATTGGTTGATTAGATAATTGCATTAATGAGAAATTGAACAGGTGTTCCTAATAATCCTTTAGGTGAGTGTACATGTACTGTATAAAACTCTTCTCCTGAGTTAAAATATTAGGTGTGTTATTTTACTTTTCTTTTTTTTTTTGTTATAACATTTTGTCTTTTACTTAAAATTTGTAGAATGCCAAATGACATTAAAGGTGTGTAAAAAACAGAAATTCTGAGTTTAATTTCATACAACATACAAACATTTAACATGAACCATTCTTTTTGTGTTCATTCATTATTTGCCTCTGTCCACTCACCTAAATGCATAGTTGTGGTCTCCACATTTGCCTTCTTGCCATTATTGTCAGACTAGCTATTCCCCTTAACAAATCTAATCTGCCACATCTGGGAAAGTCTACAGGCATAGGATACTTTCATTGTTTGGTTTTTGAAAAAATGAGGTGATTGTTTTTTGTCTCTTCAGTGCCTTTATGTGGCATTTATACAGTCGATTTTTTTCAGTTCAGAAAATCACCGACTCAGCTCAGTCATAGATGGTATATGATAACTATGGTTACCGGTCCGCTCCTACAGGCACGATTGAGGCAGCTACCAGCTCCTCATAGGACCCCGGCGACGTCACTCAGGAGTCGTAGCGCACACACAGAGAGAGAGAGAGTGTAAACGTTGGTGGCATGATGGCATTGTGTGTTTATTGACAACAGAACAGCGTGTAGTGAGAATGTGGGTACAAACAAAGTAATGGTGACCGGTGTAGATTATTATTGTGTGTCAGCCTGCGTCTGCTCCGACCCGATTCTGAAGCAGTGGCGGGTCGGGACACTACTTTGGCTAATGTACATAGCGAAAACACTGGTTAATCCTCTGTTTTACCGATTTTTGTTGCCTTTCGTAGGGATAGTGAGGGCGGGGGACGGATCGGGTCACTATGAATCTGGGGGGGTCATGTCCCCCCCGTCCCTAGTGCCATCTGCGCCCCTGATTGTCCCTTCTTAGTTTGCAAGAGACATTTAATAAACTGAGCGTATTTAATAAACTGAGACGTAGGCTATTTAATAAACTGAGCGTAGCCTATTCATCTGTCAATATGAAACGCGACTTGGCCATTCTAATTAATGATCGGAAGAACGCGTATCGACCACCGTTACTGTAAAATATGCACGTATGTCCATTTAAACTCGATTTTGGTCAAATGTGGATTATATCATTACACTGGCAAGACTATGGTTACATTTAAAGATGCCGTACCAAGTATGACACCGCTATGTTCAACTGCTTTTGAATTACGGTGTTTTTTTCACTTCCTGAAAAGTAACCGTTTTGGACATACGTGAGTTTCATCGGGCAGCGACAATATGCTGTAAAATAAAATATGTATGCATAATGCACAAGTGAAACAATGACTGCATTTGGGAAGCATTTAGCCTTCTTCCTAATGACAAGAGTTAATGATCGTTTTGTCCAAACGTATGACTAAATAATCATAAGTACTAATATGGTATACCTACATTGTACCAAGTCACTTGAGTTGTTGTGGGAGGTTGCAAAGTCTGACGAAGTGCCCTCTGGAATACCATCGACCACAGGGCGACCTTTATTAAGTGAAAGAGCCAACTCCTCAGATGGGGTGAGAGGAGGTGGAGGTGGACCCCCGCCAGTTAGACGGGCCTCAGCCTTCTTTCTATTAGCTATATAGGAAGAATACTGTAAAAGTAACTTAAGACATTGATCTTACAACAGTTAAAATAAAATATTACCTTTTTGGAGAATGTTTTTGTGTTTCATTTTGACTTTGGGAAAGAGTTCTTTTGGCTCCAGAAGGATTACACCTTATAAAAAAAGAGGCCTAAATATTTCTTGTCAATATACATTGCACTGTATTCTTAAGAAACTGATGTAGAGAAAAGTAAATGCTTGTCGAGTCATGCCACATGCTCAATTAGACAATTGTTCAACTTTGCAAATTAACAAAAGAAAGGCAAGCATATTTAAAATGTAATAAAAAAAAACTTACGCATTTACTCTGTCAGTTATTTTTTGCCAAGCCAATTGTCTTTGTCACGATCGCTAGCGGAGAAATGGGTGGATCCAAACGCAGCAACATGGTAATCAGGGCAATCCAAATCATCGTCATCCATGCAAGAGTCAAAGTCCAAATAATCAGAATCGTAGTCATCCATGCCAGTGTCGAAGACCATTTAATCAGTCAGAGAACAAATAAAGAAAACAAGCAAAAACAAAAACGAGAACAAACTTGAAACCAGACCTTAGAGTAGATGCGTGACATACCATACAATGACTCCGTGACATGAACTAACAAAACCAGGCTATTTATGCACAGACACTAACAACATAAATGGGAACAGCTGGGTGCAATCACAAGTGATGGGAACAAACAAGGATTATGGGAAATGTGGTTCTAGAGTGAATGGATACAGGAAGGAAGGGACCTCTAGTGGACACCCAGTGAAGACACAACCAGACACTGTGACATAACCCCCCCTCTACGGAGCGGCTACCAGACGCTCCAAGACCCACAAAAAAAACAAAACAAAACAAGAGTCCAGGAGGGAGGTAGAACGGTGGAGGATCAGGGGGAGGGATGGGGGGCCAGGTCCATGGAAGGGAACAGAAAGAGGGGGCGATGGTTTAGCCGGCGGCCAGGGCGAAGCGGACAGTCCATCGGGCGGCCAGGGCGAAGCGGACAGTCCATCGGGCGGCCAGGGCGAAGCGGACAGTCCATCGGGCGGCCAGGGCGAAGCGGACAGTCCATCGGGCGGCCAGGGCGGTGAAGAGCCCTCGGGCGGCCAGGGCGGTGAAGACCCCTCGGGCGGCCAGGGCGGTGAAGACCCCTCGGGCGGCCAGGGCGGTGAAGACCCCTCGGGCGGCCAGGGCGGAGACGACCCCTCGGGCGGCCAGGGCGGAGACGACCCCTCGGGCGACCAGGGCGGAGACGACCCCTCGGGCGGCCTGGTCACAGGAACAGCAACCGGCTCAGGAACAGACACCGGCTCAGGAACAGACACCGGCTCAGGAACAGACACCGGCTCAGGAACAGACACCGGCTCAGGAACAGACACCGGCTCAGGAACAGCAGACACCGGCTCAGGTACAGCAGACACCGGCTCAGGTACAGCAGACACCGGCTCAGGTACAGCAGACACCGGCTCAGGTACAGCAGACACCGGCTCAGGTACAGCAGACACCGGCTCAGGTGCATCAGACACCGGCTCAGGAACAACAGACACCGGCTCAGGAACAACAGACACTGGCTCAGGAACAACAGACACCGGCTCAGGAACAGACACAAGAACTGTAACAGTCACAAGAACAAACACAAACACAGAAACAAACACTGGCTCTGGAACAGGCGCTGGCTCTGGAACAGACATTGGCTCCAGCTCTGGAACAGGCCTTGGCTCTGCCTCCGGCTCTGGAACAGGCACTGGCTCTGCCTCCGGCTCTGGAACAGGCACTGGCTCTGCCTCCGGCTCTGGAACAGGCACTGGCTCTGCCTCCGGCTCTGGAACAGGCAATGGCTCTGCCTCCGGCTCTGGAACAGGCAATGGCTCTGCCTCCGGCTCTGGAACAGGCAATGGCTCTGCCTCCGGCTCTGGAACAGGCAATGGCTCTGCCTCCGGCTCTGGAACAGACACTGGCTCTGGAACAGGCACTGGCTCTGCCTCTGGAGCAGCAGCCACCGGCTCAGGAACTGCAAACACCGGCTCTGCCTCCGGCTCTGGAACGGGCACTGGCTCTGCCTCCGGCTCTGGAACGGGCACTGGCTCTGCCTCCGGCTCTGGAACGGGCACTGGCTCTGCCTCCGGCTCTGGAACAGCAAACACGGGCATGTCCAGGATCCGAGCCAAACGCTTCAGATAGTCCAGGTCCATGAAGGCAGACGGAACATGAACAGTCTCTGACTGGGCAGACGGGACGTGAACAGTCTCTGACTGGGCAGACGGGGCGTGAACAGTCTCTGACTGGGCAGACTGGACGTGAACAGACTCTCGCTGTGCAGACGTGACGTGAACAATCTCTCGCTGGGCAGACGTGACGTGAACCATCTCTCGCTGGGCAGACGGGACGTGAACAGTCTCTTGCTGGGCAGACGTGACGGTAGACGTCTCTTTCTTCCTCCTCCTCCGCCTCCGGACCACCGGACTCGGGACCACCGGAACTGGGACCACCGGACTCGGGACCACCGGAACCGGGACCACCGGAACTGGGATCACCGAGACAGGGACCACCGGAACCGGGACCATCGGGACATTAGGGAGACGGGACGTCTTCCTTCTCCTCCTTGTCCGCGAGCAACTGGGTGCTGTTCTCTCCCCGGAATTAACCGGGAGCGCAGCATTCTCCCTGATACGAGCCATGGAAGCAAGAGCCTGAAAAATATTCATGCTGCTGGATCCGTTTGAGGACGGAGTCATTCTGTCAAGATCGCTAGCGGAGAAATGGGTGGATCCAAACGCAGCAACATGGTAATCAGGGCAATCCAAATCATCGTCATCCATGCAAGAGTCAAAGTCCAAATAATCAGAATCGTAGTCATCCATGCCAGTGTCGAAAACCATTTAATCAGTCAGAGAACAAATAAAGAAAACAAGCAAAAACAAAAACGAGAACAAACTTGAAACCAGACCTTAGAGTAGATGCGTGACATACCATACAATGACTCCGTGACATGAACTAACAAAACCAGGCTATTTATGCACAGACACTAACAACATAAATGGGAACAGCTGGGTGCAATCACAAGTGATGGGAACAAACAAGGATTATGGGAAATGTGGTTCTAGAGTGAATGGATACAGGAAGGAAGGGACCTCTAGTGGACACCCAGTGAAGACACAACCAGACACTGTGACAGTCTTTCCCTCGCATATGCAGCTGTATTGCTTTTTTTCATTATAATGGGCTTGAACTCCTCATAAGCCAACATTAAAACTCCTAACTCCGCTTCGGAGAAGTACGCGGCACGTAACTTTTCACCCTTAGTTTCCATGGTGACTCCTGAATTTGGCGTTCCATTGAAAATGCCTTTATATGTTCGCCGTGTGCGCGCATTAACTTGAGGTTATTAGCAGTAGGTTGATTAAACTAACTCGACACAGGTGTTTTGGAACCGACATACCCCGAGTAAGTAGGTTTTGGATTAATCAACCCAGAGTTCAGGGTTAATCTGATGGTACGTTAACCCAGCTTTCTGGAATACACCCCAGAAGTGTCAGCAGAGATTGTGTCAACTAGACTCTCCCCTCTGAAGGCCTCATCGACACGACACCCATCGGCACTGATCCTCAACAAACTCGTCTCCGATCCTTAACAAACTCGTCTCCATACACCGGTGATGACTCCGGTCTTCAAACAGATGAACTGCATAATATAATGTTCCGATCCAATCTGACCTCTGACCTGTAATGCTGCCTGAATAATAATCAGACATTGTTCGTTCGTTGGCCAGAAGAGAACTGGCCCCCCGACTGAGCCTGGGTTCTCCCAAGGTTTTTTTCTCCATTCTGTCACCTGATGGAGTTTTGGTTCCTTGCCACGGTCGCCTTTTTCGCCTTTGTCGCCATTGGCTTTTGGCTTGCTTAGTTGGGGACATTTAATTTTATATTTAACCATATTATTATAACATTATTTTCCTGTTATTTCTGTAAAGCTGCTTTGAAACAATCTGTATTGTAAAAAGTGCTATATAAATAAAGGTGACTTGACTTGTCTTAAGAGGTTCCTACAGGTGTAGCTGGATATTGAATGTGTTTTGTTCTCAAAGCTGTAACTTTACCAATATAAAAAGTGTATATATTTCCCCCCCCCCCCCCCTGCACTCCTGTGATGGATTTACCTGTAGAGTTACAGTGTTTCTAGTAAAGTGGTCATTGCATCTAAAAACTGAACACCATTTACTGTTAATAAGGGTAGAGGAGTAACAACTGAATATGCTATCATATATTTGCCAATTACAGAAAAGGAAAATGTATGACTTGAATCAATGAACTATTTTTTTATACTGCCCAAAATTTGAATTATAAACCAAATTAGGTAACACTTTATAATGACTACATGCTATTAATCATTAGTTAAGCATTAGTAAACAGTTAATTCATAATTTATAAAGAATTACTAGACATTAATAAACAGTTTATAAATACAGCTATAAATGCTTTATTCTTGATTTATAAGCAAATCTATAATGTGTTTAATAATTGTATTTTCATACTTTGTTAATGATCAATTTATAATTTCTAAATGAAGTATAGCATTATTTACAAACCAGTTATTTGGGAGTTGATAAGTGATTCATAAGATCACTTAGAAAGTGTGAGTAAATGTAGTTATAAAGACATCTTATAAAAAACATCTTATTATTTAGACATATAGTAATAGTTACTTAGTGTGTTAGTAAATGCTTTATTAACATGTATTTTTACTGTAATTCAGGGTTAATTCAAGTAGTTATAAAGCATTTAGTAGTGGTCAGTTAACTATTTTGTGAGCTCATCTAAAGTGAGGACTAGTTATGCCTTGTAAAGCATTTACAAAGGAGATTTAAAGACTCAGTTAAATATGTCTTTGTTCTGAATCACTGTTGTGTTGGTTTCCTTTTTCTGTTTAGAAGATAACCGAGTCTTTAAATCTCCTTTATAAATGCTTTACAAGGCATAACTAGTCCTCACTTTAGATGAGCTCACAAAATAGTTAACTGCCCACTACTAAATGCTTTATAACTACTTGAATTAACCCTGAATTACAGTAAAAGAAAACCACGCAGTGAACCTGCGGTTACCCCGTGAGTCAGTCCTAGAGCTCCTCCTGTCTGATTTTAGGGAAAAATCAGGTCCATCTGAGGCATCAAATGGAATTCAAGGCGTGCCGAATAAACAGTATATTCTCTGTATCATCTTTTTATTACTTTAATTAATTTTACTCTAATTCTCTTTTAATTCATTTTATAACTGTTTTAATTTCCCTGCTTTTATTTTGTTTATTTTCTATGCAACCCTCTTTGAATTGCCATAGTGTGCTTATTTTAATTCCTTTCTATGTAAAGCATTTTGAATAACTGTTTTATCCTTGATTTTATTTTGTGAATTTTTTATTTATTTATTTCTATGTAAAGCACTTTGAATTGCCATGGTGTATGAAATGTGCTATATAAATTAACTTGCCTTGCCTATTATTTGTAACTTGTGAACGAGACTTTTAATTTGGTGTGGAGACATGATGTCATAAGACTGCGCCGCGCTCCTGCACTGTGATTCGGCTGAAGAAAGGTTTGTGTGTTTAACCATTTAAAGTGTATAAAACGATACAATCCATTGGTACAACTTTATAGAGAACTTATACATGAAATTAGTATTTTGATTGTAACATTATAATGTATCTAATATGAATTAACATAGTTTATATGCATCCACAAATGAGTAGCCTAATTTAAAAGGTGCGTCTCATTTCGCTCCGTATATTGTGAAGCAATTCATCGTAAACACGCTGTTTGGTCACTGACAACTTGCAAGTAATGATAGAGAAACTGAGTTTTTCTAAACAAATTCAGATTTAATTGAATCAAATGCTTCTCAAAATGACACCTGCAGTACAACAGTGAAAATGCAACAAGAATAAATACACAAACATGTGTAATAATTTTTACAAATCAACTGCCAATGTTTTCATGAAAGTGTAGTCTATTAAATATAATCTACAAATCAATACATATTGAATGTAAACCATAAATGTCTAAATATTAATTTTCTGTATAATCTGTGTTCCTTTATTCATGTAATGGTAGTTTTGAGTTTTTTGGCTAATCAGGTCATTTAACTCTCACTCTGACTGACTCTTACCAGTGCACTGAACTACTGAACTAGAGCTCATTGAGACACACACAGAGATTTAGTTTGAATTTATTTTTCTTTCTGTTAATTATTCTCATCTTAAACAGGACGATATGTCTAAACATTCAAACTCCTGAAGCAGCTGACATCTATGGAACACACTATTATAAAGATGACGTTTATTAAAGAGGAGTGTGAAGAAATCAAGATTGAAGAAGTATTCAGTTTGAAACAAGATGATACAGAGGAACAAACAAAGATGGCGTTTATTAAAGAGGAGAGTGGTGAAATGAAGATGGAAGAAACATTCAGAGTGAAACAAGAAGATACAGGTTGGTTTCATTCTCAAAGTCTTTCTTCAGTCATTCTGCATCATGCCTCTCTTTATCTATATACTTCATGTAACTCATGACAAAATGAATGACATGTCACCGATTAACCTTTTGAGCGGTACGGTGAGCCAGAGACAAACGCGCTTTTCATATATCACAGCTATACAGTGTTTTAGGTTTCAGACATTTAAATACACAAGCACTAGCAAAACAATACATTTCATGGCTTGACATTAAGCCTTTTCATGTGCTTGTCGGGAATTTTTTTTTGTGTGTTGTAAATATTATTTATTCTAAAACAATATTCTCATTAGTGTTCAATAAATATGCATATTGTAAAATCTGCACCTTTAAAAGGCAATTAAATCATTTACACTGAAAAATGACTATTGCATTAAATATATAAATAAGAAACGGAAAGAATTATACTTTTAAACATAACACTAAACCGCCAGTAGGTGGCGACAGGCGACCGTCTTAATGAGTGAGTCATTGATTGATTCATTCAAACGACTGATTCATTTGAGAATGAGACAGATGTTTATGAATGGATCATTGAATCTTTGACTCAACCGATTCGTTCAAAATGCTGAATCATTCAGTAATACGGTTGCTGTGAGAAGCATTATGGTTCTGCTGTGATCTTTGTTTGAAACCATTTTCGCTGCTGAAACAGAACAAAACCAGTCAATATTGCAAAATATAAGTGACTTAATTTTATCTTTTTATTGAACTGTTGTATGAAATCAATATTACATTTTCAATTGTGATGGTATTCAGGAAAACAGCACTCGTAGTTGTGTGCGGTTGCTTAACTGTATCATATATTAAAAATATAAAAACTTTTAAATAATATATAAAAAAGTATCTGCAGTATGTTGTTAACTGAGTTTTTTTTGTGAGTGCTGCGCTCATTTGTTTTCTCATAGATTTCTCCTCGAGAGGCTGCGAACCTCAACAGCACAACATTGTTACCGTCAGTAATACATTTATTATCCACTATCGATCGCAACTTTCAATAAATGTAATAAAATCAGAATCATTCTCTCGTTTTAGTGATTCCCTAGTTATTGACGTTCTAATCCAGCTACTTGTCTGGTCAGGCAAGTAAAATTCTCTTTTACTTGTCCCAGACAAGCCGGCTATCGTTAATGTCAAGCCCTGCATTTATAGTTTGTAAAATACACTATGGAAGCGGCAATAATAATGCGTTTAAATATAATTTGCTGACGTGTTTTATTTATATCAGACACACATTGTGTTGGTAACTACGCATAAAGGTCACTCTATTCTTCTCCTATGTCATCGACCACTTAGTTTCATTTATTTCGGGAGAAATGCATTTACGTGTTGTAAATCCGACAGATAGGATTTTATGAACAGCGGCGTAAACTAAGATGGCGGCGCCATCAAAACGCATTCACTATGCCAAATGAAATACTATGCCAAATGAAAAACGCATTCACAATGCCAAATGAAATAATCGTGATTCATCTGTCATTCAGCGCTATTGTGGCTGCAGTGGGTCATGTGACAAGCATGATGTGTCGCCATGGAAATAATAAGGGGAAACTTTCTAAAATAATGGTCGCCCTAAACTCATGTTGGGGGTCACCTAAAATAGGAAACATAATAAAGGAATAGCCAAACCAATTATTTTCTGTAACATTTACGGCCCTATAATTTCCGCGATGACGGAATCGCGGAATTGGCAAATTAACGTGGAATCTAGTGTTAATGCGGAATTTTACATATTTGGAATGAAATTATGTTTTTGTGTGGGAGAAGAACGTATGTCTGGGGAAAATGCAGACCGGGGGAAGCAAATCTGGGCGACACAACCCCTCCCGTCATTTCAGCTGCCCCTCCCCCATTTCAGCTGCTCCTCCCCCTTCAAAACAATGAAAGCATGGCGAAGAGGCTCTTCATGGCTCTGCTTTCGTCGGCGAAAAAGTTAAGAAACTTGACGCTAAGCCCTCAGTACCGAGCCGAGCAGTTCCCACGTGACTTTTATGCAGTGTTTCCCACACATAGACTAATTCGTTGCGGTGCGCCACAGAATCAACACCGGAGGTGTTCTGACATGTCCTGACATTTGTGCTTATTTCTGTTATTTGTAACATTTTCATGGTTAAAGTCTGATTACACTGTATTCAGCACAAACTCTGCTACCATAATATATGAGCAGCATGCATGTAAAAGTTTGTTGTTTCTGTGTGGTCTGTGAAACAAAATTCTGTCACTAAAAGAAGTTTCTTACACAAAAGAAATAGGAATCATCATGAATATTGATGTGTTTCACACCTGGAAAGACAAAGATCCTCCCCTAATGGGCCTCAGGTGAATGGGACTAGAAGAAAGAATGTGAGATTAAAAGAATGGCTTTTCCCCCCCAGATTGATTGTATTTTATTTACAACACAATAGGGCTGGGTACCGAGTTCGGTACTTTTTAGGTACCGACCGAATTGCCTCGATACTACCGAGTATCGAAACATGTCTTGTTTTTCGGTACCTAAGTGGTTAATCTCGTCAACGTCAGTGAAACAATAAGCATGCAGCATGATTGGCTGTGGCGGAAAAACACTAGTTTACGCGGCTGCCCAGAGACGTGGCTCGTCGCACGTGAGGCTGTAGTGTGTGTGTGTGTGTGTGTGTAAGCGTCCCAACCCAGATAGATAGAAAATATGTGGAAATTATCAAAAGTGTACCTACCTATGCCAGAAGCACGCGATGCAATATTTTCGACAAGATAATTCCTGCCAAGACCGGCAACATGGTAAATCTGATAAGCACTTAAAAGCGCACAGAATACACTTGAGAGTAGAAAGTTTATCCATCTTCGAGTGCAAGAACTGGAGCGCGTCACAAATTAACCGAACCTGAGCGTATAGGATACTTGCCTCACAGACATGAGAAATAGTCCTATATACGGTCAAAATATGTCTACTTTTAAACGAAACAATTAGAAATAAATAGTTTGATTACCTAATCCATATAGGCGCGCGCGCGCGTGCATTCACTACTGCAGGAATGACGAGTCAGCATCGCAAATTCGCAATAATCATCTTTGCAGCCAACACACTTAGTAAACACTTGTTCATTAATAAACAATTAAAATATCTCCTTGCTATCGTTTCCCGACACATCCATAATTATTAGGCTACTTTTGCCAGTGCTTTGCGGCAAGCTTCATGTGTGCTGAGCGTGAGGCATATATCCCGCACCCCAGTAGCCTATATTTAATTCAATTCACATTTATTATTTCACATTTATCGCATTTTTCACAATACATATCGTTTCAAAGCAGCTTTACAGAAAATGCATGTGTCTAAATTACAATTTAGAGTGATCTGTTATCAGGGGTGACTGTGTGTAATGCATTTCAATTAATTTTCATTCAGTTTCATTGTTAAACAATGCATTAAGTTAAGGCAGAAACAATGAGCTCATTGAAGTAAAGAATACATGTTGTTAAATGATTAGGAAACATAGAAAACTTTAGCATTGGTGCTTTTTTACAGACTCAAAATATGAATGTAAAAAAGTCAACAAACTGAAAAAATAAAAGTTTTTTTTTTAGGTAATGTTATATTGTTAAAACTGGTTTCATAAAATTGGTATAGAAAAAAGTATCGTACAGGAACCGGTATGGAAGTCGAAAATTTTGTTACGATACCCAGCCCTACAACACAATCCAAATGTATAATGAAGGACATTATTGGCACATTATTGAACACACTGATTTAAACAGAAGAGACTTGAACAGTCACATACATTTGTGCCATTCCTGAAACAGTTCCTGTTCAACATACCTGTCATTTCAAAGGTATTTGCTTTTTCATTTGCCAGTCAGTGATGGAACTTATTTGACCATGTTCATGTAGAATATCAGTCCAGTGTAGCTTGCTGATGCTGGTACAGCGCTCTCAGAGAAAACTAGAGACTCTTGTGAAAGTCATCAGTAGCATCTGGTCCCTGTAAAAAACAACAAAACAACTGAACACGCTGATATCAGGAGAAACTAGGGCTGCGTGATTTAGGGGATAGCCTAAATCTAATTGCAATCTTTCTGGTTAATATTGCGATTTGCAATTTAACATTCCCAAAAAAAGTGCTAAAGAACAGGGTGTGTTCAGAGCCAGTTAAGGCCCTGAAATAGGTGCAGAAGGCTACTCAGACTCGGTCAATCTGCCTTGCCTCTATGGCATATGGTTGTTACTGTCTGGATAATGTCTCTTTCCTCACAAACTGGTGGCTCAGAACGTGGTCGTATCTGTTGCTGCCTCACAAGCTGTTGAGCCAGATCATAGAATCTGTTGTTGTCTCTCAATTTTTGTATTTATTGATATAGACTTCACTACTGTCTGACAATAATGTACTGTATATAAAGCATATATATATATGTGTGTGTGTGTGTGTATATATATATATATATATATATATATATTATAAAAAAATATATATATATATAATATGTGTATGTATATATATATATATATATATATATTATAAATAAAAATACATACTCATTGTTATATGGAATGTTTTCAGTCTACATGGTAAGAAAGAAGAGAATAACACCTGAGCAGGATGCAAAAGAACACATATTGTCAGGCAAAGACAAAGCCTTCATTGAGGGACGACAAATCAACACATTTAAAGGTAAGTTTTTGTTCAGACTGCAGGCAAATCAGATTCCCCTCCTCCCCCCTCAGATCAGATATTTTCAGGGAGACTGTCCTCACTATTAATTGCAACTGATCAAATGAGAGTTGTGTGTCCAGAAATAACCAACCTATCTGCACTATAAAGGAAAAGTTCATCCAAAAATTTAAATTCTGTCAATCATTTACTTAACTTCCAAGTTGTTCCAAACCTGTATACATTTCTTTGTTCTGCTGAACACAAATGAAGATATTTTGTAGAATATTTGTAACTAAACCGTTGTGGGGCACTATTGACTTCCGTAGTATTTTTCCTACTATGGAAGTCATTTTATTTTTCACTTACTACACTTCATATTACATTACACAGTTTTAGAGGATTTAACTCTTTAAAATGATAAGTTGGCTAGTTGTGTAACAAATAGGTGCACTTGGGTTCATGTTTTATTTTTTGCCCTTTTAGGGAGAGGTGTGTTTGCACTTGAGCACATTGAACCATCCACCTTTGTTGTTGAATACCGTGGGATTCTCTCTCAAAGTAAACCTGTTGAAGATGCTCAAAGCAACTACTTGTTTTACTTCACGTGGAATGCAACACGTTATTGGTAAGCTGTCTGTTTTTTGGTTTATTTATTTTTGGTTCATATTCAGAGCAAAGTAGTTGTATGTGTTGCATGTCATTCTACAGGGCTCTAGAGTGCGACCAAAATTTGTAAGGGTGCGACTAAGATTTTTCCTAGGTCGCACCGGTGCACCTAACGTCCTCGCATCCACTGCCTCTCCACGAACGAAGCGCTTGTTCTCCTTTGACGAAACTCCACTCATGGTTGGATCATATCGTGGTCTAAACCAATCAGAGACAGAGATGGGGCGGGTCTTTGCCTCGGATTGGCTGTGGTCCAGATATTCCTGTATGCCTACACTGCTCGTGCACCGTGCTGTGTGATTGAAATTGCGACCTGAGCACCAGAGAATCAGGCCTCGTTTACAATGTCAGTGAAATGTGACCCAATTCCGATTTTTTGCTCATGTGTGACACAAATCGAATGTGTTCTATGACAGTGTAAACAAGAAAAAAACGCATGCATTCGGTTATTTTGAGATCCGTTTCAGGCCTCGTTCATGTGGAAATAAATCAGATGTAAATCAGATATGTGCCAATGCGACTCTCGATTTTCTGAGGCATTAGGCTCCGCGGTTAAATGACGAGAGCAACCCCGACACGCATCTGCAAAGGTGCGAAATGTCGTGTCGTCGTAGGAGAGGAATGTGGACAAACGTTGACACAACATATCAAAGGTTAGCTTGCTCATCCTAAAATTTCAGACCCACTGCTCCTTGTTAAAGCCCGCCACGATCTAATGAAAGTGCGTCTATAGCACAAATTTTATTTATCGTGCCATATACGGCAAAAATAGTTTTGGCGTGCATATGATACGCACTTTATGGTGTAATATGCACGCTAAAACTATTTCTGACACCAGTCCTGAGATCTCTCTAGCTGCGCGTTCATCCATCTGTGCAAGAAGAACCCCCTTTAAACATGCGCAATGTTTCAGATTAATGTCAAGTGTAAACACATGAATCAGGTATGGGTCACAATTTAAAGAACGTGTAAACAGACGGTCAAACAAATCGGATACAGGCATCAAATCAGAATCAAGTCCTGCAGTGTAAACGAGGCCATGGCAATCAGCATCAGAAAAATAAACGCAAGAAAACAGACGACGAACAATGAAAAGAAATGGACCCATAGAGTTTTTTCTTTAAGAAAAGTAGGCCTGTTCCCCCAACACTCTCCCTGGTCAATGCTCCGACTACAGCCCAGACATGGAGCTACTTCAGCCATCAGTTCAGGGAAGCACTTTTAAACAGTAGCACTTTCTATTTCTATTTTTAAATGTTTTATTTTGCTTAAAATGTTTTAGTTTGGCAGATCAGTGAAGCACTTTAAACATTTTTTATAAAAAAAAAAGATTGTTATTTTTATATACAGTATAATTGTGCTTCAAATAAAAAAAAGTATTGACCTACACCTTATTCTTGTTTAAAATCATTTACATAATATATATGAATGTATATGGAACGTGATAAAAAGGTGACCTTGAAATTGTGACGTTAACTCTTTAGGCGCCAAGGTTTTTTTGAAAAAATGCTGGATTTTGACATCAAAATTTCAAAAGCTTGTGGCTTGAAAGGGCTTAAAGATAGAGATCTATTGTAAATTAGAAAAATGTTGGGGATGACTGAAAGTTTATGTGGGTGTAAATATACTCATCTAATTTGCATATTATGACGTCATCAGGGGGCGGCCCTCTTGAATTTCATAATATTCAGGAAATAGTAGATATTGAACTGATGTTTGAACTTATTTGCATGTTTTATTTTTTTAAATTTTTTTTATCCTCATTCCAAATGATGAGAAAAGAGGAAACCAACAATAACAGGAGAAAGTACTAAATTATTACTATACTATATAGTAGTAAAACGCATGTGAACAGTAGCCTACTCTTTGATCAGTTCATCAGTAATATTCAGGAAATAGTAGATATTGAATTGATGTTGGAATTTATTTACATGCTTTTTTTTTCTTTCTTTTTTTATCCTCATTCCAAATGATCGGAAAAGAGGAAACCAACAATAAAATAGGAGAAAGTACTAAATTATTACTATATTACAATACTTTAGTAGTAAAACACATGTGAACAGTAGCTGAATTTTTGATCAGCTCATCAATAATATTCAGGAAATAGTAGATATTGAATTGATATTGGAAACGTCCACCCCTGCCACCCCATCCCCGTTGGGCAAATGGTCAAAAGGATCTGTTTGTGCTTCGTGGACACTCGCGCCTTGCGCGGCAAAGATGGTCTCCGGGAGAAGCGCACGCGGCACCATTGTGCGTCAAAGATGTACCGGGAGAAGCGTGTGCGGCAAAGTTGTACCGGGAGAGGCGCGGGCGGCACCATTGCGCGGCAAAGATGTACCGGGAGAAGCGCGATCATTAGACGGCCGATCGTCATTTACAAAAGGCAAATATTCCCCTTCAGAGTCAGAATCGGTGAATAACATTTGCAACACATCCTCACGGTACACGTTTTTATTAGCCATTTGACGATTTTCTCTCACAAATCTCATAATTTACTCAGACGCTCTGAACTGAACTGCTTCCGCATCAATGACACAATCGCTCACTTGCTCTGCTGTTTCCTCCAACACTTTGAATAGGAACATGACGTCATTTTTATCTTGAATCGAAGTATTACATGTCTGCCATCTAGTGGTAGGGAATACAAATTAGATATTACACCATATTAGGATCTACAGCCTGTTTTATTAAGTATGACGTCTTGTCGCAATTTTGCGACTTTGGCGCTTAAAGGGTTAAAGGCGACGCGAGCCGAGGAAAAATTTGAGTGCACCTAAATTTTGTGCTGGTGCACCTAAATAAAAAAGTTAGGCGCACCTGTGCAACCAAAGCAAAAAGTTAGTCTGGAGCCCTGTTCTAATAAAAACGAAAATAATTAAGATTATTATTACGATAGCAGCTTTGCTAGGGTTCTTATAACATTAGGAACTTATAAGTTAGTGATAATCAGTAACATGGTTATTGTTCAACTGGGTGATTCCTAAGGTTTTTTTTTTATATACCTTAAGTGGATCATCTCACCTATTAAATTCTTAGAAAGGGAAGTTAACTGTCACAATGTGTTTTTGAATATAGGTTAAAACCCCAGAAATATATAATGTTCAGTTAGAACCTTATGTTTCAGTTAGGAACGTTTTAAGTTTCTTACTGCATTATTTTTCTCACAGCATAGATGCAACAAAAGAGGACGGTTCACTTGGAAGACTTGTGAATGATCACAGAAATTCAAATTGCAAAGTCAAGACAATAATTGTTGATGGAAGGCCACACCTGTGCCTATTTAGTATAAGAGATATCTTTCCAGATGAGGAGGTCACATACAACTATGGGGATTCCTCTTGGCCCTGGCGTTTAAGGGTGAGTCTCTTGAAGGGGTCATATTATGTCCTTTTACAAAGTCTTAATTTTGTTTTTGGGGTGTACTAGAATATGTTTTCATGCTTGATTGTTCAAAAAACGCATTCTTTTTCACATTTTACATTATTACAGCTCTTCTCTTCCCAGTCTGGCTCAAACATGCCGATTTTGATGAAGCCCCTCCTTCCGAAATACGAAATGTGCTGTGATTGGTTAGCTGGCCTAGTGTGTTGAGATTGGCAGCGTTTAACGCGTGTTTGGGAAATGTTTCGCCCCTCCATAACTGCGAGTTCTTCTCTAGTGTAAATATTGAGAATTGCGTCAATTTCAAAACCAATTCGAGCCCGATTCAGACCCTGACAATGTTAACAAACATGAGGATCGTCTAGAATAGATTTCACGCACAAACTTTGCAAGCAGATATCACAGGACGTTTCAGAGTGGTATGTTTTTTTGTAATTTTTGTATACATTATAGATACAATGTTATCCACCATTTAATCGTAACATTTGTCAGAAAACTAAGGTAATACAAACAGTAATCAATCACAAAACCAAGGTTAATTTTCCTAAGGAGCTTTTTATCGCTGAAAAGTCAACCATGTTGCACTGTGTTCTGAATTTCATGTAATCGTTTAGTTTTTTTATATGATGCAGATTATTGAAACATTCTGCATGTCTGCTTTTTGCACAACATAGCCATGAAAGTGACAGTAGATATTTAGACTTTGGTTGATACTTAGTTGTGGTGGCCATCTGGCAAACATCCTTGCATCAGTGTTGTACCTGTCTTTCTCACAATTACAGGAATTGTGTGACGAGACATCAGTGGCTGTGACTGAATGCAGTGTGAATCCTTCCTCATCAGTTAAAGATAAAGTAAGTGAGCGTATGTTCCTTAATTGTTTACTTCTCTTTGACAGGCAATATTAAGTGTAGGATGGTTGGGCATTATACTAGACTTTTCTTTACATGGACTGTTGTCTTAAAGACGTTGTGATGTCTCAACTTTGAGTAAAACATGCCTCGCTCTGTTCATTCATTTTCATTACTTGTGACACTGGTATTCTTTTACATCACCTTGTACTCATTTTAGGGCTGTCAAAATGGCTGAAAAGCTAAATTCAAATTTCTTTCTTAAATATTAGCAAAATTCAAATTATATTAGAATTCTTAAGGCAATACTTAATGTTAAGAGGAACTGAGTACTGTATTGTCTCTCATGCCCGCAAGTGAGTGCAATAAGCAAATATAAACCAAATCAAGTATCGCATCTTTTATTGAAATGAAATGACATTCACTTTTTAAAGTGCATTAACTTTTGAAACAATTGTTCTTAAATAAAATATAATTTCTTTAATGTGCATGCAAGGAAAATTAGGTTACAATAGTGCATAAAACTGTGTTTGTGCATCAGTAACCTGAGATAACACGCTTCAACAGACAGCGTAATGTGCTACATGAACACAAACAAACTGCCATTCAGATACAATCCACATCTACTCACATCTACATATTGTTCGTCAAAGACACCTAATGGTCAACTTGATCTGCAGCGAGTGCGGAACACTTTTTGTTTTCAGCTGAAGAAAACACGCACTCAGCTCTGACTGATGATCGTTGCATGATTTTTGCCACCAACTGAGAGGGTTTTCGTCAGTAGGTAGCCCTTTTCTGCCATTTTTTCAAATTAACAACGTAGCCGCACCGCGTGCTGTATACTGTATAAGCTAACAAAAAATAACCGTGTCAGTTATATCATCATTATGTCTTGTGCACTTCTTGACACACAAAAAATTTAAATTTTATATTTTTATTTGACAGCCCTAAGACATTTTCAAGTTTGTTATATCAAAACTGTGCTGGACTATAAACAGGGTATATTATTTTGTTTTTGTTATTATTTTGATATTAGTTTTGTCTTTTTTTTTCTAGCCAGATGTTGAATTTTCCAGTTTTGAAGAATCTAGCTCTGATGAAGAGGATTCTCCTTATGCTGATAAAACCACTGAAGAATCCTCCTCTGATGACTTCATCCTGGACTCTAGTAGACAAAATAACGATCGTGATGATAGTCTATCGGTCAATACATGGAATCCACCATATTATAAGTCCACACCATCTGTTTCAGAGTCTTCTATGAGGGCAAAGAGTGTGCCACCACAACCCATTCACTGTTCTTCCACTGAGCAAGAAATGGCTAGTGACCGATCTAGTTCTGCTCAAGACCTCATATGTGATGATCATGATACTACCACAAAAAATATGGACATTCTGAGTTTTAAGAAAACACCGGCAGTATCTTCTGAACGGTCAGAGACTGGCAATGTGCCAGAAAACACTTTTTCCACCCACAAAAACTACTGTTATGTTTGCAAGAAACCTCAGTCTAAAATTGCCCGTCACTTTAAAAAGCATCAAGACAGTGAGACAGAAATTGCAGCCGCATTCTTGCTCCCTAAACACTCCCAGGACAGAAAAAGGTTACTTGAGAAATTACGAAACCGAGGCAACTATGAACATAATCAAGAGGTTATGGGAAGTAAAAGTGGACCACTGAAAGTTAGAAGGCGGCCAGGAAGATCAGAGATTGAATTGAGTGCAAAAACATATGTGCACTGTGTATACTGTAAAGGCCTGTTTGTTCGCAAGGAGCTGTGGCGCCATACACATAGATGCCCTTCAAACACGTTTTCAGAGTCTGAAGCAACTGGTAAGGCCAAAGTCTTAGTTTTGGCTGATATCGCAGAGTCAACATTCTCCCATGCAATATCTCCAGAGGTGTGGAAGATTTTGGGAAATGTAAAGAATGATGACATTTCATCTGTAGTTCGAAATGATTTCCTCATGTTGCAGTTCAGTCAGTGTCTTTACAACAAGCTTGGAAGTGATCCAACAAAATCCGAATACATCAAACAGAAGGTTCAGGAAACGGGCAGACTCTTGCTAAGCTTGAGAACAAAATACTCCATATTTAATTTCGAAGATGCTATAAAACCGAACAATTTTTGCAAAGTCGTTGAGGCTGTGAAAGATGTCGCTGGTTACGATGAAAAGAGCCAATCGTATAAGACACCAAGCCTTGCGCTGAAGTTAGGACGTTCACTCAAGAAGATCTGTGACATCATTCTCTGCAGGGCCATCGCAGCAGAGGATGATGGTATGACAAAAGCAGCAAAGCGATTCAAACGACTGTGCTCAAGTGAATGGGCAGAACATGCCTCCCATGCTGCTCTTGATACTTCGAGCAAATCTAAGTTCAACAAACCATCAACTATACCGTTCACACATGATGTGCAGCTTCTCCACCAGCACCTAGAGAAAAAATCAGCTGATGCTTTTGAAAGCCTAAAAAGTCACGAGTCTTCACAAACATATGCAGAACTTGCCAAAGTGACTCTTGCTCAAGTAATAATCTTTAATAGACGTCGTGCAGGAGAGGTTTCAAAAATGTCCCTTGAGTGTTTCAGGAAAAGAGACCAGACTGAGCTCCATGATGATATAGCAGTCGGTCTCTCTCCTTTTGAGCAAAACATTTCCAAGAATTTCAGCAGAGTGGAAATAATGGGCAAGAACGGGAGAAAAGTTGCAATTTTGTTAAACCCTGAACTTGTCAGAGCAATAAAACTTCTTGTGGACAAGAGACATGCATGTGAAGTAGACCGGGACAATCCCTTCCTATTTGGAAGACCAAAGTGCTCGCCCACCAGCTTCTTCAGAGGACAGGACTGCATCTGGCTTTTTGCAAGTCAGTGTGGTGCACAGCACCCAGAATATCTCCGGTCTACACAGCTCCGTAAGCAGGTGGCAACAGTGTCCCAGATTCTTAATCTTAAGGACAATGAGCTTGATCAACTAGCCAACTTTTTGGGCCATGACATTCGAGTCCATAGAGACTATTATCGGTTGACAGATGCAACAGTAGATATTGCAAAAATTTCAAAGCTTCTCTTGGCAATGGAGAAAGGAACTCTTGCAAATTTCCAAGGAAAGTCTCTTGATGAAATTGAGATAGAAGGTATGTGCATGATTTTATATAATAATAATAATAATAATGTTACAGTACAGTAACATGAAAATTTGAAATTACTTGTAGAGGAAAAACGAGCTAATTTGTAGTTTTTAGTACCTCTTATTTCTTTAGATAATGGAAGTTTAGGAATTATATATGTGTACCAATGCATGTGTCGGGGGGTTTTTCTGTAGATAAAATTGATCTGGAATTAGATGAGGAAGAAATAAGCGATGAAGATGACGAAGAGTCCGAGCCTGTCCCTGGAGTAAGAGGTATGTAATGAATTTAATTCCAGTGAGCATCAGTGGTACAGTGTATCAGGTGTCTGATGATCTGAAACAAAGTATTTGGGTTGTCAAGTTTAAGTATGGTTTTCATTTTCTAAATGTATGAAAAAAGAAAGTGGAGTTGACCCAGGATGAGACAGAAAGTTCCAACGGTATGTTTTAATGTATATTTACCAGGGCTTAAAAATGGGAAAGAAAACAAAAAATCCACCAGTTTACTCCAAGCAGACTCAGTATTTTAACATTTCTATTCGTGCATTCCTTCTGCAACATTATCGTTCCGAATACTTTATAAGAGAACTTGAATTGAACTTGATGCTAAGAGCTTATGAATAAACTTTGTAACTTCAGTGCATCCTCAAACGCAGCCACTGCTACTTTATTACAAGAGTTCCTTACTGAACCTGGGGCAATAATAATTCAAAATAATAATAATATAAAAATTAATTTGAAAATAATATTATAATGTTGTGTAGTCTATAATTCTATAGACACCGCCAGTTTTACTGATTGAGAGATTTATTTGTGATGGAATAATTACTTTGTTATTTAAAAAATATTTTATAAAATTATAGCGCAAATTTAATTGATCTATTATAACTTTTATGTTGTTTTGGTCGCTTGGCTGTTTCCTTATAAAGGTCCAGAAATTTGTCAAGTTTTCCCGGCAGGTGTCTTTTTTTAATTATATGATGGATTATATGATTACATTGCTCTCTTGCCGTCAGCCAACGCTGCATTGTTGATCGTGGTTTCGGGTATCGATATTTCTGCCGTGAACACGCGGTAATCTCTGGACAGCTTAATCCAGATATTTTAATCAAATCTGCAAATTCGTTGGAAGAACCAAATTATCCAGAGGTCAGTTATCACGATTAGAAGATCTGGCATCTGTCAAATCATCTCAGATGTATTAAGAGAGGTACGAAGAAAGGACCCCTGGTTCTTTTGAAGTACAGTGTTTTCTTTATTAAAAAAACATGATGATTGAAAAGGCTAATGCTTTGTGTTTGAGGAATGGAGAAGAGTCTTAAGCCCTATTCGGATGGTAATTGTGGGACGTAAGGTATTTTCAACATTTACTGGGTCTTGTCAGTGTTTTTCTCCCACCACCCGCGTAAAAATCCCCAGCCGAATTACCTACTGTTTTTTGACAAACACCAAGGTCGTGTGGTGATTTAATTGACCGTTCGCAAAGACCCGCCCCCTTTAGTTACTGTTGCTATGTCCGACAAGCCACGCCGCTCTCACGCCACACACCATGTTCTCACACAGTGAAAAATACATCTCGCTGACAGACACGACATACCAGGTTACTTTTGATTTGAAACAAAGTAACAACTTTCAAATTTGGTCATTTTTTAAAGAAATTTAAACAATAAATACCGTTTTGTGGCTCTTTAAAGTGTCTGACAGATCTCTGTAGAGCCTCAGTTAAAGCTGCTCGTGAACTGATCATCTCTTCCTTCTAGTTAATTTATAGCATCAAATAAACATGAATGAACAAGAAGGAATGTTATTTTAACCGCGGAAAGACGTCAGTACACTTAGTTTTTCAAGTTAAAATCCTCCAACGTTAATCTACTAACTCTCCTGACTTCTTTGTCGGACAAAAATGGCGGATTCGGCGGATGGCGGATTATGATTGGTCAGATAGCCTGTCAATCAAACTCCTTGCGAAGGGTCAATTGCTGTCCAAATCCACATATCTGAGTTTACAAGACCATAACAATTTAAAATTCACTGTTTGACCTTTTTAACCACTGCGGAGCACCGTACGGTAAAGGCCAATTTATACTTCTGTGTCGAGTGTCGCCGTAGTGTACGTCATAGGCTACGCATGTAGGTGACGCCGTCGTGAGCATTTATACTTCTGCGTTATGTCTGTGTTGCTCTGCAGTTACAGCGCCGAAACGCTAGTTGGCGGGGGAGGGTTTTAATGTTCCACTGTGTTTAGATTCCTCGCGGCTGTTTTGAGTTTTGGCTACTACAAGCAATGGCGACTGAAAGAGCATACAGATGGCTGTATTTCTGCACCTCTTTAACCAATCTGTTCACTTGGTACATTTCCATGTTTCTTCACTGAACTTTCACTGAACTTCTGAATTTAAAAATGGCGGGCGGTGCAGAAGAACACGCCGGAAATGCGTAGGAGGAAACGAGATGCTACCAAGCCGACCAATCACAGATCTTGAGGTCCGCGTCGTCGCGACGTGCAGTTACATTTTTGAGGAGGTGCGCGTCAGGGTACGGTGAAGTGTACGGCGTATGGTACACGCCTGTGCGTATGCTACGCACAGGCGTGTACGGCGTATGGTACACGCCTGTGCGTATGCTACGCTGTACCTACTGCGCACACCTGACGCAGAAATATAAATTGGCCTTAACGGTTGTGCTTTTTACAGACGTCCACATGAGAAACAATTACCATCCGAATAGGGCTTTAGTCTGATATTTGTTGTCTTAATCATAGCCAATACAGACTGTTGTTCATAGCACCTCATCTTCTATAACACAGTTTTTTTTTTATATATATATATATATACATTTGGCCAAAATCTTAAAGGGACATTGTGTAGGAATTTCTCCCATCTAGTGGTGAAATTGTATTTTGCATTCAAACGATTTGTGCTCTCCAGCGCCTCGCTTTTTCAAATGTACGGTAGCTGTTATGTACCAAAAAGCTATGACAGGATGTCTTCTAATAGCACTTCGTCGAGTTTTCCTTCGGGTGAACAGGTTTGTTATTTCAAACAAACTGCAACTTGACACAACGAACAAACGAATGTTACAGTATGAATAATAACAGTGCAATGCAGCCTTTTAAACTTGCCGGGGCAGTGACAAGCGCCTTTCACTGCTCTGCTCCTCCGTTTCTGCTGCTTTCAGTTACGTGACGCTGGCTCTGAATGAAAATGCGTTGTGGAAATGTGTTGGCCTAGTACTTTTTGACCCTCTCTGCTATTATAGTTTTTCAAGATGGCGGAACGACATGGAAGCCTCCGTGGACCTACCTTTCACATGTATATAAAGATAATAAATTCTTTGTTTACGAGGATAAGTCAGATAATTGGCAGAGGTATTTGTACACCATTGAGGACATATTAACGACTAATAATATTGATTTTAGATAATAAAATACCTAAAGAACTACACATTGTCCTGTAAGATATTGAAAACGTAATGCAATGCACTTACTTCCTCAGATGTGGCCATTCTAATGATGGACAAAACTCAAATCTCTGACATTCACTGGTCTAAAACTTCGAGCTTGATTTTGGCAAAATGTTAATAACACATGAAGTGTCTAGCTATACATAATTAAAAAAAATAAAAATTAAACTCTGATAAACTCCTGATATCCAAAAGCTTAACATGGCAACTTACCTATCATGACTCAGCTGGGGATCGGCATTTCACTCACAATGTGTCAGTGTCACATTTGCATAGGCCATACTATTTGAATTCATGGTTGGTTGATTGCCAAATTAAAACATTAAATGGAACTAAAAAAAAAAAAAAACATTATTAACCGGTTAATGGTAATTTCAAAGAAGCGTTCTGGTCAGAACAATTAAACTTGATTTAATTTCTGTTTTTGTTCTTATTAAAATTTCGTTCTTTTACAGTTTTTGTTTTCGTTCCTTGAACTGGTTCAGGCCCTCATATATTACTTTCAGGGTTCAAATTAACTTTTTTACTCCCCAGCCAATTAGGCTACTTAATTTTTAAGTTACCGGCCATTCACAACTTCTACTAGCCAAAAAAAAAAATCAGAAACAAACAAGATTATCAATCACGATTATGAATCATTGAATCACTTTCAGATTTATTCAATCTCTGCAGATATTTTTTTTTCCTTCAATCTCTTTATTAAATTTTGAACATGAAATACGAACAAACAAAATTCCCCTTCACATACAAAAATACAAAAAACATAAAAACAGAGAATCAACAAAAAAAAACAAAAAAAAAACAACGACAAATAATATATTAATGATGATGAGAGAAAAAAACAAACAAACAAACATTAACTACTAGCTGTGAGTGACAGTCCAAGAACTACTGCCCAGTCATTTGCAGCAAAAACATGGGACAATAGATCTACTCAGCATTGTCTGGGAAGGACAGCTTCCCAACGTATTCAAAAAAAGGGTCCCACGTCTTTGAAAATTTAGCCTGGGAGCCTCTTAACAAATGCCTAATTTTTCACAGTTTGGCAAAGTAAAGGACATCCCTAATCTAGTGAATGTGCGATGGAGGTGTAGGAGACTTCCATTTCAAAATTATCAAACGCCTTGCTAACAGACTAACAAAGGCTATGAACAGCTTGAGCTCTGCAGACAACGACATTGTGACAGGAATTACCCCGAAAAGTGCAGTGACAGCATCAGGCCCTATTCTCTTCCCTGTGACCTCACTCAAGGAATCAAATATATTTTGCCAATAAGTTATTAGAGCAGGGCAAGACCAAAACATATGTATATGTGTTGCTGCTGCCTGGTGACAACGGTCACAAGTCGGGTCAATGTTGTTAAACATCTTAGAGAGCCTGGTCTTTAAATTTAGATTTTAAATTGGATCAATCCACGTTTGGCACAAATTGAAGAGTGGTGTACTTTGTCAAGAACATTCCCCCACATATCGTCAGTGAACGCAATCCCCAGATCTTCCTCCCATAGCGCTTTAATTAGTGACAAAGAAACCAATCGGAGTGAGTGGATCTGAGCATAATAAGTGAAATCATACCCTTCAAAGCAGGAGCTGGTTTTAGGAAAATATCAAGGGGTGTGTCAGAGGGTATAAAAGGAAACTGAGGGAACCTATGAGAAACAAAATTACGGATCTGCAAGTACCTAAAAAAGTGTTGTTTTGAAAGGGAGAATTTTTTGGACAACTGTTCAAATGAGGCGAAAGTATTGTCAATGTAGAGATCCTTAAATGATTTAATACCCTTACTGGACCAAACCTCAAATGCCCGATCAATTAATGATGGAGGAAAAGAGTGATTAGCTGTTATTGGTGCCGAAATAGAATATGTTTGAAGATCAAAACAACGTCTAAACTGATTCCAGATCTTCATAGTCGTCTTAATAATGACATCTTTGGTGTAACCTGTGATAGGTGATTTAACAGGCGAATGAACCAAAGCTGAAAGTGAAACTGGCTTACAGGAAGATTGTTCCATTACCATCCAGACTGATGATAATAACTGTGAACCAGAATGTAGCCAAAACTGAATTATTTTAAGGTGAGCCGCCTAGTAGTAAAACTTAAAGTTGGGTAAGGCCATTCCTCCTAGCTTCTTCGGCCTCAGCAAATACTGTTTGCGTAATCTTGGTGGCTTCCCGTTCCAAACAAAGTCCGAGATAGCGGTGTCTAATTTACGAAAAAAGGTTTGCGGAAGGAAAATCGGTATACATTGAAACAAATATAAAAACCTGGGAAGGACATTCATCTTGATACTATTAATCCGAGCAGCTAGAGACAAGTTCAGTACTGACCAACGATTAAAACTGCTTTGTACATGAGACAGCAAAGTGGTGAAATTAGCGCGATAAAGATCCTTGAATTTAGCAGTAACATGAATCCCAAGATATTTTAACTCGTGCTGAGCAACTTTAAATGACAGGGTATGAAGTGGGTATTCATGTGCTGCCTTATTAAGGCAAGGCAGGTTTATTTATATAGCACATTTCATACACAATGGTAATTCAAAGTGCTTTACATAGAAGAAATTAAAATAATCAAAAGAAATCAGAATAATTAAAACAGTTTAGAATAAAAGATAAAATACAGAAATAATCAAAAGAAATCAGAATAATTAAAAACATAAAATAAAATACAGTACAAACAGTCGGACGAACAGTGGTACAGTGCTCATTCATTAAATGCACAGCTAAACAGAAGTGTTTTGAGTCTGGATTTGAATGTGACTACTGTAGGAGCACATCTGATCTCTTCTGGAAGCTGGTTCCAGCTGCGGCTGGCATAGTAGCTAAAAGCAGACTCGCCATGCTTAGAGTGAACCCTTGGTATTTCTAGCTGATGTGATCCTAATGATCTGAGTGATCTGTTGGGTTTATATTCAGTGAGCATATCTGCAATGTATTGAGGTCCTAGGCCATTGAATGATTTATATACCAGTAATAATACCTTAAAATCAATCCTATATGTAACTGGCAGCCAGTGTAAAGACCTGAGGACTGGTGTGATGTGTTCATATTTTCTGGTTCTGTTTAGAATCCTAGCAGCAGCGTTCTGTATGAGCTGCAACTGTCTTATGGTCTTTTTGGGAAGGCCAGTGAGGAGTCCATTACAATAATCCACCCTGCTGGTGATGAAAGCATGCACAAGTTTCTCTAAGTCTTGACTGGAAACAAAGCATCTAATTCTTGCAATATTTTTCAGGTGATAGTATGCTGATTTAGTTATTGCTTTGACATGACTACTGAAACTAAGGTCTGACTCTAGAGTCACACCAAGATTCCTGACTTGATTTTTAGTTGTTTGACCCCTAGACTGAAGGTATGCGTTCACCTTTAGAACTTCATCTTTGTTTCCAAACGCAATGACTTCAGTTTTGTCTTTGTTTAACTGAAGAAAGTTTTGGCACATCCAATTGTTTACTTCATCAATGCATTGGAACAGAGAGTTAATGGGGCTGTAATCGTTAGGCGATAGGGCTAAGTAGAGCTGTGTGTCGTCTGCATAGCTATGGTAAGCGATTTGGTTCTTTCTCATTATTTGGCTCATTGGGAGCATGTACAGGTTGAATAGGAGTGGCGCAAGAATTGAGCCTTGAGGGACTCCGCATGTCATGGGTGTCCACTCAGACTTATGGTCTCCTATACTCACATAATAACCTCTCCCTACCAAGTATGACCTGAACCATTTTAGGACTATCCCAGAAAACCCGACCCAGTTTTCCAGCCTGTCAAGAAGTATGTTGTGATCGACAGTGTCAAATGCAGCACTGAGGTCGAGTAGTACCAGCACTGATAATTTGCTTGTATCAGTATTTAAGCGAATATCGTTTACTATCTTTATGAGCGCTGTCTCTGTGCTGTGATGCGGTCGGAAACCAGATTGAAAATTGTCAAAGTATCCATTTGAGCTTAAGAATTTGTTCAGCTGATTGAAGACAACTTTTTCAATGATCTTGCCTATGAAAGGAAGATTTGAGATCGGTCTATAGTTGTTTAATATGGTCTTATCCAGATTGCTCTTTTTCAGGAGGGGCTTGACAACTGCAGTTTTCAGGGAGTTCGGAAAACTCCCAGAGAGAAGTGAGGCATTTACCACTTCTAGGAGATCTGCTTCTAAGCTGTGTAACACCTTTTTGAAAAAAGATGTGGGAAGTGCGTCAAGGGCGCAGGTTGATGTTTTAAGGTGCTTTACGGTTTTTTCCAAAATGTTGCAATCAATTTCTTCAAAATCAGACATAGTGACTACTTTCTCAGGTTGTGGTCTGATCTGCCTGACCCCAGCGCAACTCAAGGACGATCTGATCACCTTTCTGATATTATTGATTTTCTCAGAGAAGAAAGAAGCAAACTCACTGCACTTGCTCTCTGAGAGCATTTCACTGGGAATCTGGCTTGGGGGGTTTGTCAGTCTCTCTACAGTAGCAAAAAGAGTGCGTGTGTTGTTTATATTGCTGTTTATAATATTCGAGAAGAAAGTCTGTCTAGCTTTGCCTAGTTCTTTATTGAAAGCATGGATGTTGTCTTTGTAGATGTTATAATGGACTACAAGTTTTGTCTTCCGCCACATGCGCTCTGCTTTTCTGCATTGTCTTTTCATATTTTGCACTGCTGTTGAGTTTCTCCAAGGTGCTTTTTGTCTGCCAATCTTCTTCCTGACTTTCACTGGAGCAATATCATCAATTACACTCTCAACTTTTGAGTTAAAAGAATCAAGGAGAAAATCAACAGAGTCAGCAGATATGCTTGGTGTTAAAGATATGGCCTTCATAAACAGTACACTAGTGTTCTCATTTAAGCATCTCTTCTTGACAGACACAGATCTAGCTTCAATGGCAGGAGAGATCAATATATCAAAGAAAATACAAAAATGATCAGACAGTGCTACATCCTTAATAACAATCGATGAAATGTTTAGACCCTTACTGATAAGTAAATCTAGAGTGTGTCCATGATTATGTGTGGGTCCATGTACATGCTGAGTCAGATCAAAAGTTTTTAAAACAGTTTTGATTTCTTTTGCCATATTGGTTTCTGCATTATCTATGTGAATGTTAAAATCTCCAGCAATGATAAAACAGTCAAACTCTGAGGAAATAGTTGATAACAGTTCTGTAAAATCATCAGCAAAGGCTGGAGAGTATTTTGGAGGCCTGTAAACAATGATAAGTAAAATGCGTGGAGCACCTTTTAACACAGTACCCAGATATTCGAAAGACGGGTAATTCCCAAATGATATTTGCTTACATTGGTAGACATCTTTAAAAAGAGCAGCTAAACCTCCACCTCTTCTAACAGCTCTGCAGACACTCATAAAAGTAAAGTTAGGAGGGGCTGTTTCATTGAGGACTGTTGCACTGCAGCTGTCTTCTAGCCAAGTTTCATTTAGCAACATAAAATCCAGGTTGTATGTGGTTATTAAGTCGTTGACTAGAAGTGATTTATTTTTAAGTGAGCGGATGTTTAAAAGTGCTAACTTAACAGTCTTACTTTTTCTCCCCACAGCAATCTTAGTTTGTCGTGTAATAGGCACCAGATTAGATGGGTTTGCTGTACGGATTTTGAAGGCCTCAGACTTTCTATCCTGTAATCGAACAGCAATAGCGAAAGATACAGGCACACTGGGTTCCCGCTTGTTCTGTAAACATTTGAGAAAGTTACTGTTATCATAGCGGGGACCCGACACATATCACTGAGAGCTGGTATCAGTTGTTTTTGGTTCACCTCGAGCCGCTGGAGGAGGGTGTGTGCCCTGGCGCTGTGGCAGAGGCCGAAGAGCTCTCACAGGGGGAGGGGGAGGGCGAGCTGGGCCCGCAGGCTTTGGTGGTTGTGGGGCCTGCCGTTTTTTGGTTGGTATCTGGGGGCTTGCAGCAAAAGAGTGGGATAGTCTGGTTCCAGCATACACCAGTTGTTCCATTTTTTCTGAGAAGCACAGAAGTGGAGATGCTGGAGAGATGGAGAACGTGTCCGGTGAGGGCGGCTGTTGCTCTGGTGTTATCGGAGGCTGTAATATGCTGTCCTGGTTTCCTTGGCTGTTTTCCAGAAAGTCGTCCTTGGGTGCTGAATCTTGGAGAAGTGCTAGTATGTCACAGTCTGTCTGTGGTGAGCTCTGTGGGCAGGGCTCTGCTGAGATTGTGTCCGTGAGCAGAGGTTGTTTTGGCTGAGTGGTGTTATCATTGTCCTTGTGTGATGTGTCAACCGCATGTCCATTCAGGTGCTGAAGTGAAGTCCTGTGGTCATTCATACTGTATCCAGGTGTGTGTGTGCCATTCAGGTTGAGTGGATTGGCACACACTGCAGAAGGATGATGGAGGGAGAAGTAGATATTGTCCTTTAGCACTCTTGAACCAAGTTTGTTTGGGTGGTGGCCATCCTGTTGAAACAGTTGCCTCTGACTCCAGAAAAGATTGAAGTTGTCAATGAATTCAACTTCAACTTCCTTATTAAGAGGAAGAAGCTCACTCTTACCTAAATTTAGCTTGTACCCAGATATGGATCCAAATGAACGAAGAACAGAGAGTGCAGCTGGGACTGACACAGAGAAGTCCGTAATAAATAAAAGAAGATCGTCTGCATATAGACACTTTGTGTTCTTGCCCACAACTCACAATGCCTTTAATGTGCGGGTCACCACGAAGCACAATGGAAAGAGGCTCAATTGCCACAGCGAATAAAAGAGGACTTAAAGGGCACCCTTGGCGCGTTGAACGATAAAGAGGAAAGTAAGAAGACTGATTATTATTTGTCCTAACTGAAGCTAAATGCGACGAGTATAAAAGCTTCACCCAAGAAATGAAATTTTCCTTAAAGCCAAATTTCCCCAAAGTGTAAAATAAATATGCCCACAACGCGGTCGAAGGCCTTCTCCGCGTCTAACGATATAATTGCTTGAGGTAAGGTTGTAGATGGAAGATTATAAATATTATTAAAGAGCCTTCTCAAATTAAAAAAGAGTACCTATTTTTAACAAACCCCGTTTGATCAGGAGAGATAATACCTGGAAGAACGTTTTCCAAATGGAGAGCAAGCATTTTAGATAAAATTTTGAAATCAACATTTAATAAACTAATTGGTCTATATGAAGAGCAACTAAGTGCAGATAATATTTAAATAAAATAAAAACAAAAATCTCTGTAACTTATCATTTTACAGCATTAGTTTTGTATTTTTTTTGTGTGGACATACCGCATTTATGAGAACGAGTACTCTCACGTCACAAATCTTCTTATTTTAATGGAAAACATTGCGAGTGACTATCTTTTCTTTTGACGTATGGAAAATTCTTAAGGGTTCACACAAACATTCAAGTACCATTGTATGTACAGTACCAGTCAAAAGTTTGGACACATTATTTTTTATGTTCTTGAATAGAAATCTTTTCTAACAGTACAAGTCTTTACTATCAGTTGATAGTTTACTACCAAAAAGAAAGAAAAAAATTATTGACCCCAGACTTTTGAACAGTAGTGTATATTGTTACAAAATATTTATATTTTAAATAAATGCAGCACGCTGTGTCTCAGAAGAGCTAGGGCAATCACTGCCGACCTCTCACACCCAGGACAGCACCTGTTCAACCTCCTGCCTTCTGGTACAGGTGCTTTAAGAGCAGGACCAATAGACTCAAAAACAGTTTTTTTCCTTGGGCCATTAGGTCCCTAAATAGGCCTTTTGTGTACATAGAAAAAGTCTTAGATCTTTGAGTTCAGCTCATGAAAAATGGGGGCAAAAACAAATGTGTTGTGTAGGGTTGGGTTGTAATACGGTAATAAGGTATACCGTGGGGTCTTAAAATAGCAACGGTATTAGTTTCAATACCGTCATTAAAAAATATATATATATAAAAAAAATGCAATGCACTTATATAGGAGACAAGGATTAAATATTAAATATAATTTATTTAATGCCCAAAAATGCTTATGTGTGGTTGTCACATACCGTAATTCCTCAAATAAAAACCGGTATTCAAATAAACGCCGGGCCTCTGATAGTGGCCGGGGGCGTGGTCAACGCGGACAAATAAAGGCCGGTCTCAAATTAAGGCCGGGGAAAAATTAGTGTACACTCAAAGACGGACGCGCTCAGCGCTTGTCATATATCACAACTATTCAGTGTTTTTAACCACATGTTTATTTTAGGTTTCAGACATTTAAATAGATAAGATTTATAGCAAAACAATACATTTATAGTTTGTAAAATACACAATGGTGTCTATGGAAGCAGCAATAACAATCCATTCAAATACATTTGGCGACGTGTTTTATTCATATCAGATACACAGTGTAAGTAACTATAAAGTTTACTCTATTCTTCTCCCAGTTCACCGGCCACTTACTTTCATGTATTTTGGGAGAAACTGAAGAATTCACGCGCTGTGTAACGTAATAAATCCAACAGACAGGAATCTCTGAACTGCGGTGCCCATCTCACATTACAGATAAAGATAATTTATAAAGGGTTTTAAACGACAGAACAAACTCACTTACACGGATTTGAGAGTCAGAATAGAAGATAGTTGATGACATGGTAAGCAAGTTTGTTAATATTTAGAAATAAAAGCGCTACATCTGTCATACAGCGCTATTTTGGCTGTGGTGAACACGTGCCAAGCATGACGCGTCACCATGGAAACTTGGCTGGCGGGCGGGCGGGGATCGCGAATTAGAAATAAAGGCCTGCCTCTAATAAAAGCCTGCTTCAAATAAAAGCCGGCTACCATCTGCAGTTCAGGTAAATAAAGGCCCCGGTCTTTATTTGAGGAATTACGGTATATATATATATATATATATATATATATATATATATATATATATATATATAGAAAGCTTGAAATGTCTACTTTTAAACAAAACAATTAAAAATGACAAGAAATGGGCTTCTCTCTGCTTATGTAGGCTAATTCGTATGAAGTGTGCATTTCTCTCGATAGGCGCGTTCACTACTGCGAAGATGGCGAGTCAGCATCGGCAAACTTTATCTTTGCAGTCGACACTGACAGAAAACACTAGTTTATTAATAAACAATTCAAATGTTTCATGCATAATTACTTTTGCCGGTTCTTTGTGGCAAGCTTTATGCGTGCGTTGAGATGCGGAATAGGCAATATATTACGAAAACGCTCATTATGGTTTAGCATTCTCTCCCATATATATTTAAGTAATTAAATCAATATAAATATATGATTAGACTGATGGCTTAAATGAACTAATACTAGTCGACTACAAAAAAAACTTTAGTCGTGCACGGGCAGCCCTACTTATTTCACATATTATCTAACCAGCACGTCATTGCGGGCATTCTGAGCGAGCGGCGCGTGATCTCCAGAAATGCGCTCTTGCTCTGGAGGAAATATTACCACTCCGCTCACATGCTCTGGTGTGAGACAATGTGTATCTTCTTCTGCTGTCTGAGAGTTGATTGACAGCTTTTAGATGCATTATTGGCATCGCCACCCTCTGGTTACATGAACGTGTCACCGCATCAGAACCGAAAACATGGGGATTTTTCATAGACAATAATCGCACAACCTATTCGATATACACCTATTCTATTCTATAATAAATATTCTATTCTATTCTATAATACCTATTCTATAATAAAATCAACTAATCGAATATTCGAAAATCGTGACTCATCCCTAGTAGGCACAAGCCAACAGTTAGGAATAGGGATGTCCCGATACCACTTTTTCACTTCCGATACCGATGCCGCAGCTTTGGCTATTTGCGATACCGATAGTAATCCGATATTTTTATTTTATTCTTGAATTAATACTAGGCCTAATAAAATATATGGAAGCACTTTGCAACCTAAAAACATCTCACTCAAATGGAGAACAAATACTTCAGCAGTATATAGTCCACAACAACAGTTGATTATGAAAGATTATAAAGTTGATCATTAACAAGCTTTAAAATAACCCATTGATCCGTGTACTTTTGCGTCCATTCCTTTTTCCTTTTTAACCCGTAAAACGAAAAATTAACGGTTGTTGTATTTTTAAAACGCAAAGTTGAACACCAACATTTTAATTTGAACTTTATGCACACCAAAAGCTGCGCAAAAAAATAAATATTGACGTAAGTTATATATAAATAAGTTATTTTCTGTATGACCAGAAATGATTAAGTATTTTAAGTTGTTTCCACTGTTGAAAGGAAAACGGAAGTGTTCGCGCCCGCGCTCTGTGCCATGCAGTGCGCGCTCCACACTCTGCACAAACCCTTGTTTGGATATGCGTCAAAATCCTGTGTAGCATACAGTTTACAGCCTACGGTTTATAAACTGAGGAGACAGATTGCAAAACCGTGTTTATAGTACACCGAAGGTAGTGGGATGGAGTGTCTGTTGTGAGTTTAGGGGGCACGTCAGCCAGAGATGTGTGTGTGTGTGTGTGCGTGAGTTAGTGAGACAGACTACTGCCTGCTGAACAGAGGGTCGCCGAAAGAAGGATCTGAAGTGCCGGTGTTTCGGCTACAAAAACCCGCCGAACTGATCCGAAACCAGCCCAATTTTTATCCACCCGCCCAAACCCATTTTTTGCCTGCAAAATAGATTGCAAAACCGCCCAATATGCGCTGCTTAATTGGATGTCGTAGCAAGGGAAATGCTATATTGAAGCATTGTTGGATAGGTATCGGATCATATTTTTTCTCCCCTCCGATCTCCGATCTAGCGTTCTGGGCCAGTATCGGCACGATACCGATGCTGTGGATCGGATCGGGACATCCCTAATTAGGAACACCATACTAATACTGTGTTTGACCCCCTTTCGCCTTCAGAACTGCCTTAATTCTACATGGCATTGATTCAACAAGGTGCTGAAAGCATTCTTTAGAAATGTTGGCCCATATTGATAGGATAGCATCTTGCAGTTGATGGAGATTTGTGGGATGCACATCCAGGGCACGAAGCTCCCGTTCCACCATATCCCAAAGATGCTCTATTGGGTTGAGATCTGGTGACTGTGGGGGCCATTTTAGTACAGTGAACTCATTGTCATGTTCAAGAAACCAATTTGAAATGATTCGAGCTTTGTGACATGGTGCATTATCCTGCTGGAAGTAGCCATCAGAGGATGGGTACATGGTGGCCATAAAGGGATGGACATGGTCAGAAACAATGCTCAGGTAGGCCGTGGCATTTAAACGATGCCCAATTGGCACTAAGTGGCCTAAAGTGTGCCAAGAAAACATCCCCCACACCATTACACCACCACCTCCAGCCTGCACAGTGGTAACAAGGCATGATGGATCCATGTTCTCATTCTGTTTACGCCAAATTCTGACTCTACCATCTGAATGTCTCAACAGAAATCGAGACTCATCAGACCAGGCAACATTTTTCCAGTCTTCAACTGTCCAATTTTGGTGAGCTCTTGCAAATTGTAGCCTCTTTTTCCTATTTGTAGTGGAGATGAGTGGTACCCGGTGGGGTCTTCTGCTGTTGTAGCCCATCCGCCTCAAGGTTGTGCGTGTTGTGGCTTTACAAATGCTTTGCTGCATAACTCGGTTGTAACAAGTGGTTATTTCAGTCAAAGTTGCTCTTCTATCAGCTTGAATCAGTCGGCCCATTCTCTTCTGACCTCTAGCATCAACATGGCATTTTCGCCCACAGGACTGCCGCATACTGGATGTTTTTCCCTTTTCACACCATTCTTTGTAAACCTTAGAAATGGTTGTGCGTGAAAATCCCAGTAACTGAGCAGATTGAGAAATACTCAGACCGGCCCGTCTGGCACCAACAACCATGCCACGCTCAAAATTGCTTAAATCACCTTTCTTTCCCATTCTGACATTCAGTTTGGAGTTCAGGAGATTGTCTTGACCAGGACCACACCCCTAAATGCATTGAAGCAACTGCCATGTGATTGGTTGATTAGATAATTGCATTAATTAGAAATTGAACAGGTGTTCCTAATAATCCTTTAGGTGAGTGTATATACACACACACACTTGCTTTCACAGTAATTCAGTGTAAATGTGATCCTTGTCATGTTACTTCGGACCAGAAACTAGTTTTCCTGTGTGCTATCAGCTGATATTCGAGGCGTTCTGAAACCGTTTGGATTGTAGGACTGGAATACATTTTAATTGTTGCTTTTTTTTCCCTCAGGAAAAAGAAAAAATAATCAGGATGAAACCGATAACCGCAGAGGTATTTAAACATTTGGGTATGTAAAAGTTATTCCAAGTACATAAAGGTATGTATATATTTATGTTTGTTTGTTTTGCAGAGACCAAATTGAGGAAAATTGTGAGAAGGCAATGGAGCACAAATGAAGTGAATGCTGTCATGAAACATTTCAAAGTCCATATTTCAAAGGGACACCTCGCAACAACGGCAGAGTGTGCGCGGTGCAAGACTGCAGAGGACACCGTTCTGAGAGAAAGAACTGTCCAGAATATAAGGGATTTCGTGAGGAACCGAGGTTTAAGGTTGAAAAATAAATGTTTTTAGAGATCAGTGTCGCCTTTTGATGTCTGTGGCTTTTGTTCTGTAAAGTTCTATAAAGTGTTGCTTTAAAGTCGTCATAAGCAGGCTGACACGAACTATACTTTGTGTCGAAGACATCTTTTTATTTGTTATAACATTATTTTTATAGAAATTTACAAATAAATGCATTTTTATTGGAAGGCAACCAGAGGTGGGTAGTAACGAAGTACATTTACTTCGTTACATTTACTTGAGTATTTTATTGGAAAAATTTTACTTTTAAGAGTAGATTTAAATGTGGGTACTTTTACTTTAACTCGAGTACATTTCTAATGAAAAAACTGTACTTTTACTTTGTTACGTTGGGCGACGTTCCTCTCGTTACTTTACTTTAATGCAATACATGTTGTTAAAGGGGAACTATGCAGTTTTTTTAGCTTAACTGAACAGCTTCGGAGTTAATGTAATGGTTATATGACTTTTTTTGGGTTGAATGGTGGCCGTCTCGCCTCCCCGGTGCCTGTGAGTGGAAAAACCACACTTGCAACTTTGGGCCGGTGGGCCGCCGGCCTCAGCGTCAGGAAGTATCGCGTGATATCAGCTCTCGCGATGTAACGAATTGCTTTACAGCACTGCACACATACACGCCCCCATCCAGGATCCGGCTAGCTATAAGAACAACTATCGTCATGGCTAAGCCGGCATATAAGAAGCAGAAAGCTAGGAAAGCATTGTCGGAGGAACAGAGAAAGAAGAAATGGCAGACTGACCGAGCGAGGAGTCAGACACGAGTAAACATCGGACCTGCGTTTTCAGAATGGCGAAAAAAACAAAGCGAGTCTAGAAAAAGGTAACGAGAATCTGACAGCGTGAGGAACCAGACAAGAGTCCCATTCGGTCAGGCTTTCACTGTTAAAGTTGATTCCTGCGATTATCATGAGAACAGTTGTATATATCTCACATAATTATCAGGACATAAATAAGCCTACACGTTGTAAATGAGCGCAATTTGCAAACTATTATGATAAATTGCAATAATCACGTCTAACGACATCATAACGGACATTGTTACGAAATAATTCGACGTACATGTAACTTTATTGATGTCATCTGGCATTTTGTAATGTTTACATTACACTCAAAAAACACAAATGAAATTATACAGTAGGCCTAGGCTATAGGCTATTTGTGTATATAGTATACATGTGTTGAAGCACTTCAAAGACCTTTGAAACTGCATTGATTTGGACTTCAAAACTCTGATTGCCATTGAAGTCCATTATTCGCAGAAAAATCCAGAAATGTTTTCCTCAAAAAAAATATTTTCTCTTCCACTGAGGAAAGAAAGACATGGATATCTTGGATGGCATTGGGGTGAGTAAATTATTAGGAAATTTTCATTTTGAGGTGAACTAATCCTTTAATGTAATTAATAAATTAAGACAGTGACACATTCAATTATAGTTCAAATATAGTTATGACAATTATGAAAAATACTTATGTAACGTACAATAAAATCATAATCTCACTGTTCAGTACCGGGGAGTGACTATTAGACCCCGTTCACACCACAAGTCTTAATGCTCAATTCGGATTTTTTGCTCAGATCTGATTTTATGTTTGGCTGTTCACATTACCTTTTAAAATGTGGCCTATATCAGATTCCAATGTGAACTGTTTGCAGTTTCGAACTGACCCGCATGCGCAAAAGAACAATAACAATGACATCAGACGCAGCACGCTGTTGCACTAAAGTTGGGGAGTTTATGGAGGAAGTAAGCATTTTCGCTTTTATTTCGAAATGTTTGTGTAATGGCAGCCGTAACATTAATGAGCAGGTGCTGAGGAGGAGAAGAATGAAGAGAAAGAGAGCAAAATTGGCTATTTTCTAACACCTCACTCTCCCTCCATTGACTTGTTCCATCACTGTTCTCCATTTTGTAGGCTTAGTCAAGTTTTTAATTTTACTGTCTGTGTCTAGGGCTAACTCGCCGGCGCATCATTTGTGACAAATGTCGATGTAGATTGACGTAAAAGTCGCATCAAATCCGCCTTGGTTGTTCACACTGCGGCCGCATTGAAAAAAATCAGACCTGGGTCTGATTCAGGGCCATATATGGAAGTGGTCTAAATCTGATCTGGGCAAGATTTGAGTGTTCACACTACTTCTGAAGAAGTCTGACCTGGTCACTTGACCCCAAAAAAATGGATTTGGGCCACCTTTGGTGGAGTCTTAGTTAGTGACGATTAACTAGTTACATCTAAAATATTTCCATATTTCTCTTCTCCTCTTCTCTCTTTGCTCACATTACAAACTAAGGTTTGTTTTCTGAAATGGTTTTGAAACCAACTTAAGAGATGTGGTACTCTCATGGGTAAAGTTAAACAACTATGATGCTCATATTTAATGATTTCTGTGCTAGTAGGTGATGTCCAGGTAAATCAGTGTAACCACTCCTCATAATAAAAATAATTAAAACAATTAAATCAGGAAACGCCCACTCCCGCCTTGTCTTTCAGTGCTTTAGAATATCAGGTCTTCAGATTTCCAGACGGTTTCACTAGAATTGAATTCTGTGCAGTCAGTTTTTTTATCCCGTACCATAAAGAGCAGTTTAATATTTCTTAATAATCTCTATGACAAAGGGAAAGGTGGGTCCCCATAAATCAGGATGGAACTTGTTAGGGGGAAAAGTCATTATAACTACCCGTACCAGTGTGTGTGTACATGTTTTTCTATCCCGGTGGGGACTTCAACTAGCCTAAAATGACCTACATCAAGATGTTAGGTCTGGGAACTCACAATTGGCATACCTCAATCCGAGGGGCGGGATAAACGGTTGTCTTTCAAATTCCCTCTGCACGCAATAGGACAGCGCTACAACCAACCAGAGCAACGGACAGCTGTGGCTGAGTGAGTCCCATGCGTTTTTCCACCAGCGGAGCTAGTTGATATATTAAACTTTTGCCGTATCCGGTCGTCAAAACTCTGAACACATCTTCCTTTTTTAAGAATGACTTAAGTGACGTTCTCTTAACTCCAAGTCATCCAGAGTCGCGGCCAAAGCCGATTCGAAAGACCGCTGTTCGCCAGCAGCATCTTCTTTGTTTTCAAGTAGCAGATCACCTATGGAAATCACGTGGAACCGTCACAACTCTGCCGTCATTATGTTAAGCCCGCCCACCAACTCTATACACGATGTGATTGGCCTGACCAGAGTTTGGTTTTTCCAGCCTGAATACCAACGGAGAGTTGCTAGACCACACTTTGCTGCAAAATAATTTTTGCTGCCGCTAGGGTGCGTCTAGATTTCTAGGCTAGACTTCAACCTGAATATAATAGAATTTACAGTTTGTATTGTATAAAAACCATTACGCTATGGAGAGTCCCCACAAAGATAGTGAACCAGACGTGTGTGTGTGTATGACAAATTAATACCTTACTCGTAACTTGTTCAAGTTAAAAACTTTATTGGAACATCTGGAATTTTTTTCTGTACTGTGTCTGTAAATGCAATTCCACTTATTCATGATTACATTGTTGTGTGTCTGTCTTTAGGTCATTCACAGTGTCATTAATATTTCTGTTTTTAAAAAAAAGCTTATTGGGACTAAGTTGGAGTGTAATTTTTCTTTTTTTTTGGCCACTCTTTTTTTTCCCGCTTTTGGCAAACATGGCTGTTTTTTCTTCTTCTTCCCCCCTCTAGCCTAAACATCCTCCTCCTGAGGTTTTATTTGCTCTCTAAAGGGACAAAAATACTTTTATATCATGACTGAGTCTTGTTTGCTGTACTTTTTTACCATCAATGTCTATAATTGTGGCTGGTGAACTTTCATCTTCATAGGCCACATCCACAACATGTATGTCAGTATGTCATAGGTGGGAGGCTCCTCCCTCCATTCCACCAGAACCCATGTTTTGTTCATTTTCTAAGATAAAAATAAATAAATAATAGAATGTACAATTTAAATTAAATTAAACACAAATTAAATATATATATATTAAACAAAAGGTCTACAAAACTCCATGGTCTCATCATTCACAATCATCTGTTACAAAACAAAACAAGGTTTTTTGGTAACGCATAAAGCTTTCGTAAAATACGTTTTGACATGGGTGATATGGTCTTTGCACTAGTTACATTACATTATAATGTATCATCTACAGCGAAAAGAAAAAAGATTTTCATATGTTTAAGTGTTACAAATACACAGCAATTTAGTAATTTAGAGCACTATAAAGATAAAAGCAAGACTATACCATCTGAAGATATATATCCATTAGTTCTATTCCAATAGTTTATATATATATATTTGTCAATGTGTCCTGCAGGATTTCATCATTCCTACAGGATACCTGCAAATATCCTGCAGAAATATTCCTGTAGGTTATTTTTGTAAGGGCACACATGCTCCAAAATTCCTGCCTGATATCAAGCCACTCATTGCCTTTTGGTTGGGAGACAAAAATCACCTTACAAAGCAGTCCAGATGGCTTTGCAGACCTCACTCACAATCACTGATTCTGTGCTCGATCCCAATTCATAACTGGAGGCAACACATTTTTGGCTACTACCAGACGCAAGTATGCGGAGTGTGACGAGCAGTTTTTCTCGGAAACTTACTGGGCTCCTGTGGGTTCTTTTACATTCAAAATAGGGTTTGATGTGATGCAACAAGTCGTCGAAGCGCTGAGCAGACATTCTGAAGTGGCTGAAGTGCATTTCCTCGTCCAATGCACACATTAGTCTGACGAGTATTCACCGCCAGATTCCAGATTTCTTCCCCTTTGTCTTTTAGACAGCAATAACAAACACAACTCTTCCTCAAGCATTCAGCAACTCCACACGAAACGCCATGTTCTCGGTGTTGTTTCGGCAAACTACTTCTGCTGCTGCCGAGGGTTTTATATTATCCTTGACCTGGCTGCGATAAATGCTTCCATACTGTTCAAGAAATGCACAAATGAGAGAATGTCACCGAGGAACTTCATAATGCCACTCGCACATGAACTTCTCTCCAGCCACATGAGAGCAAAAGCCACACCGCCGATGGTGCGAGAGCCAAGACCCAGGCAGGAGAGAAGAAGGCAGTGCCAATTGCGGAGAAACGGCAAGAAAAACAAAACAAAAAGACGCTTGTGACAAATGTGTAGACATTACCTGTGTTGACTGTGAGTAATCATCCACAAGCTTCAGTGAATGACGTGCAGTGTTTGCCCCCAAAACAACCAGATGCCTTGTTCACGTGAGCCCAATTAGAGGAGAATGCTTTCATTACAATTTTACAGCACGATATTTTTGCTCACTATAAAACACAGTGCTTTCTAAATCAGTTCGTTTTCCCACAGTTTAGCGCATTTAAAAAAAAAAAATTATTCTTTATTTTAACTGTTTTGGCCATTTTGTTTTAGGCCTAGACTATGTGTTTCAAACATGTCCATAAAGGTTTTTACTATGCATTGAAATTCACATTAGTGATGTTTTAATTAGTTATTATATCCTAAGATTTTTATTTTATTTTACAAATAAATTAGCAGAATAATTATCTAATTTGAATTTCTATCTGTAATTAGCTGTTCTGTGGTTGTTGATGAACTAATACATTTTCAAATTCATTAGAATTTCAATTTCATGTCCTGACGTTTATTATTATCCGATTCATGTGATCCGAACATTTGCAGTAACTCCAGAGCGTTGTAAAGTCCAAAAGTCAAAATGTCTTGAAAAAAGATAGATGTAATCATTTCCAAAATTCACATGTTTTTCTCAAACGAAAGATTCTGCTTCAATCCACATTTGTTGGCATTTTGACTTTCAAAAACAACCATTTCACTGCGGTGAAAAACTTTGCTCTCCCGCTTTTGACAGACACAAAGCGAGGCGTGCACCTCTGTGAGCGGTCTAGTAGCTCTTACTCGGGGCACTTTTATGACTTGGAAAAAGTGTCCCAATCAACCTGAATTCACCATTACAAAAAAAGATCATATTATGTATAGGCCTATCTGTGTTCGCTTTGTGCTCGGTGCTCCATTGAATCCATATTTTTCAGTTTTATTCAAATTGAGGGTGATGACGTCATAAAATATGATGACAGACATCCAAAAGCTTCAAATGTAAATATGACATGATAAAAATGACATTCGGTACAATATGAACGGTCAGAAGAAGAAATTTTATTTATATAGCGCCTTTCCACAGCTCAAGGTCGCTGTACATTTCAAATACATTTAGACGCCCACACATACATGATTACAGTCACATAGGATACATAGTCACATTATCCAAAATGCATGTTAAATAGATATGTTTTTAACTGGGTCTTGAAAGTAGCCACAGATGACTGCTATGGCCATTCTAGCAGTTATATAATTCCGGTAGTTCTAGTGTTATTGGTATATTGCCGGTGTGTTTGGAAGATTTGTAATGTACTAACACAAATAAGGTATACTTTAATTTCACTAATTAAGCATATAATTACTTCCTACACAGGCACATACTTAAAGTGCACAAAGTATATGTCTTGAAATTATGCTTTACTACAATTAAATTACAACTAAAATATGCTTAGTATAAAAATGGATTGTTTCAAAATAGCCAACTTTAAGTAAACTAATCATCAACACACTTGAAGTATACTGATCATTAGTCTGAAAAGTATGCCAACATTAAAATGCTTAACATGGTTATTTTTTTACCAGGGAAAACTTGGTACACAGCCTTATCACTGAAGCATTCAGGAACTGAAGAATGTTTTATACAGTGTTTAGAAACATCTGCAAACATTACTGTTTTGTCTTTTAGACAAAATCGTAATGACCAAGAGTACAACTCTGAATACCTCGGACATCTATTTTATTATTTGTAAAAAAAAAAAAATGCTCTCTTGTGATTTTAGACAGCAGCGTGTGAACGGGACTTTTATTTTGGTCTGGATATATGACGTCATAAGGTCGCGCCGGGCTGCTGTATTGTGATTCGGCTGCAGAAAGGTTTGTGTTTTTAAACATTTAGAGTGTTTAAATCAGTGTAAAACAGTTCAGGATTTTTTATATAATTTTACAAGAACTGTGAACTGAATTAATTAGTATTGAAAGTACCATTGTAATACTTTATCTGACAACGTTATTTTTGTGAGTAAAGTGCATCCAGACATGAGTAACAGAAAAGGTGCGTCTCATTTCGCTCCCTGTATAGTTAATAAAAAAATTAAAAAAACGAATTCGGTCACTGGCAAATAATGTCGAGAGAAACGTGGGGTTTTGAAACTCCACCTCATTTGAATCAAATGCTTCCTAAAATGATTCAGTGATTCGTATAGCTCGAACACATGATGGTCAAATTGGTGTAAATACAACAGGAGCACTAACAGTTACATAAATGTGAATAATGACAATGACGTTTTAAATGAGATCTACAAATCATTTAATACCAAATATAACTCACAAGTAACTAAGCATAATGTTATATATTTTGTATATAGTGTTTGTATAATGTGTGTCCTTTTATTTATTTGTAGTGCTAGTTTGGCTAATCAAGCCATTAACTAGGTATCACTCTTTTACCAGTTCACTGATCTAGAGCTGATTGAGATGCACCCAGAGATTTAGTTTGGATTTACTTCTCTTTCTGTTAATAATTAATTAATATACAATAATGTCTTAATCATGACAGTTTGTCCAAACAGAAAAAGTCCTGGTGAAGCGACTGAGATCCATGTGACTATTATAAAGATGGCGTTTATTAAAGAGGAGAGTAAAGAAATAAGGATTGAAGAAACATTCAGCATAAAACAAGAAGAAACTGAGGAACAAATAGGTGGGTTTTATTTTTAAAGCTGAACTATGTCATTTGGTGCTTATTAAAATGTCAACCTTTACAGAAATGAATGACGTGTCACATTGAATTATTAAATTAAAAATAATATAAGTAGGCTGAACTAGACAATTAGCCTACTTGTGTAACAAATACACTTATTTTACTTATTCAACTTACTAATTAAAAACACCTTTACCCCTGGAAATACTAATACTAACTTTTAAATTAAATGAGATTGGAATACATTTGGGTGACAATGGGAGAGTCATCTTTAAATGTAACATTTTTTTAGAAGGAAAAGCACATAATGCCGTTTTATATATCATTTTTTTATTTTTTTTTGTGCAATTCTCATACAAGCAACAATTTTTAGAGCCTAATAAAATTCCGATGGTCAACAACACTTAGTTTCCAAGCAAAATATTATCATATTAACATAACCTGAACATAAATAGCAGTAAACACTAGCCTACTAAAAACTGCGTTTTAACAATAACACAGTTATGTCTTCTGAAAACAACACTAAATTATGGGTTCATCAGTCCCTGCTCTTTTGGTAAACAGCCATTTCTGTTTTTCATACCTGCAAACTCCAGACAGGTAGAAAAGATGAGGGTTTAAAATTTGCAACTGTGCGTATGCTGTATAAGAATATGATACGATTTTTGCATCGGTATGAACAAAAACGGCAGGCAGTCTGAATGAAAATGTCAAAATTTTGTATATTGTATTCTCTTATAACAGTCATGGGTTAAATAAGGGTTAAATGAAACATAAACCCGACAGGGTGATGGGCACCAAATATTAATTGGAAAAATTTGATTTGCTCAGTAGCACAAACTCAAACCTTGCACAAAGAAAAATATTCCCTATATAATGCTACTATTTAACAATGCTAAACAAGTTTGAATGAAAATTAGGCTCAATAATTTGTAAGAGATATTATCTGATGTAGGACCGTAATCTTCCCTGCAAGATCACGAGAGGTGTTAAATCTGGCATAATCTAAAGAATATCTTGCAGTGTGTGATCCGCCACGATTTTCAAATCTTGTAGTTTGTGGACGGTTAAGATTTGAAAAGAAAACTTGAGATTCTCCTTATGTGCGTGAAGCAACCACATTTCACAATCGGTTAAGATTTAAAATCTGTAGTCTGGGCCCAGCATAAAGCCGAATCCTGGCTTAATCTAAGCCCTGTCTGAGAAACCAGGCCATTTTTATTATAATAATTTTTTTAAATGATCTTTGCGGTTGAGTGTCCTGCTCCTTTTCTCTCTGTTGGTCCAGTAGCTCTTTAGACTACACTCACATATATGTACAGCCACAGTCTTAATCTTCTGAGTTTTCAATCTGTCAAGCAAAAGGAGTTCTACAGATGTGCATCTCAAACTGTGGTTTGTGTACCCGTGTGAGAGTCCAGCTGCATCGCTAATTATCATCATGCCGTGGTAGTTTTGTCCCATCGGTTTTCTAGAGTACCACTGTTTCTTTTGTCAAATAAATCCTGGTTTTATTGTAGTGGATGGAGATCAAAAACATCTTCAAAAAAAAGTACCTGGCCCTTTATTCGAACCAGCAACAGGTGCACTTGGGTTGGTGTTGGGTTCAGCAAAGATGCAACCCCTGTCATTTTCTTTCATGTGGGGCTTTCATGGTAAACAATTCTCTTGTTAGATGTTGGTTTCCTTCTCTGCCTTGTCTTAACAGATACAGTTGTACATTGAACCATACTTACAGAACGAGGCCAATTACTGTTTTTGGCGATAGCACGTCCACTTTTCTTATTAGATTCATGCCTGGAGGTGAGATCTAGGAATGATGCTGGCTAATGTGTTTCCAGTTTTGATGACAGATTTGACAATTATTGCTGGAGTTAAAGGTAGCACTCCTCAGGATGTCAAACTTATTTTAAAATATCTGGTGAAACTAGCACTCATGGCCATATAATTGGCAATCAGATAAGTCTGGCCGTTTGCATTCTGAAATACAAAGTTCTGTAATGAAACACTAGATGGCGGGGTTGTCATGAAAGAAGTGATGTATTAAATGCCCATTGCATCTATTGAGATCTTCTGCTTCAAACGTGTCGCAATCGGTCTGCATCTTTTTTCTAAATTATCCAATCTTTGAGAAGTGTCATTGCCCATAATGTAGCGTTGCTTTTTGTGTTAGTTTCATAGCAGTCGTCCTGTGTTTTAATTTCAGTCTCATTCAGCTCTTTGTGTCTCATAGTTGTAGAATTGAGTTTTTTGGGGTTTCTTTTTAAAGGGATAGCCCTCCCAAAAATGAAAATTGTCATAATTTACTCACCCTCATGTTGTTACAAATTCATAAGACTTTCGTTCATCTTGGGAACACAAATGAAGATATTTTTGATGAAATCTGAGAGCTTTCTGTCCCTCCATTGACAGCTACTTTGACGCTTCAAAAAGTTCATAAAGAGATCGTAAACCTAATACAGATGAATTGAGCTGTTTAGTCCAAATTTTCTAAAGAGACTCGATCCCTTTTTTTTTGATGGAGCAGAATGAATTTAGTCTTTTTATTCATACATTATTGTATATTATTACCTGCTCCCGCAAGGTTTTTGTTGGGTCCTGCAGGATCCTGGGTTTTTGATAAGGGGTTTTGATTAGTGCCTGCTTGAAAGAATTTCAAGTCCTAAAGAAATATAGGATCTAGCTCATGTCTGTTGCTTTGTGCCAATTAAAATGGGGTTAACTGGTATTTGTCTATTTCTGCCTTAGACCTGAGGCTGCTGAAAGAGGAGTGTCAAGAACTGAATGCTTTGGAAGAAAAATTTAACCCAGGAGAGAGCCTTTTCACCTGCCAACAGTGTGGAAAAAGTTTCACTCAAAAGGCAAACCTTAACAGGCACATGAGAATTCACACCAGAAAGAAGACTTACAGTTGCCCTCAGTGTGCAAAGAGTTTTACACAGAACAAATACCTTAATGCCCACATGAGAACTCACACTGGAGAGAAGCCTTTCACGTGTCTTCAGTGTGAGAAGAGTTTCTCACTAAAAGGAAATCTTAAGACTCACATGAGAATTCACAATGGAGAGAAACCATTCAAATGCCCTCATTGTGTAAAGAGGTTTACACACAAAAAAAACCTTAATACCCACATGAGACATCACACTGGAGTGAGTCCCTACTTATGCGATCTCTGTGGCAAGAGCTTCTCACGAAAAGAAAGTTTTAAGACTCACATGACTATTCACACCGGAGAGAAGCCGTTCATATGTCAGTGTGGAAAGAGTTTCAGATGTAAAGAGAACCTTAATCAGCACGTGAGTATTCACTCAAGAGAGAAATGTTGTGTATGTCATCAGTGTGGAAAGGGCTTCACAGACAGGAAACGCCTTAAGAGGCATGTAAAGACTCACATCAGAGGGAAGCCTTTCATGTGCCATCACTGTGGAAAGTGTTTCGCAAAGAAAGCAAACCGTGAGGATCATGTGAGAATTCACACTGGAGAGAAGCCTTTCACCTGCTCTCACTGTGGAAAGAGTTTCACAGTTAAAGGAAACCTTAACATTCACATGAGAGTTCACACTCGAGAGAAGCCTTACAAGTGTCTTCAGTGTGAGAAGAGTTTCACATATCACACAATCCTGAAACGTCATTTACAAACTCATTCTGTAAAGAAAATGCAGTGTTCCTTGGTGTGACGAGGCAGGCGTTGCTGATTTGCAACAGTTAAAAACTAACTACCTTATTACTCCAGATACATATTTTATGAGTTTTTTTTACTCAGAAGTACCACTGCAGGACTTGGTTGTCCATTAGCAACAAACAGTTTCCCACTTGCTCACCAGATGGCAGTGTAGTCTCACTTCAACATGTCTGTTTCCATGGGTTCCCTGAAACTGATTTTCTTGGCATCAATTTCGTGTAAGTATCACTATCAACCTCCATTAATTTGAAACTAAAACTGCATAAGAAGAATCATAAGTGTATATAGACACAGTAAATGCCAATTAGTAGATTTTATCTCTTCTGGATTTTTCCCCTGGTGCAGCTCTATTTCAACGTAGCAGATTTGCAACGTGTGGCCAGATAGGTACCACTGGATACCACATGCTTTATCTACTAGTTTGCCTATATTTTGAGCTACAGTTTATACTAGGGTTATTTTCCTATCACCAGTGTTTACGTATTACTTTGAGGTGTCACTGAGGGTATATCATATGGAAAATTTAATAATTTGGAGTGAAGTTACAAACAATCAGGCAGATTTGATCAAAAGCAATGGCACAATACCATGTTCATTTGACTGTGCAGTGAGGAAAACTGATGTAGCCTAAATTCCATGGCACTTTTATTAGTACAGATCATTGTGTCAAAGCATTTTTTGGCAAACTACCTTACAGAATACTCTCTATGCAGGATTTGCAGTGTGTTATGGCAGGCAGACGAAAGATTTACTCAGCCAGGGAAGTCATCGAGTACATTTGCCTTCCTGATGGTGCTTTATCTGACACAGAATCCATTCCAGACGATAAAATTGCTGATCCAGATTTTGAGGAATCTCCTGAAGCATACGAGTCTGACTCCAGCTTTGATGATGATAAGCCACTGGCAGCAATACCAAAAGCTAATCTCAACCACCTTGATGTTGAAATTCATAACATACATGCAGACAGTGACACTGAGGTCCCAGATGACAATGAACCTCAGCCAGGCCCAGCTCCAGTCAACAAAGAGTTTTCTTGGAGGCAGAGGAAACCCCCAGCAGCTGACATAGAATCTTCATTCCGAGGACCTGCATTCTCACCTCCCCCAGACGAAATACCAAGTCCAAAGTGGTATTTTGATCAGTTCATGGACAAATCTGTGTTTGAACATATTTCTCACCAATCTAACTTGTATGCAGTTATGAAGAATGGCTCAGAACTGAAAACAACCCCTTCTGAAATAGAGCAATTCATTGGTTTACACATCTTGATGACCGTAGTACGTATGCCATCGTACCGCATGTACTGGCAGACGGCAACCCGCTACGACCCAATTGCCACAGTCATGGGACGTAAGCGATTTGATAATCTGCGTACATACATCCACATGAACGACAATACCAAGGTGAAGCAAAAGGGTGAGCCTGGATACGATCCATTATTCAAGGTGCGTCCAGTTCTTGAGAAAGTCCGTGCCAACTGTTTGAAGGTTGAACCAGAAGAAAACCACTCCATTGATGAGCAGATGATCCCTTTCAAAGGAAAGATTGGAATGAAACAGTATATCAAGAACAAGCCGCATAAATGGGGAATCAAGGTCTTTACTCGTGCAGGTGTCACTGGACTAGTCTATGACTTTGAAGTATACACTGGAAAAGGGACCGTGACCAATGAGCGTGGACTTGGTGTTGCCGGTGAAGTTGCGCTTCGTCTCGTATCAGAAGTTCCAAAAGGACTAAACTACAAGTGCTTCTTCGACAACTGGTTCACTTCCCCTGAACTCATTGTGGAACTGAAGAAAATGGGAATTCTAACAGTTGCTACCATCAATCGTAACCGTCTCTGTGGATGTACCCTCAAGAGTGACAAGGAACTCTCAAAGGCCGGGCGTGGTGCGTATGAAGTGAAATACGAAAAGACAAGTGGGATGTCCATCGTGAAGTGGTATGATAACAAGGCAGTGTTGCTGGCATCATCCTTCATTGGCCCTGAACCTGTTGAGAGATGCAGAAGCTGGTCGAAAGAGAAGAAGGAATATGTGGAAGTGGACAGACCCCACATTGTCAAGGTGTACAACCACAACATGGGAGGAGTAGACTTAGCAGACATGTTTGCAGCTCTCTATCGCATTGACATCCGCCCACGTCGTTGGTATCTGCGCATCTTGTACTACTTGATTGACCTATCACTGGTCAATGGTTGGCTCCTCTATCGCCGTCATCTCACCCAGAAGCAGGAGAAGAAGTATATGCCACTTCTTGACTTCCGTGTTCAAGTTGCAGATGCCCTCATCAAGGTTGGCAAACAGGCTGACTTCAACAGTAGGAAAAGAGGACGACCGTCATTGGAAGATGATCCAACGTCCCATCAAGCTGCCCCACCTCCACCTCCACTTCAGAGGATCTCTACACCATCGGTTGATGTCAGATTAGACCGATGCGATCATTTCCCCATCCATGCTGAGAAACGTGGACGATGCAGACTGTGCAAGAATGGCTACACGCAAATGGCCTGCCTGAAGTGCAAAGTACTTCTGTGCTTTACAAAAGACAAAAACTGTTTCTTGGAGTACCACATGACAAAGTGACTTGGTAACATGCCCTACTCAATGAGGATTTGAGATATTGGATTTGGATCCCATATTGTTTTTGTTGTTGTTCTGCCACTGAAAAGCACTTTGTTACATTGTTTGAAAAGTTGTATATAAAAAGTTATTGTTCATATCATATTCAGTCGTCAGTGTCTAATTACCACACTGGGCCAATGTTGCAAATCTGCAACATCCCAGAACGCCTTGCATGTGAAGGTCTCTCTAAAAAAAGTCAGGATTCTATTGTACTACCCCATATGATAATTTTCCCCAAATATCAGATTTTTCCTGTTACTAAAACTTAATTTGAGCCTGAGAGGGTTAGAAAGACTAGCTATTTCAAAAATCACCTGTGCATTCAATCTGGAGGAAGACAATTCAACTGTGATCAGAATAATAAAAACTTTTTTTTTGCCATTCACACTTACAGCTACATATGCAAATGTGAGATCCTGTTTGTATTATTTGTTAAAGAGCAGGGCAACAGAAAATGCATATCTGTGTTAAATTAACCACAGCTGAATGTGGGCCATATCTGGTTGTCTACTACCTTCATGACCACTTATATTATTTGCATCCTTCACCTCTTTATACTTTGACTTAAGGCTTTTTTTTTTTTTATGTGCATGTGTAATCCTCTGGCCCCACCTGACCGTCATCTTTGCAATAGTTTCAAATATTGAGCATTTGCGGTAGACGTCCTATAATTACGACTATGTTGAGGCATCACTCAATTCTAGGGGTGTAACAATATATATCGTGTCACAATATATCGCAATACAAAAATGCAACAATATGCATCGTGGATGGTTCACCCAAAATAAAAATTACTGTGAGAAAAAATTCAAGTTTTCACAGTTTTAGTGTCAATACTACATTAAACTACTATATAATGTTGAATATAATGTATAATAATGCAATGGGGGAATATTTGGGTCCTGATAATGTCTGATGTTACCAGTAAAAAGTGGCCTACGTTATTTAAAATATATCTAGTCAGTGACAGAGTGCAAGCATATTTGTCTAAAATAATTCAGCTTCAGAATCATGGATATTTTTATTCTGGTAATAATATTGTATCGTTAGTTCAGTATGGTGATATGTATCGAATCGTAACATGAAGGTATCGTTACACCCCTACTCAATTGCATATATTGATGCCTCTGAATCAAAATGTAGTTGAACTTCTGTCTTGCTGTGAAATGCCACAATGTAACAGATTATAAATAAAGTGCACATTTTGTGTTTCTCCCTAAACAAACACCCGATTCAGTTCACAAGAAACTACAGGACCTGTCAGACAGAGACGACTTTCAAAATGCAGTGTTGGGATTCCTCCAGGACCAGGGTTAAGAAATTAACGTTGCATTAATTGTTTCTGATGATTATATGTTTCTAGCTTATTAGTCAAGTAATTTTTTATTTATTGTTGTAATATCTGAATTTCCTGACTTTAATTTTTTAATTTTAAAATAGTGGTCAAGATTAAGATTTTTTTTTTTTATCAGCACAGTTGATTCTTTGTTGATACTTACTGTTTCCTTTCAAATCAATTTGGTGCAATAAACAATCCAATGCAGTTTGTCTTTTGGCCTTTCCTTGCTCAATGTACAATAGAGCAGTGGTTCTCAACTGGTTTGGCCATGTGACCAACATTTTTACATGATCATTAAAGGGATAGTTCACCCAAAAATGAAAATTCTGTCAGTATTTACTCACCCTCATGTTGTTCCAACCCCGTAAGACCTTCGTTCATCTTCGGAACACGAATTAAGATATTTTTGATTAAATCTGAGAGCTGGATCACTCCTCCATAGGCTTCAAAAGGATTGAAACTTGCCGGCCTCGAAAAGTTATTAAAGACGTCGTTAAAATAGTCCAAGTGACTACAGTGGCTCAATCTTAAGTTTATCAAGCGACGAGAATACTTTTTGTGCGCAAAAACAAACAAAAATAACGACTTTATTTCAACTATTCATTTCCTTCTCTGTGGGCCTCTAGTCAGTTAACTTAGTGTGATTGCGTAGAGCTACGTCACACGTAGGCTCACTATTGGCCGACGCTGGTCATGTGTGTGATGCGTGTGACGTACAACAACAGAAGCTCTACGCTTTTACACTAGTGAACTGACTCGAGGCCCACAGAGAAGGAAATGAATAGTTGAAATAAAGTCATTATTTTTGTTTTTTTGCGCACAAAAAGTATTCTCGTCGTTTGATAAACTTAAGATTGAGCCACTGTAGTCACTTGGACTATTTTAACGATGTCTTTAATAACTTTTCGAGGCCGGCAAGTTTCAATCCTTTTGAAGCCTATGGAGGAGTGATCCAGCTCTCAGATTTCATCAAAAATATCTTAATTCGTGTTCCGAAGATGAACGAAGGTCTTACGGAGTTGGAACAACATGAGGGTGAGTAAATACTGACAGAATTTTCATTTTTGGGTGAACTATCCCTTTAAGACATGGCAAATGTATTGCTCAAAAATGGTACACACACACACACTTTACCTTAGATATACATAAATTGTAAGAATATCACTAACACTGATAAATAAACAGTATAAGTTAAGGCTATTGAACAAGGGCAAGGTGTGCCCTTGTTATGCTTATTAAAGGGTTAGTTCACCCAAAAAAGAAAATTAGCCCATGATTTACTCACCCTCGAGTCATCCTAGGTGTATATGACATTCTTCTTTCAGACGAATACAATCGGAGTTAAATTAAAAAAATATCCTAGCTCTTAAAAGCTTTATAATGGGAGTGAATGGCGGTTTCTGTTTTGAATTCCATAAACGTGTATCTATCCATCATAAAAGTTAAATATGGATATTTTTCTTACACAAACGCATCACTTAAGAAGGCCTTTATTTAACCCCCAGGAGCCGTGTGGAGCACTTTTATGGAACTCAAAACAGAAACCGCTATTCACTGCCATTATAAAGCTTGGAAGAGCCAGGACAATTATTATTATTTTTTTTATTTTTTTTTTTAAATAACTCCAATTGTATTCGTCTGAAAGAAGAATGTCATATACACCTAGGATGGCTTGAGAGTGAGTAAATTATGGGCTAATTTTCATTTTTTCTTACCGAAGGAATTCAGGGAAACTCTAGTCAGGGAGTTGCCGATTGAGTTCTTCCTCCCGCTGCTGCTGCTTCTGATTCTCCCCACTCAGCAGGACATGTAGGACACACAGCAAAGTACATCACATCTTCCGGTACTTTTGGAAGAAGAAGCAGAATGTGCCACCAGAAAACACCCATGATCTGCTGTGTGTGTGACGCACCTTTCTGCTAAAGCGAGACCGCTTCAGTTGCTGGCACGATGGTGGACAGTTTTCCTGTAGCTCAAACAGTAGAGCGTTGGCGCCAAAGTCATGGGTTCGATTCCCAGGGAAAGCAAGAAGTGATAAGAATGTAAAATGTGTGTACCTTGAAATGCAATGTAATTCGCTTTGGATAAAAGCGTCTGCCAATTGCATAAATATAAATGTAAACATTTATAGTGCTTGGCACTAAAAAGTGGTAAATAGTTGTATACAGTTGTCTGAAGAGTTTGTCATTCCTATTCTTATAACAGTAGGAATTATGTCTTATGTTATACCTAGTTTATAATATTTTTATACAATTTAAGTACTATGTTTTGAATTTTAAAAAAAATATCTCAAAGAGTGTTTGTGATGTGAGGTCAAGTGGGGAATAAATGTGCTTAACCACTTGAGATTTAATACTGTATAATTGTCATGGCGACCCAATGGAAAACAGGAAGCAAATGCGAGTAAACAACTTTTAATAAGTAAATAGGAACAGTAACGAGACAGATGACGGAAACAGTACAAGCCGATGGTGGTGGGTGACGGTCAGGTCTGGTGAAGAAGTGCAGTAATGAGATGACGGTGAGACAACAATAAATCCACAAGGTGACGAATAATCCACAAGACGACGAGGAACAGGAACATAAGGCAGGAACACGAAGACTGGATCACCAACACAGACGACATCAAACAACGATCTGACAAGGATGAGAAAACAGCGGTGAGAATATATGGAGTGGTGAGATTGACTGCAGCTGGTGATGCAATGATGATCAGCTGGAGCAGATTAGGTAATGACATACATTCACGCCCACTACACACGTGCACTCATACAACAACATAAACACAAGACTAGAAGGGACAGTGAATGTGTCTACCGTGACAATAATAGTCTGATATTATGCAACTTTTACTCTCGGCCCACGGACCTCAATCAAGTTGTGAAAAGTTTGTGCGCTTCTGCTCTAAGGGCTTAATGCCGGGAAAAACTAAATATCGAACACAAAATGCTATTGAGGTACATATTATCCCTGTATATATCCAATGTTAGATACTTATGATCCGCATATTAGTTTTAATTTTCTCAAAAGTGTTTTTTCTTTATCTCACATTATTCATCAAATTTGTTTATTCACATTTAAAACAACTAATGCATTGATGCAGATAGATTTTTTTGACCACAGAGATAAGTTTTAATTTGATTTGATGTACGATTTATATTGAGTATGATATACATATTGCTCTTAGGGAACAGAAGAGGCACATTATGGAAGGTACACACACTGCAACGTGAATAAAAATGAGCATAGGCAAATTAACCATCACTACATCTATCTGTATTATATAATACAAAGTTTGTGAAATAGTGTTTTTCTTGGTCATTTGGCTCTGTTTTCTACAGAAAGTGTTTGTGAAAATTTCTGTCCAGAGTGTTTGCCTCTTTATTATACATCAATAAATAAATAATATATACAATTTCAGATATGTTTATTTCTGATATGGTCATTTATTTTGGGATAGTTTTCAGCACCTTACCTCGAAGTTCTACAGAAGACTCTCCCTTAAGAGTCCTGTGATTCCTGTAGGAGGTCAATTAAAATGTGATTTATTTTTTTGTCGAGAAAACTGAAGGTTTCTGTGGTTCAGCAGGTGAACATTTTGTCTGTGTTCACTCATTAGTGAGCACATCACTATCACCCTACATAGGCAGCAACTTACACAACTGACCCTTGATCAAAAATATATGAAATACTCAATATTAATTTTAATAAACCTTTTTATCAGTACTTTTTGGTATTGACTGAATTACATTTATACATGGTATTTTGATAGCCTCTTTAATATATCTTCTACTGATTTGTTGAAGATTAAATTATTTGACATTTTATACCTATTTTCAGGTGTTTTTAGACTCGAATGAACTTTACATGTCCACATTTTTAATATTAGAAAAACACGGGTGAAATCTCTGCTTTATAAACTCATACACTCTTTTTTTATTAAAATTTGCATTTTAATACTGATGTTGAATCTGGTATAACTATTTTCTGCAACCAAACATGCAGTTTTGCCTTTTAGACAGAATCTCACTTTCATTAGTTGATATTAAAATATTTGTATTTCACATATTATTTTATATATATATATATATATATATATATATATATATATATATATATATATGATTTGTATGTAAATGTCTGTGCTCTTTTATGATTTTATTCACGGTAGCATGTGAACAGGACTTTTATTTTGATCTGGCGGTGTGACGCCATAAGGCGGCGCCGCGCACCTGCATATGTTGTGATTTAGCTGAAGAAAGGTTTGTGGTTTTAAGCATTTAAGTTGTTTAAATCAATGCAAACGGGTTAATCAAGTTTATAGTTTTTACAAGTGATTCAAACTGTGTATTTATTTAATGCAATATTATAATGTTTATTTCTGTCAGTAAAGCGCATCCACACATGAGTAACAGAAAAGGTGCGTCTCGTTTCTCTGCCTATATCGTGAATCGGTTGATCATAAACATGAATTCGGCACTGACAAGTGATGGAGAAACTGAGCTTTTTCGAGTCAATTAAACCAAATGTTTAACATAATGATTGAATCAGCACCGCACGCTGACGACACATGCTGGTCAAAACTGCGTAAATGCAACAGAAACACAAACATGTCTTGACAACTGTTACAAATCAACTGCAAACGTTTTCATTAAAGTGTAATCTGTCTATCATTAATCCTGAATGTAAAGCATAAATGCCTAAATACGAACCTACTATAAAAAAAATTGTGTTCTTTCAATAATTTTTAGAGCTACTTTTTATTTGTTTTTTGTTTCGTTTTTGATAATCAGGTCATTTAAGACCATTAGCTATCAATCTGACTCCCTTACTAGTGCGCTGCCTAACTAGAGCTCACAGAGATGCACACAGAGATTTAGTTTGGATTGAATTTTTCTTTCTGTTTTATTCTCATCTTTATCATGACAGATTGTCCAAACACACAGAAACTCCTTGTGAAGCGACTGAGACGGACTATTATAAAGATGGCGTTTATTAAAGAGGAGAGTGAAGACATGAAGATTGAAGAAACATTCAGAGTGAAACATGAAGATACTGAGGAACAAACAGGTTGGTTTCATTCTGAAAGCTGAACTCCGTCTCAAAGCTGAACTCAGTCATTTGATCCTTAATAAATGTCAACGTCTACAGAAATATATTTTTTTAAATTATAATTATGCTAACACAAATTGTGACACTATATACATGTGATAAATACAAAATAAACAGCACAAAAAACATACTAACAGCCAACATAAATCAATTCTGATAGCCTAACTCCTGTGTGTGTATTTGTGAGTGAGTGTGTGAATGTATCTAGGTGTGGGAGTGGAAGAATATAAATCAGAGAGTAACTATAAGTATAACATATACCAATAGTAAAAGCAACATAAAAATGACAATAATACAAAAAATTAGAATGTATATTTCCTGAAGAAAATGTGAGTGGTGCTTGCAGTGGCAAAACTCGCCACTCGGTTTGCTAGGGTGTTGTACATGATTGCATACGAGCCAACAACCATGTCTGTATGTTATTTTGGGGCTGAAATATGGCTTCTATATGTTGCAGTATGGTTTCTATGTGGCTCTAAATGGTTGCTAGGGTGTTCTGAGTGAACACTATATATATTGATATGATATCTATTTATATATTTGAACTAAGTTCCATTTTTATTTATTATATAGTCATAACAAGATTTCCTATCATTGTTTTAATGAGATGTACTAGTTTAGCCTATATTATTAGTGCCGAGAATTTTCACGTGAATAAATGCACAGATCCACGTCTTTTGCTTGTGTACATTAATGGGCCAGTGGTTGAATTTTTGCCAAGTGTGTCAGAGGTCCTAATCCGCATTCGTAGTTTTGTTGGTTTTTTTTTTTTTACATAAAAAACGAATGTTTATCAGTGGTCGTATATCAAGCATAACAACATTTCCTATCATTGTCTGTGATATTTTTGCAAAGAAAATTATTTTTAAGAAACAACGTATCCGTCACTTTACGAGTTGCACGGATCCAAAATGCCTGCAGCACTGAAACCAGCACGCGAGTCATCTCACGCTTGAATGGTTTAAAAACACATTTTCCTATATGTACGTTTTGGATGTGTGTGCAGCACAGAGAACAGCGCACGAGTCGGTTTGCCCTTGAAATGGCTTTTTAGATGTGTGTGTGTCATCGAAATTTTTATTTTATAACAATTATCTGATACCTGACCTCAACTAATGTGACGAACAAAGAATTTCACACATTTGTAAAAATGCTCTTTATTTGAATGAGCGGTTGGCTCTTAAAAGAGCCGTTGTTGCCTTTAACCCTTTAGGCGCCAGAGGTTTTTTCCTAAAATGTTCGATTTTGACATCTTAATTTCAAAAGGCTATATCTTAAAAATGATAAAAGATAGAGACTTTCTGTAAATTAGAGAAATATTAAGGATGACCCAAAGTTTATGTAGGGATTACACTTTCCCATCTAATTTGCATATTATGACGTCATATGGTGGCGGCCATCTTGGATTATAGAATTTTAATGAAAAGTCACATATTTAAATGATAAAATGCAACACTTCTTTCCCCCCAAAATGTCCCTCACCTTCTGTATGCTATATTGCACAATACTGAATGCTCATGTAAATAGTAAGTAGTAAACAAACAGTGTAAATCATTACTAATAAATGGTAGAAACAACCCGAATGCATGGTTGGCCTTTTGCTGTAGAGATTTCCCATTTATTACATACAGTAGGCACTCTGATTCCATGTATGGGGCACATATATATTATTCATATGACACACAAACCTAAGTAGACAAGACCTGTTTAGTTCAAAAGCTCACTCGCCACGGCAAGGCACAGATCATGAGTGAGATGACGAGACAAGACGAGAGACAGACGAGACAAGACGAGAGACAATGTTAGTATTTTTTAATTTTTTTTGTGGTTTTTGTTGATTTTTTTTTTTTTTTTTTTTTTTTTAGCTGACAAAGACGCACACATCACAAGGACATGAACACACAAAAAAGAACACATATTGTACACTACTAAATGGTCAGGGAAATAGATAGTAAATCAACAGTGTAAATCATTACTAATAAATGGCAGACAAAAAAAAAAAGAATTTATGTAGCAGGCCTTTTGCTGTAGAGATAATGACTCCCTATCCATCCAGGTGACATTTCTTGTAGTGTTTCATGGTGTGGTACCTCTCATTGCAAGGCACAACACAAAGACCCACCCCACACTGCCTGCACATGTATTTTGTCTGACGGCGGCCTTTAGGGCGGGTCCGATCAGAACAAACTACACAATCTGGGTAACCATCAGCCTGGCAGATAAAGTGGCACTCAGTGAGTCTCTGTGGCAAGTCTCCCAGTGAGGACGACTTTCGGCCTTTGTTGCTCTCTTTCCTAGTGAAGCCTTCCAGTAAAGCAGTGATGACATCCTGCACGAAGACTTTCAGGGGCTTGTGAGGAGCAGCAGTGCAGCGGCAGTAAATGATGTGGGCATTCACCATGCTTACACTGAGAATGGCATTGAAAATTCTGTTGTACCATTTCCTTGACCTATGGGGAAAGAGGTAGGTCTTCATTCTCTGGTCTGCTGTGTCGACACCCCCCATGAACGAATTGTAGTCATCAACACAAACAGGCCTATTTATCTCCCTATAGCCACTATCAGTGTGTTTGGTCCTGATGCGCTTTCTGACACATGTGTTGGAATGCAGTGTAGAGAGCATTGTGAGGCGCTTTGTATCATGCCACGCACAAGCTAGCATTTTCCCCTTCCTCATGAAGACTGGGTCATCTCCCTTGCTCAACGGTAACTGTTCACTAGTGAGGCCCTTTGGCATCCCCTTCCTCTTACTGCTGACAGTCCCACACAAACCCGAATCATTGCTTGCCAGCTCATCTGCTATGACTGGCGAGGTGTAATAGCTGTCCATGTACACCTCATGCCCTTTCCCTGTGTACGGGGCCATCAGCTCACGGACAATAAGGTGTGTAGCACCGAAATCGCTTGCATTAGGCCTACTTTGTCCAGTGTACATGGACCACTGTAGCACATAGCCTGACTTGGCTTCACTCAGAACAAATACTTTGTAGCCATATTTGTCTGGTTTGTTTGGGTTGTACATTTTTAGTGTTGATTTCCCTTTGAACGCAATGGTCATTTCATCCAATGACAGCTGCTTAGATGGACCATACATTTCTGAAAACCGGGGGATGACCAAATTGATGATTGGGCGGATTTTGAATAGCCTGTCATACCCTGGCTGACCCCTTTCAACACACTCCTCATTATTGGTGAAGTGAAGGAAAGACAAAATCATCTCAAATCTATTCCTGGACATCACCTTGCCAAATCCAGGTGTTGCTGTTGGCCAATATTCAGCCCAATAATCCTCCAACTCTGACTTCTCTATCAGACCCATACTCAAAATGCAGAGAAAAGAAGGGTTAGATCTGTTGGATCTGCTCCATCTTTCAGGACAAGCCGTTGTGTGAACCCTGCATTGAGCTCGCAAAGATTATGGAAGTTTTCCTCCATGTGCAGCACAGAGACTGTGCTGAATTTAGATTTTTGGTCTCCTTTGGTGATTCTGCTTGTAAACACCAGGTGTCTTCAATAATGGTCAATTATCATGCTCAGTTAATTATCACTCAGTTAATCACTCAATTATCTCATTAACTTTAACACTGCTTCAGTGTTCATTTAACACTCATATTTTAACACTAACACTCTTGAGTGTGGAACCAAATAAACTCCCAGGAGAGTTTAACACTGGAGTTTTTGCTGTGCATGGTTTTCTTTTTCTAGTTTACCTCTGCTTTCTTTTCTATATTTAAATGTCATCTCAGTTGTGATCGCTTCATCAGCTCTCACAGAAGTGCTGTTTCTCCTTTTCTCTACCTTTACCTTTACTTTCTCCATTGCCACAGCAGCATATTTTGTCAGAGCCCCCATTCTCCCTTCTGGACAATGTTTATATACTGTCACAGCCAAATTTGTTTGCCATCATTTATCAAGACAAGATGGGCAGGTGAACTTGTGACACTGGTGGTAACTTGTATTTGTCTTTTCACCTTAGACTTCATGCCGCTGAAAGAGGAGAGTCAAGAACTCAATGAAGTAGAAGAGAAAAATAAATATGAGAAACATCATGATTTCATGACTGGAGAAAAATCCACACGGACTGAAAAGATGACCTCACGAAAAAGAGCTCTAAAGATCAAATCTAATCCAACACAAAAACAAAACCTTGAAGTTCTCAAGAGAGTACACACCGGAGAGAAGCCTTTCACCTGCAAACTGTGTGGGAAGAGCTTTACACGAAAAGAAAGTCTTAAGAATCACATGAGAATTCACAAGGGAGAGAAGCCGTTTGTATGTGATCAGTGTGGAAAGAGTTTCAGATGTAAAGAAAAGCTCAATTACCACTTGAGGATTCACTCAAAAGAGAACTGTTTTATATGTCATCAATGTGGAAAGAGTTTCACAGACAGGAAACACCTTAAGAATCATGTAAAGACTCACACCAGAGAAAATCCTTTCATGTGCCACCAGTGTGGAAACAGTTTTAGATTCAGTAAAAACCTTAAGACTCACATGAGAATTCACACTGGAGAGAGGCCTTTCATGTGCCATCACTGCGGAAAGAGTTTCTGTCATAAAGTTAGCCTCAAAAATCACATGAACATTCACACTGGACAGAAGCCATTCACATGTGACCAGTGTGGAAAATGTTTCGCGTATAGAGCAACACTTAATGCCCACTTGAGAGGTCACACTGGAGAGAATTCTTTCACCTGCAAACTGTGTGGGAAGAACTTCTCACTAAATGGAAATTTGAAGACTCACATGAGAATTCACACTGGAGAGAAACCATTCATATGTGTTCAGTGTGGAATTAGTTTTAGACGTAAAGAGACCCTTTATACCCACATGAGAATTCACACTGGAGAGAGCTCTTATATCTGCAAACTGTGTGGGAAGAGCTTCTCAAGAAAAGGAAATCTGAAGACTCACATGAGAAGTCACACTGGAGAAAAGCCGTTCAAATGCGATCGGTGTGAAAAGAGTTTCGGACGTAAAGAAACACTTAATTACCACATGAAGATTCACTCAAAAGAAAACAGTTTTATATGTCATCAGTGTGGAAGGTGTTTCACAGACAGCAATTACCTTAAGAAACATGTAATAACTCACACTGGTGAAAAGCCTTTCATGTGCCAACACTGTGGGAAGACTTGCATAAACAAATCAAACCTCGATGTTCACATAAGAATTCACTCTGGAGAGAAGCCTTTCACCTGTCCTCACTGTGGAAAGAGTTTCACACTGAAAGGAAACCTTCAAACTCACATGAGAGTTCACTCTGGAGAGAGGCCTTACAAGTGTCTTCAGTGTGAAAAGAGTTTTAGATTTAAAGGAAACCTTAACAATCACATGAGACTCCACATGTCTTCAGTGTGAGAAGAGTTCCACATATCCACAGAGACCTGAAACTGCAGTTTTTTTCCATGACGACTTTGTAAATGATGAGTTCAGTGCGTGGCAAGAGGTTTAAGAAATAAAGCAATTAAAAAAAAATCACCTGTACATTCAATCTGGGGAAAAAAATATTATATTGTCTTCACACTTAGAAATGAAGTCACGCAGATGTTAAGAGAGACCCTATTTGTGTTCTGAAAAGTGTTTTAAATGGCATAGCAATTGAAAATGGCACCAGAAAATATGTATCTGTGCAAAATTCATCTAATTTGTATAAAGAAAAAACTGACTGACTGAGGTTTTTCTTTTCCAATTAAGCTTAGTTTCCATGGGAATTGCCAGCAGGATATGCACCTTAAGGCACTCTTGCATAGTGTTGGCAGTGTGCTGAAGGTCATAGGATCTCATTCAATAAGCGTGCGTACGCACAAATCTGTATGTGAAATCTACGCACAAACATTTTCACAAACAAACCATGATTAATCAATAACTTTCGCTCAAAAAATGTATTCTAAATTTACGAAAAATGTATGAACAACTAAAACTGCTCGTACGCAAAAATCTCATACTCTTATAAACATGTTAAGTTAAAAATTTTAAACATAGATGTAGATTTTATATATACAAGTAAAAGAGTAAGAAAAGGTGCCAAGCTGTGATGTAGCTCTGTGTAAAGACGCAGATACACGTATGTACAGCTGGCCAATCAGAGTTCTGTAAAAGTGATGGGTCAGTCATGAACGATTCGTTCATTTTGTCATATAGGTCAAATGATTAGTTCATCTCTCGAGTCTTCGGGTTCAGGTCTGAGTCTTTTGTTCTTCCCGTCAGTCCCATAGTGGCTAAGCTGTCTGTGCCGTAAAAAGAAATGATTAGTTCAACTCTCGAGCCTTTGGGTCTGATTCTTTCATTATTTTGTCATGTGACGTGATGTGACAGTGCTGGACACAGAAATGAGTTAATAATACCATACCATACCATACCACTTTATTTGTATAGCACAATTTAGACAAACAGCAAGGTTACCAAAGTGCTTTACAGAGATAAGAGTAAAAAAAAAAAAAAAAAGATAACAACAAAAACAAATAACATCAACAATGACAACAACAACAAAGACCACAGCCGCTCTCATGGTAAAACAAAAGCCAGAGAATTAAAATATGTTTTCAAACGAGATTTAAAAGTGTGGAGGGTGGGTGCCACTTTAATATGTGGAGGTAAATCATTCCACAATTTGGGGGCAACTGCTGAGAAAGAGCGGTCGCCTCTGGTCTTTAGCCTGGTCCTGGGCACGTTCAGCCGCAGCTGATCAGCAGACCTCAGCGACCTTGACGGAGTATGGGTATGCAAGAGCTCAGAGATGTACCGAGGTGCCATCCCATTAACTGACTTAAAAACAAACATCAAAATCTTAAATTGTATTCTAAAATGTACAGGGAGCCAGTGAAGTGAAGCCAAGATGGGGGTAATATGTTCGTGTTTCCGGGTCCCTGTTAAGAGACGAGCAGCTGCATTTTGGACCAACTGTAGGCGTGAAAGGGAGGTTTGGTTCAAGCCGATGTAAAGTGCATTACAATAGTCCAATCTGGTCGAAATAAAAGCATGAATTACGCGCTCAAAAAGATCAAAAGATACTACAGGTTTAATTTTAGATAAAAGCCTTATATGATAAAAACTGGTTTTAACCACCGTGTTTATCTGCTTATCAAGTTTAAAATCACTGTCAATTTTGATGCCTAAATTGGTGACTACTGGTTTTACATATTGCTGCAGGGAACCAAGATCTACGGGGGGGGGGACCACAAACCCGACTTGGTCCAAACACAATGACCTCAGTTTTTTCTTCGTTTAATTTAAAAAAATTAACAGACATCCAGGCTTTAATATTCTTTAGACATTCAAGTAGGGGGGTCAAGGAACTATTTGAGTTTCGTCTCAAGGGTAAATATATCTGCGAGTCATCCGCATAAAAATGGTATGAAATACCATGTTTTTTAAAAATGTTTCCGAGAGGGAGAAGGTACAACGAGAACAATAGTGGCCCTAGAACTGATCCTTGAGGAACTCCACATGAAAGGGGGGCGGTAGACGATGAGGAGGCACCAAGTTTTACAGAAAAAAATCGTTCTGATAGATACGATCTGAACCACTGTAGGGCTGTGTCTCGGATGCCTACACAGTGCTCTAGGCGAGAGATGAGAATGGCGTGATCAATTGTAATGAACGCAGCAGTGAGGTCTAGAAGCACAAGAATTGCAGAATCCCCACAGTCTGTAATTAATAAAAGATCATTGAAAACTCTTAAAAGTGCAGTTTCAGTACTATGAAAAGCTTTAAAATCAGATTGAAAATTTTCTAAAATACCATTTATATCTAAATAAGATTGTACTTGTGCAAAAACATTTTTTTCTAAAATTTTTGCAATAAAAGGTAGCTTTGATATGGGTCTGTAATTTGATAGAATCGTACTGTCCAAATTTTGCTTTTTAATTAAAGGTACCACAGTTGCTTCTTTGCAATAAGATGGGACAGTTCCTGAGGTTAGACTACTGTTAATAACTTTTTGGACACTTGGCCCTATAGTGGTCCAGACTTCCTTAAACAAGCGAGGGGGAACAGTGTCCGCGGGACAGGCTGAGAGGTTTAGCTGTGAAATTATTTTTTCGAGACAAGAGAGCGACATAGGCTCAAACTGATCAAAGATAGTTAAACTGGGCAACATTTCAAATGGATCAGATACAGGTGGAGAGATTAGGGCTCTAATAGAGGCGATCTTGTCTAAGAAGTGGTGTAGAAAATTCTCACAGACTTCAAAGGAATCTTCCAAGCAGGAGGATTTGGGTGGATTTAAAATTGAATCAATACTTTTAAAGAGGACACGTGGTTTGTTTAAGTTTTGAATGATTTTTTCTTTTAAATATCTAGTTTTTTCAGCTTTAACTCTTTTTTGGTACATTCTCCAGTTTCCCTTTAGAATTTCATGAGAGACATGAAGCTTGTCTTTCTTCCACCGGCGCTCTGCTTTCCTACACTCTCTCCTTGCTGCACGGGTCCTGTCATTAAACCAAGGCTCAGGTATAGGTCTATTGCGCAAGGCTTTTAAAGGAGAGACAATGTCAAGAATGTTGGCACATGTGGAGAGAAAGGAAGAGGTTAATTTCTCTGTGTCAGCTAAAAGACCAGTGTCAGACTGACATAACCTTTGAAAAGCACAAGAAAACTGAGCAGCAGTGGTCGGCTTAAGCACACGGCCAAAGCGTGCAGGGGCAATTAATTTTGATTTAAGACAGGACAAATTAAAATCAAATAAAACCGGCATGTGATCAGAAAAAACAGCATCCTGTATCTGTAAATTTAAAATGGACAAACCATAAGATAACACAAGATCTAACGTGTGCCCCTGTTCCTGTGTGGGTCCACTGACATATTGTATAAAATTAAAAGCATCAATCATATCTAGAAAATCTTTGGTAAGTGGTTTAGAAGGACAACAGACATGTACGTTGAAATCACCAACAATAAGAACTCTGTCATAGTCTGTCATGATACTGGTCAAAAAGTCAGAGAAATCTTTTATAAAATGTTTGTTGTATTTTGGTGGGCGATATATCACCGCGCACAGTATGGGATCCGACCGACCTAAGACAAACGAGCTTAGTTCAAATGAGGAAAAAACAGATGGTGCCAAAAGTTTGTAATGTAGGCTGCTCTTTAAGACAGTCGCTATTCCCTTTTAAATTATACAAGTAATAATTCCCAAACTTTCTTACAAACAATCGCGTAGTCAGTTTTTTTAACAGTTACATGCTGCATTTTTGGTCTCAAATTATAGCTTTTTTATTTCTTACAATTTATAATTTTTTAGAATCTCTGTCATGATGGTTCTTTTTCATATGAATGTGGTACTAAAGAGTTGGTAATGCTTTAAAATGTATCTATGATGAGGAAAATCACTTTGATAAAGATACCTATATATAGCCTAATAACAACATACAGTTACATGACAAACTCGAACCCGAGAGATGAACTAATCAATTCTGTATCCGGTACCGACTGCATAGCTTCAGCCAATGTGGCTGTCACGTGATGAACGAACGACTCCAACCCGAAGACTCAAAAGATGAACTAATCAATTCTGTATCTGGTACCGACTGCATAGCTCAGCTTATGTGGCTGTGTCACATGATGAACGAACGGCTTAGATTGGGAGGTGAGGTAAACTACTGCAAAACTCAGTTTATGGGGATGTCACGGTATGAACGAAAGACTCAGATCGGGAAGTGAGGTAAACTAACAAACTGCATAGCCTGAAGACCCAGATAAATTAATTAATCGTTTCTGTTTCTCATAATTTGGACTTTTCCTTGCATTGCAATTTTTTTCTTATTTTAAATGTGATCAACATTTGATGTGTTTGCGGAATATGGCTATTAAGATGTAGCATATTTGTTCATTTTGATGAACGAGATTCAAAGATCCTAGTCAGTAAAATGATCCGAACTTCCCACTACTATTCTGTAAGGTTTGTATAAAAGTTGTTTATTGCATTTAAACTTGTTTTGAGGACGACACTCTTGGCAGCAAGTGCTCTCAGGCGAGAACGCGTCTTTAGAAAGATGTTTGCAGAGAGTGACGAAAGAAAAGGGTGTGCGAAATGCCTTTCTATGGACATGGCTTGCGCATATTTATGTAAGTTACTGACCTCGGGCGCTAATTTAAAATACTCAGAATTCATCAACATAAGAAAGAGTTTAATAACAAATTCATGTGTATACACGTGTTGTGAATTAGGCGGAAAGTTTTCGTGAGAAGTTAAAGTGTGAATAGTGTATGCGATTATTAGTGAATGAGACCCGTTGTCCTGTCTGGAAAAGCTCAGGGCTCAGTTGTTCAAAGGTTCTTCAATTTAAGAATTATGGAAGCCATTCTTGAGAACCTTCAATGCAGCATTTTTGTAGACTGTTACAAATCTATGCTTTAACACAATCCTGTTTCTGAGCAAACGGTAGTTCCTTTGACCTCATGGCTTGGTACTTGCTCCGATATGCATTTTAACCTTTTAGACATTAAGTAGACAGTTATGTGCCTTTCCAAATGCACATATTTATTCTAATCAAGGCATAGAAACATCTCAAAGGTGATCTAGAGAAATGAGATGCATCAGAGCTGCAGCGGGTCTGAGGCCCTGTTTACACGAGAACGCTCGCGGGTGAAAATGTAAAAATATTTTATCAGATGTGCCTTTCGTTTACACGGCGACAGCATTTTTGGGGCTTAAAAACGCAAAAAAGTGAAACCACCCTCCAGAGTGGAAATCTTAAAAACGCTCCACCGCCTCGTTCCCGTCTAAAGGGTAAAAACGCAAATCTGCTCACGGTGGCTCTCGTCGCGTACGCGTTTATGTCACAGGCATGCGCCAGTACAGGAAAATAACAACCAACATGTTGGATTATTTCCATACGTCGGACCTTCAAGTTGCCCTAGCAGCTCTGATAAACGTACAAGAGTCTTTTTGCTGTTCGCTTCGCCATGTTTTGATTTCGCACTACTAGGGAGAGATGTAGAAGGAAGGTTGTACGCAGACTTGGTGTTGTTGTGTGGCAGTGCTTCACATTGCCACCTAGCCGCCTGGAGTGCATACTACATCGAATTTCACACACTTTTGTGTCAGCATATGCACGCAGATTTCCCCCCCATAACGCTGAACAAGTGCTGAACAAAACATTATAATCAAAGACAAAAGTTACAATCTATAAAATTACAGACACAAAGTTAAATTATACTTTAAATACATTACGATTCAAAATTGAATACTAAATTAAAGATCCACATTAAGAAAATGTGTTTTAAGCTTTGATTTAAAAGTGGCAGGTGATGACACCACGTGATTTTACGACAGAATTTATTTGTTTATCAAACTTGAGATCAGCCTGGATCAAACAGAACACCTAGGTTTTTCGCAAATGGGGTAACATGAGAATTTAAGTCGCCAAGGTCCGGATTACCAGAGTCATTGAAATTACTTTGTCCAAACAGTACTACTTCAGTTTTATTCTCGTTTAAAGCCAAACAACTGTGTGTAAGCCATAGTTTCACTTCCTGAAAGCATGCAAGCAGGATTTCTAAAGAACTTGAATTATTTTGTTTAAATGGGAGGTACAGTTGGGTTTCGTCAGCGCATAAATGAAATGATACTCCATATTTGGAAAAAATGGATCCCAATGGCAGCAAGTATAAAGAAAATAGTATAGGAGCAAGAATAGATCCCTGCGGTACACCACAGGAAAGATGTGCTGCTGAGGAAGTATGATTTCCAATGCGTACAGAAAATTTTCTGTTGGTTAAAAAAGATTGGAACCAATTTAAAACGGTACCCTGAATGCCTACATGATTTTCCAATCGATAAATAAGAATTGTATGATCAACCATATCGAAAGCAGAGCTGAGATCTAAAAGGACCAGAGCAACAGCACTCCCATTATCTGTAGCCAGCATAATGTCATTAGTAACTTTCAGTAGAGCGGATTTGGTACTGTGTAATTTTCTTAATCATGACTGGAAAGTATCATATAGTGAATTTGTACTCAGAAAAGATTGTAATTGAGTGAAAACAACCTTTTCCAAGATTTTTGAAATAAATGGAAGATTAGAAATTGGTCTGAAGTTTCCTAAATCAGATATATCAAGATTAGATTTTTTCAGAAGAGGAGTAACTGAAGCATGTTTTAGGCAATCAGGGACCGTACCAGTACTTAAACAAATGTTAATAAAAAACAGGAGATCAGGCCCTATGATATCGACAATTTGCTTAAAAAAGTGTGAAGGAATAATATCATATGGTAGGTTTTAGATGTTCAACAATTTCTCTACAGGTATGTAGAGAAATTGGATTGAACATGCTCCAGGTAGATGAGCACCTAGGTAATTCAGAGAAAACATGACAAGTCGACAGTGTTTGTGGTATTGACCCTGTTGTCTTCACAAGAAAAAAAGACAAAAGGTTTTCACATAAGAAATGGTTTAAAACAGTCTATATTTGAAAATAGAATTCTTAGTTTATAATGCTTTTTTTAAACTATCTCTGAAAGAAATTTGGATTTAGCAGACTTAATGGCTTTCTGGAAAACATAGAGACACTCCCTTAAAATATCATAAGACACCTGCAGCTGGTCCTTGAGCCATTTGCATTCTGCCTGTCTACAATTTCGTCGGAGTGAACGAATAGTGTCATTAAACCAGGGAGAAGATTTTTTGATAGAACGTTTAGTCTTTAAGGGAGCAATGTTGTTAATGTTCAAGCAGGTATTACTGAAAAGACTGAATTATGCATCAGTGTCAGGGCTTTCTGAGATCCGATTCGTAGCTAACAATTCATCAGCTGCCTTATAAGCAGTAGCAAAGTCCTCGCAGGCTGTAGGAGAAAAATAATGAACCCATCGTGCCTGAGCAGGTTTAGTACTTGATCTATCTCCATGTCCATGATGGAAAGGCCGTAAGCAAGTACCAAGTCCAGTATATTCAATTCAATTCAATTCAAATTTATTTGTATAGCGCTTTTCACAATACATATTGTTTCAAAGCAGCTTTACAGAAAGTGCATTTCAGAAATGTACGTAAAAAATACAGTTAGTTAATCATCATGTATTAATTTAGGGCATAACATATCGCCGGCGTTGAGTCGTCTCTTCACAGGCGTCGAGTCGTCTCATCGCAGGCGTTTAGTCATCTCATCGCAGGTGTTGGGGACTCTGAAGTCTCCGTGAGAGGCTGGATACAGACTGTAGCTGAAGAACGCTATTTACCTCGGGACTAGCGTCCCGAGATAACAGCAGAAAAGCAGATGGGAAATAATTAGCGTAGCTGCTGTTCATAATATTAATGCATTCGATCTGATTCAACAGTAGTATAAGAGGCAAGCATTATGTGAATGCTTGGCTGAAGAGATGCGTCTTTAATCTAGTTTTGAACTGGGAGAGCGAGTCTGAGCAACGAACAGTATCAGGAAGACTATTCCAGAGTTTAGGAGCTAAATGCGAAAACGCCCTCCCTCCTTTAGTGGATCTGGATATCCTAGGAATGACCAGAAGCCTCGAATTTAGGGATCTTAAAGAACGCGATGGATTGTAGGGCGATAGAAGGTCCATTAAATATACAGGAGCTAGACCATTTAGGGCTTTATAGGTCAGTAATAGTACTTTGTAATTGATACGGAACTTAATAGGTAACCAGTGCAGAGATGATAAAATTGGTGTTATATGATCATATTTTCTTGACCTAGTAAGAACTCTAGCGGCTGCATTTTGCACTAACTGTAGCTTGTTTATAGAGGATGTAGGACAACCAGCTAATAAAGCGTTACAGTAATCTAGTCTTGAGGTCATGAATGCATGAACTAACTTTTCTGCATCAGAAACAGATAGCATGTTACGTAGCTTAGCAATATTTCTAAGGTGGAAAAAGGCTGTTCTTGTAACATATGATATATGATTTTCGAAAGACAAGTTGCGGTCTAGTATAACACCCAGGTCTTTTACTGTAGTGGATAAAGTAACTGGACATCCTTCTAAATTAAAGTTGTATTGTACGAGGTTTTGTGGGTAGTTTTTTGGACCAATAAGTAATACCTCCGTTTTATCTGAATTTAATAGCAGGAAATTACACGTCATCCAGCATTTTATATCTTTAAGACACTCTGTCAATTTAGATAAGTTAGTGTTTTCATCTGGTCTTGATGAAATATATAATTGAGTGTCATCAGCATAACAGTGGAAATTAATTCCATGTTTTCTTATAATATTACCAAGTGGCAGCATATATATTGAGAATAGCAGAGGGCCTAACACCGATCCTTGCGGCACTCCATAGTCTACTGACGTTATCTTCGATTTTTCACCATTTAAACAGACAAAATGGTAACGGTCTGATAAGTACGATCTAAACCAGCTTAATGCCTGTCCCTGAACACCAGTGTAGTTTTGTAGTCGATCCAAGAGTATTTTATGATCTATAGTGTCGAACGCAGCGCTAAGATCGAGTAGAACTAGTATTGAGATACAGCCTTGGTCAGAAGCTAAAAGTAAATCATTTGTAATTTTAACTAGCGCAGTTTCTGTGCTATGATGCGGTCTGAATCCTGACTGAAATTTTTCATAGATATCATTTTCTTGCAAGAAAGAGCACAATTGAGCGGACACAATTGTTTCTAGTATTTTAGATATAAATGGAAGATTTGAAATGGGTCTGTAATTTGCTAAGTTATTTTGATCTAATTGCGGTTTCTTAATAATAGGTTTTATTACTGCCAGCTTAAATATTTTTGGAACATGACCTAAAGATAAAGACGAGTTAATAATATTGAGAAGAGGCTCTTCCACTACAGGTAACACTTCTTTCAGTAGTTTAGTGGGTATTGGGTCTAATAAACATGTTGTTGGTTTCGCTGCAAAGATAAGTTTATTTAGCTCTTCCTGTCCTATAGTTGTAAAGCGGTGTAGTTGTTCTTGAGGGGCGATAATTGAGGCTGAATCATAAGACACCATAGAGGATTGTACATTTACAATTGTATTTCGGATGCTTTCTATTTTCTCATTGAAGTAATTCATAAAATCATTACAACTATACTGTAACGGAATATTTTGCTCTGGTGATGTCTGTTTATTTGTTAGTCTAGCCACGGTGTTAAATAAAAACCTTGGATTATTTTGGTTATTTTCTATTAGTTTGCGGAGATGCTCAGCCCTGGCTGCTTTTAGAGCCTTTTTATAACGTGACATACTGTCTTTCCACGCGATTCTAAAGACCTCTAAATTAGTTTGTTTCCATTTACGCTCTAAGTTACGAGTTTCTCTCTTGATAACATGTGTAGTACTATTGTACCATGGTGCTTTAGTTTTCTCTCTAACCTTTTTTAATCTAATTGGTGCAACAATATCTAATGTACTAGAGAAAATGGTGCTCAAACTGCTAGTCATTTCCTCTAGTTCATCTGTTTGTTGGGGTTCACTGAGCAGCTGAGATAGATCAGGTAAGCTATTTGTGAATCTATCTATAGTGGTTGGAACGATTGTTCTGCCTGGTCGATAACGTGGCGCAACATGGCAAATTTCAGCAGTACGTAATATGCACGTTACCATACAATGATCAGTGAGATCGTCACTTTGCGGTATAATATCTATATCGGTTGGATTGGTTCCATATGATATAATTAAATCTAGTGTATGATTTAGACGATGAGTGGGACCACTGACGTTTTGCTTGACCCCAAATGAGTTTAATAAATCTGTAAACGCAGCCCCTAACGCATCATTTGTGTTATCTACGTGTATGTTAAAATCTCCAACAATTATTGCTTTATCGGCATTGACCAATAGATCTGAGAGAAAGTCTGCAAACTCTTTTAGGAAATCAGCATAGGGCCCTGGAGGTCTATATACGGTCGCCAAGGCTAGAGATAATAGGGATTTCTTTCTTACATCTAAGAGCGTAACATTTAGCACAAGTACTTCGAACGAATTAAACCTGTGACCTGTTTTCTGAGTAACATTAAGGATATCTCTATAGATTGTTGCAACACCGCCACCACGACCGATCGGACGGGGCTCATGCTTATAACAGTATCCTGGTGGAGTAGACTCATTTAGACCGAAATAATCATTTGGTTTAAGCCAGGTTTCAGTAAGGCACAGAACATCGAAATTATTATCTGTGACCATTTCATTTACAATAACCGCCTTAGGTGTGAGCGATCTAATGTTTAGAAGACCTAGTTTTAGAAATTCTTTTTGTTCACTGATATTTAGATTTTCTGGTTTAATTACAATAAGATTTTTCCTAGATCCTAAACTAGATTTATTGTTTGGCCTCACTAGACGAGGAATAGACACAGTTTCTATATAATGTTCTACACTACTTGTATCAATTAAGTTGGAACAGCAGAGATTGTGATTTGGACTTTGACTTACTAGTCAGATGGTGTGTAACGTCTTGGAGATGTTGTCCGACAGCACAGCCGCTCCGATTCTGCTGGGGTGCAGGCCATCAGCACGGTAGAGCCTAGGTCGCTCCCAGAACAGATTCCAATTATTTACAAAGAGCAGTTTCTGTTCATTACACCATGACATTAACCATTCATTTAGAGCAAATAGTCTACTGAACCTTTCTTGTCCTAGTCGGTACGTGGGAAGCGGTCCAGACACGATGATCGTTGCCTCAGGCGCTGTGCTGCGTACCGTCTCGATCAGGCTCCTGTAGTCCTTCTTCAGAACCTCCGTCTGCCGCAGCCGGATGTCGTTCGTTCCCACGTGCAGCACCACAGCTCCGACGCACTCGTCACCGTTCAGGATCTCGGGAACATGTGCAGCGACATCTAGAACACGAGCACCAGGAAAGCAGTGAGTGCGCACATTACCCTTACCTGAGGTAGCGCGGACATGACGGACGATGGAACTGCCGATGATCACGGCGTCGTCACGTTCCGACTCGCGAAGAGGGGAGAAGCGGTTCCGGGTGGAGATCTCGAAGACCGGGAGGGGTGGAGAGGTTCTTGGTCTGGTCCTGGCTCGTGTCTTCCGCTGAGGGATCACCCAGGGTCCATGGCTTTGTGTCGGTGCCGGAGTGAATGAAGCCAGAGATGATCGCGTCCTCCTGGGCAGAGAAACGCACGGAGTAGACGAAGTCGGAGTCAAAAAGTTACTAACCACTGACTTGTGAGCATCGGCGCGTGATGTTTCAAGCGCTGATCGCCGATCTCGCAGCTCGGCTTGCCTCTCTAGCAGACCACGGATCTGCTTCTCCACGGACTCCAGCTCCAACAGCACCGAATGCAGCTCGAATGTGTCCTCACCTGCACTCAGAGGTAGCGTTAGACACACATCCGATATATTCGCCATTATAACAGATGAACAGTAACTTGGTAGTGATACTACCAATATCACTACTAATTTAGGACTGAAATCCTGGATATAACCCGTATCCTTTCAGTGAAACGGGTGTAAAATCCGACGGTCGATTGGCGCGAGGCCACGCGTGAAATGCTAGCGGGCTAAAAGGCTAGTAGCTGGGATTCGCAAAGTTGGATCTAAGTAGCGATATCAAAGCAATCCGATTGTTTTTTATAGGGAATAGTATCGAGGATAAGTTCACACGATATAAAAATAGAAAGTACTTGTTTATAAATGAGTGGTAAAGAAGAAAATCAAGGATTAATGAATCAATTCGACGGAGCTCCAAACACAAACAAACACCGCACGCGCATGCGTAGGAAATAGCAATGAATAGTTTTCTATATGACCATGAACTATATGACCATGAACATGCGTAGGACATTGTACATATTGAGAAAAACTAAAAGAATCCAAAAGGTTACAAAAATCCTTGGTTAGTGGCTTACCAGGACAGCAGATGTGAATATTAAAATCACCAAGTAGTAAAATTTGATCACACATGTTACTACATTCCCCTGAAACAAATTGTTAAACTGTGGTAAACCGGTAAACAACTGCACATAAAACTGGATTTGCCATGTCCATTAAAGACATTTGGACCTCAAAGCTCTTGTAGACATCTGTCAGGATGATGCGGCCATGAAAGGAGTTTATAAAAACAACGGCCAGACCTCCCTACGACCAGAAGATCGCGGAGAGTTAAAAAATGAGCAGTTTTGGGGAACGAGTTCGGAAAAAGGAATTGAGTCCCTCACTTTAGTCCAAGTTTCCGTCATAAACAGAAAATCCAGGTTCTGTGAAATAAAAAGGCCATGTAAAATGAAAGTCTTATTTACCAAAGACCGCACATTGATTAATGCCATCCTAAGTGGTGGGGGATCGCTCTCTGTTTGAATCCGTCTGTTTAGTGGGTGCAGATACTGAGGGTGCACGCAACCTCGACGGATCCGGGGAAGTGGGCACACCTTAGGCACATCGAGGGAACCAGGGACAATAGGCTGAATCCAACGGCGACGGTGAGGTATATCCCATGGGCACCGTGCAGAGCAGCAGACAGAAATATCCACTCGGGCTTTAAATCTGATAACAGCACCTCCTCGTTCACCACGTCTTCTGCAGCGTTTTTTGCGAAGAATAGTAGAAGGCCGTCAGCACAGGTGCTCCGGGATATTCATCCGGAACGATGAGGAGTACGAGTGAAAACCACTCCTTAATTCATTGTCGATGTTAGCAACAATTGCCGATCATAGACAAAGGTTGTATGCCACGTCTTGATCACAGAGAAGCAGAAAATACTGAACATAGTCACAATAGGAATGGTAAATGGACTGCATTTATACAGCGCTTTCACAGACCCAATGGCCACCAAAGCGCTTTACATTTTGCCTCACATTCACCCATTCACTCTCTCATTCATACACCGACGGCGGTGTCAGCCATGCAAGGCGCCATCCAGCTCGTCGGGAGCAGCTGGGGTTAGGTGTCTTGCTCATGGACACCTCGACACTTGGTCAGGTGGGATCGAACCACCAACCTTTCGGTTTGTAGACAACCTACATGAACCACTGAGCCACTGCCGCCCCCAAGGAGCAACAGATGGTTTGCCAAACATAACGGCGCCATCTTGTCTCTGAACAACCACAACACAATTGAGAGACACTACAAAGGTTCAGTCAAAAAGGGGAATTTACTTTGGAGAAATCAAAATGAAAGGAGAAAAATGTCAGGAAACAAAAACAACTGAAGACACAGCGCCTTGAATTTTCCTTTTTGTCTGGATGCTAGAAAGACCCCTCAAGTGTTGCAAAAAGATTTTTTTTTATAGGCACACGCCTTCTGGATTGAAGTGTGGATCTCCTGTGACTGAGGGGTTGTTTACACGGGACCGTTTTCAAAAAAACGTAACACTTTTTATGCTTTTTGGCCATTCGTTTACACAACAACCGCGTTTTGGGTGCCTGAAAACGCAAACTTTTGAAAGCGGGTTTCAAAGTGCAAGTTTTTGATAACGGTCTCCATGTACAACGGTCTCCGGTCTCCAACACTTGATCCATTAATACTAACACTTTTTCTTCTATTCTATATCTATTTATATATTCAAAAAAAAAGTACATGTACTGCATTAGATTAAACTGGGATGGGTCATAGCACTTGCATATTGTTATCCTAATGTTAGTTTAACTGCTTCTATTGTTCTCATTTGTAAGTCGCTTTGGATAAAATGAATAAATTAAAATGCCACATCTGCATAAAGCCTCCAGCGAACAATGCAGCCTGTTATTTTAACAGGAAATTGTTCCATTCAGTGCAGCTCCAGGCTGTATGTGACCACAGAGGAAAGTTCTTGGACATCTGTGTCGGCTTTCCTGGGTCTGTCCATAATGCAAGGACCCTTAAAGGATTAGTTCACCTCAAAATTAAAATTTCCTAATAATTTACTCACCCCAATGCCATCCAAGATATCCATGTCTTTCTTTCCTCAATGGAAGAGAAATTAAGTTTTTTTGAGGAAAACATTTCTGGATTTTTCTTCGAATAATGGACTTCAATGGCAACCAGCGTTTTGAAGTCCAAACCAATGCAGTTTCAAAGGTCTTTGAAGTGCTTGAAAAGGCTGTGCACGATCGCAGCTGAGGAATAGGGTCTTACCTAGCGAAACGATAGGTCATTTTCAAAAAAGAAAATATATATATATATATACACTTTTTAACTACAATTGTTCGGATTGAGCTGATCTGCAACGCGCCGGGAACTACGTCATCACGTTGAAAGGTCACGCTCGATGTCGCCCGCGCCGGCGGAAGTACCGCCCCAATGTTTACAAAGCGACCGTGCGAAGGAGGATAGTTCAAATTGTATTGTATGTTTAATGACATATTTATGTCTTTGTGTCATATTATTGTTTAAAATGGTCCTTACGTTTGCATATCCTGGGTGTTTAAATCTTTTAAAACCTAAATGTTTTTTTCCGTCTGGAAAATACTTTACATTTCACAGATTTCCTATATCCAATCCTGAGCGATTGAAACTGTGGTTGCTCGCGCTGAACCTAGATATCAACACACCCGAACATTCGCTGATACATATTAGAATTTGCAGTGCTAATTTTTTTGAAGATGATTTCTTTCACCAGAAAGGAAAACGTCGTTTCCTGAAATTGTCCCTGTGTCGTTTTTACAGCAAACAGAGGTATGTAACGTTATGTTTTTTTTAAATATTATTAGATGCATTAATTGTATTTTATTGTCATTGCGTTTCACAATGTATGAATGTTAATTACTAATGTCTTCCTATTATTAAATACTGTATGTGTTAAACAGAAATGTTTCTTTTTTAACTCCTAAAATAATCCATCTAATGAAAATCAAGAGGTCCTAGCAACAATGACGCAGAGCTAGAGGTCCAGGGAGCAGGAGTGTTTTTGGCTAATGTTCCACAGTCAACACCAGTAAAAAAACACTCTGGTCCAGGAACTAGCACTCAACAGCTTACAGAAGATCAGTCTATACTTTGTTTAATGCTCAAAAGTCCAGAAACTGAGATAAAGCGGAAAAGTACCTCAACATCTGGGACATATTATGCCCGCCCTCCAATACATTCCCACCAGTCTGTAAGTACCAATATTTGTGACTAGCTAAACCAATAGAATTATGCCAAGTTATGATCTTTGTGTTATCCAGCATAATTGTAATACATTATTTTATGTTGTATTTACAAAACAATTGTACGTTATATCCATACAAATGCGTAGATATGCACAGAAGTGATTTTATATTACAAATTTATATTCAGTTATATTATAAACTGTTACGTGCCACATGCACAGACATAGAGAGCGACACCCTTAAAATAGGTGATGCCCGGAGTTCCGTCTCCTGCTCCCAAGAAAAACTCCACAAGGCAACGAGGTGGTAGAGAAAAGCAAGGTTTATTTTACATAGGGGTAAAATTTACTTTGTCCCATAAGAGAAGGAAACTGAGATGCTTCAGTTGAGAGGGTTTTCAGTCGGCCAAAACAACAAACAAAAAGGGACTCCTAACTAGTTTTTAGGTGTTCTTTCCTGGGATAGAAAATAAAAAGGTTACATTTCTTACCTCCCTGCTGACCACAAAACAAGAGAAAAAGAGCAAAAAAGAAAAGGGCTTCCGACCTCTCAACCGGTCTTTAGAAAAGTTGCAGACTAAACTAGTACACAATTACCGGCCTATACCACTAAAGATTCAGTGCGCTCACAAGTGACTTACTCTAAATTTAAGGAGCACAACTCTGCCAACTGGCATTAACACATCACTACTGATGACAAGCTTGCACACACGAGGAAGCAGGAGGGGGAACTCGACGAACAAGCGTTCCACACCGCTTATATGCACGTGTTGAGTCGCCTAAGGCCCCGCCCATTGAATCAGCTGCACCTGTTACACTCAAATGAGCGTGAAGCGACAGGGAGAAAGAGAGTAGCACACATACAGTCATGGACGAAATTACTGGCACCCCTGGAACTTTTCCAGAAAATCCACCATTTCTCCCAGAAAAGTGTTGCAATGACAAATGTTTTGGTATACACATGTTTATTACCTTTAAGTGCATTGGAACAGCACAAAAAAGCAGAAGAAAAAAGGCAAATTTGACATCATTTTACACAAAACTCAAAAATTAGGTCGGACAAAATTGTTGGCACCCTCAACTTAATATTTGGTTGCACACCCTTTGGAGAAAATAACTGAAACCAATCGCTTCCTATAACCATCAACAAGCTTCCTACACCTCTCAACTGGAATTTTGGACCACTCTTCTTTTGAAAACTGCTCCAGGTCTCTCAGATTTGAAGGGTGCTTTCTCGCAACAGCAATTTTGAGATCTCTCCATAGGTGTTCTATGGGATTTAGATCCGGACTCATTGATGGCCACTTCAGAATTCTCCAGCGCTTTGTCTCCAACCATTTCTGGGTGCTTTTTGAGGTATGTTTCGGGTCATTGTCCTGCTGAAACACCCATGACCTCTGACGCAGACCCAGCTTTCTGACACTAGGCCCTACATTATGGGCCAAAATCTTTTGATAGTCTCCAGGTTTCATGATTCCTTGCACACAGTCAATTCACCCAGTGCCAGAGGCAGCAAAACATCCTTGAACCTCCACCATGTTTGACTGTAGGTACTGTGTTCTTTTCTTTGTAGGCCTCTTTCCGTTTTCTGTAAACAGTAGAATGACGTGCTTTGCCAAAAAGCTCTACCTTAGTCTCATCTGTCCACAAAACGTTCTCCCAGAAGGATTGAGGCTTACTCAGGTACATTTTTGCAAACTGCAGTCTGGCTTTTTTATGCCTCTGTGTCAGAAGTGGGGTTCTCCTCGGTCTCCTGCCATAGCGCTTCTTCTCATTCAGATGACGACGTATGGTTCGAGCTGACACTGATGCACCCTGAGTCTGCAGGACAGCCTGAATTTGTGTGGAAGTTGACTGAGGTTGTTTATCCACCATTCAAACTATCCTGCGTTGCATTCTTTCATCAATTTTTCTCTTCCGTCCACGTCCAGGGAGATTTGCCACAGTTCCATGGGTTATAAACTTCTTGATTATATTGCGCACAGTGGACAAAGGAACTTTAAGATCTCTGGAGATTGACTTGTAACCTTGAGATTGTTGATATTTTTCCACAATTTTGCTTCTTAAGTCCTCAGACAATTCTCTGCTCTTATTTCTCTTCTCCATGCTTGGTGTGGCACACACAGGCACACAACACAAAGGTTGAGCCAACTTTTATACACTCCAACTGGCTTCAGTTTTGAGTTCTATATTGCCAGCACCTGTTACTTGCCACAGGTGAGTTTAAATGAACATCACATGCTTGAAATGAAATTATTTACCCACAGTTTTAATAGGGTGCCAATGATTTTGTCCAGTCCATTTTGGGAGTTTTGTGTAAAATTATGTCAAATTTGCCTTTTTTCTTCTGCTTTTTTGTGCTGTTCCAATGCACTTAAAGATAATAAACATGTGTATACCAAAACATTTGTCATTGCAACACTTTTCTGGGAGAAATGGTGCATTTTCTGGAAATGTTCCAGGGGTGCCAATAATTTCGTCCATGACTGTACGCACACACTTTTGATGTGAATAAGACAAATAAAACACAGTATTGACATTTACGTTCTGACACGTAACATAAACCAAATTTTATCCTTTTCATTATATAGCCTACCATCCATAATCAACCAGAACAGACTAAAGAGCAAAACGAAGAAGATTTGGACCTTGATGTTAGCATGCTTTCCATAGATCCTACATCTGACACAAAAGATCTTAGTTTTCAGCCACTAAATTCAACATCAACTTCAGCCCCAAGTACAGAAGATGAGGAAAATGAAAGGCATTGGAAACAAAACAAATGGATTGTCAATGAGCCCAATGTCATGGAGCTTTTCAAAAGATGTCAAGAATGTGGCTCAATAATAACAAATACCACAAAAACAATATTAGGAAGGCTTCTCTGTGTTAATTGGGAATGTGAAAAAAACCATAAGGGACAGTGGAATTCCTGCAACGATGTAAGAGGGATGCCTTCTAATAACCTACTTGTTTCTGCATGCACACTATTCACTGGAGCAACATATACAGTCATTGCCGATTGGGCCACTATGCTCAACCTTCAAATACCCAAGAAAACTACTTAACACGAAATTCAGTCTTCTTACCTGATCCCGGTCATTAATGAACTATATCAAGAACAACAGAAATCAGTAATTAATGACTTGCGTGGTCAAAATGAACTCAGAAATCCAGTCCATTTGTCAGGGGACGGGAGGTCAGACAGGCAAGTAAATATACAAATGTTTTTTTATATTTCTTTGTCTAATTTCTGAAAAATGTAAAATGTAAACATTTTGTAGTTGTGCTTCTATCAGCCCCGGATTTTCGGCAAAATACAACACCTACAGTATAATGGATGACACAACAGACAAGATTGTTCTCTTTGAATTGACACAGGTCAGTTTACATCATATAATTCTATATACTGTACTGTATGTTATTAATTAAAAGTAACCTTAGTGAGTGTTCAGTATTTTAAAGTGAAGTACATAGCTCTAAACATTACTGGCAGTTTTTGCACTTTTGACCTAATGTAAAATTCTTTTAATAATATTTAATAAAGTATGTATGATACTTTTAACATCAATGACAATAAACACCTTGTTTGTCTCGTATGGTATTAATTGTCAGGTTACTGAAGCATCTAGTTCAGTGGCCATGGAGCCATTAGGTTTCAAGAGAGGTGTGAACAAACTGATAGAGCAAGGAATCCAAGTAGATGTGCTGACCACAGACAGATCGCCATCTATTCGGAAGATAATGCATGTAGATTACGCCAACATTCAGCATGAATTTGACATCTGGCATTTAGTCAAAGGTAACTGTCTCACAATAAACTAATAATCATATCTAATTATATAAATCATGAATTATAAAATAAAGGAGCATATGGTAAAGCTTATTTATTCCTATATACAATGTTAGATTTACATGGATTTTTGTCAAGTACAACAACTAACCTGTATGCACTATATTCTCTGTCATTGTTCAAGATTTGATTATATATATTTTTCTTAGGACTTTCTAAAAAGTTACGCTCAATGTCAAGATATAAGGACAATCGAGAGCAATCGACAGCCATGGATACGAAGTATCTGCAACCATTTATGGTATTCCTCTGCAACGTGTGGAGATGACCCTGACGTAAGTTCTTTAGATTTTGAATACCTAGTATAATAAAAAAAAAAAAAAACAGATACAAAAAAACATACGTTATGTTTAATGGGGGCATTACGTGGACATAATTGTCTTTATACAATACTGTTGTTATATTTGAGTCCCTAATCATTTGAGTCCCTGAACCATAAACAGGTTACAGTCTGCATTTTTTGTTTTTAAAAACATCAATTACTATGATTAGTTACACTTTATTCTTTATAGGGTCCTACATTTTGTTCTTAGCTATTATATTTATCTTTTCACGCTTGAAGTTCATACATTATTATATTAATTACTTTATTTCCCTATGTTTTTATACAGAAATTGATCGTGAATTGGAAGTCCCTTCTTCATCACATTACAGGCGTGCACAGTTGGACTGAAGAAGGTCTATGGGATTAATATCCTGCCATGATTCAAAACTGAAAATAAAGTTCTGAAAGGTTGAAACTAAGTGTTCGAAAACTCAAAATCTTACAAAAAAAAGTTTTGCAAGATCGAAAAATAAGATTTGCAAGCTTGCAAAATGTAAAAAAATAAAAATATCTCTGCAAACATTGTTGTTTTTGAGATTTCCTTCTTCAGAACGGCAACATTTTTTTTACAATGTTGCGCAAACAATTTTTCAGAGTTTCAAATTTGTCAGTGTTCTCGCACTGTATTAGTTTGTTTTCCAGGTTTGAAACCTTGTAAATGGTGATCTGAAAACTGGTGTGCGAATGTGTGAAAAAAAGTTTTTAAACTCTGAAAACAGAGTTTTGCAGGCTCGCAAAGTGGTAAAAAAAAAAAAAATCTCGGCAAACATAATTTTGTTTTTGAGTTTTCCTTCTTCCGAAGCGCAACACTCTTTTTTACGGTGTTGTACAATCATTTTCTCCGGGTTTCGAATTTGTCACTGTTCTCCCACTGTATTAGTTTGTTTTCCAGATTTTGAAACCTTGTAAATGGTGATCTGAAAACTGGTGTGCGAATAGGTGAAAAAACGTTTTGAAACTCTGAAAACTGAGGTTCGAAAGGGCGAAACTTATTACATTACATTTGCACTCCTATTGCAGACTATTTTTTTCAGAGCTGAGTTTACAACACCCACTTTGCTGAGATACGCCCACACAGTTGCGAGCTTGCGACTCACGTGATTTGTGGCAGCGTTGTCACGCAGCTCTGCTCTGAAACTCTGAAACTCAGACTGAGCGAAAATGAAGCTTCGCAACCCCGCAACTTAAAAAAAAGCCTGGAGGGAGGGCCTTCTGCTCTTGGCCAATGCTTTGCTGTCTGCTGACGTACAATCCAATCACAAGTCGTATTTACTGAAAAGGTGGGATTGACCGACTGCTCCGCCAATGACGAAAGCGCACAGGATACGCAAACAGGATGCACGGCTCTCTGGCCACAAGGGGGTCCCGTCTGCAAGAACCGCGTCCATGGCTGGGAGAGAGGTGACAAATTTTGTTAACACTACCATGTTGTAACCATTAACTTTAGCTAACTAAAAAGCTAGCTAATACCTGTGAATTTATTAGCATGATTGTGATCATCTCTGTAGTCTAGGGCTGCACAATATATCCAAATTATCGAAATATTGCAAATATATAGCGATATCCATATTGCAACGGCTTGCAATAACTGGGGTCATGAACAAAAGACTGAATAACTTTTGTAGCTTTAATAAGAATCAGTATATATTTAGTTCATACAGTCAAAAAACTAAGCAGTGTTTTATTTTTACATTTGATTATTCAGTTTCTGTTGTTAAATAAACCTAATGTAGGATAACCTGACACCCTGAACCCTGTAGTTTACACTGATGTTAAAATAAAACTTCTTATGCTACAGTAAATCACTGTTCACTCTCAGAAGTTGTAGGGATATGTTTTCTAGACACAAAAAGAATGTGAAACGTCTCGGTTACGTATGTAACCCTCGTTCCCTGAGTAGGGAACGGAGACGTTACGTCGGATGACGACGAAATGGGGTTTCGCTTAGAAAGCCTATCAACTTCGAGTATTACAAAACGAGCCAATGGCAAAGAAATGCCATGGGTCTGCGGAATTTGCATAGCGTATCTCCGCCTTACCTCGTGGGTATAAAAGGAGGACGCTGGCAACATGCAGGTATGTTTCTTCGCTGAGGAGCCAAAACCGAGGTCAGGCGATCCCCGCGAACAGCGGAAAGTGGCAGGAAGACGTAACGTCTCCGTTCCCTACTCAGGGAACGAGGGTTACATACGTAACTGAGACGTTCCCTTTCGTTGTCACTCCGAGTTACGTCGGATGACGACGAAATGGGGTTACCAGTCTAATCACGCCACCTTCTCAGCTGTCTTCCAGTGCCCTGCGTAAATCTGAGATCCCTGTCGTGAGACTAGCACGGACGAAGGACTCCTATTTAGCACAGGAATACCAAGGTACACTGGGGAGCATATCCCACAATTTTAGAGGAAATATGCAATTATTGCCAACCCAGAGGGGGGGACTTAGAGAATACACATATGACCCGAAGGATGCATATGGAGAACACTGGGGTGTCCAGCCGCAGGTGGAATATTTCAACCCCAGGGGTGGCAAGGTGGCTTGCCAAGGGAAAGACACATGCTCGAAGAGGCTTACAGTGGAAATACACATGTGGGGGTCGCTCAGGGGAGGGACCATGCACACGGGAGGCACCTAGCCGGCGCGCAGGCAATAGACACTGGCGGCGACGTCAGAAGTGCTGGAGGAACTCAGGGCTTTCGGAGAAGCTCACCTGAGGGGAATATCGCACGTATCCAGTCCGTGGAGTGGAATGGCGAGCAAGCGAAGACACCTGAGCGGGTCCAGTACTAGCTAGTTGAAGCGAGTACATGAGAGGACACAGGCTCCACTCGGAGATTGTAAAATCTGGCGAATGTGTTCGGTGTCGCCCAGCCTGCAGCTCCGCAGATGTCTGTTAGCGAGGCGCCATGCGCTAGAGCCCAAGAGGACGCCACACTCCGGGTGGAGTGGGCAGTCACACCAAGGGGGCATGGTCGACCTTGCTGCTGGTATGCCAAAGCAATGGCGTCCACTATCCAGTGAGACAACCTTTGCTTGGAGAGAGCCTTTCCCTTCAGCTTCCCACCATAACAGACAAAGAGCTGGTCTGAGGTCCTGAAACACTGGGTTCTGTCCACATAGGTGCGGAGAGCACGTACTGGACAGAGCAGTGCCAAGGCTGGGTCTGCCTCCTCCAGGGGCAGCGCTTGCAGGTTCACCACCTGGTCCCGGAAGGGAGTGGTAGGAACCTTGGGCACATATCCAGGCCGGGGTCTCAGGATCACGTGAGAGTAAGCCGGCCCGAATTCCAGGCACGCTTCGTCAACGGAGAATGCGTGCAGGTCCCCTACCCTCTTGATGGAGGCCAGTGCAACCAGGAGCGCTGTCTTTATTGACAGGAACTTAAGCTCCACTGATTGCAGAGGCTCAAAGGGAGCACTCCGCAGGGCAGTTAGCACCACTGCGAGGTCCCAAGAGGGAACGAGAGGAGGGCGAGGAGGATTCAGTCTCCTCGCTCCTCTCAGGAACCTGACGATCAGGTCGTGCTTCCCCAAAGACTTACCTTCAACAAGGTCATGCTGTGCGGCAATGGCGGCGACATAGACCTTTAGGGTGGAGGGAGACAGCCTTCGCTCCAACCCATCTTGTAGGAAGGAAAGCACGACACTAATCGAACATCTCCGGGGGTCTTCTCGGTGAGAAGAGCACCAGCTGACGAAGAGGTTCCACTTCAACGCATAGAGATGTCTCGTGGACGAAGCTCTAGCGGAAGTGATGGTAGCCACCACCGGGGGTGGTAGGGTACTCAAACCTGCCTCGTCCCGTCCAGGAGCCACACGTGGAGGTTCCAAAGATCGGGACGAGGGTGCCATAGGGTGCCCCGTCCCTGAGAAAGGAGGTCCTTCCTCAGAGGTATGGGCCAGGGAGGTGCTGTCGCGAGGAGAACCAGTTCGGAGAACCAGGTCCTGGTGGGCCAGTACGGCGCAACCAGCATGACCTGCTCCTCGTCCTCCCTGACCTTGCGCAAGGTCTGCGCAAGAAGGCTCACTGGGGGAAACGCATACTTGCGGCCCTGCGGCCAGCTGTGCGCCAGAGCATCCGTGCCGAGCGTGCCCTCGGTCAGGGAATAATACTGGGCGCAATGGGTCGAGTCGTGGGAGGCAAACAGATCTATCTGTGCGTCCCCGAACTGGTCCCAAATCAGCTGAACCGACCGGGGATGGAGCCGCCATTCTCCCGGGAGGAGCTGAAACTGTGAGAGCTCGTCGGCTACACAGTTCAGAGCTCCGGGGAAATAAATGGCACGAAGCGACCTCAGATGCTTCTGGCTCCAAAAGAGGAGGTGGCGGGCGAGTTGCGACATACGGCGGGAGCGTAGACCACCTTGACGGTTGATGTACGCTACAGTGGCGGTATTGTCTGATCGGACTAGAACGTGTTGGCCCTTGAGCACGGCCCGGAAGCGGCGCAGAGCAAGACGTACAGCCAGCAACTCGAGGCAATTGATGTGCCATAGGCGCTGGGGTCCTATCCAGGAGCCCGCAGCAGCACGTCCATTGCACATGGCGCCCCAGCCCGTGGAAGAGGCATCTGTCGATACAACAACATGCCGCGAAGCTCGTTCCAGGGGCACTCCGGCCCGTAGAAAGCTGAGGTTCGCCCACGGGGTGAAGGTCTGACGGCAGGTCGGAGTAACTGGTACTCGGAGGGTGCCGTGTTGCCATGCCCACCTCGGGACTCGGTCGTGAAGCCAAAGCTGAAGCGGTCTCATATGAAGCAATCCGAGCGGCGTTGCCGCGGCTGCAGATGCCATATGCCCCAGGAGCCTCTGAAAAAGTTTCAGTGGAACCGCACTCTTGCCCTCGAACTGTCTCAGGCAAGTCAGCAGTGACTGCGCGCGCTCGCTCGTAAGCTGCGCGGACATGGCGACCGAGTCGATTTCCATACCGAGAAAAGAGATCCTCTGCACGGGGCAAAGTTTGCTCTTCTCCCAGTTGACCCGAAGGCCCAGACGGGCTAGGTGCCGGAGCACTAGGTCCCTGTGTTCGCAAACCTGATCCCGAGAGTGAGCTAGAATCAGCCAGTCGTCGAGATAGTTCAGGATGCGAACCCCATGTTCCCGAAGAGGAACAAGGGCTGCCTCGAACGACCTTCGTGAAGACGCGAGGAGACAGGGCTAACCCGAATGGGAGAACCGCGTACTGATATGCCTGCCCCTCGAAAGCAAACCGTAGAAACGGCCTGTGTCGAGGGAGAATGGAGACATGAAAGTAGGCGTCCTTCAGGTCGATCGCTGCAAACCAATCCTGGGGCCGTACACATTCGAAAATGCGCTTGGCAGTGAGCATCTTGAACGGCAGCCTGTGAAGGGAGCGGTTCAGCACGCGCAGGTCCAGGATTGGCCGTAACCCACCGGATTTCTTCGGGACAATGAAGTACGGGCTGTAGAAGCCGGACCTCATTTCGGCTGGAGGGACAGTCTCGATCGCACCCTTCGCCAGCAGGGTAGCAACCTCCGCTCTCATGATGGGGGCATTGCCACCGACCATAGTGGAGCGAACTCCCCTGAAGCGGGGAGGAGACCGCGCGAACTGAATCGCGTAGCCGAGCCTGATCGTTCGTGCGACCCAGCGGGACAAGTTGGGGAGCTCTAGCCAGGCTCCCAAGAGCTGTACCAGCGGGGTCATGCGAACCACAGACTTCCCGTCGGTGGGGCAGCGAGGCGGTATGACTGGCCCGGACGTGGACGGCATAGCGGCCCGGTGTGGGGGCGCAGTCATAGACCGCGTCCTGACAGAGGAGACCAGGGAAGGACGAACGTTCCACGGGGGTCTTCTCTGCCAGGGGTCTGGCGACAGAGGGGGATGAGAGCTGCACGGTCCGGGGACGGCGCGTGCTGTCATCCGGCTCTGGGACAGAGGAGGACGAGGGGTGCACGGCTCGGAGGCGGCGCACCGTGTCGTCCGAGAACTCTGTGTGCTCAGGGATGAACGTGTCACTTCTTTAACCACATTAGGCTGCTGCCCACCCGGGGGTGAGCAGCGGAGAGTGGAAAATGAGGGATTCTCCCCCGGCCCTCCACCGGGGGAAGGAGTGGTCCTGCTACCATCTCCTGAGAAGTGACCATCATCCCTGAGCAGCCCGTCTCAGGAGCGCCGCTTAGCCCGGCGTTTAGCGGGGGGCGGGGCAGGAGAGGGCTGTGGCGTCCCCCCGCGGCCTCCAGAGCCCACCCGGGTGAACGGGCGGGGTGGGAGCCGCGGGAGGGCGCCTTCGGCGGATGGGCAGACTGAGGGATCTGAGCGGACGGCGGGGCCGTCGGGGCAGAATGCCAGAGTCTGCTCATGGGCGGTTGAGAACTGTTGTACAGCCCTCAACGGCACCGCCGAAGGGCCGACCTGGGATATGAGGGTGTCGGGCAGACGGGTCCGCCGGACATCCTGCACATCGGACAGGTTAGCCACAGGCTTGAATGGTGAACATCACCTGACCCAGGGAGCATGCGGCCACTTTCGTCGCTCGGGGAGCAAGGTCAGTGGCGGCACGCAGCTCAATGAAGAGCCCCGGGTCAGTCCTACCCTCCTGCATGTCCATGAACACCTGGGCCAGGTAGACCAGCAGAATGGCCATGGCATGCAGTGAGGCGGCTGCCTGTCCTGGGCGCTATAGGATTTCGCCACAAATGTAGACGAAAAACTACAGGCTTTGGATGGGTGCTTAGGATCGCGCCGAGAAGAAGCACTCTGAGGACACATTAGCATCGCAACAGAGCGTTCAACCGGGGGGACCCCAGTGTACCCATGGGCAGCGGCCCCAGGGGGAAGGAAGGGCGGAGGAGATCAACGAGGGATCGCTGGAAGACCTGGGGTCTTCGAGGATTTCGAGATCTCCTGATGCACATCCGAGAAGAAAGGTATTGGGGTTAGACGGCGACGAGGGTCCGCGGCCACCCCAAAAACCAATCGTCCCGGGAAAGCATGGCCGTCATCTCAGGATCTGACTTGACAAATGCCATATGCACACCCGAAAGTGGCAGCACTGTCAAATCTTCACTTCCTGAAAATTCTTGCCCGCCCTGTGATGCTGCGATGGACAACAGATCCGATTCTGGAACGTCAAGGGAAAACCCGCGGGGGGTCCGAAGACGGGCCCGCGGGCATCCGGTGAACGTTCACGGGTTGCGTCAATAAAGAGGGGGGCGTGGGGCACGGACAGATAGTCGGCGCCATTGTTCCACACCAACAGCCTCAGGTCACCCTGGCCACCAGCCGAAGTAGCACTTCACGTGGAGAGTGTTAGATCGGGGTGTGGATGAGGGGACTCTCTCTCTAACGAGATCATTGAGTCTCGACCATAATGACGCGATGATCACGTTCCCGCGGGGAGAACGTGAGTCATCCACAAACGCTGCTCTAGCGCGATCAAGCCCAAGCACGCAGAGCAGAGAATGCGCCCATCAAAATCGGAAATGAGTCAACCGCGACCAGAAATGCACGGGCGAGCCGTCTTTAAAAAGACGTGCCGCGTGCGAGCTCTTTTGTGAGAGAAAGAAACTCTGAGAGTGTTGAAGCGCCCGGGGAGAAACACACTCACTGGCAAACCACTGCACAGATAAGCAGGAAGCGCGCACTCGCCGGGAGATCGCCGTCACACCAACACCAGAGAATCTCGCTCGTCTGTAAAGCTGACAGTTCAGAGATGGCTTGTGGAACGAAGGATTAACTTGGCTCCGAAGCGAAAACATACCTGCATGTTGCCAGCGTCCTCCTTTTATACCCACGAGGTAAGGCGGAGATACGCTATGCAAATTCCGCAGACCCATGGCATTTCTTTGCCATTGGCTCGTTTTGTAATACTCGAAGTTGATAGGCTTTCTAAGCGAAACCCCATTTCGTCGTCATCCGACGTAACTCGGAGTGACAACGAAAGGGAACTCGCATGTAGGTTATATAATTTTAAATATATTTTAAAGATAATTTAAGTTTATTTTACACACTTTAAGCATTATCGTATTGAATATCGCATTATTTAATGAGATATCGCATTTTTATTAAATATCGTGCAGCCCTACTGTAGTCACTAGCTAACTGAGGCAGTGTTCGAAACTTTAAAGTAAAGTTATGGTGAATTTTCCCGAGGAGATTCATCACTCCTCCTGACCATGCCTAACGTTAACCCTCAACATGCCAGAGTGAAATGTTCATTTTCATTCATTTTGGTTTCTTGGGGTGAAATAATAGCCTACATTTGCTGCCGATGTAATTCCAAGTTAGCTTTTACCCCGGTGTTTGGACACCACATCTAAATGGTTCACTAGTCCTATAGTGGTTAGTAAGTGATTCTGAACACAGCCAACATAGGTTGGATGGGATAGTAGAGTAAAGACAATGCATTGGCCATAGCAAGGCAGCGTAGATGCATATCATTGTTATGATTTGTAATATTCCGACTTCTGTTTTCCAGATCCAATGTTCTAAAATTTCCAATTCTTGCAGGAGGAATATACTGCAATAGCTGATGCTGCACAGTCGCTAATATCATTGATTTCGAGAAGACAGCAACAACCCGAAGGCAGTGGTCAAGGAGGAAGAGGGCAACCACCTTGAAGGTTGCAGTCAGATGGATACAACACCCCAAGTACATCAGTTGGAACAAGTCAGCTTCCGACGATCCAAAATGAAATGCAGGGGTAGGTGCCGCCACACTATATTGCAATTCTTCATATACATATTACTCTTTTTGTGACTGATTACTATGCTGACTTTGGTCTTGCAGTGTATAATGTTACAATACACTTGCTTCATATACCAGAACACAGAACATGTATAAAAATACAAAGATAGAAAACTAGATAACTGGTACAGACACATGCTGGTTTCATTGAACAACAATCTTTTAATTGCTGTCACAAAATAACTTTTGATTTTTTGTTTTTATATATATTTTTTGTCCCATGGCACATATGGTTATGTTTATTGCCCACTAGCATCAATGGCTGTACAGACTAGGTTTTCTAAAATCCATCATGATTGTGCTACAATAGTGTAATTCTCTCTTCACTTGTTTTCACTAATTGTGTTTTTTCACTGACATGCACAAAGAAGAATATAAACCTGATAAGATAAAACACTACATGAAATGCTGTTGTTACTGAAAAATCTTTAAATACTTTGACTCAAACTTTCACTTCAGTGGGTAATGATATATTTGAAGGATACATTGATTTTCTAAATGCAGTGTACAGTTTGTTTGCAGTGTTTTTCCTTTTTGTTTCAGGTCATTTCCAGGTTATTTTCGTCGTGAAATGATTCGCTCCAAGAAACGCCCTGCTGCTCTATCCAAAATATCTCCAGCGATAGCCATAAAATATGTCAGGCTTCAGTTTTTGGTGCTGTCTAGTCCGACTGATCGCACACCAAAGCCATCTGAAGAAATCAAACTCCTCGAGGCAGGCTTGGGGAAAAGAATAATGACAGTGGCTGATAACTCTTGCCATGAGGAGGTAATCTAGATTTGATGTGTTTTTGTTGCGTCACAAGTGTTTAACTCTTCTATTCTGACATCGATTTGCAATTTGCTAATCACTATTTCAGTTAAATCAGTGGTTCTCAACCTTTTTTGAACAAACGCCCCCCTGACCTCTTTATGATCCTCTTAACGCCCCACGCCCCCCACCCCCCCCCCCCCACCCCCCCCCCAAAAAAAAAAACACTTCAGAAATATTATTACAGCTAAACATTTACCACACTGATACCTGAAGCCTTAGTTTGTGGTCAAAAAACTGAAACAGAAGTTGCTTATTTTATTTAACCTACATGTAAAAGCCTCAAGTTGAGAAATATTGTGCTTGGAAAAAAAGCAAAAACACATGGATTGTTTGAAAGGTATTGCAAATGTATGTATTTAGAAATTCAAACAAATTCAGGCTCACACACACATTTTTTTAAGATTAACCAATCACGTGAACAATAACGTAACCTAAATGGCCAATGGAAAAGCAGCGGTCATTCGCAGTCCATGTATCTTTTGGTCATTTGATTTTCCTTTCAGAAACGGGTATTAAAAAACAAAAAATACAAAATTAAAATTAAAATACAAAGCGCTTCTCTTTTTCAGTGTCAAAAAGGGATGAGCGAAATTTTTAAAAAAGAGTTTCATTATCTATTTCGGATAACAAAAAATAAAATTACTTTAAAACCGAAACGAAAAAAGGCCCGTTTGTTCACATTCCGAGACCGGATGTGGCCACTTGACAAGAGCGCCAAATTTGTAGGGCTGGGCGGTAGGCCTATATCGAGTTTGTACAATATTTCGATATTTTTTTTAAACGATATGGAATGAGGCAATACCGTTTATCGATACAATAGGCTAGTTTTATACGAGAACATCTGAAAAATAGCGGAGGACGCAGTGTGAACTCCTGGAGTGAAAGTACATGCTACAATTTGTCCTAAACATGACACAAGCTTATATTAAGCGCTTCAAAATAACTGATAAGATAACGTTATAGTTAACAAGTTTAAAGCAGCTTGCCCTGTCAGATGCTCGGACAGATAAGTTACTGTTGCTGACTGACAGATAAATACTGGTGCTGTAGTTTAATGCGTTTGAGACGTGGTGCTTTCCTCAGTGCTTAACTTACATTTCACAGGTATATTCTCCATCTGTAAATGTTAGAAAGTCAAACAAATATGTCCATTTCACTGTCAGGAGAGGACGAGCTTCTGCAAGTGAATCTCCGCTAAAATTCAAGCTTCCGTGAACGAGCGCGCCAAACAGACGAGCACAATAGTAGCGCAATAATTCTGACTAAAATATACATATGATATTGCTAACATATTTGTTGTTGGAGACAATAAATGTACCATATGTGGAATTTTAAACCTACAATTATATTTTTATGAAAGTGACCATTTATAATGGGGTAATCAAATGCAGGCTAATAATTAGTTTGTGCTTTTGTTTTTATTTTAATTTTTAGTTTAGCCTTTAGTCATTTTAAAAACAAAAGCATTATTTTTGTTTTTATATTGTAATGTTACAATGTTGGAATGTAATGTGATTTTAACCACCTTTTTGCACATAATATATTGCATAGCCTACATTACATTCACTATATTTGTTTCTATATCCTTCAATATCAACATCGTTTGGATATCATTGAACAGGATGTGAAATAACATTAATGCAGATCCAAGGTACATAAAAAGTTTAGTTTCAAGTCATACCATGCCAAGGTGTGAGAAAAAAGGAAAACAAGAAAAGTCTGTGCTTTCTGCAACTTAAAAAAGTAGATAGTTGAGGTATTTTAAGCAATATTTGATGTTGTAGATAAATATTTGAAGTAGATCTGGAACAAGTAGTAGCACAAAGGATCTCCGTACTTGAGGCAGTGCTGGAAGTAGTAGTAGTATAATGGGTTAAAATACTTAAAGTAAAGGAACAGATTTAATTGTTTAATTGACAGGGACAAATGCATGACACATTGCTTCATAATACAGGCAACTTAATTCAGAAATGGTTGAATGAAATCTTCATGGTGTAGTTCGCTTAAACAGTGTAAAAGTAGTTGGGTAACGAAATTTAGGTGGAAGAATAATATAGAAATACGTCTTGCTTTGATAAAGTAAGGGCACTGTATTTCACTATATATACAAACCTTTTGAGTGATTCATACAACAGTTTAAGTGCAGTTGCATATTTAATATAATTTACTCTAACACTAAGCATCACTGCTTTTCATGTGAAACCTTTGTTTAGATTGTCTGTTAACTTGAAGAGCAGTACCCCAAGTTGAAGCAGTTGTCCGGAGGCTGGCTATGTTATAAATCAACAGGTCAGGTATAGTGAGTGTAGGATAAGGAAACCTGCTGGAGCTTTTAACCCACTGAATGAATTTGAAGTCATGCTTTAGAGCAACCAGTTTTGGACATGAAGCATTTACACATTAATTCAGTCTGTCTGTATATAGTCTCCCCAGTGTTTTATCTGCAAGTTTAAACAGTTATGGTGGTTTGTGTTTGATAAATTTTTTTAATTGTATTTGTCTTGTATAGTAAATACTTCATTAGTAAAGCAATGTTATTTGGCATCTTATAGTTGTAAAAACAGTAAAGTAAGTTATTATGTATTTGCTTTTTGTATTTAGGTGGTCAAGGACAGAGAAAATTGAGTGTTGTCGCTACAGAGTCTGAGGGCTACACTGGACGACTCCTTAAAACGGTCACAAATAATGGCAAACTAATTCTGTACATTGTCCCACTACAAGAGGAGCTAGATGCAAGCCCCCTCCCCACAATGCTCCAGAATTTTCCAAAATGCCAAAGTCCTCATGCAAAAACTGTGGAGTTGTTATGCCTTTACAGTTCCTGGCTCTGCACATCAGATCTTGTAATGCTGAAATTGTAAGTAACATTCACATTATTCAGTATGTTAAAGAATGAAGTGTGGTTCATTACCTTTCAAATTCCACTTCAGAATCTTTTTTTTATCAGTTCCAAACCCAAACCTTCTACCTAAAATGATTTTTGTTTCCCAATTCACCGTGCAGTGATGAGCCTGAAATTGTCAGTTCTGAAGAGAAAGAAGTCAATACTACAGTTGAGTATTACATTTTTTCAATATACCCAAACTTCTGAATGTCTTTCAAGATGTAATTACAATGTTTTTTATGTATTATAATAAAAACTGTACATTTCTCTGTTTCTGTATTTAGGAAGTATGCCCAATATGTGAAAACCAATTTCCCACAGAGGATATTGCATACCATGCCAGCTTTTGTGGAGATGGGTATTAATCAATTTGCATTCATCATGCCTTACATTTCACTAACGTGATGTTTTTACAGTTGTAATTACAATTGAGGTTCTCATGGTATATCTAAACATGTTTCGATTTCCAGCAGACACCTTGATGCCATTACTTGAAGATGATGCCAGAGAGGGGACTTCAAGCACAATTAATCTCTTGCCTCATGGTTCCAGACTACAGAACAAAGTACCAGTCCCACTGGTGTAGTCAATGACATGGCCGGACCATCAACTATTCTTGCTGATCCCACTGTCCCAGGTGCCAGTCAAGAGCATAAGCTTTTAACAGAGCTCACAAACACAACGATATATTTAGTTTTCTGTTTTTGCTGCCACAAGTCAGTTGTTAAATGTCATTGTCATGTTAACCTGTCCTGTCCCTCTTACAGGACCTACATCTTTAGCTTCTGTTTGATGTTAATTGCTTGTAATCACGCTGATTAATCCACCCAAATACATAGTAATCAGGCTCTGTACATTTTTAATATCACACTGAAATATATTTGACTGTTTAATGTTTAGTTTTTTTGTTTGTGTATTTATTTTATATTTCATAGAATGGAAGCGAATCATGAATGCTTCAAGTGCAGCAACACTGTTCAGAAGAGTTATCTTGAGGGAGCAACAGCTGGAGATACCTCTTCGCTTCTCAATGGACCTACATTCTGATGTTGAAGAGAAAGAAAAGGCAGTAATCGCATTCTACAAGACTCAGAGAACTAAATGGGCCTCCCCACTTCACTGTGTGCTGGAAGGTAAGAATGTTTCTTTACATTTTTAACCAAGGTTTTAACAATATAATATACATGGCATAACTTGTAAAGAGTTGTTTCAGTCACAATTTCACTATTGAGATTGATTAATTGATAAGGGTTAGTGCTTGTGCTTCTGCAAGCACTGTTTGTTATATAATAACAATGTAACCTTCATTTAGTGATATGTGCGTTTAGCTCAGGTTGGCAAAACTGGGACCTTCCTGTCGGGTTTAGAAACGCATATAACAATAATTTGGGATGCATGTATAAGCCTGTAACAACATGCATGCAAAATAAAGCTGAAATTACATTCTCGAGTTGGCCACACTCACAGTTACTCAGTTATCTGTTCTCAGTTTGTTGTTAATTCCTTTTAATCATTACACAGACTACATTATATTGCAAATTATATTGTGCATAAATTCTAGGTGAAGTGTGTTTTTGTAATTCCCCCTCACTTCACATATATCTCATCAGACTCGGACAACAATAGTTGATGCTTCCTGCAGGTGTAACAGGTTCAAAAAGAGATGGCTCCTTTCTAACATGACATATGTCTTTTTGTTAGAGTTTTTGTAACACAGCCTTATAAAAGATGTGGGCCAATGTTTGAATGACAAACTGTACAAATTTTCAGTGTTTGCTATGAACAAAGTAAACCCAAGCCAATGCTAGCTTGACATGAACACCTCTTACTTTCAACCTACATTGTGAGTGGTTCCAGGTCCTTGACAGTCAATCACATACCCTTTTGTAGTGATTTAAAAATTATCTTTTCGGTTTTGGTGATGCTGCCATCGGTGATGGTGTAAGTCGGTACTTCATCAGCTTTGCTATGCAGACCTTGCAGTCTGGATTCCACATCAATTTTGATATGTCTTAGTTTAGTTTTGTGTTTATATCTTTCAACACTGGAACATTTTGCATGACCTAAACTTGAAAAGACCTGTACTGTGCCTTATGCTAACTCTTGTTTCATCTTTATTTACAGGCAATGCTGATGTGACTAGGCTGTTTGAGGGACAGAAGGATCACCTCATCCCATGTGCCTCCCAGCCACTCATTGATTCCGACCTTTTTCTGATGGCAGGTAGAATGGTGGGACATTCATTTATACATGGTGGCCCGGGATTGGCAGGGATCGGTCCTGCTGTAGTCCATGTGCTCTTAGGGGGCCAATTGGAGACAGCGACATTGGTATTGGATGATTGTCCTGATATCGATCAAAGGAACACAATCCAGTTGGTAGGAAGTGTTTTGTTGTGAAGCTTTTTTTGGTGTGTGTGTGTGGTAAAATAAGAGACTAATGTGGGGAACTTATTTCTCTCCCTCAGCTGGATGGCAACAGGGAGCTATCTGAGGACCAGAAAGCGGCTGTCAATAGCCTAGCCGACATGTGGGAATTACCACGACTGACTAGTCTGAACAGACAATATCTTCATCAGAAGCTGTTGCAGCATGCGGTAATGGCATTAGTTCACGTAACCTAATACTTTTATATCATCGTACTGAATCTGAAACCATCTTTTGTCTTGCTTATGATACACAACTCAGCTGTTTCTCATAAGTCAGTAGTTTTTGTCCACTGGGAAGCGGGACACTATACCTACCTATACCTTATATAAAAGAGGTGATGGTTCAGCCTGTTCACCCTGCTGATTTCTGGGAAGAGATATAGAAGTTTCAGCTACCGCACCACCAGCTTTTCCCCCCAAGCTGATTCAGACTTTTAAGCTCAAATTCATCCTCAGCACTGCTCCATTGATTATAGATTATTTCTGTTTACCATTTTCATAATTGCTTTCATATTACTGTATATTGTCTGCTATGTAGCAGAAGGGAGTTACAGACTCAATTTCACTTTACAACCTGTTGTAAAGTGACAAATACCTTGTACTATACATCACCTTGACGAACAGTCGGTCAGTCATTTTGCAGTCCACAGTTGCTTATATGAAATTCAGGACATTTGTGTCAACATTCGTGTTGCTTTGAGGGTGAATTTTTTTACATGTAATGATCCCATGACCTTCTGTCAGCAGGCCATAATTTCAGTATTGCAATGGAATTATTTTTGGTGAATAATTTTACTCATGCTCTCACTCCCTATTTTCTTCTCATGTGATATACTCCCAGAGGTGAAAGTGAGTTCTAATCAGTGGTTGTGAATCAAAGCAATATTTGAATACCTTACTGAGACCCAGATTAAAGAGAAAACATAGGTCATTATGTCATTCCTATCACCTGTGTTGTCTACATTTTTAGACAATTATCCAAAGGAGCTCAGATATAAAAAGAAACTGGCTATATTGTCCTCTTAAGCCACCAGTAACTATCTTTTTACTTAGATTTTTGTTTGTATCTGTGTGTGTGTGTGTGTGTGTGTGTGTGTGTGTGTGTGTGTGTGTGTGTGTGTGTGTGTGTGTGTGTGTGTGTGTTACGATTATTGCAGATTCTGGGAAGAACCGCTTCTCCGATCAAACAGATGAGAAAGGGCTTGAAAGAAACAGGAGTGTGGTCAGTACTGTCAGAAAGAAGAGATGTGGCTGAAGCTGTCTTCCCGTGTGAAAAAGAAGTTATCTGCAGCCCCCAGGTAATATTCCTATGGGGGCATCCGGTTGATGTGTTATCTTTACATTTGAATGAATTTTATGTATGATATTGGTCAAGGGTGTTATAACTTGTTATACTGTATATTGTTTTCACTTTTAATTTAAAGAAATTAATGTCAAATTTGTGCGTCAACAAGGTCATGATTGATCACATCATCTGGCCAACAAGTGAGGTTGTTGAGGACGACGACGAGGAATTTCCACTTGAGACGAGCCAAAATTGGAATGTACCTTCGGCATTTCATTGAAACGGGTATGTCATATCCATATACTTATACTTGCATATGTCAATGAACAATGACACAGCATAAGACACTTGTAATGTAAGTGCAAAGTTGTGTTCACCGTGTATGTTTTATTTTTTTTTACCTTAACCCACAGCTTAAAGTCAAAGTTAGTCACATTACGCTTCCTCAAAGAGACGTTGTCCTTAGCCTGAACCTTGTGTTGCATAGCAACCCATCCCTAATACGTCCAAATATTGATCATTTCCCCAATTAATACAATTTCCTGTCATTTATTTTATGAGTTGAATAATTACATTTGAGTTATTGTGAAAAAAGCTTTTCTTTTTCTAGCACCAGCAGCATCTCGGATGAACCTACTCAAGTTTTGGACTGGGTGGGAAGTTCTCTCTGGGCAGCTGAAGCTGGAGGTGGTACGTGGGGAGTTACCAAAATCCTCGACTTGTTATCAGAGCCTACGCATCCCTGGCCACTTCTCAACTTATGAGGAACTTAAACAAGCTCTTGAAGCATCTATCGGGACATCCGATACTGGATTTGGATTGATATAATGCAGCTCCATGCAATACATGTGTGAAACATGTCAGTTCTCAATTTCCTTTATTCACATTTCATTTATTTTAGGCCAACATTTATTTTAGGCCAACCTGTTGTACTGTGAGTGTTCAAAAATCATTAGTACTTGGTAGTGTACAGTAAAGACAATTTTGCAGTTTTGATGTTGCATGTAAAGTTGCATTGCTGCACATACAGATCTCTTATTTCTCCAGCTTTGTCACAAATGTGTTCATGTGCAATGTTAATCTAAATCGACATTTTCTGTTAATGAAAAATAAAATAATTGTCAAAAAAAGTCACAGAAAAAATTTATCGAATTTCACATACAAATCAGAATTTGGTTTGCTGGAACATTGGTAACCCTGTCTTAAAAATGACGAAAGCTGGCTGGCCATATTTTGTTAAACCTTTGCCCAAGAATGAAATTAACAAATTTAAATTGAATGTGACTTGTAGCATATAGTTTATGGCCGATTACATGTAGGATGTTTGAGATGTTTGTGCTTAGACACTTAATTGCCTAATCAATGGGTGTTGAAGTGTTTAGTCTAACAAAGTTTAGCACCTCGATATAAAGGTCACAGCCATTTGAATCTGAATCAGTTAGAGGGTCAATTGCAGACTGAAGTGCTGCCAGATCTTCATCAGCCAGAGGCACCTCAAATTCTGGGACCTGAACTCCACTGACAGAGGTCTCAGGGGTCATCAGGGCATCCTCCCAGTGTAGTTCTGGGTTTTGCAGTTCCTAAACATATGGAGAGATTTTAGTGTAGGCCTAACACACAGAGGACATTTTAAGCCTTAACCCCTAATAATAATTTTAAAAATAACATTTGTATGTTTGCTTCATGCTAGCCGACAAGCAAAGAATACAAAACAGCTTATACCACAGTGATAATCGTTAACAAAGCTGTCCTACCTCAAGATTTTCCTCTTCCTCTGGAGTGTTGAGGTGTCCCATATGCCAGAGCTGTTGTGGAGTGTGGTTTCCCTCTGTCCTGAGGGGATGGCTATTCCAACCTGCTGCAAAGATGTGTAACGCTGCTCGAAGGCGAGGTAAGAAGACATAATACACGCAGAAAAGGTGCACCGTGTTGGAAATATCCAGGAAACCATCTTCCTCCAGTGTGTGAAGCACATCATAAAAGATGCAGGTGACAGCCATCCACACGTCTCGCCACATCCGTTCGATTCTTCAAAAGTACAAAATGTCTATCAGACATGGGTATTGGCAAAATGTAATGCAATTCTCATTTGTTTAATAAGTGCTATATCAGTGGTTCTTAACTCCAGTCCTCGGGACCCGCTGCTCTGCACATTTTGTTTGTCTCTCTTATCTGACACACTCAGTTCAGATCATAGAGTCTCTCCTAACGAGCTGATGATCTGAATCAGGTGTGTTAAATAAGGAGACATACAAAATGTCCAGAGCAGTGGGTCCCGAGGACTGGAGTTGAGAACCACTGTGCTATATCATTTATAATAATTAGATACTCCGGTCCAGAAAGCTGCGAGACAGTGCAAACCTCAAAGGATACATGAATGCCAAAATGTGGTAATGAGTGAAATGAAGGCGAATGGGGAGGCTTCTGTGCAGAACACAACATTTTCATTGAAGGTTTGCACAAGGAAGTGTACAAAGCAAAATGGGACTTCCCCAGCCATTCAACTGTATATGATCACAGATATCAGAACAAAGACAGTAGCTAATGTTGGATCACTTTCTAGATTATTTTTCGAATATACTGTAAAAAACAATTGATGGGGGGTGTTGATGGCACAGTGGATAAGACATGCCTTTAGTGTGAGAGTTTCGGGTTTGAATCCACTGTGAGACACCAATGTGTCCCTGAGCAAGACACTTAACCCCTAGTTGCTCCAGAGGCATGCGACCTCTAACATACTTAGCAATTGTAAGTCGCTTTGGATAAAATCGACAGCTAAATGAATAAATGTAAATGTAAAGATAGTGGGTTTTAGTTAGGACAGCTAAAAAAGTTAAATCTCTAAAGTAATAATCTTCGGACAGCAGGTATTTCATATTACCTTTGATTGTGTACACTTTTTCCCGAGATCAAGCTAGCTCGGCCAGTTCCACGTCTCGCAAACATGAAGTAGGCGATGTCCACATTTTCTACTCCTTGATCTCCGCGAACCCTGTAACAGAAATAATATGAGGTGTAATCAAGAACATCTGCAGCAGTAACCCTTAGCAGTGAATCTGACAGTTAGATGAAACAACTTAAATGACTGACAGAGTTTCCTCAACAAAATTTTCTGTATTTTAGGGATAATTAATTAATTAAAATTAAAAATTAATAAATGCTCTGTATTTGTATAGTGCCTTTCTAGTCTCTCAAAGCGCTTTTACACTACATCGAATTCCCCATTCACACACATTCATACACTGGTGGAACAGCAGTATCTTGCCCAAAGACGCTTTGACGTAGCCTGGAGGAGCCGGGGATTGAACCTCCGTTCTTCCGATTAACGGGCAACCCACTCTATCTCCAGAGCCACAGCTGCCCGCAATAATAAGACAAACAGATAATATATATTATTTGAAAAATAAATAAAACAATCTAATAATAATAATTACCTTGATGGAACACCGTGGAGCTGGGTGGCCTCAAAGAAAAAGGAGAATGCTGTACTGGCACGGTTGTTAGTTGCTGCATCCAAATACTGGACCTGTGTAAATAATTATTGATTATTAACTAAAAAGGTTTAGTGACACAGCAATTACAATCAACAACAAAGTTTAGAACTGTTTAAAAAGGAAACAGTAATCATGTATGAGGATTAACATGTTCTACAGGCTTGTCATATTTAACAGTAACAGTAACCCTAATATAATATAAATAAGGTCTGTAGGGTGCCTTCTAGGGCTGCACGATATTGGAAAAAACTAACATTGCAATATTTTTCTTTTCTGCGATATATATTGCGATATGAAAAAATAGAGGAAGTTTCACCAGATTACTTCAGTTGCTCAATTTGAAAATAATTGAGCATCCTAAAAGAATTAAAAACTGATCAAGAATAATATTGAGATTGCTAATTCACTGTGCATGCAGAGCCTGCTCGTCACTCACTAGTTACAAACTGTGTATCCAAGAACTCTTAAATTGGAGTAAATGATGTTATATCAGACAAACGTCTCTTGTAGATTAGACATGGAAAATGAGAACTTTCCAAGTTTTCCTTTTCTATCAAGCAGCAAAAAAGTTGAGGTGGTTGAGTTAATTTGACTTGCTTGGTATTGCACTGTTCTGCGATGTGACTATTGCGCAAGAGCACATTGCGATGACGATGCTCCGGCGATATATTGTGCAGCCCTAGGGCCTTCATAGAAAGATTTTGAGGTCTTTTATTTTCCTTATTGAATGTTATAGAATTGCAAAAACTTTCATATATTCTACAAAATTTGGGGGGACTTAAAAGATCATATCACTCAACCACATTCTCAACCACTTATCCTTCTGTACTGTAGATAGAAATCCAACCTTTCTATTGCTTGAATTGAAATTATTTACCTAGCAAAGTGGATATTGTATATATGAATTGTACTACCTTTCTGGAAAATCCATCAACTCCACCAAATATTATCAGGTTGTACCTATGAACAAAAAGTAATACAAAACAAAAAAACAAACAAAAAAAACATTATTGATACTGATAATTACCATGTCACACCGATCACTGCCTTGCATGCTTTAAATAAAGTTGTAACTTTGGTGTAAAATTGGGTTGGATACTATGGAGGTGAACAGAGAGATACAAATACACTATTGAGGACTCAAATCACACCCAGGGAATTAGCCTCAACTTCGGTCCTGGAGGTCAGAGGGCCCCCAAGGACCTGAGTTTAAAACCACTGATTTACATTACACCTTAGCAAGGATAAAGTTAGCTTAAAATACATAAAAACATACCTAAAACATACCTGATAAGTTTATGGTTGGTGTCAACATGTACCAGTGCAAGGGGACCTCGAACTGAGTATGATCTTCGCACAATGCAGCCAAGTTGTGAAAGTCGGGAAAGAACTCCAGCGGCATCCACACGATGCATCGATGCCTTTATCCTCTCCCACTGCACACGGCTACCCATTGCCATGAGCTGTCCCTTCACATTTCTGTACCCTGCATTGGGCATCTGGGTTTTTATAGCTCTCACCATGTTATCAAGTTCTGAGTCAGTCATGGTGCTGTAGCATCCTGTCACACTTAGTCCATATTCCTCCATCCTACAGAATATAGTGCGTTGTGATACCCCTAGCAACTGAGCTATACAGGGTACTGAGAATTGTGCTTCTAGTAATGCAACTGATCTCTCTGTATAATCAGCCTGGGTCCTCCTCTTAACCCCACAGCTGTGTCTAAATGTGACACAGCTGTATTGTTTTCAACTGCAGCTTGGACCAGCTCCAACAAATGGTTTAACTGCTGCAAAATGTCAGTGCCAATGTGTATCTGATCAGCAAAAGACTGAATTAAAATTAATTCATTGTTGCAGACAAACTCGAGGAAGTCCAAATCGACAGGTTGTCTTGAAAGTGCTTGCTGCACTCTAGACCGCAGCCGCTCAAGTAACTCCTCCCGAAGGACATCCTGGCAATAAAAGGGAAATTAATTAGAAATTAGCACTCCAAGAAAGTCACAGAAACAACACTAAGAGTTTGTTGCAAATACAGAACAATGCCAAAAGATCTATACATGAAATGCATAGCATAGCCTAAAATTTTGTATGCAGTTTCCAAACAGCTCAAACCTTCAAGCTTCTACCTACATTTTTATATTGTGATTGACTTCAAACTTAGAAGTTGTCACTTTTACCAAAACAAGACTGCTGTGAGCAGTAAAATATAATAGTGTCTTTCAACATCATAATTTTAAATGTATATGCATACATCGGCAGCAAATGTAGGCTATTATTTCACCCCACGAAACCCAAATGAATGAAAATGAACATTTCACTATGGCATGTTGAGGGTTAACGTTAGGCATGGTCAGGAGGAGTGATGAATCTGCTCTGGAAAATTCACCATAACTTTACTTTAAAGTTTCGAACACTGCCTCAGTTAGCTAGTGACTACAGTAGGGCTGCACGATATTGAATAAAAATGCGATATCTCATTAAATAATGCGATATTCGATACGATAATGCTTAAAGTGTGTAAAATAAACTTAAATTATCTTTAAAATATATTTAAAATTATATAACCTACATGCGTGTTTCACATTCTTTTTGTGTCTAGAAAACATATCCCTACAACTTCTGAGAGTGAACAGTGATTTACTGTAGCATAAGAAGTTTTATTTTAACATCAGTGTAAACTACAGGGTTCAGGGTGTCAGGTTATCCTACATTAGGTTTATTTAACAACAGAAACTGAATAATCAAATGTAAAAATAAAACACCGCTTAGTTTTTTGACTGTATGTGAGTCTGTATGTTTGACTGCAAGTCACGTCTGCCGATCCAGAGACTGTTCAAGTCACGTCTGCCGATCCAGAGACTGTTCAAGTCACGTCTGCCGATCCAGAGACTGTTCATGTCACGTCTGCCGATCCAGAGACTGTTCATGTCACTTCCTCCGAGCCAGAGACGCTTCACATCACTTCTACAGAGCCAGTGTCTACAGACAAGATGGCCGATCCAGAGACTGTTCACGTCACTTCCTCCGAGCCAGTGTCTACGGACAAGATGGCCGAACCAGAGACTGTTCACGTCACTTCTGCTGATCCAGAGACTGTTCACGTCACTTCCTCCGAGCCAGTGTCTACGGACAAGATGGCCGCCTCCGAGCCAGTGTCTACGGACAAGATGGCCGGCCGCCTCCGAGCCAGTGTCTACGGACAAGATGGCCGCCTCCGAGCCAGTGTCTACGGACAAGATGGCCGGCCCAGAGTCTGTTCCTGTTCCCGAGCCAGAGTCTGTTCCTGTTCCCGAGCCAGAGTCTGTTCCTGTTCCCGAGCCAGAGTCTGTTCCTGTTCCCGAGCCAGAGTCTGTTCCTGTTCCCGAGCCAGAGTCTGTTCCGTCTGTTCCCGAGCCAGTGTGTGTGATGTCTGTTCCCGAGCCAGTGTGTGTGATGTCTGTTCCCGAGCCAGTGTGTGTGATGTCTGTTCCCGAGCCAGTGTGTGTGATGTCTGTTCCCGAGCCAGTGTGTGTGTTGTCTGTTCCCGAGCCAGTGTGTGTGTTGTCTGTTCCCGAGCCAGTGTGTGTGTTGTCTGTTCCCGAGCCAGTGTGTGTGATGTCTGTTCCCGAGCCGGAGTCTGTGTTGTCTGTTCCCGAGCCGGAGTCTGTGTTGTCTGTTCCCGAGCCAGTGTGTGTGTTGTCTGTTCCCGAGCCAGTGTGTGTGATGTCTGTTCCCGAGCCGGAGTCTGTGTTGTCTGTTCCCGAGCCGGCGTGTGTGTTGTCTGCTGTTCCTGAGCCGGGGTTGTCTGCTGTTCCTGAGCCGGTGTTGTCTGCTGTTCCTGAGCCGGTGTTGTCTGCTGTTCCTGAGCCGGTGTTGTCTGCTGTTCCTGAGCCGGTGTCTGCTCCGCCCTGGCCGCCCGAGGGGTCGTCTCCGCCCTGGCCGCCCGAGGGGTCGTCTCCGCCCTGGCCGCCCGAGGGGTCGTCTCCGCCCTGGCCGCCCGAGGGGTCGTCTCCGCCCTGGCCTTCAATCCCGCCGCAGTCTCCAGGCCTTCTTTCGCTCCACGGGTCTGGCCCTCCATCCCACCCCCGGGTCCGCCTCCGCTCCACCTCCCTCCTGGACTGTTTACATGAGGAGCGTCTGGAATCCGCTCCTTAAGTGGGGGGCTATGTCACGATTCCTGTCTTGTGTTCCCCTTGTCTTGTGTGGACTTTTGTTATTTCCTGTTTTGTGCCATGTGTTTGTAGTCATTTGTAGTTTTTCCTGTTGATTAGTTTATGATTGTTCTCAGGTGTATCTTGTTTCCTCATTACTTAGTTAAGCTTGTTTCTCCCTGTGTATTTATAGCCCTTGTGTTTCACTTGTTACTTGTCAGTTGTTTTACATGTAATGGTTGCTTTTGTTCCTCGTGGTTTTGTTCCCTTGTTCTGTTTTATCTGTTATTACTTTATTAAATCCTGCATTTAGATCCTCGCCTTCGCCTGCGTTTCTCAGCCCGTTACAGTATGAACTAAATATATACTGATTCTTATTAAAGCTACAAAAGTTATTCAGTCTTTTGTTCATGACCCCAGTTATTGCAAGCCGTTGCGATATGGATATCGCTATGTATATTTGCAATATTTCGATAATTTGGATATATTGTGCAGCCCTAGACTACAGAGATGATCTCAATCATGCTAATAAATTCACAGGTATTAGCTAGCTTTTTAGTTAGCTAAAGTTAATGGTTACAACATGGTAGTGTTAACAAAATTTTTCACCTCTCTCCCAGCCATGGACGCGGTTCTTGCAGACGGGACCCCTCAGCTCTGAAAAAATAGTCTGCAATAGGAGTGCAAATGTAATGTAATAAGTTTCGCCCTTTCGAACCTCAGTTTTCAGAGTTTCAAAACGTTTTTTCACCTATTCGCACACCAGTTTTCAGATCACCATTTACAAGGTTTCAAATCTGGAAAACAAACTAATACAGTGGGAGAACAGTGACAAATTCGAAACTCGGAAAAAATGATTGCACAACACCGTAAAAAAGAGTGTTGCACTTCTGAAGAAGGAAAACTCAAAAACAAAATTATGTTTGCAGAGATTTTTTTTTTTTACCACTTTGCAAGCCTGCAAAACTCTGTTTTCAGAGTTTAAAAACTTTTTTTCACACATTCGCACACCAGTTTTTAGATCACCATTTACAAGGTTTCAAACCTGTAAAACAAACTAATACAGTGCGAGAACACTGACAAATTTGAAACTCTGAAAAATTGTTTGCGCAACATTGTAAAAAAAAATGTTGCAGTTCTGAAGAAGGAAATCTCAAAAACAACATTTGCAGAGATATTTTAATTTTTTTACATTTTGCAAGCTTGCAAATCTTATTTTTCGATCTTGCAAAACTTTTTTTTGTAAGATTTTGAGTTTTCGAACACTTAGTTTCAACCTTTCAGAACTTTATTTTCAGTTTTGAATCATGGCAGGATATTAATCCCATAAAGGTCAGCCAAAAAAATGTCAGCCACACAATGATCTTAGTCCTGAACAGCAACGAAGGCAAAAATGGCTTGAAAAAGACTCACGTGCCTTCCGCACTCTAGAGAGTATTGTGTTGGACAAAGGACTTTTAAAGGATTTTAAGACAAATGGCTCTTTTCAAACACACCGGTAAGTTAGTTATACATACATAATAATGTTAGTGTAGGTGCACCTGATTAATTTTTTTTTTTTACTTTTATTTATAGGAAAGCTTGAGGTGTTCCATTCTGTCTTATTGAAGTACTGCTCAAAGAGCCTGCATTTTCATTATGCTTCCATGGTTGCAAGAACACAAATAGCCATCCTTGACCAGAATGAAAATGTAGGTCGTCAGCAAGCCACAACCAACTCTGGTAAGTAGGATACAACATACTGTGTATAACTACTGAAAAATAAAAAATAAATTGATAAAAGATTTATGTTCATAAAGTTATGACGCAAAGGGGAATGTTCATGAGTAGTAATGTTATCTAGACAAATAGGATAATGTATTATTATTATTTTTTTTAAATAAATGTACCTCGGTACAATGTGGTTTTCCCAAAACATACAAAAGAATGGATAGCCAAACCGATCTTCCAACCCACCACTCAAACATTCAGAGAGACTCTGGTTGAGCAAAGCATTGTTTACAAGAACATTTGACTCCACCCCCAGTGCCACAGAACATAGCCCTAAAACCAAGGCCGGACAAGAAAGAATTAATTGCAAAGCGCTTGTCAAGATTTGGACACTAATTTACTTAACAAATGTTAAGTAAATATTTATTTTTTTTTCTTATTGATGGAAAGATGGAAAACATCATTGATAAAACAATTCACTTTTTGTTTTAGTGTGAACATTTGGTCATTTCTGATGGTACCCTATATCAGTACTATCAAATGCAGTTTTATTTACTCATCAATAACGAGTGTAGTTACCTCAATTTTTTTATTCTTCCAAATGAATTTAAATGTGAGACAACAACAAAAGTATACAGTGTTGATGTATATACGGCAATAAAAAACATTGCTGTAGTTGTGTTACTGTCATATTCAATTACATCAATTGTTATTACAAATACTACCTAACAGATAAAATACAATCAACTATGTTTTATCAATGAAATGGAACATTTGAATTATCACAATTTCCAAAAGTGTTTTTTTTTTTTTTTTTTTTACAAAAGAGCAAAAGCATCTTCTGCTTCTCTGAAGCCCACACAATGTCCTAATGGAGATGGGTATGCATTTCTAATGGCACTGACAACACAAGTGGGAAGAACCCTTCTGATTCCTAATCGCTCTCCTTTCAGCATCCATTCAAGAACCAGCCTTTATGCCACCAGCCTGTATTGACTGTAAAATCAAAGAAATGTGTGCAATGAATATTTAATATATATTATAGTCGTAGTATATGTAGTCAAACTAAACGGGATACTTACTCTACTGTTAGTGTGCCACCAGGTCCTTGTGGCCTCGGACGGCGTCTCCAGTTTATTCGGGGCAAATTGAAAAACACCTCCAAAACGCTGTTGCTCAGTAATGGTGGAAAACCATTGTGCTCAGTAATGCAGCGAGACGGAGACACAGTCTCACCGGCTGAGTCACTGAATGTTTCCAGCGGTGGAATTGATATGCTCCAGTCATGGCAGCATTGACCTCCTTGCTCAGTTGGCATTGTTTGGCATTTACCACATGTGCACCACCATGTCTCGTTCGATCTTTGTCTGCCCGATGTTTGTGTCGCCGCAGCGGTCTCCTCCATCTGCCTAAGGTCTTCATCTGTGTACTCAGGTTCAAAAAGGTAGGGTAGGGTGAAAAACTCCATCTCAATTTCTCCTTCAACTTAAAAATCATCTGCCATCATTGTTTTACCTTTTTTTGTTAAAGTACGTTTGTCTTAGTCTTCACACGGTCGCTTTGTAAACATTGAGGCGGTACTTCCGCCGGCGCGGGCGACATCGAGCGTGACCTTATAACGTGATGACGTAGTTCCCGGCGCGTTGCAGATCAGCTCAATCCGAACAATTGTAGTTAAAAAGTATATATATAATTTTTGTTTTTTTTGTTGAAAATGACCTATCGTTTCGCTAGATAAGACCCTATTCCTCAGCTGCAATCGTGCACAGCCTTTTCAAGCACTTCAAAGACCTTTGAAACTGCATTGGTTTGGACTTCAAAACGCTGGTTGCCATTGAAGTCCATTATTTGAAGAAAAATCCAGAAATGTTTTCCTCAAAAAACTTAATTTCTCTTCCACTGAGGAAAGAAAGTCATGGATATCTTGGATGGCATTGGGGTGAGTAAATTATTAGGAAATTTTCATTTTGAGGTGAACTAATCCTTTAAGAACAGCACCATTTACAGCAGGCAGTTGTATCCACCTGAGGGCCAGTGCATCTTGGGAAATGATGGGTACCCCTGCCTGACATCACCAATCAACATCATGACACCCTACCGTGAGCCTGCTGCCTCTCCAGTTGCGGCCCGCTACAACAGGCATCATTCCAGGGCCAGGTGCGTGATCGAGCGGGCCTTCGGCATGTGGAAGCCCCGCTGGAGGTCCATCTTTTTAAAAGCCCTTTATTAGGTGAGCCCAGACTTCACCCCTGTCTTTGTTACATGCTGCGTAATTTTACACAACATGTGCTTTGCCACCGGTGACATCATGGAAGCAGATGTGGGTGATGATGATGATGATGAGGATGATGATGATGATGTCAACAATGAGGACAACGCTGATGCCAGAGAAGTGGTGTGTGGTGATGTCACGAGCAACCGTCTGGCAGCAACAGTTTCCGCATCCGACATCCACGTTCCTGCACTAATGGAACATGACTATGTTTAGAATCATCCATCTTAACTCTACCTTGTTATAAAGTTTATATTGTATTGTATTAAAGTTCTATAAAAGTTACATTCTATTAAACCACATACTCAATTACAATTAATTAATTCATGATAATAGTAGTAATAAGCACTTTTGTATTGGTAGTGTTACGTGGGTGCATGTAGAACTGTGTGTGATATATTTATCCTAGTTTGTAGGTGGAGTCCTGAGAAGGGAAACCGCGACGGCGTTGATGGCTCTCTCTCTCTCTCCTGCTTGTTTGCTGGGTATCTCGCGCCTCGTGGCAAGATCGCTCACCGCCTCTCCTCTACGTGCTGGAGCGATCCGGTGTTTGATTGTGTTTTGTTTTGTCTTTTCAGTAACAGGTTATGGGTTTACTTTTCTTAGTTCACGTTTTGTTATTTAGTTAGATCAGCGAGGTAAGCAGTTGCCCGCTAGACTCACCTGTTCTATTTTTTTCGGGAGCTAGGTAGGATCTCTCCTGTTAATTAGGTGTAGTCAGGGGTTTCTGTTTTCTTTAGCTGCCCTGCCTGTGTACTGTTATTATTTTTGTTAATCGTTGATATTGTTTATTGTCTTTCGTGTACTTGTTCGCTTGTCTCCTCAACATTAAAAGTGTTATGGCATGACTGGACGTCAGAAAGAAATGAATCGTCTGTGATTTTTGATATGTTCGGTCCTTACCTTGTGTCTGTTTTAGAACGAGCTAAAGCTGGATAAGGGCCGTAACATATATGGGGACTCGTTTTGTGTGACTTTGTTCGATCTTTTTTATCTGCTCACACTTTGAATTTGTTACTTGGTAACTTGGTTGAATCACAGTCGATTGATGTAAATTTTGGCTCGTGTAGTGCTTGTTCTTTTTTCTCAATAATAAGACGTTTAATTCTAACCATGTTCGAATTGATTCATTTTATTACGAATCCGACGCAAGAGGAGCAGTTTCAAATCAACAGAGTAGATCTTATGAAAATTGCTACTCATTATAAGGTCAGTTTTCGTAATACTTCATCTAAAAGTGAACTTCAGATGTTGCTTGTTGATTCATTGCATAAACAAGGCGTTTTTGGTGATGAGGAAAAGATGACGGATTATCCTGAATCAGCTGAGAGTAGTCCCGAGGATCTTGCGATGCAGATTAAGAAAATGGAGCTGCAAGCTAAAGAGCACGACAGAGTTTTGTTGAGGGAGAGAGAGGAATGGGAGAGTGAGAAAGAGAGATGAAGAGAGTGTGAGAGACATGAACTTGAGCTGAAAAGGCTTGAAATGGAACAAGTTTGCCGCTTAAAGGAAATGGAGTTGAAATCTCGTGAAAGAGGCGTAATAGATACTTCTGATTTTGACATGAGTCGTAATATTCGTATTGTTCCTCTTTTTCGAGAGCAGGAGGTAGATATGTTTTTTGCTCTTTTTGAACGTGTTGCCACCAACATGAAATGGCCGAAAACATTTTGGCCCATGTTATTGCAGTGTGTTTTTGTGGGGAAAGCCCAGGAAGCGTTTTCTTCTTTGTCAGTCGAAGAATCTCTTGATTATGAGCAAGTGAAGGTATCCGTTCTCAGAGTGAATGAACTGGTTCCCGAGGCTTATCGGCAGAAATTTCGTAATCTTCGGAAAACCGATGAGGCTTACGTTGAGTTCATTCGGGAGAAGGAGTCAATGTTTGATCGTTGGTGTGCTTCGATGAAAGTGAAAACTTTTGAAGAGCTCCGTGAAATGATTATTTTAGAAGAATTTAAAAACTGCTTACCAGAACGCGTTGTAAATGAGCAAAAAGTTCTGAAATGTTCCGCTGCTGCTGCATTAGCAGATGAATATGTGCTTACACATAAGAACGTGTTTAGCATTGCACAGAAATTTTCATCGGTTAGCAACAGTTATTCTCGGTCTTCTCAGCGTAATTTTGAACGCCCTCTGCCTGTTGATAAAGTGGCGGTGAGTTCTGATAAGTCTGTGTCCTCACCTGTTTGTTTTTATTGTAAGAAACGAGTACAATGTGCTTAAAAAAAGTGTTAAACCAGTAGGTTTCATGATGACGTCCTCCCCACAGGTGGAAGGACTGGAGTTGTTGGCTTCTGGAGCTGTGTGAGCTTCTCGTCATGTGTGATGACGAGGGGTATGTGCCGTTCATAATGGACGGATTTGTATCTTTGGCAGGTAATCCTAGCTTACACAAACCAGTCAAGATGCTTCGTGATACAGGCGCTGCGCAGAGTTTTATTCTAGAAGGAATATTGCCGTTGTCTGATGAGAGCTCAATTGGTTGAAGCGTCTTGGTACAGGGTTTTGAAATGGGCTTTGTGAACGTGCCTTTGCACGAGATTGAAATTGAGTCGTCCCTTGTTGTTGGTCATGTTGTTGTTGGAGTGCGACCGTGTCTTCCCGTTCCAGATGTCACATTTATTTTAGGGAATGACTTAGCGGGAGGAAAGGTTTTTGCCAGCCCTGAGGTAATTGATGTTCCTTTTCCCTGTTCTACTCCTGATGCATTGGCTCAGAAATACCTTGAGGTTTTTCCTTCGTGTGCTGTTACTCGCGTTATGAGACTGAAAGATAAAAGTCCTAGTAAGTCAGAAAATGAGTGGAATTTTAATTTGAGTAATACGTTCCTCTCTAATTCAGATTTTGGTGAGGTTAAGTGTTCAAACTCTATTGATGGTTCAAGCATCACCGTAAATAAACGAGATGAACAAACATCTTATGGGGCTCGATAAATTGTCTTTGTCCCGCAAGGAAAGATGAGAAAATGTCATCCCTCTTTGAAGCTGTTGTCCCTGATGAGCAACTTGAACATGTATCACAAGGATATTTTGTTGAAGATGGTGTGTTGATGAGGGAGTGGAGACCACCGACTGCATCTGCTGATGATGAGTGGCAAATCGTTAAGCAGATAATAGTTCCCTCCTCATATCGCTCTGAAATTTTGAGTCTCGCGCATGATAGCCCGTTTGTCGGTCATTTAGGAGTGAATAAAACATATGATCGTGTACTCCGACATTTTTTCTGGCCTGGCTTGAAAAACGATGTGGCAAGTTATTGCCGAAGCTGTCATGTATGCCAAATGACCGGAAACTCGAACCAGAATATTTCACCTGCTCCGTTACATCCAATTCCAGCTATTGGTGAACCATTTGAGCGTGTGATGATTGACTGTGTCGGTCCTTTGCCTCGTACGAAGTCTGGAAACCAGTATTTGCTTACCATAATGTGCACGTCAACGCGTTTTCCAGAGGCGATTCCTCTGCGTAAAATTACTGCATCAGTGATTGTAAAATCGCTTATCAAATTTTTCTCACTGTTTGGCCTTCCGCGTACTATTCAATCGGACCAAGGTACGAATTTTATGTGACGTGTGTTTAAGCAGGCTCTGGATCAGTTGCACATCCAACACTGCACGTCAAGCTGTTACCATCCAGAAAGCCAGGGAGCACTCGAAAGGTTCCACCAGACTTTGAAATCAATGCTGCGTGCATTTTGTCTGGAGTTTCAAAAAGATTGGGACAAAGGAGTGCCTATGGTAATGTTTGCAGTGAGGGAGGTAGTGCAGGAGTCATTGGGCTTTAGTCCGGCCGAGTAAGGTTCGGGCACACTGTCCGTGAAGCTGATTAAAGATCATTGGACTTGTGACACGAGTCCAAACAACATCCTCGACTATGTTTCAGAGTTTCGTTTTAAGTTGCATGTGAGTTGGCAAAAGAGAATTTGGAGATAGCACAACAACGAATGAAAAAGCGTTTCGATCGCCGTGCTAGACTTCGTAGCTTCGCTCCTGGTGATAAGGTGTTAGTGCTGATGCCAGTTGCAGGCTCGTTATTATGGTCCCTAACAGGTGAAAGAAAAGGTGAGTTAACTTGATTGTTATTTTGACATCAGACAGAAGGAAAAAAACTTGTCTATGCCATATTAACATGCTTAAGCCGTACTTTGAGAGACTGCCAGATTCGTCTAAAAGGAAGTTGGCTGTGTTAACGGTTTCACCCACAGACTCTCCGGGGACCAGAGGACAGGCGCTGTCCAGTGATAAACTACCTGAAGTTGGGGCGCTGTCCAGTCCTGAACTTTTGACCCGCCCATTGTGTTCTACTGTTTCTGACAGCGCTGTTGTTCCATCAACTTTTGAGGATGATGTCGAGTTTCCTTCTACCGAACTGGTTGCGGGAAGATTGAAAAATTCCGAAATGATTCAAACTCTGGACTCGCAACTCTGGACCCATTTGACCGTTACCGAACAAACTGACGTGACTAATATTATTCGGACGTACATTAATTTGTTTTCTGATGTTCCTTCTCGTACTTTGTTAATAGAGCATGATATCGATGTTGGCGATTCATTGCCCATTAAACAGCACGCATATCAGGTTAGTCCTGAGAAGCGAACTCAGTTGCGAAACGAGGTGACCTTCATGCTCAAAAATGACATCGCAGAGCAAAGCTTTAGTTCTTGGAGCTCACCCTGTTTGCTGGTTAAAAAGCCTGACAGTATGTTTCGTTTTTGTACTGATTTTAGACGCGTTAATGCTGTGACAAAACCAGATAGTTATCCATTGCCTCGTATGGAAGATTGCGTGGATCATGTTGGAAATGCTGTTTTCGTTACCAAAATCGATCTGCTTAAGGGTTACTGGCAGGTGCCTTTGTCAGATCGCGCAAATGGTATTAGTGTGTTTGTAACACCAGATCATTTCCTTCATTATACAGTGATGGCTTTCGGTTTACAAAACGCACCGGCAACCTTTCAAAGGTTGGTAAATCATGTTATCGAAGGCATGCACAATGCTGAAGCGTATTTGGATGACTTGGTCATTTACAGCGCGTCTTGGTCAGAATGGTAATGGTAATGGACTGCATTTATATAGCACTTTCACAGACCCAATGGCCACCAAAGCGCTTTACATGTTGCCTCACATTCACCCATTCACTCACTCATTCATACACCGACGGCGGTGTCAGCCATGCAAGGCGCCATCCAGCTCGTCGGGAGCAGACAAGTCAGAAACAACCATGAGAAGATTCTCAGGCTGGGCGGGCGAGACGTGAACTGACTCTGGAAGGGTGGTTTCCTCTTCGTGGATGTTGCAGAGCCCAACGGTGAATGGCGACCCATTATGCCAAAGCACCTACTCAACATACTCCGCAAAGTTCTCTCGAGGTCCCACACCGGGCAGGCGTGCCTTCGTCTCTGCATTGAGGCCAGTATGGAAGAAAACACTCAATCAGCGATCGGGGAAGGAGCTAAGGCACGCCAGGTCGAGATAAGCCGTGGTGTGGGCCTCGAGAGATTGCTGGCCTTGTTCCAGCAAAATCAGCAGCATCGTAGCATTCATCGTTGTTTTGGGTCTGTCGTTCTGTCACGGGCTGGTTGAAGCAGGCACGGAAGCTGGATCACAATTACAGCAGTCTTTATTTACACAAACTAGATACGCACGGACAAGATTCAAAGTGAACAGGAACAGAAACAACCACGCATATAGTAACAACAACAGACAAGGAACAGACTGAAACACAGGACTTAAATACACAGGGAACAGATAGGGAAACAAGACACGGCTGGGGCAAATGAACTGATAATGACAGGTAGACAGGTGATAGAACTAAACACTAACGATGAGCGGGAAAACTAGGACACAGGACTAAACGAATTGCACAATGATGGGGGAAACACAGGACATACATGTAACAAGATGATCTTATTTTATATTTTGATTATGCATTTATTCTATTAATTCATCAAAATTATTAATTCATTAAAGATTTAGTGAGGACCTCCATTAAAGTGAGCAGTCTCTCTTCCCTAGCTGCTGCCTCTCTTCTCATCCCTCATCTCCTTTCTTGCTCTAAATTCTTTTTCTGTCCTCCTGGCTTCTTCCTCTCTCTCTTCTCTCTTCCTCTTTTCATCTCTCTCTCTCTCTTCAAACTCTTTCTCTTCTTTCCTCTCTCAGCTTGGCCTCCCTTTCCTCCATCTCTCTCAAATAGGATAGAAGTTCGCTCTGTCCTGACCCTTTCCTTCTTTTCGTGCCTCCACAGTTAGAAGGACCAACAACAGAGGGAGAGGAACCAACAGCTTCATCCTGGTCACCAGACTGTATTAACACTGGTGGGGTGATGGATGGCTTAGAGCCTAATGCAGCATCCATCACCCCATACTTTCAGGATGCGGCTGTCTGTTCTGACCCCTGACTGTGGACATTTAAGATCCTATAACATTTGAAAAGACTCACAATTACTTACATTTTATTTAACTAATTATTCATATTTATGGAAAAAATAGAAGACAACATGCAACATCACATTTACTTACTTTATATTTTTGCTTCAGATTTTCCCACTTTTTTGTAACCCATGCTGCTTTAACTTGGCAGTGAGCTGGTTTTCATGGATGAAGGCTCTTATGGACCCAAAAGTTATTCACAACAATATCAATGAAATTCTTCTAATTTATTAAAGCAAACACAAAACATGTGTTACCAGTATCACTTGTGGACTTTCTGTCCAATGTTAATAAAACAGACATTACATGAGAGTGTGTAGAGCTCCATAATGCTCACACTGCCCAATTTCGGGTTAACAAAAATAGAAAGGAAAAAAAATAAGTAAACAAATTATCCATAAGATTTCTCCAACTGAGCACACTTTTGGACTAAAAACCAAGAGGAACATTGTACAGGAGTTGTACAGTGGATGCATATTAAATTACAACAAAATTACTGCCACTATAAGATTTTTATAACAAAGCAGAGGGATAGACTTTGGGAAAGACTTCCTACATCCTCCGATCACTTTTTACTCAATATAACAGCAAATCTAAATATATAAGCCTATGACACATAACAAATATACTAAAATACCACAGTTACTACCAGTGGCGCAGATATGATTTTTTAACTGGGGGTACCAAGCTGTCAGCAAATGATTTAAACTCAATTCGTTATTTTGCGTAATTTGGGCTTTAACTAGTGCTCAAGTAGTTACTTTGCGTAATTTGGGCTAATGATTTGCACTAAAAAGCCATTGGGGGATTCTTATTTGAAATCATGGATAAACAACCATGAACAAAGGTAAACAAAGGCCTAATCACCACTGATCACCACTAGCAATGCATGATCAGACTGTTATTTGACTAGTATGCCAATCACCCACCAAAACTTCATGTCTTCAGCAAAGTATTTTTTGTGGCTGCCCTCCTGCAGATCCTCACTTGACTGACTAGGCCTAGGGCCTGTCTTACTGTCATCAGAAATTGCCTGCAGGCCAGGAGGACAACATTTTAAATCTTATAATTTCAGTTAACCCTCTATACCTCTATAGAATTTCACAACAATGTGAAATACAACATATTCCTTAGAATTAATGGCTAAAACTACTATTTCAAAAATGTCTAAGAATGACTCAATTTTAAATTTAAGTGTTAATTACAAGTTTGTTGCAATTTATAGAAATATCTTTCAAATGATGTATGACATATTAAGAAATGTTTTCCATAGCCCATAATTTAAGAATCTATATCCTCCGTTGCTCCAGTCCGTACAATAAAAAAACATGATTTCCTGCTATAAGAGGATGTCAAAAGTTTATGTAGGCCTTTATTTGTTGTTTGCATAAACCTTGCACCACACAAATTTACTTATTATAATTATTTTTATAGTGGCTTACACGACAGTGAACATACCTCAGTCAATTTATACAGTACAATGGGTTAAATGATAAGATAAAACATTATTTCCTGACGACGATAAATTGTTTGATTTATCCAACCATTCTTTTTGTGTTCATTCATTATTTGCCTCTGTCCTCTCACCTAAATGCATAGTTATGGTCTCCACATTTGCCTTCTTGCCATTATTGTCAGACTAGCTATTCCCCTTAACAAATCTAATCTGCCACATCTGGGAAAGTCAACAGGCATAGGATACTTTCATTGTTTGGTTTTTGAAAAAACGAGGTGATTGTTTTTTGTCTCTTCATTGCCTTTATGTGGCATTTATACAGTCGATTTTTTTCAGTTCAGAAAATCACCGACTCAGCTCAGTCATAGATGGTATATGATAACTATGGCTACCGGTCCGCTCCTACAGGCACGATTGAGGCAGCTACCAGCTCCTCATAGGACCCCGGCGACGTCACTCAGGAGTCGTAGCACACACACACAGAGAGAGAGAGAGTGTAAACGTCGGTGGCATGATGGCATTGTGTGTTTATTGACAACAGAACAGCGTGTAGTGAGAACGTGGGTACAAACAAAGTAATGGTGACCGGTGTAGATTATTATTGTGTGTCAGCCTGCGTCTGCTCCGACCCGATTCAGAAGCAGTGGCGGGTCGGGACACTACTTTGGCTAATGTACATAGCGAAAACACTGGTTAATCCTCTGTTTTACCGATTTTTGTCGCCTTTCGTAGGGATAGTGAGGGCGGGGGACGGATCGGGTCACTATGAATCTGGGGGGGTCATGTCCCCCCCGTCCCTAGTGCCATCTGCGCCCCTGGTTACTACAGCATCTAAAAAAGCATAAAAATGTCAATGACCGCTACTTACTCAAAACCTTTGATAGCTGTGTTTCTTTTCCCTGTGAAAAGGGCGTTGTTGGCAATGTGCCAGTTGATGAGGCTCTAAGTGTCTACATCGGACCCCACAAGATAAACACGGTACTCGTTTTGCACAACATAAAACCATTAATATTACAAGATAAAATACACTGTAAACCCTAATAAGTTGAGACTACTCAAATAAATTGAGGAAAGTGGTTGCGTAAGTTTTTTGCTTTTTTATTGCTTGAAAAAACAAAAGACAAATCTTATTACATTTCAAAGAAGTCCAAATAGCAGCAAACAGTATAGATAAACACCATAAACCAGAGGTACTCAACAGGCGGCCCGCGGGCCGCATTCGGCCCATCGGCATTAATTTAATGGCCCGCGTCATGCAAAACATGAATGCACTTTTTTTAATAATTTGAGCTCAGAGGTTGCGCAAATATTAGACAGTGTGACTTATATGTAGCCTATGTATACCGCGGACGCTTTGGATAATCCGTGGGTCGATTAATAAAAAATAACATTCATCATCGTCATTGTGATGTGTGTGGAATGTTTAATGGGACTTTAGACTATATAGCTAGCTACTTGATATCTCCGAAATGTACCATTAACTTGCTAAGCACAACAAATAGCGAAACAAGCTGTAAAGCTGTCAGGCAACTTTTGTGTGCGCGCTACGCAGAGCTCGTGCATTCAGAGCTGCGCATTTTCACTTGCGTAATTGAAATATTACACTTTAATTATTTATAGCTCATAACTTAATAAAACAAGCTGTGTTACTATATGACAAATGATTACCTCAAATGTTGATGTATGTGTGATGTAGCCTACTTTAGGCTTGCTGAATTAAATACATAGCCTACACATCTCTCATTTTTGATCACTTGCCAGCAATTATAGGCTACTCCTCCGTGTGCCATAGGTTTCCGACCCCTGGCATAGGCTATTAAAGAAGTGTAATTTTGCCAAAGATGCAGCCTACTCCGCTGTAATAGCCTATGTTACTGTCACAGGTCGGGGTGAGCGCCAGCGGGCCGCCCACCCCTAAACTGAAACACCGCCCCGAGGAGCAGACCGTGGAAACACATGAGGCAGACAGGAAGTTAAAATAAGTCAAAATGTTTCTTTATTGGATTATAAAAAGTTTTAAAAGTCGGCGCCGTGGTTCTTCTTTCCTGGCGACAGAGACTGAACAGCAGAGGATCAGTAACAGCTCTTAGCTTCTCATTCGCTCACCGGCTCAGTGATTCTTCATTCCTGGCGACAGAGACTGAACAGAGGATCAGTAACAGCTCTTAGCTTCTCATTCGCTCACCGGCTCAGTGATTCTTCATTCCGGCTCAATGGTTCCTCCAGCTCTGAACATCAGTGGGTCAGTAACAGCTCATAGCTTCACATTCGCTCTCCGGCTCAATGGTTCCTCCAGCTCTGAACATCAGAGGGTCAGTAACAGCTCACAGCTTCACATTCGCTCACCGGCTCAATGGTTCCTCCAGCTCTGAACATCAGAGGGTCAGTAACAGCTCATAGCTTCTCATTCGATCACCGGCTCAGTGATTCTTCATTCCTGGCAACAGAGACTGAACAACAGAGGATCAGCAACAGCTCTTAGCTTCTCATTCGCTCACCGGCTCAATGGTTCCTCCAGCTCTGAACATCAGAGGGTCAGTAACAGCTCATAGCTTCACATTCGCTCACCGGCTCAATGGTTCCTCCAGCTCTGAACATCAGAGGGTCAGTAACAGCTCATAGCTTCACATTCGCTCACCGGCTCAATGGTTCTTCATTCCTGGCGACAGAGACTGAACAGCAGAGGATCAGCAACAGCTCTTAGCTTCTCATTCGCTCACCGGCTCAATGGTTCCTCCAGCTCTGAACATCAGAGGGTCAGTAACAGCTCATAGCTTCTCATTCGCTCACCGGCTCAGTGATTCTTCATTCCTGGCGACAGAGACTGGACAGCAGAGGATCAGTAACAGCTGGGACTATGAGTGGAAGTAGAATTTAGAATTTCCCGCACGCGTGCAATCAGTAAAACACTCGAGACTTCAAACGTGCTTGTTTCCACACTAGACACTGCAATCCACAATACCTCCCAGTGAATTAAGCCTCCACTCATATCTCCGCCGGGATCCTTCGTGCCGCTGGCTTGGGGTTCTCCAGACTGTATGAGGAATAAACATACCTCAAGTTCTCTTCTTTCGCGGCTTCCCTCCGCTGCCTTTCTGTGCCTCTCTCTCTGTGTCTTTGCCCCCTCCTCCACACCAAGATGCCTTTTTATATCCCTTATTGAGCCGCGTGTCCCAATCGCTGATTGTCTCCCTCACTCGTCGCAGCTGTCGCTCATTTCCTCCTCCATTATCCCGCGTTCGGCCATTACAGGTAAAACCGGAACCGGCCCGGTGTTACACCGGAAGTGGGAAAGTCGGTGTTCCTCCGACGGGGAAACGCCCCTCCTTAAAGAAAGGTTCCGCCTTGCCTCTTCGTCACCCCGTGACATTACGATATCATAGCGCTTAACACTGAGAATTTTAATTGTAATGTGATGATCGAGAATTTTTTTTGAGAATTTGCATAAATAAAATAAATGTTCCAATGACTCTATGTCTGCTTCACAAAAGGTGCACTCATTACAATCCAGATCTGTGTCTGAGGAACTCATTACAAGGATAAATATCATTAATAATTTTAAACTGAACCTCTTTTACCTTTGGAAAAAGTGGGAAAGTGAGAAATACTGTTCTAATTTGACCCACTTTTGGCGCTTTTCCACTACACAGTACCAGCTCGACTCGACTCAACTCGCCTTTGTTTGGTTTTCCACTGTGTAAAAGTTGTACCTGTACCTGCTTTCGGGTACTTTTTTTCGTATCACCTCCAGCGAGGTTCTAAGCAGGCTGAGGCGAGCTGAGGCAATACTAAAATGTGACGTGAAACACTGCAGACTGCTGATTGGTCAGAGAGAATCGTCACTATTCACCGCGTCATCATTGCACGCGCCACACAGAGCTATTTTTTTCAGCAGTATTTCGTTTTGCCCTCAGCCAGTCCTGAAACAACGTTTGTCTTCTTGTTGTGAAAAATAGTCACATCTCGAGGATCAAAAACAGCATACACTCAATTTCCTCCATTGTCCTGTGTGTGTGTGGGTAGCGGGTGTGTGTCGCGTAGTTCCTGTGGCGTCGCTATGACGACCAGGTACTATTGGGGAGGTACTATCTGTAATGGAAAACGGAGCGAAAAGCGAGCTGAGTCGAGGTGAGTCGAGTTGAGCTGATACTGGTAATGGAAAAGCGCCATTTGTCTTTAGGGAAATCAAATACAAGAGGTATCTTTCTAACTTTATAAGGTAAAGTCTCTATATTTACAAATGTTCTTAAAACTTTAATCTTACAGCCCTCCTCTGTAAAATTAAGACCAGAAATTATTAAACTCTTCAATCTTGGAACACAATGCACCTTTAACCAGCTGAACCAAACCACCAGGAACAGCTTTTAACAAAGCCACATATAGTTTCCAAGTACAAATAATATTATATTTTTCACAAAAATTGTCATTACTAAGGAAATTTCCTTCCCCATCCATAATGTGTACAATGGACCAGACACCTTTATCCATCCAGTCCTGAAAGAACACAGATTTCCTATTAATAAGGATAGACTTATTATTCCACAAAGAACAACTATGTGGGGAAAAATTGTTTGTATATCAGTTTCCAATACAATAATACCTGACTATGAAAAGATGACAATTTACACTTTAGTTTTGATGGCTCAAAGTCACACCTCAAAAGAAAATCAATGCCCCCAAAAGAATCAATGATTTTTGAAGAATGTTTATTCCTAAGGAAAGCTTGGAGCCACCTCAATTTAAGAGTGCCATTCATAACATCAAAATCAATAATATTCAAACCTCCCTCACTGATTGGCTTCACTACATCTGATTTTCTTGTGTAATGGTGTTTGTTTTCCAAATAAATTTATACTGAATTTGATTAATATCCTTTATCCACCTGTCAGAAATACCTAAAGAATATGCAGGATAAATCAGCCTAGAAAGTACCTCGGTTTTCTGTAATAAAATTCTGCCAACAATGGAAATATCCCTTTGTAACTGTCACGTTTTCTATGTGTTTAGTTATGTTCTGTGATCTTGTTTCCCCCCTGTCTTTGTGATTTTTGGTTTAGTCCTGTTAGTGTTTCCCGGTCTGTTTAATTAGTTATTCCCGTCACCTGTGTTCGGTTTATTATCCTATTAGTCCCTGTTCATTTAAGCCTTGTGTTTTCCCTCTGTGTTTGTTGGTCGTCGTCGATGTAAGGTTGTGTGTTTTTGAAGTCCTGGAGTTTCCTTTGTTTCTGTCTGTTCCTGTAAGTTTAGTTTGTAAATAAATCAACTATACTTCAGTTCCTGTGTCCTCGTCTTCAGCATCCTGCACAAACCCTGACAGAACGACCAACCATTACAAAAAAAAGAAAAGAAAAGAAACGAAGATAAGCCAGAGGAGATGTCACCGGACGAAAAAGGTGAAACCAATTCACACACCTATCCTCTTTCAAGAGGAGCGCTCACTTGAAGAATATGCGGGTCTTTACTTAGATCTCTATGATGACATGTCGTTGGAGGAAGAGGAACTTACACAGAGTTTCTGGGGTGGACTGAAGGACCCACTAGCCCAAATAATTCTGGTGAAGGACCTAAAAATGTCCTTCTTGGAATTCGTTGATCACACGCTATGGGCGTGTGGATCAAACTACGTCATAGAAGATCTCCCACTCCAACCAGTTCCAAGCCCGCCAGAGCCAGTCTTCGAGCAAGAGCCAGAGCCAGTCTTCGAGCAAGAGCCAGAGCCAGTCTTCGAGCAAGAGCCAGAGCCAGTCTTCGAGCAAGAGCCAGAGCCCATCGCCTGTTCGCCAGAACCGGAGCCAATCACCTGCCCGCCAGAGACTGAGCACACCACACGTGAGTCCACACGAGAAAACACAGCGCTGATTGTGATGTCTGCGGCGATTCTGTGTGTGTGGGCTACACGCACATCAGCTCTGGCCCATGAGTCCAGTCATGTGCTGGCCCCGTCCAGTTCCGAGTCCCATGATGTGCTGGCCCCGTCCAGTTCCGAGTCCCATGATGTGCTGGCCCCGTCCAGTTCCGAGTCCCATGATGTGCTGGCCCCGTCCAGTTCCGAGTCCCATGATGTGCTGGTCCCGTCCAGTCCTGCGCCAGAGCCCGTCCGATCCTGCGCCAGAGCCCGTCCGATCCTGCGCCAGAGCCCGTCCGATCCTGCGCCAGAGCCCGTCCGATCCTGCGCCAGAGCCCGTCCGATCCTGCGCCAGAGCCCGTCCGATCCTGCGCCAGAGCCCGTTGATCCTGCGCCAGAGCCCGTTGATCCTGCGCCAGAGCCCGTTGATCCTGCGCCAGAGCCCGTTGATCCTGCGCCAGAGCCCGTTGATCCTGCGCCAGAGCCCACTGATCCTGCGCCAGAGCCCACTGATCCTGCGCCAGAGCCCACTGATCCTGCACCAGAGCCCACTGATCCTGCACCAGAGCCCACTGATCCACCGCTGGTCCTGCCCAGCCCAAGACCCTCGTTGCTGCCGGATCCCCCCTTTCCTGTCAATTTCCCCATTAAAATTTTGGGGGGGCGCCCACCCGAAGGGTCCTCACCGCCATGGCCACCCGAAGGGTCCTCACCGCCATGGCCACCCGAAGGGTCCTCACCGCCATGGCCACCCGAAGGGTCAGCTCGACCATGGACGCCCGAGGGTCCGACAGCTCCGCCCTGGACGCCCGAGGGTCCGACAGCTCCGCCCTGGACGCCCGAGGGTCCGACAGCTCCGCCCTGGACGCCCGAGGGTCCGACAGCTCCGCCCTGGACGCCCGAGGGTCCCACAGCTCCGCCCTGGACGCCCGAGGGTCCCACAGCTCCGCCCTGGACGCCCGAGGGTCCCACAGCTCCGCCCTGGACGCCCGAGGGTCCCACAGCTCCGCCCTGGTCACGCCCACAGCTTGCTCCGTCGTGGCCACGCCCACAACCGGCTCCGCAGTGGCCACGCCCACAGTCTGCTCCGTCACGGCCACGCCCACAGCCTGCTCCGCCCTGGCCACGCCCACAGCCTGCTCCGCCATGGCCACGTCCACAGCCTGTTCCACCCCGGTTCCCCGAGCTACCAGCTCCGCCCTGGAGGCTTCCCATCCCTGCACCACCATGCCCTCGTCAGCCTCCAGGGCGCCCACCCTCCCACCCCTTTGGATGTTATACGGCGCGAGGACGCGCCTTCGGGGAGGGGGAGGTTCTGTCACGTTTTCTATGTGTTTAGTTATGTTCTGTGATCTTGTTTCCCCCCTGTCTTTGTGATTTTTGGTTTAGTCCTGTTAGTGTTTCCCGGTCTGTTTAATTAGTTATTCCCGTCACCTGTGTTCGGTTTATTATCCTATTAGTCCCTGTTCATTTAAGCCTTGTGTTTTCCCTCTGTGTTTGTTGGTCGTCGTCGATGTAAGGTTGTGTGTTTTTGAAGTCCTGGAGTTTCCTTTGTTTCTGTCTGTTCCTGTAAGTTTAGTTTGTAAATAAATCAACTATACTTCAGTTCCCGTGTCCTCATCTTCAGCATCCTGCACAAACCCTGACAGTAACCACACATTTAACATATTTTGACTTTTTGTTATATTGTCAGCCAAATTCATTTTTTCTCTAGTTTTAATGTCTTTAGTAATAACAATACCTAAATATTTTACCTCATTTTTTAAATGGAATATTAAACAATTGAGATTCAGTCCAATTATGCACTGCCGTCAACTTTGATGGCAACTTTTCCAAGCTTTGGAAAAATGTGACACTAAATTAATGGCAGCTAGGATCTGCTCTGCATCTCTAAGAAACAGAGTAGTATCGTCTGCTAGTTGACTTATTAATAGGTGACTCCCCAAAACATTCAAGGGCCAAATATCTTTACTATTTTTCACATAAATTGCCAAAAGTTCAGCTATTAAATTAAACAAATACAGACTTGTTGGATCTCCTTGTCTAATACCTCTGTTGATGTTAAAACGCTTAGAAGTCCCACATGGAAGCGATACAGAACTATTAATATCTTTATACAACATCTCTATCAATTTAACAAATTTATAATCAAATCCAAAACACTTCAGTGCATGTAAAATGAATTTATGTTTTACAGTATCGAATGCCTTATAGAACTCAAGAAACAAAACAAACCCATCATCCTTAATCAAATGTGCATAATCAATTAAATCCAAAATAAGTCTAATTTTTTGTGTATTAACCTTCCTTTAATAAAACCAGATTGGGTTTCACTTATAACTTGACTCAGCCTCAACTTTAGCCTGTTTGCAATAGCAGATGTAAGGATTTTATAATCAACATTGAGTGGTATTCGGTCTCAGATTATCAATAATTATTTTGTCTTTGCCTGACTTTGGGATAAGAATGATCAACCCATGTTTCATAGTTGGAAGTAAATAGTTTGGTTCAAAACATTCCTTTAAAGCTTTAAACAACAAATCTTTTATATCTTCCCAGAAGAATTTGTAAAAATTTGTAGTCAGACCATCCTGACCAGGAGATTTACCTAAAGGCATTTTTTTAATAACATAATGGATTTCCTCCAATCTCAGGTCTACATCACAGCTTTCTTTAAATTCAGTATCAATCTGTGGAATAAAATCTTTTATCTTTTTTTAGAAATTCTTGACCATTTTTGTCAGAATACGAAGAAGAATAAATATCACTATAAAATTAGTATACTTCCTCGGATATTAATTTGGGGTCTGTGATTACCTTCTAATTAATAATCAAACTATGAACAGCATTGCTTTTCTGTCTCCTCTTTTCTAACTGACAAAAATATGCTGTATTCTTCTCTCCTTCCTCCAACCATTTTGCACGAGACCTTACAAAAGCTCATTGTGCTTTCATTAAATACATATTATATTACAATTTAGCTTGAAGAGAGAGTAATTTATCAACATCTTCTTGAGTCATTTCCTGTGTATTACAACAGATATTAATTTCTTGAATTAAACTTAACTCCCTTTGCTTCTGTTCTTTGTTTTTTTTTTTGTTTACCAAATCGAATTCAAACTTCCCTTGTTTTGAATTTAAAATACTCCTGTAGCGAAGGACGGCCGAGGGACGTGAGAGAACGGCGCGAGGCCGGTGGTGCGATTGCTAATGAGCAGCACCTGTGAAGCACACCGGTCTCGCATCTCTCACGTCCCTCGGCCGTCCTTCGCCACAACTCCCATTTATTCCCATTAGAAGTTTAGGTGAGGTCATCTTTAATCTCAATAATCAAATTTCTTACTTGACTACAATAAACTTTATCCTTTAAAAGTTCTGCATTAAACTTTCAGTAGTCTTTTTTAAAGGTATGTTTTATTGTTGGCGTCAAAATTAACGAAATAAGGCAATGATCTGTCAATGGTGCGGCAGAAATAGAAAAATGTTAGTGACAAACTCAAAATGTTCCTCAGGAATAAGTCAAAAGTCTATCCGTGACTTAGAGGATCCATTAGGTTTGACCCAGGAAAACTTGAGTCTCATTAGGATGCTTTAACCTCCAGATGTCATTAAGGGAATTTGACTGGTAAAACTCCTGAATAATGTTATTAAAATGGTGACTTGTATAACTAGAAGGAGATCTGTCCAGCCACTCATCTGGTGCTAAATCACCTCCAATTAGTACAAAATTTGTATGAAATTTCGATTTAAGCTGTGTGACCACATCTGAAATATTAGAAAATAAAATCTTGTTTTGCCCACTACTATTATAACCATAAACTTTAACTAAAATAAGAAAAGTACCTTCACTATTAACCACAGCAGCAAGCCAATGACCATGACCATCAGACTGAGAATTCATAACCTTCCCAGGGCAATTGTTAAGGCATATGGCGACACCTGCTGATCGATTAAAGCCATGACTAAACAAAATTGTCTCTTCCCACTGCAACTTCCAAAAAGCAGCATCTTCTTCAGTAGAGTGAGTCTCTTGTAGAAAAACAAAGTGTGACTTCTGCCCCTTGCAAAACAAAAATATACCTTGCATTTAACGAACAAAAAGATAGACGAGATTTCAATGAGAACATACGCCCACTGGAACTCACAGTGAACGGATCGAGAGTGTCAATAAGCTATTGACAATGAGATCAGAAAAATAAAAGTGCAACACTTACAAAAAAAGGCTCTAAAAAACAACACATTTCCCATTTTCCAAGACTTCGTCATCAAGCAAAACTTTTGCTTCCCTTAATTGAAAGCAAAGGGAGTACGAAAGTATGCCACTTTCTTCAGCTCGCACTTGTTTAATGCGTGGCCAAAGTACTCCCCTACCCTCTCTGTCTTCTTTGTTTAAGTCCTCAGTGAAATGAATGCCTGGCTCCTTGCACATGGTTGACCCCTTTGACAGTGTCCAGATTTGGTCTCTGTAGATTCGCTTTGAAAACTGAATGATGATCTGGCGCGTGCGATTTCCTTCTCTTCTGCCAATACGATGAATCGTGTCAACTACCTCTTCCATTTCCCAGGGCACACCAGGAGTAATCTTGGCCAGCAGGGTAATCACCTCCTGTCTGATGTTTTGACGAGCCTTTGATGCGTAAGTTCCAACGCCTTTTGTAGCGATCCAATTCTCCTACCCTTGACCTCAGCTCTTTATTTTCTTTTTTAAGATCAGAAAGTTCCAGCTTCCTTCTGCTTGTGAGCTTTCATCTCTACCTTAACCTCAGAAATGGCGTTACAATTCTCTTCCATTTTTTTGGACAACTCCTCCAGCTTTTTCTCCTGCTTGTCAAATCTTCTGCCGAGGGAGTAATTTGCCTCGAGTATATCCACATTAGAGATATCTTCCACCTGATCAGGCCGCACTTTCTTCATTATGTGCACTTTGCTGGGAGTAACATTCTCAGCACTGCATTCCTCCAGGACACGCTTGTTAGTTTCAGCACAAGCCTCCATCGCGTCATTGTAATCATGATCATCTCTGTTACTGATAACGATCTTCTCTTCAGAGTTTCGTGCTCTACTTGTCATCTTTAGATGAAAATAATAAACCTCTATCAAACAGTTTGGGAAAAGTCTAAAAATAAGAAAAAAACTTTGAGACTTTGCTAGTGGTTAAACTATGCTGCTATCTAGTACGCCATCTTGGCTGGGCAGTTCCCATTCATTCGAATGTAATAACCAGGTTGCGTAAGTAAAATTGAGTAATGGGAAAATTGACAACTCAATTCAATTGAGTTGACCTAATGTTGGTCTCTTCATTGAATTAACTTAAATGTTCAAGTACAGATAACTTAAATGTTATCACTTGTTTTAATGATTTATAAATGATTTAATACAAGTATTGTTTTTCCATAAACTGCTTTATTAGGTTTATACATTAGTAGTTAATAGGATTCGGCATGTGTCAAAATGATTTATGACCCTATGATTGACAGGTGGGCGGGGCTAACCTTTGACCTTCCGGGGTTTTCCGGAGGTCCCTTTGATGTAGGGATTAACCTTTGACCTATCGATCAATCAAGTTGACAGGTGGGTGGGGTAACCTTTGACCTTCCGTGGTCCTCCGGAGGTCCTTTGATGTAGGGATTAACCTTTGACCTATCGATCGATCAAGTTGACAGTTGTCTTTGCCCTATTGACCTTTGTATTATACGTCAAGTTGCCAGTTGTTAGGGTTGATCTGGGTTTGACAGTTGTCTTTGATCCGGATTATGATGGATGATTTTGCCATTTAGTTTTACCCCATTGATTTTGGCCTATTGACCCCAGGGGGAAATAACTTCTTGCTGTGGGAAATTCCCTCCATGCCAGCCGTGCCGGGGTTAGTGAGAAAATAATTTTTCTAATGTCGCATATAGATTAGAGTTATCTTTTCAAAACAAAAATAAAATCATCTTACCGTTTCAGAGTTGAGGATCTTTTGAAAAAGTTGAAAAGAGTTCCTCTTTTGGAAAGAGTGCCTTTTGCATCTGACAGTCTCTGAGCTAAGTGTGTGTGTGTGTGTGTGTGTGTGTGTGTGTGTTACATGATACCCTCCGCATTCCTGAACGCATCAGCGAGAAAAAGAGTTTTAATGCTACATATCTCACACTAGATTTGAAAAGCATGCTGCTCCTTTAAAATGGTTATAAAATGTACATTTAGTCATTTACAAATATTTTTCATACTAACTAAAGTTGAAAAAGCATTGATCTTTAAAAGTATATGAAATGGTTATAAAATGTACATTTAGTCATTTACAAATATCTTACACTAAAGTTGAAAAACATGTAGCCTACATTTACAAATATAATATTTTTCATACTAACTAAAGTTGAAAAATCATACTGTTCTTTAAAAGTATATAAATGAAATGTACATTTAGTCATTCACAAATATCTTACACTAAAGTTGAAACACATTCTGTTCTTTAAAAAGTATATAAATGATTATAAAAAATCTTTTAAAAACAAAAAATAAAATCATCTTACTGTTTCAGAGAATTGGGTTAAAGTTGAAAAGTTCCTTGAGTGATTCCCTCTCACACCCCTTGCATTTGACAGTCTCTGATTCAGAGGGGAGGGGTGAGTGTTCAGTGTTCAGGATGTGACACTGAGGATGTTTTTCTAGAATTTATTTCAAAGTATAATCTTAAAAGTTTAAATTAAATCTTTTATAATGAAAAGATTGTTTAAATTATATCTTTAAAGTTTTAATACAGTCATATCTTCTATTTATCTTTTGAAGATTACTGTAATGATTTTATTTAACGGTGACCTAAAGTATAATTTTTATTAATATAGCCATAATGATTTTTGTACTGTAACAGCATATTCTACCCCGTACACCTAAACACGACCATCACAGAAAACAGCAATTTTACATTGTTTTTACATACTGTTTTGCACTCACAGTTCCATAAATTAACTAATCTCCATATTTAAATTAAATGATTATAAATATAGAATAATAACAAGTATGTTACTAAAATGAATTCAAACAATTTAAACATAGTTTTAGCTAAATGAATTTTATATAAAAAAGTATATAAATATAAAAATACCTTACATTTTCATAGTGCCGAAGATGTAGTTCTTTATGCAATGATAAAAACAGTCCAAAGTCATAAACAAAGCCCTCCTGGTTCCTTCAGTGATAAACTACAGGGTGAAATGAAGCTTCACACCCTCACAGAGACGAGAGGAGTTACAGGACAGATGAACCTCTGGGATGTGCCAATGTCATCGCATATGTAAAGTTAGTCTGCTTTCCAAAGTTTTATTCATACTAAATTCATTTAAAAGCATAATATTAAAAGTTTAAATTAGATCTTTTAAAATTAAAAGACTGTTTAAATCAAAGCTTTAACGTTTTATTAAAATTGTATCTTCTATTTATCTTCTTAGAAGACTTATGTATGATATAAATGATTTTACATAAATTTAACCTAAGGTATTATTTTTACTAAACAGTTTAAAGCAATTTTAAAATTGTAAAGCAAAAACTGTACTTTGGTATCTTAGATCTTATACAAAAATATTTCAAACAGTATTTTTTTTGTCCATCCACATGAAACATGTTGTCAAAGTTTGTCACAATGTGTTTTGTTATGTTTTGTAGTTGTTGTTTTTAAGAAATCCCAGGACTCTACATTGCTCTTGTTTAGATTAAGTATTAGATTAATACAGAAAACCACTGTATATTTTCAGAGAGGCGATGTGCCTCTGCGGTCCAACACGCAGCAATTTTACTCATCTTAATTCAAAGCATGATCTTACTTTTTCTACGGTAGCTATGATCTATTGCACGTATAAGGTGTATATCATTTTTTATTTTTTATTGTATCTCCCGAACTATCCTTAATCAGTGTGGAAACATACAGGGTGAAACCCTTTACTGAGAATATACTATCGGTTATCTACTCAAAATATATATGTAGAACTTTAAAATGTTAGCATTTGTTGATGCGACAGTTTGTCTGTAGGCTGCATGAACAGCCTTTGGGAGAGCTGATGATACTATATAGCAGGAAACATGCCCTTTGACCTCCTCCATTTTGGAGGATTTAGTCCTTAAAGGTACGCTGTGAAGGAATTTCTCCCATCTAGCGGTGAAATTGTATTTTGCATTCAAACGAATAGTGCTCTCTAGCGCATCGCTTTTTCAAAAGCGTGTTGCAACTACGGTAACCGTTATGTGCCACGAAGCTACAGTACGACATGTCTTCCAATAGCACATCATCGAGTTTAACTATACATGTTCTACTGTTACGCTACCTATATAATAAATTAAACAATCAAGCAATGAAAAAAAGTGTGTCATTTAGACCATAACATTGACTTACCTGTCGAGAAGAAAGCAGGACTTTGGAGTCCCTTTCAAAGCTCTATCCACCGGGGAAAAGATAATATTTACCCTCGTTTTGAATTTGCCGGTCACGTTTCCTTTTAAATAAAATGTTTATGCTTTTTGGTTACGAGGATTGCATTATGAAGTACCGCGCAGTGCAGCCTTTCAAATTTGCCGGTGGAGTGACAACAAGCGCCTCTCACTGACCTCCTTGGGAGCTTCAGCTGGGTTCAGTCTCTGGTTCAGTCAGCCGGCTCTGAACGAAAACGCGTTGAGGTTGGCTAGTGCTTTTTGTCCCTCTCTGCTATTATAGTTTTTCAAGATGGCGGAACGACATGGCGGTCTCCATGGACTTACCCGTACCATGTAATTAAAGATAAGAAATTCTTCGCTTATGAGGATAAGTCAGATCATTGCCAGGGCTAATTTTACACCAATGAGATCATATTTATGAATAAAGACATCGATTTTAGCTAATAAAATACTTTTTAAAAAACTACTGTACCTTTAATTTCAGATGTGTAAATTACAAAACAGCATTTTTTAACCGAGTGAATCTACACGTGAGAGATCTTCAGAAGTCATAACTTCAGGGGTCAAGGGGTCTCCCGAGAATATTTAATTTCCCTTAAAAACCAAAGATTAAGTTTAACGACGCTAGTTTGCAACGTTCCCCCAAAAATCAAATACTGTATTAACCTTTTCAAAGGATAATCTAGCTTTAAAGTTAGAATAAAAAGTTAAAACCAAACATATCTTCATACCTGTTGTGTTCGGACGCAAGGCCATTAACTGGTTCTTTTGTTTTATACATTTACTTTGCTTATTTCTACAAATATCAGCCTGATAAATATGGAGTTATTACACGATGAACAAGATAATCATGCTACCAAATACGTCTGACACAATGTTTTTTTAAGAAAAAGCAATGTTTTAAAATACAACTAAACCATGATAACAGATGATTTTTTGACAGACCTAGAAATGCATGTTGATTACTAAGTTTCAGGCATAGTGCAATTGTGCAATGTTCGAGAAAGCTAATATTGGTGTAATCTTTTGTGCGGTCTCACCCACAACGCAAAACTCTGTGTTGGCTGATCCAGGCATAGCTTTACTAAAGGAAAATAATATCCAAGTCATTATCAAACTTTAATTAAACCATATTTTATTTATTATTATTATGGTTTCATGCTGATTTAAAGTTTTTGTTTGTTTGTTATTAACCTTTATTTTTTACATCCAGCACAAATTAAAGAGATGTATGAACTAATGATGTTCCCTGAACCCAAATAATCAGATAATGGAATGTTCACAAGCGACAGTTAGATATTCTCCCACTTAGTATGTGTGTAAATAGTTGTGCTTAAATGTTTGGTTTATTTTTACACAACAACATATTTTGTCACACCGTAGCAATATGTATATAACATATTTTGTCACACACTTGTAAAGACTATGGCCTACCTATCTTTATACAGGAATCACTCGTGTCCAAAACATCCATGTAAGATTCAAAAGACCAAATCACTAAGAAAAGAGGATTGAAAAGCATCGTTTATAATAAATACTAAAAAGTTCGCAAATGATGGTTTTATTACTATTCAGATAGCAGACGACACTGTTTCACATTTTGAATGTTAGACTGTATGTGTTTTAGGTAAAGACTTTGCTTTGAGAGCCGTCAACAGTGTTTATAGGAATAAATGACATTAATAATTTAAGCGATAGTATTTCTGTTTGATAACTAAATTGATACTTTGTTTAGTGCAACTTTCCCTCTATCTACGATGTGAAATCACACAAAGTATTAACGCAAAAACTAAGGGGGTGTTGTGTTACACTTAAACTATTACAGCAGAATCACAACTGACTATTGCGCTGAGATAGGCGTATTCATTAAAGCTCGAGGCTGTTAAACAAAGTCCCGCACTACGGTAAAACCTGCTGATAAAATTGCACAAAAGTAAATTCTAGAGGCCAACTTGCTAAAAAAGTAAATAGGCCTACGGCAAGAGCCATTTAAAACAAATACGGAAAAGCCACTTGCTACTAGTCGATTACGCCGTTTACATATTGTTTCTTTTTGTTTTAGTAGGCCTACAGTTTGCAAAAACTATAGTCTACGAGCGTGGTCAAACATTTAGGAATTTATGAAAAACATTATATCAAAAATTGAATTAAATTCTTCTATGCGACTGTTTAAGACTAAACCAATCAAATTTCTTTTAGAACATCTTTCTGCTATGTCTACGAAACATCATCATGAAAGATGAGTATTACTGTTTTTATGGTACCTATAAAACTATTATGCTTCAAACTCGTCTAATTATTGCACTTTTCACAGCACGGTAATAGATACACAGTTATGTTGTGTATGTCGCTAAACAACTGTTAAGCTAATGAATTACCGCTGATAAGCGGTATTTTTGCGTGTAAGGTGGGATGATTCATTTTTTATTCCGTTCACATCAATACTTTGACACCAGAGTTTTAGGTCTGATCCAGAAAACAGACGGTGAGCAGTAAGTTATGAAAACATGTATTAAGCAGTTTTTGGCCTCATCATCAAAATGTTTTAACATATCGTAAATTTCAATTGTTTGATAAATTATCTAACGATTATACCCAACTATCATCAGTTATATGTGAAACGAGCTCAGTCACATTAGAGTTGGATTCTTGTTTATATTGTACATTGTTATTGAACCGCATGTTTAACAGCTCTAGGGTTCTTAAATTGTTTACCGCGGTTTCATTTTGAACAACACTATCGTAACACTTATCGTATCGCCGGGTGTGATTGTAATGTTTTGGATGGTGTTTTTCTTTACACTTTCCCCTGGATATCTGTTTCCTACAGTTAGCGGTAATGTTAGTGAACTCTATGTCTTCTCTTTGTTCATATATGACAGTATTCACATGAATTGGTGTAATTTAATAAAATGATGGTTCAAACCATCATCTTCACTTGAGACATTTACATTACATTATACCTTTAAATAGGTCTTAAATGTATATTTTACCCCTTATGCGGCTATAGAATACCGCACAAGGATCTCTGAAATATTTTTTGTGTAAAACATCTATGTAGGTCGTGTAAAACATCTATCTATGTTTTAAAAAATACACCAAAATAAAGAATTAAGACATCTTTGAGTGACCCTCAAAATCTCTGCATACAACAAAACACAGTGCATCCGTGTACGATGATTTATCAGAAAATTACTTTTGTCGCTTTTTCTGAATAATCTCACCAAGTGCGGGGGCTTGATAACTATTGAACAACCCTGAATTCGGCTACTCAATGAAAAACTCAATACATTTGAATGCGCTAAAGGTCTATAACTGAACTTTAACATCTTAATAGTTGGTAAAACTTCACTTAAACTCTGCTCAAAATAAAATACATCCTAGCTACTTTCTAAACGCTTGTTACAGAGCTTATTGCGATCCATTTACCCAGCCATATGTTTTGAACTTTTAATGTTTAATCAACATTTTGTTGGAAAACATATGGTGGATTTACTCAACTTTTTATGTCAACAGGTTCTACAGGGTAATGTTGCATTTAATTAACATTGTTTATTTCAGTAAACTTAAGTTTATTACATAAGATTAATTCAATGCTATTTAGTTGAATCAGGTTAACATTCTTAATTTAGTCCAAAACTATCAAGTTCAAATAATCCAATTGTTTTGTTTATTTAGTGATTGTGTTCAACAACCTTTACAAATATATCTAATAAGATAACCTTTTACTAAATCTTTACTCGGTAAATACTCTTATTGGTTTTGTCGCATCCAATGCATCCCCAAAGTAGTTGTTTTATAATTATTAAATCCGCTTTAATTATTATTAGCATGGTCTACACTTTATAGTGAAACACATCAGAAACTCTTTTAAATATAAACATGAACAAGTCAACGATTTTTTTATCTTGCTGTTAAAACACATAAATAACGTTTTATTTCAAATTGTACGCCCCTATCCAGCATGATGGGAAGGGGAAATCCATAGGATCTCTGAAATATTTAATCTCTTAAATATTCTCATCTAGTATTTATTCATTAAATTATTAATGTGCAAGAATCAAGACTTATAATACCATTTTATTATAAAATTGTGAAACTCCAAAGCTCCGACACGGTCGCAAAGAATGATGAGTTAAGTGGTAGGCCTACTGTAACGTTGCGGGAAGAATGAAGCAAGAAGTGAATCCAAATGCAAGCACATTTATTAATAAAACAAACAAACAAAAGAAACTCAGACCAGGAACACGGAAACAGCAACCATTACAACATTAACAACTCACAAAGACAGGGCTGAAACACAGGGCTTAAATACAGGGGTAAACGAGCTAAACAAGATAACAAGAGGGCGTGGTTAATCAGAAACACCTGGGGATACTTATAAACTAGAAAAACTACAAAGGACTACAAAACATGACACAGCACAGGAAATAACTAAAGTTCACACAAGACAAGGGAAACACAGGACAGACAGGAACAAGACATGAACCCACACCGTGACACCTACAATCTTTTATTTCAACAGTATTTTTCTTTACAAAATTATGATAGACCGGCATTACATATACATAAAGTAGACAATAACTCCATTTATTTGTGATCCAACCAGAATAGAAAGTCTCTGCACGCTACCATGTCTTGGTCTAGGACAGGGGTAGGCAAGTTCGGTCCTAGAGAGCCGCTGTCCTGCAGAGTTTGGCTCCAACACTGAGAAAAACCTCACCTGCCTATAGCCTTAGTAATCCTGAATACATTGATTAGCTTGTTCAGGTGTGTTTGATTAGGGTTGGAACTAAATTCTTCAGGACAGTGGCTCTCTAGGACCGAACTTGCCTACCCCTCGTCTAGGATATAGCTGACCAGACCTTGAACTATTTCACCAAGATCTGTTTTGGCATTTTTTGACGCCAGTGACACACAGAGATCTGTTACAAACGTACACATAACGAGTAGTTCGTCGACTGTGAATTCTTCACTAGATGCACACATCACATCCAGAACTATTCTGAGGATTACACCGGTCGGCTCTATGGTGTTAAAAAACATGGGCGTCACATCGGTCCATGTTCCCACCAACCCTCTTATGACATCCATTTCTTTTTTGAGATTTGTGACACGTTTGGTGTCCCGCTCACAATCGTTTTCCATATCACACGCAGCATCGATGATCCTGCGCATCAAGTCAACCATCTGGTCTCTAAAATGGTCTTTAAACATAGAGTCTAGCGTATCTCTTAAACGACAGCCATTCCCCGTGGCGCACTCCCACGCCGGATGATACTTGTGTCCCGCATCGCTGGAACTCGATGGGCAGTCGTTCTCTGTCAGCTTTTGCGTCGCCATTTCAGAGGTTTCTAGATTTTCAAATAGGAAACTGTTTGATGGTGAAAGCTTCCGGAATCTCTTGAGCGAGTCCTTGCAGCACAATTGTCCAGGCCTTGTGCTTTAACGCTCGGAAGCTTGTGTTTTTGGGTCAGAAGCGTGAGTCGAAGAAGCGTAGTTTGCGTCAGGCTCAGACAAACAGGAACTTCTGATCAATTCCTTCCACTTTTGATCAATGAGATGTTGTAGTACCCCCGCAGTTTTTTACGATTTCGAATCTAACGTCGTTGAAGCATCCGTCCGTAGCGTCGAAACGGGGTTTAGCAGCATTACCGGCATACACAGCGGTTAGGAAATACGGCTTGTGTGCGATAACTGAGGCTGGTCTCTGTGTAGAGTTTATCAGCCCTGCGATTGTGGGCCCGCCCTCGCACCCCTGGTGTGTACGGTGGGGGTCGTCATCAGGACGCCATAAATAACCATATCCTGCATGTCGTCCGAGAGAATTCAGCCGAAAATTATTTTACGATACTGTTCAGTTTATTTAAAAATAATTTTCATTTAACACCGTTGTATTAGCTTTCTCATTCAAACACAATGCATTGTGTTAAACTGACTTAAATCAATATTGGCATGTTGAAAGAACATGTTTCAGTTAAGTAGACCAAAATAATTACTTAAGTAAATGGAGTTAAATCAACACAATACTTTTCAAACATTTTACTTATCCATTTGAGTCGAGATTACACAAATGAGTTGTTTTAAACATACAGTGGCAGTAACAGTTAACAGATTAATGACATGGTCCTTTTTATACCCTAATCAGGCAACGTATCTCAAGAGACACAACTCATAAAATCCAAAATATATCAAATTTTTTAAAAATTCTTTTGGATTTGTTTTATTTAAGTCCAGATGATATAAAAAATTAAATGAAATTATTTTTTGCTTCTTTTAAAAGAGAAGATCTTTTTAAGATAGCTACTAAAAAAAAATAAAATAAAAAAAAAATGTATCTTGATTCTTACAATAGTTGAATGATCTTCCTGGATTGTTTTACTACATTTTAAAAATACTGGTCAGTTTATGAAAAACATTTTTCATTTAACACCGTTTTGGCTTAACTCAATATGTTCATGTTAATTAGACCAAAAACAATATTTGTTGCTTGTTCAATTTACTTATGTAAATTAAGTTAACTATTGAAGTTATTAAACACGCCGTGAATTCGGTAATGTTTTAATTTCACTCTAGACAATTTAATAAACGCTTCAGGGGGAGAATTCTTTGGTAATTGTTAACTTAAAGTATGCACAAAAGAAATTCCATCCTATCTACTTTCTAAATGTGTGTTATGGATCTATGGCGAACAATTCACACGTGTTGGATTTTACTTAACGTTTTATGTCAACAGGTACAACTTTAACAAATGTTATCTAATAAGAAAACCTTTTACAAAATCTTTACTCCGTAAAGACTCTTAATGTTAGTGCATTTGCTTTAGTTCACAGAGGATGGTATCATGCAATTGTTCAATTATTGACCAATCATTTGTTAAAAACTAACCTGGAAATTGAATTAAGTTGTCTTCAGGAAGCAGTAAAAATTACGTCAACAAAGCTTGATGTGATGTTAAGTTGTTTCTCATTTGATGGTAATAAAAAAAAATACATTATATTTGATTATTATAATTGATTATAATCATAAGGTCGAGTAGAATGAAAAAACATTAAAATGTATTTAAAGATATCTAAGCTTAAAAACTTTAAGAAATACAAACTTTGCCACTGTTTATTATGTGCCCAGTTTGGATTCTTCTCACTTGTACAATATACTTGGTTCTCAATACAAAAATTAAAACTCCATCACCAATCAATTATTAAAAAATACATACTGCCAAACAATACAACAGTTGTTACTGCAGTTTCTTCATGAGATATTCTTCATGCTTGAACAAAGCGTTGACCAGGTCCTTGGCAATGCTTTCACAATTCACATAGTCCAGCAGTTCCCTCATCTTCATCACACAGTCCAGCAGTTCCCTCATCTTCATCACACAGTCCAGCAGTTCCCTCATCTTCATCCGGTGTGTTGGATTCGCTCGCACATTTGCAACTGATTCATTGTGCAAGTCAAGATCGTCAATGATTGGATCAATGTTCTTCATTTTTTCAACCAACTGACTGGTGTTTGCTTTCAGAAACCCTTGATGATCTGAGAATAAAACATTTTAAAATTAAAACAGGAAAAGGAAAATGAAGGCAAAATGGGGAAGAATATAAAGATTGAATCTAACCTTGTATTGACCTGTTTCTCTTCTTTCCCAGTCGCCCCTTTTGGACAGTATTTGGCTTTGATAAAATCTGTAGTAAAATAAATAAGTGCCGTAAAATAAAAGGCTATATTTACAATTCTGAATAATCCAGGAGCATGACACCAGATAAGATAAATTCATCATGGCTTATTCTACAAAACCTGATTCAATAGTACCAAAAATATTTCAAATTTGTACATGACGCTGTTAGATCAGAATGTAACTTTCCTTAAAATTGGTCCCAAATAGTTAACTCCGACTGCTTAATTAAGATTAGTTTTATACATTACATAGGCGAAAAACTGTTTTAATAGTTTCTCATGCATCACACTTACAATTTGCCGGTACATTTGATGCGGCAGAAGTCGTGCTGATCTCGAAGGAGCTTGAACCAGTTATGATAGGCGAAAACACATGGCTACCATCAGATGCAGAGATTTTGCCTGTTTACATAAAATATCTGTCAGTTCATCTGTCAATTGTTCATTTATTTTATTATTGGAACCATGAATTGAGTTAATTTGTGGCTTTGATAAAATCAGCAGTAAATAAAAGGCTATAGTAATGTAGTATAGTAAAATAATCCAGGAGCATGACAAATTTGTACATGACGCTGTTAGATCAGAATGTAAATTTCCAATTGGTCCCAAATAGTTAACTCGGACTGTTTAATTAAGATTAATTTAATACATTACATAGGCGAAACTGTTTTATTACACTTACAATTTGCCGGTACATTTGATTTGGCAGAAGTCATGTTGATGTCAATGGAGGAGCCATGAGTTAAACCAGTTATGATAGGCGAAAACACATGGCCACCATCAGATGAAGAGATTTTGCCTGTTTACATAAAATATCTGTCAGTTCATCTGTCAATTGTTCATTATACACCCAATAGAGTACCTGCCCCCCTTTTTCACAGTCGCTGGTTACCGGAAGTGTTTTTACTTCCAGAAAACGCCTGTTGCACTCTATAATGTTTCTCATTCAAAATAAATATAAACCACACTAACATGTTACTTGGATGCCCGATTGTCCTGCAGTGTTTGCTGTCTCTAGAGAGAGAGAGAGAGAGAAAAGGAAAGACCATGTTATTTTAAATGGAAAAAATCATGCAATCATCCTATAGGCAGTAAAGCAGTGCATTACAGTACATTGATGAAGTTTACAGTTCTTTTCCATTCAGGGGAGCATAATATCATAAATATAGAACCATCTAAAAGAAGACGCTTGACGGTGCCCAGCGTCAGAATCTATAACTAAATTATGAGAATGTGTATTGTGAAAAACGCTAGGCTATATAAATAGCTTTGACTTAACTTTTATATATTTTGGTTATCACATTGTGCCATTTATAGCTTACATTTTAAACAATTTTATCATGCAAAGTGCTAAAAGTTAAAATCAAAGACAAAGTAAAAGAAGAATTAAAAAGTAGCCTACCAAAATTTAAAAAGTAATTGAAGAGGAATAAAATACAGATTAAATAATTAAATAGGCCTATGCACATATAACCATGTCTGACTAAAATAATCTAAATAAGATTCAAAACTGAATAAAAACCAAAACATTTATTTTAAAGTCCTTTATGGAAATCCCGCAGCGGCCAACTACAGTAAACTGTGATTGGATGTGGGGAAATATATATATATATATATATATATATATTTTTTTTTTTTTTTTTTTTTTTTTCTGAAACATATATGACGCCAAAAACATTTGATATAGAACATATAACAATGTGTAAGAGCAACAAAGCATGCTGGAGGGTAAGCTAAACAGCAGTAGGACGTTTAAAGCACTAATGAATTATACCGTCTTTTCCTTATGTATAAACAATCTTTTTAAATAAAACACCGTAGCATAAATGAATTATAGAGACAATACTCACTTTTAGACATGTCTTTTGATGAGGTGGTAAGAGGAGTGAGGGTGCAAAAGTTTTTGGTCCAGAAATGATTTGTCTTGGCTATTTATACAGAAGAGGCTGGGCAAAATACTCTTGGGAAACGTCAGAGCTGTGTGTCCACAATGTTCTTTCAGTATGGAGTCCTCTCACAGCCGTAGCCATGAGGTCCACGGTAGGTCATCGTTGACATTTTTTATCACCTCTTGTTTTTTTCAGGTTACACATGGCAATAAATTACTATAGCCGCTTAAGGTCTAAGTTGTAAGGTATTTGACAAAAAAGCCTCCAAAATGGAGGAGGTCAAAGGGGATGTTTCCTGCTATAGTATCATCAGCTCTCCCAAAGGCTGTTCATGCAGCCTACAGACAAACTGTCGCATCAACAAATGCTAACATTTTAAAGTTCTACATATATATTTTGAGTAGATAACCGATAGTATATTCTCAGTAAAGGGTTTCACCCTGTATGTTTCCACACTGATTAAGGATAGTTCGGGAGATACAATAAAAAGTAAAAAATGATATACACCTTATACGTGCAATAGATCATAGCTACCGTAGAAAAAGTAAGATCATGCTTTGAATTAAGATGAGTAAAATTGCTGCGTGTTGGACCGCAGAGGCACATCGCCTCTCGGAAAATATACAGTGGTTTTCTAAATGATACAACTTAATCTAAACAAGAGCAATGTAGAGTCCTGGGATTTCTTAAAAACAACAACTACAAAACATAACAAAACACATTGTGACAAACTTTGACAACATGTTTCATGTGGATGGACAAAAAAAATACTGTTTGAAATATTTTTGTATAAGATCTAAGATACCAAAGTACAGTTTTTGCTTTACAATTTTAAAATTGCTTTAAACTGTTTAGTAAAAATAATACCTTAGGTTAAATTTATGTAAAATCATTTATATCATACATAAGTCTTCTAAGAAGATAAATAGAAGATACAATTTTAATAAAACGTTAAAGCTTTGATTTAAACAGTCTTTTAATTTTAAAAGATCTAATTTAAACTTTTAATATTATGCTTTTAAATGAATTTAGTATGAATAAAACTTTGGAAAGCAGACTAACTTTACATATGCGATGACATTGGCACATCCCAGAGGTTCATCTGTCCTGTAACTCCTCTCGTCTCTGTGAGGGTGTGAAGCTTCATTTCACCCTGTAGTTTATCACTGAAGGAACCAGGAGGGCTTTGTTTATGACTTTGGACTGTTTTTATCATTGCATAAAGAACTACATCTTCGGCACTATGAAAATGTAAGGTATTTTTATATTTATATACTTTTTTATATAAAATTCATTTAGCTAAAACTATGTTTAAATTGTTTGAATTCATTTTAGTAACATACTTGTTATTATTCTATATTTATAATCATTTAATTTAAATATGGAGATTAGTTAATTTATGGAACTGTGAGTGCAAAACAGTATGTAAAAACAATGTAAAATTGCTGTTTTCTGTGATGGTCGTGTTTAGGTGTACGGGGTAGAATATGCTGTTACAGTACAAAAATCATTATGGCTATATTAATAAAAATTATACTTTAGGTCACCGTTAAATAAAATCATTACAGTAATCTTCAAAAGATAAATAGAAGATATGACTGTATTAAAACTTTAAAGATATAATTTAAACAATCTTTTCATTATAAAAGATTTAATTTAAACTTTTAAGATTATACTTTGAAATAAATTCTAGAAAAACATCCTCAGTGTCACATCCTGAACACTGAACACTCACCCCTCCCCTCTGAATCAGAGACTGTCAAATGCAAGGGGTGTGAGAGGGAATCACTCAAGGAACTTTTCAACTTTAACCCAATTCTCTGAAACAGTAAGATGATTTTATTTTTTGTTTTTAAAAGATTTTTTATAATCATTTATATACTTTTTAAAGAACAGAATGTGTTTCAACTTTAGTGTAAGATATTTGTGAATGACTAAATGTACATTTCATTTATATACTTTTAAAGAACAGTATGATTTTTCAACTTTAGTTAGTATGAAAAATATTATATTTGTAAATGTAGGCTACATGTTTTTCAACTTTAGTGTAAGATATTTGTAAATGACTAAATGTACATTTTATAACCATTTCATATACTTTTAAAGATCAATGCTTTTTCAACTTTAGTTAGTATGAAAAATATTTGTAAATGACTAAATGTACATTTTATAACCATTTTAAAGGAGCAGCATGCTTTTCAAATCTAGTGTGAGATATGTAGCATTAAAACTCTTTTTCTCGCTGATGCGTTCAGGAATGCGGAGGGTATCATGTAACACACACACACACACACACACACACACACACTTAGCTCAGAGACTGTCAGATGCAAAAGGCACTCTTTCCAAAAGAGGAACTCTTTTCAACTTTTTCAAAAGATCCTCAACTCTGAAACGGTAAGATGATTTTATTTTTGTTTTGAAAAGATAACTCTAATCTATATGCGACATTAGAAAAATTATTTTCTCACTAACCCCGGCACGGCTGGCATGGAGGGAATTTCCCACAGCAAGAAGTTATTTCCCCCTGGGGTCAATAGGCCAAAATCAATGGGGTAAAACTAAATGGCAAAATCATCCATCATAATCCGGATCAAAGACAACTGTCAAACCCAGATCAACCCTAACAACTGGCAACTTGACGTATAATACAAAGGTCAATAGGGCAAAGACAACTGTCAACTTGATCGATCGATAGGTCAAAGGTTAATCCCTACATCAAAGGACCTCCGGAGGACCACGGAAGGTCAAAGGTTACCCCACCCACCTGTCAACTTGATTGATCGATAGGTCAAAGGTTAATCCCTACATCAAAGGGACCTCCGGAAAACCCCGGAAGGTCAAAGGTTAGCCCCGCCCACCTGTCAATCATAGGGTCATAAATCATTTTGACACATGCCGAATCCTATTAACTACTTACATTTACATTAATTTAAGAAACATTGCTCACAACATTAAGCTCATATTTTTAACAGTAAGCTGCATTTTTAACAGTCACATTAAAAATTAAGCTCATATTTTTAACAGTAAGCTAACATTTTTACAAAACATTAAGCTCACATTTAAAAAAAACAGTAAGCTCACATTTCTACAAAACAGTAAGCTAATTTTTAAAAGACACATAAGCAAAACAGTAAGCTCATATTTATTACAGAAAGCTCACATTTCTACAAAACAGTAAGCTAATTTTTAAAATGAAAAATTAAAAAGCTTGAATTTTCCGATTTAAGATGGCTGCCGAGAGTGATGTTTGTGAAGTATGAGGGGTGAAAAATAGAGCGCAACTTGAAATCCAGGAGGTTTGGGGCGTCGTGTTGTGATTGGTCTTAAAACTGACTGTCACGGGCTGTGGTGCTAAAAAAAAATTACCATTGGAATATTTATTGATTTGAAAAAAGCCTTTGACACTATCAATCATGCAATACTACTCAAGAAACTAGAAAGGTATGGGATACCAGGGGTGGCTGGAAACTGGGTAAAAAGCTACTTAAGTGACAGAATACAATATGTGCAGATGGGTGAGTCCTCATCTAACTGTCATGTAATTTCTTGCTGTGTCCCCCAGGGGTCAGTATTGGGCCCTATATTATTCAACTTATACATCAATGATATATTTAATGTTTCAAAATTACTTGTGTTTTGTTTGCCGATGACACCAACATTTTCTATTGTGATGACAATTATGATAAGGTTATTAATGTTGTAAATACTGAACTAAGGAATATAAAAAAATGGATGGATAGCAATAAATTATCTTTAAACTTTAATAAAACTAAAGCTGATTGAGGTAGATGGGATACAAATTGAAAATGTCTCTGAAATAAAAATTTTAGGAGTTACAATAGATAATAAACTAACTTGGAAAACTCACATCAGACACATAAAAACCAAAGTCTCCAAAAGCCTTGCAATAATAAATAAAGCTAAACATGTCCTTGATAACAATACACTCCGTACCCTGTATTGTTCCCTGATTCTACCGTACTTAACTTACTGTGTTGAAGTATGGGGAAATAATTATAATAACTCCTTACAGTCATTACTTATCTTACAAAAAAGGGCTATACGTACCATACACAAGGGTGATTATCTTGAACACACACATCCACTTTTTCTCAAATCTAAGTTATTAAAAATACAGGACCTTGTCAAATTCAACACGGCACAATTCTTATTTAAAGCATTTCACAACCTATTACCTGCTAATATACAAAAGTATTTCACACAGAGAGAGCAGTTGTACAGTTTGAGGAGCTATTCTGATTACCACTGCTGGTATTACTAACACTGTATAGATGTATTCATATACCGTGTAGTTATTCATATTACCATTGTTGGTATTACTATAATTGTTACCTGTGGTAATATATGGTGTAAATTTAAGATATGTTGTGTTTTTTTCATGTGTGTATAAATAAAATTGTAATTGAGAGTAATGATAATGTCAACAATGAAGGAAGCAGCAACCTTTGTTTTTCTTTTTTGTTCTTCCTTTAACTGTAACAGACTGGGGTGGGTCTAAATAAGTCCGACTTCTTCCCACTCCGTTTCGAGCAATGGACTGATTTATTTTGTAAAAAAAAAATCAAATGCTTCTTATTGCCTTTGTTATATGTCACTATATTGCTCGAAAAAAAAAAAAGACACGAGCAAAACGGTAAGCTCGTATTTTTAACAGTTTTATTTTTAAAAGACAATGTGCAATGTAAATGTGCAGCTATTAAGTAATTTCTCCATTTTAACCAAACACCTGGTTTGCCAACGACTGTGTTTTAGGCTGCAGGTCTTTCTGCCCCAAGGAAAGAAGAATGCGCTGAATGAAGTCAAGCGTGTATCTCAGCGACTTTGGGTAACTCAGGTGTAATGCATAAATTAGACAGAAGGCACATTGCTTCAGGAAGGTCATGTAGATTGTCCATCACTAATTTTCCCTCTATTACTATTCCAATCGAAGAGGGAGACGAATGCAAAGAGTTAAGGGGCACATCAAGAATTGAGCTGTGATCATCGGACATTTAGTGAATAAACATTAACAAATTAAAATTAATTCACATGCATGCAAGCTCATGTACATTTCAGAAGGTGCAACTTAACCTTACACATTCACACTATCTCTCACAAACACTGTATCACTCTCAATCTAAAGGGATAGTTCTCCTAAAATTGAAAATTCTGTCATTAATTACTCACCCTTGTGTCGTTGCACATCTGTAAGACCTACGTTCATCTTCGGAACATAAATGAAGATATTTTTAATGAAACCCGAGAGATTTCAGTACCTCCATACTAGAGATCCAATGCAACTACTGTACCACTTTCAAGGTCCAAAAATGTAGGAAAGACATCATTAAAGTAATCCATGTGACTCCAGTGGTTTAACCTCAATTTTATGAAGCTACGCGAGTGCTTTGTTTGCGAAAAAAAAAGAAAAAAAGTATAATTTTATTTACAAAATATGAATCTCCAACGCACGTTCACACAATTACGTCTGTTCTCGCATGAACACAAAACTCATGCGTCGTGGTGCTATGCGTGTTGTTCACGTGCGAATCTGAACACAACACACATGCAATACTCTCATGAACAGGCGTTGCAGATAAATGTTTTCAAAAATACATGGTAAATTAGTTTTTTTGCTCAAACATAGCACTCGTGTTGCTTCATAAAATTGGGGTTAATCCACTGGAGTACTGTAGTACATCGTCCTGGGCCTTGGAACTGTAGTTGCGTTGGATATCAATGGAGGGACAGAAACTTACAGAATTTCCTAAAAAAAATCTTTATTTGTGTCTTGAAGATGGAACGACACAAGGGTGAGTAATGAATGACAGAATTTCTATTTTTGAGTGAACTAACCCTTTACATTGAGATTGATACTGTGTGTGTGTGTGTGTGTGTGTGTGTGTGTGTGTGTGTGAATGATAGAGAGTGTGAATGTGTGAGAGAGTGTGTTTGTGTCTTTTGGACATTTTCTCCTTGGAATACTTACCAAACATGTCTTAAAGAAAGCAGGAGAGTCATCTCCAAACCAAAGGGATAGTCCTTGAAGCACCAGAGTTCGGACCTCAGTTGGCTCTGATAGCCTGTGTGGAAAAAATAAAATTTTATTAAATCCAACCACTTGTTATTTATACATTATTTTTAAGGAATTCATAACAGCCTGTAAGTAGTTCAGCACATTTACTCAGAGATCAACTATGAAGTCTATATTGCAGTTTATACAGGTTTCATATCAATCAACTTTCTTTTAAGATATATCTAGGATAATTATTGGGACTTCTAACTAACCTTTGTTTGCTTCAGAAGGTTCATCAAGAGCTGACCAGCAACTCCCTTTTTGGCTCTGAAATGTCCAAGAGGCATGTACTATGTTGGTCAAGGGTGTCGTAAAATTCCTTTTTCAAGTTCTTACCAGCAATCCTATTAAACTCCATGTAGATCTGAAAAAACATTGTAAGAAGGGGCAAGTAATGACATGCATGCATGGTATGCTTGATTATTTTTTAATATAACATCAGGTTCATCCCAGTCAAAGTTACAAAAAAGAAAAATGTTCATTATTTATTTACATTTAAAGGGATTTTTCATCCAAGAATGAAAATTTGCTGTCAATTTACTCATCCTCAGGCCATCCAAGATGTGGGTGACTTTTTATTTAGTAGAACATTTAAAGAAGATTTTTAGCTGAAACCGTTGTCTTTGGTGATACATATAATGCAAGTCAACAGTAACCATCCCTTTGAGGGTCAAAAAACGTGTACAAGCAAAACAAAATTAATAATTGTGGCTCCTGACGATACATTGGTGTCATATGAAATGAAATGATAGGTTCTATAATTCCCCATTTTGAATTTTAGACTGTTTTTCCAGCCCCCCCTGGACAGCAAATGTGAACATGCTAATTAATAGTCCTTTAAAAGAATTAAAGTGAATAAAATTATCTTGCAACAAATTTAAATGTGTTGGCATTACCATAAATACCATTAAGTTTGGTCAATGTCTTAAGACAACTGCAATACTTCACTGGAACTGAAAGGGATTTGACTACTGTAGAAAAGGGGTCAGAAAACAAAGACATGGCATAAAAGTAATTTTGTATTACTAGGGACTCAGCAAACACTAAAGCAATGTACTCAGCAAAAAATAAAACGTTTAGGTGTCACTATCATCCTGCCCTTAACAATGTAACCTGAAAGAGGGAAAACCTCATTAAGCTCTGACACCTTCACCACACAGAGAGATAAGGAATGGCTGCCGCAAAGTTCATACGACCGAAGATGCTCAGTGTACCATGCTGATATTTTTTTACAGACAAACAGAATCTATGAGTTGACTGGTACAATCTGTGATATTTGCTTAAAATCTGGAAGACCAGAGCACGAAACAGCAGAGATCACCACATTTCTGAAGTTTTGAGATTCACAAATTACCTTTTTGAAAATTTGTGTTTGCCAGTTCAACTATGTCCTTAAGCAGCATCAGAATTTCCCATGAGCTCTCTCCCTCTGGGACATAATCACCAATGATAAGTGGTAGCAACCTAAGTAACGTTCAATTTTCATGGCCATTGCCACCAATTGTTCCTTTACTTGCAAAACCCTTTGGAATGGGCTGTGGTTGGTTAGTTTTGTCAGAAAAGGTGTAAGCAAATGTCTTGATGGCATGGTTAACTGAATCAAGAGAGAAGTATTTCTTCTCTATCATGACTGAAAGGCAGAGACAGATTTCAACAGGCCCAACACCTTCTAAAAGGTCATGGAAAATGTCAGGTGGGTAGCCAGTTACTGCATGAAAATGCTGCAAAGTATCAGTTAGTGGACAACTTCCTTTCACCCCATATACCTTACTCAAAGAGGGATCTTGCTTTATCTCCTCAATGTGCTTGTTGTGCATATCCTTAGTCCGAGGTTCAAAGTTTCTGGTGTCAACTTCAGTGTGCTGAGCCTCGTTTCTCGAAGCCATGCAAAATCAGCAGAACCTCACCACAGTAAACTCTCAAAAAAACCTGCAAGAGACTGAGCACCAATATTGTCAGCTGAAACATACAAGACAGTGCCTTTCACAGTAGCACCTAACTGATCAATGTACAACCCAGTTTGCTCCAGATGGACACGGTCTTGCAGAAGTGGCCGCATGATTTTTTGTTAGCCATACTCCTTTACTGTGCTAGTATTGCAGAGAAGTGCAAGTTGGATGGAGTAAAGAGTTGACCTGTTCTTCACAACTATGTTTGCTAACACCCAGTACACTGCACACATTTTGTGATTGCCTCTTGATGTTCATAAAGGATTTGCCACCTCAAAATCATCAATATAGGGGCGGTTTCCCGGACCAAGATTAAATTAAGACAGGAGTAGGCCTTAATCTAGAATAGTTAATCATGTCTTAAAAAATGGCTTTCTGAAACACAGATTAAGTACAGATTACTAACACCTGGACTATGGAGTCCTCAACTAAAATAAACTCGATTAATTTAATACCACCTGTGCAAACCAGGATTAGCTGGATTGAGGTTGCCTATAAAACATGGAATGAATCAAGAAAAGGTTAAAATTGTATGCAACTGAGAAGCAAATGGCAATGGAAGTTGAAAAGAGAGTGCGATCAAAGAACTTTTCTGAACATGAGAAAAGTCTTTTAAAGCAAATAGTTTCGAGACATCCTGTTATCGAAGATAAACTGCACACATCAGCTGTTGAATCAAAGAAAAGGAATGCCTGGACATCTATTTGTAATGAATTTAATGCAAATGAACACACATCTACAAGAACAATACAACAACTTCAGGTAAGAATCATTAGTTTTATTATGGCTTTTTAAAATCACTGTTGTATTTATAATAGTTATTTAATACAGGTGTTGTGGGAAAATATCAAAATAAACCTCAAAAAACTGTTGCTGAAGCTCGAAGAGAGAGGTTTAAGACTGGCGGAGGACCTGCAAATAAAGACTGTGATGTGTTGGATGAGTTACTGACAGGAATACTGGAGAATCAGCAACCTTTGGAGAACATACCAGATGATGACCATCTGGACAGTTCAGATGATGGATCACATGCACCTATATTAAGTATTTGAATTTGGCTTTTGTTTCTCTTCTCTCAAACTTCTATTTGATTCTGTCATATGATGTGAAACATTTTCCCATTTAATCTGTATTTATTTGACCATATATGAACTGTTCATGTTTCAAGGAGAAGGTCAAAACAGAATTGAAGAATTGGAAAGCAGCTTACCCTCCACATCCTCAGAAGCAAGGGTGGCAATGTCTGCCAGGGTAACCAGAAGAAAAGACTCACTGTTCATGAAAAGTTGGCTAATGATTTTCATGAACATAAATTGAAGTATCTTAAGGAGGAGCATGAAATGAAGATGAAGATACTACAAGTAGAACTGGAGATAAAGATGAAGGAGAGAGAGATGCAACAGGCTCAAATGTCACATCAGTACATGAATCTGTGAAATAAATATTATTTAATTAAGAAAAGATGGATGTTGTGGTGGTTTCAGTAACATACCAGACCAAAAAGTTTTATACTTTTAACAAATATTTGGTTTTATTATTACATGTATCAGATCTGAACAGAGGGTTGAAAGTTAAATAATGTAAAAAGATCTATTTAAAGTGGCACAATGCAAAAGCATCCCTGTATGCAAGTCCTTCTCTGTGGTTTGTTGTAAATGGTGGCACATCTGGATTGTCATCCTCTTCTATTGGGGGATCTGGGCATCCCTGCTTTTTTAGGTAGTTGTTGCAATGATGACAGTGTAGCATCTACTTGGTTTGAATATGAGTGTTTTCCTAAGGCACTGAAAACGACTCTTCCAAACATGCGCTCGACTAAACCCCTTGTGCGCATATGAGCCTGGTTGTAGCACAGTTGTTCAGCTGTTGTTGGGTGCAAGTATGGCGTAAACAAGAAATCCTTCTGAGCATACCCACTGTCACCAAGCAAAATTCCATTATGATCTCTTCTTTCAAATTGAGTATACAGAGATGAGTTGAGGAAAATTCGGGAATCATGAGTTGCACCTTTCCACCGTGCAACAATGTTTGAAAACTCTTAACTGGGGAGTGCATACACCTTGGACATTTATGGAAAACCAGTTCTTTCGGTTCCTGTATTCCTCAGCATCTGGAGTAGAGGGACGCTTAATGGGAATATGGGTTCCATCTATGCAACCTATGACTCCTGGGAAATTTCCATATTCATAGAATAGTACCTTGTAGTTAGCCTGGGTTCTAGCATCAGGGAAGTTTATGTAATGTGATTTTAATTCACAAATGGCCCTGCACACTCTGTGAATGACTTTACATACTGTTGGTTCACTGACACCACATAAATCCCCAGTTTCTCGATGAAAGGTGCCACATGCCAAGAACCTTAAAGTTATGAGCACCTGGAAACAAACTAGAATAGGCTGTCCTCTTTGGGTCACAGATGAAAGCCTGGGTTCTAAGAGTGAAATTATCTCCACTGCATTTACTTTATGCATGCGGAAACAATCTCGAAAACTTATTTCATCAAAACGTTGCAATGGGTCACTTCTGTCTGCAAGAACTTGCCTGGCTGGTGGAAAGCGCTGATCATCATTGACACAGTCCAAGTAATCCATGTGTCCTCCAAATGAAATTAAGCTGAAGTTAAACCTGCCTCCTGGTAGGTTTAATTTAAGCCTCAATTTAGTCCTGAAGTTGCTCTAGTCTTCCTCCAGGAAATTAGCCTATTAAATTCTAGACTAAGTCGTAGACTTTTTAAAACCATGACAGAGAATACACATTTCTGTTAATCTCATTTAAATGGCCATTTTAGTCTAGGACTAGGCTTAATCTTGGTCCGGGAAACCACCCCATAGAGTCCTAGAGCAATTTTAAAGTCATCGTCTTTGGTTAACTGAATATTTCCATATTACGTCCGCTAGGGATGAGACGCAATAAGTTGAAGACTGCAGAAATGCGACAGGCTTCCAGCAGGCCGTCAGACCAAAGGAAAGAAACCAAAGAAGATAAACAACATAAATTATAACAAGATTTATTGTATTTAAGAGTTATCACAGAAAAAGATAACAAGAGTTTAAACTACATTCATCAGTGGGGACCACTGGTCCAAACAAAAAAAAAGGAATAATAAAAATAAAGTTATAATTAATCCACAGAAGACCGAGTAAAGCAATAAAACTCAAAAGAGTGGCATTTTCGTCAGAGAGACCCAAGGCCCAAAATAACAAACAAAAGCCCCAATCTAACTAAAATAAAAAGGCGATGTAACTAACCTAACACAAACCAAAGAAAAGAAACTACAACAACACTTCCCTACCTACGCTCTTCGAGAAAAACATAGGAAAAGAATATTTACCCCAAACAAAAGAGCAGGTCTCTCCTACATAACCACTCGCTACATAAAGCACGCAACCACAAGAAACATGACAACATTTATGTTTGATCTGACGGCTGGCAGGAAGTCCGCGCCATTGCGACCGACCCGAAGCCGCAACAGTCTTCTGTCAACCGGAGAAGGAGGGGTTTTTAAACAGGACCGCCAGCTGATCATCCAATTACCGCCGGCAGGCTGTTATCGAATCAACAGTAACCTAAAACCCACAGAAAACACATACACAAATCTTATATAAATACATAACAAAACATGAGGACAAATACACATAACGTAACAAAGACTATTCGCTTTAAAATATTCGCCATCACGGTAAGAACTGTACCTATCTGATACGCATTCTTGCACTGAAAGTGCTTTATCCAAAATGTCTGGCTTATTGAGCATTGTTTGTAACACAGGCTGTATCGGTACATACACATACGGTTTCTCTCCCCCAGGAAGCATGTACTCCACAGGCATAACCATTGGAAATTCATTTAACACAAATGAGTTCCGCCTGTGTCACAGCACTTTGAAAATACATTGCTCTCTGAAACTGCGTGTACTACTTCTGTAACAAGGGAATTAACATCTGGATAATGTTTCTTCAGGACAGTTGAAACTGACTTATACACCAATGGGAAAGACAGCTTATGAATTTCAGTTAATTCTTGTATGATATCCTGAACCAAACTTGCTGGAATATGAAGAATGCTTTGCATCTTCAAAAAAATGTCAGCTAAATTGTGCTCTAATTGATGCACAAAATCTAAGGATTCATTATTTAACGGATCTTCATTGTCCTCACTTTCAATTTCATCCAAAGAAACAGGTTCAAGTTCATCATTCTCATTCTCCTCACTATCACCAGAAATTATTTCTGGCTTTAGCATCCTCCAGTCATCTTCACTGTGTGTCCTACTTCTATGCAAATTGAATGTTGTATAAAAACCAGTCTGAAACATGCAACCTCTATAGGGACACTGGATGTTCTCATTTTCTGTTAAATGTCTACTACGCAAATGTCTTAGGAAATCTGCTTCTGTGCAGGGTTCAGAAAACTCACAGTGCTGACATTTAAATACAAGTGGTGTTACTTCACTCACATGTTCACTGTGTTCTTTAGCATGAATTTTAGAAAGGTGCACTTGCAAGGTACTAATGGACTGAAATGTGCAAAGACAGTCCTGGTGTGGGCATGGAAAAGGGACAATCTTTGTATGGCCTCCATGGTTTAGACGATAATGTTTAAGAATTTCCCCTCTTTTCTCAGAACTAAAATTGTAGTATTTACAATTCCATATTTTCTTCTGTCAGGTCACCTATGACATAAAAATTACAATAAAGGTTAGTACGCTAGATATTTAAATTGCAAACTGTACAGGTTAAAAATTATAATGCAATTTCTAATGCAATTTCTTTTTACTGGTAGAAAACAACGTTGCATTTCCGCGCGCGCCCCCTTCTGGATTGGAGTGTGGATCGCCTGTGACTGAATGTATTCGTTGTGCGACTGCATCCACTGAACGTGACGTGAACATACGGGACGAATACATGTACCGCTACACCCCTAATATATATATATATATATATATATATATATATATATATATATATATATATATATATATATATATATAGCGCCCCCTACCCTTGACCATTAATAGGGCGGAGCCCCAGGTTCTGAAAATGTCTCTCGACTTTATAATAATGTCCCTCCTATTACCCTAGTTGACTACTGTACTCAGATGAAATATAGTTATATTCTTTTAGTAATATGCTTATATTAAATGGCACTTAAAGGGATAGTTCACCCAAAAATGAAAATTCTGTCAGTATTTACTCACCCTCATGTTGTTCCAACCCCGTAACTCCTTCGTTCATCTTCGGAACACGAATTAAGATATTTTTGATGAAATCTGAGAGCTGGATCACTCCTCCATAGGCTTCAAAAGGATTGAAACTTGCCGGCCTCGAAAAGTTATTAAAGACATCGTTAAAATAGTCCAAGTGACTACAGTGGCTCAATCTTAAGTTTATCAAGCGACGAGAATACTTTTTGTGCGCAAAAACAAACAAAAATAACGACTTTATTTCAACTATACATTTCCTTCTGTTGGCCTCTAGTCAGTTAACTTAGTGTAATAGCGTAGAGCTACGTCACACGTAGGCTCACTATTGGCCGACGCTGGTCATGTGGGTGATGCGTGTGACGTACAACAACAGAAGCTCTACGCTTTTACACTAGTGAACTGACTCGAGGCCCACAGAGAAGGACATGAATCCCTCAAGAAGCCTATGGAGGAGTATGGAGGAGTGATCCAGCTCTCAGATTTCATCAAAAATATCTTAATTCGTGTTCCGAAGATGAACGAAGGTCTTACGGGGTTGGAACAACATGAGGGTGAGTAAATACTGACAGAATTTTCATTTTTGGGTGAACTAACCCTTTAACCCAACAGAGAAAACCCTAAATCAACACAAAAGGTAAGTTTGAAGAAGTTAACAATAGGATTTATTAAACAGAAAGGGAAAAATGATCAAATAAATGACTAGTGTATTAATAAACCCTGGATTGAATGATCAGAAGACAGAAGTGTATATCGCTTTTGATAAATATCTCTCAAAATACCTGTTGAGTACCTCACAAAGTCTCAGTAAATATATCTCTAATGTAAATTAAATGAATGTCACCCTAAAATATATTCAATTACCCATGGAAATAACAGCAGATACAGATAAATGTGATGGGAAAAATCAGTATGCCATAGTACACTTGGTTCGTATCAAAACCCCAAACAAATGTATAAACCACAAAAAATAACAGAACAACAGTAAATTTACAAGCGTAGGCCCACACACACACACACACACACACACACACACCAGTCAAAACAACCCACCCCATTGCAGGCCTGTTACGTTGCTGGGGAGCGTTGTGGCCTGGTAAACAGCAAAAGGCCTCTTCACTCGAATGAGCCAAAATAAATCAACTGATCACCTGAGCGCTGATGAACTCCGCGATTTTCCTCCTTAGAAACGGCTGATCGTCCTGTAGTCTCCCGGGCAGTCAGTAGCAGGGCGGCGCGGTTCTCTCCACTATGTCAGCGGGGATAAGGGTGCGGCCTGGTCCGGACCCCGGAGCTTTAACTCAGTCACAACAATCAGTCTTTGAAGTTCACTAAACTCAGACCACTATTTGCAGACAAACGGCAGATAGCCGTCTGTTTTCTCAGTCTCAATAATGAACGAAGCTTCGTGCTGCGCTGGGAAGCAGGCTCAGATAACACTTAACTCTTACTTTAAACTCTTGTGCAAAGTATAAAACACAAGCAAAGAAATAAAAGTCTTCTCAACACTTGATGTAAGCTTAACCCTGTTATTTTCCCCTCATTTTTGTCTTAACCTCACAACTCCCCGAACTCTCTCTCTCGATCGGCCAAAAACTCTCTTCTCCCCCCTCTCTCCAATCAGACGTTCACCTCTTTTAACTGAGGCGGGAATAAGTAAAAAAATAACCAATCACCAATAAATGAACAAACATGCTGGGCAAAGACACGTTTTAGCATCTACATCCCAATCAAACTTTATAGTTTAGCGTAACTCTTAAAGGGGCAGTAATAGATATCAAATGAACACACTATACGATAATATCTGAATCATAAAACTTATTAATACCTATTTAATCAGTAAATAGCTGTTAAGGTACTTAATAATAACCCTCACTGGGTTACATATATATATATATATATATGTATATATATATATATATATATATATATATATATATATATATATATACATATGAAGAGCTCTTTTCCAAAACGCGATAAACGCCATTTAAAAAAAAAAAAAATGAGTTTGTCATGTCATTTTTCTGTGTACTGAACCTATTCACTGCTCCATCAACGTTTCATGCCAAATCGCTATATTTCCTTGTTTAAAATGTACTGCAAGATGCAGTTTATTTCCAAACCGCGATAAGCGCCAAACCTATTTTTAGCCTAAACGCGATAAATCCTCTCGACTAAACAGAATTCGGTGAGCGTTCTACGCAATCCAACACGGCGGCGCTCTGAACAGAGGTTTGTTTATGTTCATTCATTCCTCAAAATGAGTGCTAGTTTTCTAGTCGACTAGTAGTAGTTCAGGTTTGACATTTGACTAAATATGACTGAATGTATTACTAAATAACTTATTGAATATTGATATCATTACTATCATTACTTTTTTCAGGTTCGGCACCAAATGACTATTAGCCTAAATGTGTTACTAAGTTTAATTTATATGAATTTATAGTAGGCTATGAGCCCCTGATTATATGTTGCATGTTCTCTTGTTTTTTTTTTGTTTTGTTTTTTTAAAGACAAACCATACATTTTTGGAAAAAATGGATGGATTTATAGCGTTTTGAAAATAAAATAAAATTAACTTTTAATTTATCATAAACAATATTGTTGTTTGATTTAATAATCATTGTTCAACATGTTCAGTCTGAGCCAATAAAACATTTTAACAGGATAAATTGAATATTCACAAAATGTGTGGGTCTAGGTAAAAAATGTAATTTTCCTGAAAACTACTGAAATGGATTTATAGCGTTTTGGAAAAGAACTCCTCATATACACTGAACAAAATTATAAACTCAACACTTTTGTTTTTGCCCTCATTTTTCATGAGCTGAACTCAAAGATCTAAAACTTTTTCTATATACACAAAAGGCCTATTTCTCTTAAATATTGTTCACAAATCTGTGTTAGTGAGCACTTCTCCATTGCCGACATAATCCATCCACCTCACAGGTGTGGCATGTCAAGATGCTGATTAGATAGCATGATTATTGCACAGGTGTGCCTTAGGCTGACCACAATAAAAGGCCACCCCTAAAATGTAAAGTTTTACTGTATTTGGGGGTCCGAAAACCAGTCAGTATCTGGTGTAAACACCATTTGCCTCACGCAGTGCAACACATCTCCTTCGCATAGAGTTGATCAGGTTGTTGATTGTGGCCTGTGAAATGTTGTCCACTCCTTCAATGGCTGAGCGAATTTGCTGGATATTGGCAGGACCTGGAACACGCTGTCATATACGCCGATCTAGAGCATCTCAAACATGCTCAATGGGTGACATGTCCGGTGAGTATACTGGCCATGCAAGAACTGGGATGTTTTCAGCTTCCAGGAATTGTGTACGGATCCTTGCAACATGGATAACGTGCATTATCATGCTGCAACATGAGGTGATGGTCGTGAATGAATGGCACAACAATGGGCCTCAGGATCTCGTCACTGTAACAAAATGCACCTGTGTTCGTTGTCCATAACATACGCCTGCCTGACCATAACCCCACTGCCACCATGGGCCACTCGATCCAAAACGTTGACATCACCAAACCGCTCACCCACACGACGCCATACACGCTGTCTGTTATCTGCCCTGTACAGTGAAAACTGGGATTCATCCGTGAAGACAACACCTCTTCAATGTGCCAGACGCCATCGAATATGAGCATTTTCTCACTCAAGTCGGTTACGACGACGAACGTACTCGGTTACTAACGTAACCTCGGTTCTCTCTAGAGAGGGAGCGAGTACTGCGTAATATCTTACGATATTGAAGCCAAAAATTATCCTTAATTTTGAATCAATGTAAAACGCGTTGCGACAGCATGCAGACATAGGCAAGGCGGCTCGGTGACCTGTGGCAACAGCAGCAGCCTATCGAGAGAGGCCCTGCGTGACGTGATACCCAATGGGGGCGCTTTGAGCCCATTTACGTCACGTCCCGCCAGAATAGGCGTGGCCTTGGCCTATAAATACGGCTCGACAGGCTGATACAAACTGATTTTCATCTCTTCAGCGAAGCACTACTGCATCGCTGGATACGGAGTGAGAAGCCGCGCCGTCTGAGAGTAAGCCTTCTGCGGGACGAGCCTTCGAGCCTGAAGCCACTGGCCTTCACCTCCCCATCACCTCGCCTTCAGCTGCCGTACCTGCTACGCTTTCCGGCGTTATATCCTTTTACTCTGCTGGGAGTGTGTGTTCGCCGTCGCGACTCACACTCTCTCTCTTTATCTAAAAGAGCAGCGTCTTTTTAAAGATGCTTCATTCCTGTGGCTCGTGCCGAGCCGCACCCAGCGTCGGGGACCGCCATTTCATCTGCGTTTCCCGCCTGGGTAAGGATCATGCAGCTCTCGCGCTCGCTGAGTGAGCTATTGCCATGGTGACTCTGAGGACTCACCTTGCATTTTTTTATCCGAGTCTGCACTCCCGTCCGCTGTAGTGCCGCGCCGTAAAGCGCCGTACTCAGCGGGTCCCCGAGCCTTCTCCAGCCCGTGAAAGCTCACCGGTTCGCCCGCCAGCTTCACCAGCTTCAATCGAGTCGCTCACTGACGGACAACGGCCGCCGCGCGCCGCCGCCTCCGCCATTATGACGACGAGATAGCTGCATCTGTAGAGAAGGCCAGCTGCTTTATCCTGGCGTTGCACAGTGAGGATTGGGCGAGCTCTGTGAACCTCCCCCCCTTCTGCCCGCGAGTCGTCAGGGAAACGGGCCAGCATCAAAACCGCGGCTAGCTTTCTTTACGTTATAAGAAAGCTACCCCGCCCTCGCCCCCGCCCCCCGTGGGTGTGCGTCACCGGCGAAATGAGGAAAGAGTGTGTTTTAGTCCATCATTTAGTGATAGACGCCATCGAATGTGAGCATTTTCTCACTCAAGTCGGTTACGACGACGAACTGCAGTCAGGTCGAGACCCCGATGAGGACGACGAGCATGCAGATGAGCGTCCCTGAGACGGTTTCTGAGTTTGGTCCAAAGGTTTCTGAGTTTGTGCAGAAATTCTTTGGTTATGCAAACCGATTGTTGCAGCAGCTGTCCGGGTGGCTGGTCTCAGACGATCTTGGAGGTGAAGATGCTGGATGTGGAGGTCCTGGACTGGTGTGGTTACACGTGGTCTGCGGTTGTGAGGCCGGTTGGATGTACTGCCAAAACGCCTTGAAACTGCCAAAACGCCTTTGGAGACGGCTTATGGTAGAGAAATGAACATTCAATTCACGGGCAACAGCTCTGGTGGACATTCCAGCAGTCAGCATACCAATTGCACGCTCCCTCAAAACTTGTGACATCTGTGGAATTGTGCTGTGTGATAAAACTACACATTTTAGAGTGGCCTTTTATTGTGGCCTGTGCTTGTGACACCTGTGCAATAATCATGCTGTCTAATCAGCATCTTGATATCCACACCTGTGAGGTGGATGGATTATTTCGGCAAAGGAGAAGTGCTCACAAACACAGATTTAGACAGATTTGTGAACAATATTTGAGAGAAATAGGCCTTTCGTGTACATAGAAAAAGTCTTAGATCTTTGAGTTCAGCTCATGAAAAATGGGGGCAAAAACAAAAGCGCAACGTTTATAATTTTGTTCAGTATATAAAAAAAATATATACTTTATCCTTTTAGACGGAGGGTACCAGTGTAACCATCCAACACCCACTACCCCTTAGTAGTGGGTGGGTTAGTAATACTACTAAAAGGCCAGTGCAAGGTGTGGGGCCCAAACACTTTAATGTCCATCATTCATTATAGAGTGCATTTTTGGGATGATGAAGACCAGGGGCCCATACCATGATGGTAGTTGAACAAACTCAGCGTTATAGGATTAGTATTAAGTTGACAAAACCTAAATAATCCAATCAGGCTTTCCTAGTACCATGACATTGATCATCAGCTTTCTCTGTCAACTCAGGCTTTGATCCTGAGATTATGGCGTGTGCACATGAAAGTGTGACATCAGCAGCGAACAGCCAATCACATGCCTTGAAACGTAGAGTAGCTGTGATTCACTTCTCGCGAGAGAATCAGCATAATTCTCTATTCTGCTGAAGATTAAGAGATTTAAGAATATGAAGTATATATGTAAATGGATTTACACAGCAAGAAGAAAATATTTTGCTATATTCGCTTGACGTGCAAGTGAAAGTTGTGAAGTTTATATAGTTGATAAAATATATACAGAGACTCAAATGTTGTACTGCATACATATTATCTGTATATATTTATGTTAATTTAAACTAAATGTTTAGTAATAATAATTGTCAAAATACAATTGCTTATGTGTAATGGATTAGGGGTATAATAATTATATAATTAATATAAAATAATTATAATAAATAATCACTAAAAGGAAAAAAACAATTGCGGATAAATTATGGAGGATACCAGGGTCTTTATTGTGGCGGCCTATCCACATCTGTTATTTTCTATTACTGTCAATATTAATTTTTTGGTAATGTTTTTCCATGTTCTTAAACTCATGTTGTTTTATGTTGTAAATAGTTTAAAAAACCCACTGTAAATAAAAAAAATATTAATTAGTTTATTAAAATTTTAACAAAGACTTTTTGTTTCATTTAATATATTCAAAAAATATATTTTATTTTTCCATCAATCTCTCAAGTAGAGACAGTCTGTCCATCCTCTCTTCCTCTCTGTCTCTCTCTGAAACCTCATGTCTTCTCTGCTCCTCATCCTGGTTATCAACTGCTTTTATATGACTAATTTACAAAGCCAAGGAAAGTTAATCAAAGAGGAAAAACACAGTCATAATTAATTTTACACAATTATTAAAACATATTGCAACACGTTACCTATAAATTGGTTAATATTTGTCTGTGGCCCTACTAAATGTTTGATTTTATTGACAAACCTTGTTTATTGTATAATAATAGTAATTATTGCTATGGCACTTTAGAAAAATGCATCCAAACATCAATTTAAAAAATGTCTTGTTACTAAAAACTTAGTTACCATTACCAACCCCTGGTCTTACACAGAATCTCACATATAAAATGTGCTACAAACTCTTTCAGCACATCATTAGACAACATGTAGGATTCAAATATGAATACCTTATTTATTTCTTATTATTTGTACTATGTGTGTGTTTTTGCATGTAAATATCTATGCACTTTTGTTTAGACAGCAGTGTGGGACTTTTATTTTGGTCTCACGGTGTGGCGTCATAAGTCTGCGCCGCGACCCTCTGTTGTGATTCGGCTTTAGAAAGGTTTGTGTTTTTAAGCATTTAACATGTTTGAATCGATAAAAATCGTTCAGTCGATTTTAATAATTACTTGGCGATTTAAAATGAACTGTATTGCTTTATGAAACATGAACGTTATTTTTGTGTATAGCGCATCCACACATGAGTAACGTTAACAGAAAAGGTGCGTCTCATATTTGCGTCTTATGGTGAATTAGTTTATCGTGAACACGAATTCGGTAAATGGAGAAAGTTATAATGGCATAAATGGAGCTTTCTGATTTTCCGAGTCAACTGAATCAATGCTTCACCATACGCTGATAAGACATGCTGGCCAAAACAGAGTAAATGCAACGAGAAAACAAACACACGTATATTAAATTAACTTTTACAAAGGTTTTCTTAAAAATGGAATCTATTAAATATAATATACAAATAAAAATACCAACTTTAAACTAATAGAATAACGTTATGTATAATTTGTGCTCTTAATTAATTTGTACTGATGGGAGTAATCACTCTGAGACTCACTCAGATATTTAGTTAAGATTTATCTTTCTTTCTGTTAATTGTTTTAATCTTAAACTTGACGATATGTTTAAACACAGAAAAACTCCTGGTGAAGCAGCTGAGATCTATGTCACTATTATAAAGATGGCATTTATTAAAAAGGAGTGTGAAGAAATGAAGATTGAAGAAGCATTCAGTGTGAAACACAAAGATACTGAAGAACAAACAGGTTGGTTTCATTCTCAAAGCTGAACTCAGTCATTTAATCCTTGTCCATCTCTACAGAAATTAATGATAATTTTGAAGAACGTCACATGAGTGTCCTAATTAAAGTGGTTTTATTTGACATTGAGTGGGTCATCGTGAGTGGACACCGATCTGTTGAGATCACATGATTAGACAAATACTAATGCTGCCTTCAAACGAACATGAGAAGATCCATTGAACATACATATTATGACATGAAGTCACACATTAAATTAGGAAAAATACAGAAGTAGTCTAAACAAAACAATTATTTGAGTAACATTAAACCCAAAATTAACCAATCATTTATATTGTAATTATGAAAACGTATCTTTGAAGCGCAAGAACAAATCTCATTGGTTCTTGCAGAAGCTCAAACATGCTGCGTAACACGAGAATGAACATTGGCCCTTGCACGTCAAGCGAACATGCTTGAGCTTCTGTTTACCACAACTGATGTGTGAGTTTTCGAATGTTTATAAGTCAATAAAAGCCTTAATCAATCTGTTCGTCATATTAAGTGTTCGAGTCTCTTCAGAAATTTTTGGACTAAACCACTCAATTCATATGGATAAGTTTTACGATCTCTTTGTGGTCTCTTTGGGGCTGTTTACACCTGGCCACTTCATGCGTTTTCTCAGATCGGATAGCCATCTGATTTATCAAAACGATTCCATTTACACCTGTTCACATAAATGTTTTTTCGCAAAACGGATATAAATCCGATCGATCTTCAATTCCCGCGCTATATGCAGATTTAATGAAGTTCACGTCACCGAAAGCAACAGATATGAGCTGCATTTTATTGATCATCAGCTAAAATCAAAATCAAAGACTGCAATAAGAGAGAGTGGCAACAGCACTGGTAAGATCATTTCGTTTCTTTACTTTTAATGATGATGATTGTGTGTTAAGCGTCTGCGACTTACTTTCACTTTGATTTGCGATAGTTTGCTCGTTGGCTTGATGAAGAGATGATTTTAAATGTACTTTAAGTATTAAAAGTACTTGCATAACATGCTCAGCTCATCAGCTCATCTGGTTCTATGTCGAACACGTCCGAAATAAACAGTTCTCGGTTCTGTACTGGTCTTTTGGAGTTACTGGGGTAAAATATACTCCGGGATATTGTTTTATTTCGAGTCAGAGGGACTGTCAGGCATGTCTGAAAGTGAGTAACTTTAGTAACTTGTGGATCAGCACTGACGCAAAACGCGAACTGTTTCGAACGATTCAGTCCGATTTACTGTACTGGTTCGACCGGTTCACTAAAAAGAACCGGTTCAAAAGAACAATCGTTCACGAACTGGACATCACTAATATCTATGGCAACCAAACTTGGTGAGACAAACGTGCAACGGACGGACGGTCAGGAAGACGTTTTGGCAGGGGGAAAACTGATCAGAAAATGTAACGGAACAGAAATGTAGTAGAGTAGAAAGTATAATAATTGATGTAAAAGTCAAAAGTATGCACTATTGATTCTACTTAAGTAAAGTACAGATACGTGAAAAATGTACTTAAGTAAAGTAACAAAGTATTTGTACTTCGTTACATTCCACCACTGGCCGTCATATCTGGCTATAACATTACATATAGCCTATAACACGCTCCCACATGTTAATTTTGTAGCATTTTTGGGAGGAGTAAAAGTTACATATGTGGTTTCAACAAGCAGATGCATAAATACACTTGTGCAGTTTCGTCTGGATGCGTCTCAGATCTCCTCCTGAAGTGGTTTGAGCGATTGGATTCAAATCCGTTTCGGAGGGCATTTACACCTGGTCTTTTCACGATCGGATAGCTATCCGATCTGAGAAAACGCATGAAGTGGCCAGGTGTAAACAGCCCCTTTATGTAAGCTCTCAGAATTAATCAAAAAGATCTTCATTTGTGTTCTGAAGACTAACAAAAGTCTTAGGGGTGTGGAACAACATGTATAAATTGGGGGGTGTATTTGCTGCCTTTTAAAGCTAAGAGGCGCTACAATCACAGACTTTGAAAAGTGTCAGTTTATTCTCTCTATTGCGTAATCTGACGCGGCTTGTTGAGAACTGGCCAGCTGATAAATTAAAGTGAAACACTGTATTTAAACGAATTCATAATCACAATACTGAAATTTCAGTACAAATTTAGAACTAAAACAAATGTAGGGTTCTATTATTTCATCAAATTTAAAAGGATAGTTCACCCAAAAATGAAAATTCTGTCAGTAAAATTACTCAACCTTATGTTGTTCCAACCTCGTAAGACCTTCATTCATCTTCGGAACACGAATTAAGATATTTTTGAGATTTTTATATTTTTGGAACTTGCCAGCCCCGAAAAGTTATTGAAGACATCGTTAAAATAGTCCAAGTCACTACAGTGGCTCAATCTTAAGTTTATCAAGCGACGAGAATACTTTTTGTGCGCAAAAAAAACCTAAAATAACGACTTTATATCAACTATTCATTTCCTTCTCTGTGGGCCTCGAGTCAGTTCACTAGTGGAATAGCGCAGTGCTTCTGTGTTGTACGTAGGGCTGCACGATTCATGCTAAAATGTGAATCACAATTTTTCTCCATGGGAATTGAGATCACGATTCTCTTACACGATTCTCATTTTTTCAACCAAAATTTACTGCACTCAAGTACAAAAAAAAACAACAACAAAAAACACAGGACATTCAGTATAATAAAGTGCAGGAGTAACAAAAAAATGTCTCTTTTCTTTATTTTAGACCCCTTAAAGTGAATCATTTTAAAGCTTTATGTTGTTGAACATAAGATAACATTAACATCTACAATAATAAATAAAAATAACTAAACAGAAGCTGTGCTTTTTGCTCCAATTGGCACAGAACCTTAAAGGTTCTTGGCCAAGAACTCTAACCTACCAACATTTTGAGGTTTCAGGGAGGAACGCAGGCATGTTCCCCCCTGTGCTAAAAACCCTTTCTGATGGGGGACTTGTGATAGAGAGGGTAACAGTGATAGAGAGGTATTTCCTTGCCAGCACAGACAGTTTTGGATATTGCTTTTATAGAAGTTTGTTTCGTCTAGCCGCTGGTACTTTGTGATTTAGCAGTTTTGTTTTTAACCATCTCATACTGTAGTTTAGGATAAGTTTTTAATTGAGATAAGTTTTATAATATAACTTTGCTTTTCATTTATTACTTAAAGCTCACTTGAAGTTTTTCCGATAGCTACATTAAAAAACTAATAGCCTAACTGATAAAGTTCACTCATTATTTAAAACAAGTGAACAGTCATTAATAAAATAAGAACAAATAGGGTAAGTGTACCCATTAAGCCCACCAAAATCTAAGTCTAGGTTTTTTTCATAGATATTGACAAGGTTTATAAGGAAAATAATTAGTTAAAATGCAAGATTTATCTCTCATTTGAAAATGTATTAATTAGTTGATGTACATTTTTGAATATAAAATTAAGATAATTTAGGAATAAAGTGAGAAGTCTGGCATGGGCTTAATTGGTACTTTTGGCACCATTTAAGCCCGCGTGTGTTCCAAATAAGCCCACATCATCATTTATTCACAAAATATAAAAAATTTATTGATTTTAAAGAAGTAAAACATCAATATATTTATTCAGTGACAGGGAAGCATTAAAAAAATTCCTTTTGCTAATGTTTGATTAAAGCCCTGTGTGGGATGGGTGGGTGTTAGTGGACGGTGGTCTGGAGCCTAAAGTCGGCTTGACTGGAGTTGTAGCTGGAGTCAAGCTGGAAGTTTGACTGGGTGTATCTCGGTAGCCAAGCCGAGTTATGGCTCCATACTCTGGGCTTAGGGGGGCCTCCTAGTGGGCCCCAGACACCGGGAGTCTGGAGCCTTAACTCGGCTTGGCTCCCAAATTATGCCCGGTTATACATAAACGACTTTAGGACAAAACGGGCTCTATCTCATTTGAATGAATATGTGTAATTTGTAGGCCTAGAACGTATAACTATCTAAATATAGTTGTAAATTAAGGTAGTAAGTAAGGTAAGGTTAAAAGGTTAGTAAGGTAAAAGTACACAAAGAAATGTTATCATTAAACACTTTCAGAAAATGTATCAAAGTTTGCAATTAGAGGGATTCCTCATTGAAACACATAAGGTGGGCTTAAATGGTTCCACAGTGAGTAATGGTGAAAAAAGACAATGTTTTCCTTTAAAAATGTAAGATGTTTACAAATACATGCATGGAGCTTAAATATACTGTGGACTAAGTATCATAGTAATTTTCATTGTGCCCACATTGAGAAATGTTAAGTTTTTTTCATTCAAGGTTAGCTTGTGTTGGCTATAGTTTGCATGCGTTTTGTGGCACTGTACCATTTAAGCCCATCTTAAAAAAAAGTTAATTTATGAAAATAATCTTCTCTACAAAACAATTTATGATGCATTTATTTGTAAATTAATGTAAAATGAATCACAAAACATTTATTGTTTGCAGTTCACATGCTTAATTCTTTGGCAGTCAATCTTTTTGTAAGGCTAATGGTTTGACCTAGAGATTAACTTTAAACAGAAGCTAATAAAACTCATCTTTCCATTTAAAGGAAAATTATATAAAATGATAAAGTACTATTTGTTCATACACAAAAAACAACACATTTATCTCTTATTTGACATGATATCAATGTAGTTACCAAATAAATGGCTGAAAATTGTAGAAATTTATTGATTTCTGAAGGGTCCCGAAACACCAAAGTTTTGGGGTGACTTTGTGTGAGGTGCCCTGAGACAGCATGCACATGGGTGGGGCTAACTCAACATTGCCAAATCTGATTGGTATGCAATAAAAAATGCCAGGGAAGTAACAAATCACTGGATTGATTAAAATAATGAGCAGCATAAAATATGATTCACTCTTTTTTTTATTTGACTTCAAAGTTGAAAGTGGGCTTAAAGGGTACATGGGCTTAATGGGTACACTTACCCTACACAAATTACAAGCAGAGATGAATACTAAATAACAAAGTTTACAAAGTCTAACAGTAGTATTCAGGTACAGAAATTAAGCCTAAATGTAAAATAACACTATTTGTTCACTGTATAAATTAAATATAGTTTCATCTTTGTTAAAGCTGTATTTTGTTGTTTTATTAATATCAATAACACAGAAAACAGTGTATGTATATATATTAAGTGTGTGCTGTCACTTTAAGACCGACTGCACAGACTGGAAAAAAATGACAAACATCCATTTCTTTCTCAACTGTTCACTTATGACATAAACGAGAGAATAGTTGTTGAGACGTCCATTTAGACAGGTATTTTGACAATTTTATGTTTGTGTCCGTTCAAGGGCAAGGAAACGCGAAAGAGGAATCAATTCTGTATTCGAGCGCTGTCTGACACGCGCCTCTCTCTCTCTGTGTGCGCTTCGAGTGTGTGTGGCTGGGGGCTGTGCGCACAGATAACGCGCGAGTCCCAGTTTTCGTCTCTTCTTCTGCGATTAAAATTGTTTGAATCTGTAAATTGGCAAGACAATACACGTATGCGTCCAAATGATAAACTTTCACTCTATGATGGTTATATTTAGCAGTTAATCCGCGAATCACATGCATGCCGAACCGCAGAACCGAAGTGCGATCCATTCCACCCTTAGCGCGTTATCTCGTTGAATATCATTGGCAGAATCGTAGAAATGTAGGATTAAGATCGCATGAGGGGGTTGAATCGAGATTGCGATCTTTTAACGATTAATCGTGCAGCCCTAGTTGTACGTCACACGCATCACACACATGACCAGCGTCGGCCAATAGTGAGCCTACGTGTGACGTAGCACTACGCTATCACACTACGTTAACTGACTCGTGGCCCCACACAAAAGGCCTATTTCTCTCAAATATTGTTCACAAATCTGTCTAAATCTATGTCAGTGAGCACTTCTCCTTTGCCGAGATAATCCATCCATATCACAGGTGTGGCATATCAAGATGCTGATTAGACAGCATGATTATTGCACAGGTGTGCTTTAGGCTGGCCACAATGAAAACTCATGAAAAATGGGGGTAAAAACAAAAGTGTTGCGTTTATAATTTTGTTCAGTGTATATTACACAGATGCATGTTACAAGACAAAACAAAAGAGAAAAGCTCAGAAGAAATCACTTGGAAAATGAAGGGTTTTGATCAGGAAAGAGCTTTAGAACCCGCGTTAATATTAGAAAAGCTTTCTAGCGCTGGAGAGAGCTAAGCCTGAAAACATACACGAAGGTTTTGATTCCACTCCACACGTGAATAACACTGGCTTTGAGTGTCGTTGGAGCTGCTGTGCTGTTGGCAACTAACAATGTACTCTTGTTTGTTTGTAATTACTATTGTGTACTGTACGTTAATTTTTTTGTGCTTTCTTGTCATTTGTTGTCATTCTTGTCACCATCTGCACTTTATTTTTCGTGAAGCATTATTTTGTTGCGCTTCTGCTATGATAAACAGACATCCACTCTTGGATTGCATGAGTAATGGAGGCCAGTTAGTGAGAGTCGTGCTAGTGAATGCGGTGTTTAGCATCATTGTTAGTGCACTCGCCTCGCATGCAGGGGGATCGGTGTTCGAGACCGACTCGGAGCAGGGTGGTTAGGATTGGAGGCTGTGTTTTGGAGGCGGAGCTTTGAAGAGAGGGGGTGTGTTTGTTTGGGTTCATTTCAAATATCAACAATGTCCAACAGCATTTTTGAAATATAGCTTACCCCACCTTTAAATTAATATATAAAAAAAACGAAACTGAAAAAGACAAAAATGTTCATAAGGTCGCACAAGGATTATTATGAATAATAAAACCGTGCTGAACTATGTCAATTTGCTGCACTCATTAAAGTGAAATGAATATTAATATTAAATAATATTAAAGGCCCACTGAAGTGCCTTGAAACGCGCAACATTATTCAATGTGTTGACGTAATTTCCACTGAAACAGGAAGACAGAGCAGGACATATCGAACAGCTCCCCTTTTTTAAAATGACCAATTTCAGCTGCAGCTTCAGTGTCTATTTATAATGTAGGGCTGGGCGGTATATCGAGTTTGTACAATATATCGTTTTTTTTTTTTTTTACGATATGGAATGAGGCAATACCCTTTATATCGATACAGTAGTTTGATACGAGCACATCTGAAAAATGGAGGAGGACGCAGTGTGAGCTGCTGCAGTGAAAGTACATAGTACAATTTGTCCTAAACATGACACAAGCTTATATTAAGCGCTTCAAAATAACTGGTAAGATATAGTTAAGTTTAAGCAGCTTGCCTTGTCAGATGCTCTGACAGATACTGTTGCTGACTGACATGCGTCTGAGACGTGGTGTTAGAAAGTCAAACAAATATGTCCATTTCACTGTCAGGAGAGGACGAGCTTCTGCAAGTGAATCACCGCTAAAATTCAAGCTTCCGTTAAAGGGGAACTATGCAGTTTTTTTAGCTTAACTGAACAGCTTCGGAGTTATTGGAATGGTTAGGCTATATGACTTTTTTCGGGTTGAATGGTGACCGTCTCGTCCCCCCCGGTGCCTGTGAGTGGAAAAACCACACTTGCAACTTTGGGCCGGTGGGCCGCCGGCCTCAGCTTCAGGAAGTATCGCGTGATATCAGCTCTCACGATGTAACAAATTGCTTTATGGCACTGCACACATACACGCATACACTAGGGCTGAACGATTAATTGCATTTGCGATAATATCGCGATATGATGAAATGCGATTTTGTAACCGCAAAAGCTGCGATTACACTGGTCACGTGACACGCGAGAGAAAAGCAGTCTGCAGATCAACCATCAACTTGGCACGCTACGCATAGGTCTGGCATATAGGAAAGAACCGTTTATTTTTTATGTATGTGATATTGTGTTATTTATTCTCTCTCCAACAATTCTGGATCGATTCAGAGAATTTCGGAATCGAGTCTGAGCTTAGTTTTTAAACACAGATGCGTGATGACGCTGCGCGTGCTTTAGAAACAACCGTATTCTGCTTGCTTCTAATTTCGCTCTCTCTCTCACACTCACACACACACACACACACACACACGACACCGCTCGAACCTTCCGAAAAATAAGCTTTCATAAAGTTCGGGGTTTAAGCAAATTACAAGGACAGTCGTGGGCTTCATTGCACAGGTTTTGCCGCTTTGATGTTACTCTTGCAGTGCGCGGTCTTGGCCGCCGGAATTTTCCTTACAAATGCTCCACAAAGGCATTATTTATGTCTTTTGGAATGCAGTTGGCTTATATATTAAAAATATGAAAATCACTGAGAAAGCTGCTTTCATTTTAAAATACTTACGCGCTTTGTGAAGAGCGCTCGTGCATGCGGCTGTGAGCGACTCATTGGTTAAATGTACTTGCATCTCAAAATGCTTTTGACGCGAAATGAATGTAAACACGGTCAGTTATATCGTAAACCAACAGGACAAACCACATTTACAATTTCAAAAGAGATATGTGCATTAGTGTGAATGCAGCTTATAGTATAGGGGGAAAATCACTCCAGCTCTTGAATGGAAAACGTTCCAACAGCCTACTTTTAAATACTGAAAGCACTCTTTGTTTATTGCTTGTATTGTTTTTTTTGTTGTTCCTCTTGATTTACTAGCTTTTATATTTTGAAGCTATATTAGTTTATAGCCCATTTAAAATTCTTAACATGTAATTGGTTTAATTAAATGTGCTTTTATATATATATATACATGTACATTTACACATCTAATTATATACATATTTTAAGTGTTATTAAGATTAATTAATAAGAAAAAAATTAGATCGGATCATGAGCTGCCTAAAGATTCCCATCCCTACTGTACAATGATTTATTGCTTGTCTTTGTCGACTCATACAGAAGGTAAAAAACTTAAAGTAATCGCATATTAAATCGCAATATTGGTTAAAAAAATCGCAATTAGATTATTTTCCATAATCGTTCAGCCCTAGCATACACGCCCCCATCCAGGATTCGGCTAGCTATAAGAACAACTATCGTCATGGCTAAGCCGGCATATAAGAAGCAGAAAGCTAGGAAAGCATTGTCGGAGGAACAGAGAAAGAGGAAACAGCAGACTGACCGAGCGAGGAGTCAGACACGAGTAAACATCGGACCTGCGTTTTCATTATGGCGAAAAAAACGAAGAAAGCGTGGTCGGAAGAGTCTAAAAAAAGAAAACGAGAATCTAACAGCATGAGAAACCGGACAAGAGTCCCACTCGGTCAGGCTTTCACTGTTAAAGTTGATTCTTGCGATTATCATGAGAACAGTTGTCAGTTATCTCACATAATTATCAGGACATAAATAAGCCTACACGTTGTAAATAGTGTAAATGAGCGCAATTTGCGAACTATTATGATAAATTGCAATAATCTTGATTGCAATAATCTTGATCTTAATTTATTGATGTAATCTGGCATTTTGTAATGTTTACATTACACTCAAAAAACACAAATGAAATTATACAGTAGGCCTAGGCTATTTACTTGTAATTTAGCTGCAATCATGTAAAAACGTTATAAGCCATCAAACGCGGTAGGCTACTTTATTATTATAAAGTGCAGAGAGGCCGTGAGTGCAGAGACGCTCTGCGTGAGTGGTATTTACAACAGTAACGTTGAATACAAGTACTCTACAGCGACTCTAAGGGGCGTTGTTTGACAAAAACGGAATTCCTGCATAGTGTGCCTTTTAATGAGCGCCAAACAGACGAGCACAATAGAATAGTAGCGCAATAATTCTGACTAAAATATACATAATGTAATGTGATTTTAACCACCTTTTTGTACATAATATATTGCATAGCCTACATTACATTCCCTATATTTATTTCCATATCCTTCAATATCAACAATGTTTGGATATCACTGAGCAGAATGTGAAATAATTTTTTAAAAATAAATACAGTTTTTCTTTATCCATATAGAAAAACGTAGAAAGTACCGAGATATATATCGTATATCGCCATTTAACCAAAAAATACCGAGATATGATTTTTCGGCCATATCGCCCAGCCCTAGGGGCGGGACATTTCAGATTCTAGAGAGCATTTGATAATACATAAAATCTGATGAGAAGCTGAAGTGCAGAGTGACGTCATCAAAATCATTGATCCATATTGGCGGAAGTGAGAGATGTGTCAATGCTAGGGCTGGGACAACGCGTCGACTTTGTCGATGACGTTGACGCAACAAATACGTCAACGCAAAATATGCACGTCGATTCGTCAGACCCAAAACAAAGATGGCGGCGCCGGAGAGTAGTAGCAACACGAGTGGCTCCTCAGACTATCAGAAGTGCAAGGCGGCACGCACTCGTTCCTCTAAAGTACACACACACACACAACCCACAGAAAAATGTGCGTCAGTATCGAGTTCTCTTTCGGGCTTGAACGAACCATAACACACAAATTATGCCAAACTGTCCGTTTTGTCGAGTATCCTCATAAGAGCAGTCTTAAATGAGTAAAAGAGTAAATTACTCACTCAGACCCGGCGCCAGGATGATTATTATACCGGCAGCCTAATTTTCATGAATGCACTCTGCTATCTTTTAACACATCTCCGGCGAACGGCTTCTTCACTCAAAAGGAAAAAAATGTTATGAAGCGCAGTGAAATGCAGTGACCTATGTGGCGTTTCCTGATGGATCGAGGTTGTTCCTTAACTTCATTTTATACGTGCAATTCACACGAGCTCTAAGCGCGTACGAGACTGCAAGTATGCGCTTATAGCTATTAATGTCGTGAAAAATACATAGAGGACACTGACAACGCGCTGACAGACAGGACCAAGAAGGTAACATTTAATAAAGTCTCAACTTTCAAATTTGGTCAGTCAAAGAAAATTAAACCATAAATAGGCCTACTACTTTGTGGCTCTTTAATGTGTCGTGACAGATTGCACTTTTTTGAGTAAGCTAGGCCTATGTGTTTTCAAGGCTTCAAGGTTTTATTGAATGCTGCCTCTGACTAAGGATGCATTACTTTGCACTTGTATAGTCTTTTATTTTGGAATTTTAAGAGCAATAAACATAAATTGCAATGTTAAGAAATTCATGTTTTTTTTCATTCAGATGTAAATCAACATGTATAAATTGCTATTAGTCAATTAATGGGGAGATAATGGAATCGAAATCGAATCGGACTGAAAAATGAATCGTTAGATTAATCGATGCATCGAAAAATAATCGCTAGATTAATCGTTTAAAAAATAATCATTTATCCCAGCCCTAGTCAATGCACTTAAGTGGGTCTTTAAATTTCATCTTTGACCAAATTCAGGAGTGTTTGTAGCCTGGCAAGCCAGACCTATCAAGATGTTAGGTCTGGGAACTCACAATTGGCATACCTCAATCCGAGGGGTGGGATAAACAGTTGTCTTTCAGACGGCTGTGGCTGAGTGAGTCCCATGCATTTTCCCACCAGCGGAGCTAGTTGATAGGCCTATATTAAACTTTTGCTGTATCCGGTCGTCAAAACTCCGAACACATCTTCCTTTTTTTAAGAATGACTTAATGTTCTCTTAAAGGGCACCTATTATGCAAAATTCACTTTTACATGCTGTTTGAACATAAATGTGTGTTGGCAGTGTGTGAGCAAAACCACCCTAGAATGATAAAAATCCACCCAGTGTTTTTTTTACAATCTCAATAATTCATATGCACTCTCTCAGAATGAGCTGTTCTAAGATTCAGCTTTTTGTGACGTAGAACATGGGAAAGGGGTTTGATTGACAGTGTGGTTGAGGCAGACCCCTCCCTCGGTGATCTGATCCTCCATTGTGGTTTCAACGACAGCCGGACCGCTGTTCTGAAGATTTGTGCTGCCTTCTAGAAAGTGCTTCCTAAGAAAAATAAGTGTTTTGTTGTGGGCTGTAATACTTCGCATAGTTGTTTGCACTTGCTTCCGACATCAGAGCCACTGAAAACGCAGTGGGTGGATTTTATTTATGAAGGAAATGCGCCTCTTACACTCCCGAAGTAACGTTACGTTTATGTTTGCTCAAATCATTTTGAGAGTGACTGTTTTTTGAACGGCGGTCAATTCAAAGCAGGTCTTGCTACAAAATTAATCCTCAAGAGTGGATCGTTGCCTAGTGTTCGCGATCCAACGACAATTCCTGAAGAAGTAAGTGTATTTTATGATTTCTGAGGTAACGTTAATAGTCATCGACAACAAATGTTGTTGTCGTCGTCGTCGTATGTTTTATGTAATTTAAACCTTTTAAATAACCACACGTTTTCATATGTTTTTTAAGATATTGTATTAAAAAGTGTGTATGTTTTTGAAAAAGACAAGACATCAAAATTACTATGTTTCTACAAAGGCCAGCACATCTAGCAGCAGGGTGGGGATTAGCAGCTCATTTGCATTTAAGGTCGTCTGCCTCAAAACAGCTTGTTTCAAAACAGGCCCCAAAAATGACACATTCAAATGGTTATAATAAATTAATTGGGGGGTATTTTGTGCTGAAACTTCACAAATACATTCTGAGGACACCCAAGACCAATATTACATCTTGTAAAAAGGGCCATAATAGGTGCCCTTTAACTCCAAGTCATCCAGAGTCGCGGCCAAAGCCGATTCGGAAGACCGCTGTTCGCCAGCAGCATCTTTGTTTTCAAGTAGCAGATCACCTATGGAAATCACGTGGAACCGTCACAACTCTGCCGTCATTATGTTAAGCCCGCCCACCAACTCTATACACGATGTGATTGGCCTGACCAGAGTTTGGTTTTTCCAGCTCGAATGCCAACGGAGAGTTGCTAGACCACACTTTGCTGCAAAATATTTTTTGCTGCCGCTAGGGTGCGTCTAGATTTCTAGGCTAGAGTGTTTGATTATGAAGACCGAAACCGGCTTGGGAACCACTGATCTAAATGATCATAACATAACTTCAGCAGTTATCTAGATATGGTCATTTGCCATCAACATGATAATGACAGAATTAACCTTTAACACATAAAATAGTTGCTTGATGCCAAGTAAAGTTATATATATATATATATATTTGTGCAGCAATTTTCCCAATACACATTGTTTTAAACCAGCTTTATAGGAAGTTATATTGTAGATAGTCATTGTCTTTAAAGTGCCTATTGAACAGTTGTATCAATAACTTGGTGAAAAGTCAGTGTATTTTTCACATAGCTCAGTCGTTCTCAACCATTTTTGGGAAGTGTCTTACAGAAAGTGAAAAGTTAACAATATTGAGAAAAAAATTCTGTCATTACAGGAAATATAGGATGATACGGATACAGGGGGTATAGGATCTAGCATGTATGTTGCTTTAAATGTCTAAATGTTTTGATGTCTGTTGCTTTGTGTCATTACATTGGTGTTAACTTCTATTTGTCTCTATTCACCTTAGACCTGATGCTGCTGAAAGAAGAGAGTCAAGAACTGAATGAAATGGAAGAAAAAAATCACTATTTCATAACTGGAGAAAAATCTTTTAGTTGTGCACGGACTGAAAAGAGTTCAGCAAAAAAAAAAGCTCAAAAGACAGAAACCCTTAATCACCATAGGAGAATTCAATCAAAAGAGGACTGTTTTTTATGTCATCAGTGTGGAATTAGTTTTCCAGACATAAAGCACCTTAAAAGTCATGTTATAATTCACTCCGCAGAGAAGACTTTCAAATGCCAGCAGTGTGAAAGGAGTTTCCTATTCAATAAATACCTTAAGACGCACATGAGAATTCACTCCGCAGAGAAGCCTTACAAATGCCATCACTGTGAAAGGAGTTTCCGATTCAATAAATACCTCAAGACGCACATGCTGCTTCACACTGGAGAGAAGCCTTTCACCTGCAAACTGTGTGGGAAGAGCTTCTCACAAAAAGGAAATCTTACATATCACATGATAAGTCACTCTGGAGAGAAGCGTTTCATGTGCTCTCACTGTAGAAAGAGTTTCAGTCAAAATGTAAGCCTCAAGATTCACATGAGAATTCACACTGGAGAGAAGCCTTACACCTGCAGCCAATGCGGAATGAATTTTAGATATAAAGAATCCCTTGATATCCACTTGAGAATTCACACTGGAGAGAGCCCTTACACCTGCAAACTGTGTGGGAAGAGCTTCACACAAAAAGGAAAACTTACATATCACATGAGGAGTCACACCGGAGAGAAGCCGTTCGCCTGCCCTCACTGTGGAAAGAGTTTCACACTTAAAGGAAACCTTGAGGTTCATATGAGAATTCACACTGGAGAGAAGCCTTTCACATGCTCTCATTGTGGAAAGAGTTTCAATCAGAAAGCAACCCTTGAGGTTCACATGAGACTTCACACTGGAGAGAAGCCTTACAAGTGTCTTCAGTGTGAAGAGAGTTTTACATATCGTAGAGACCTGAAACGTCATTTCCAAACTCATTCTGGAAAGACACAGCAGTGTTCATCGGTGTGACGAGATTTAGAAAAAGGAGCAATTTCAAAAATCATCTGCACATTCACTGGATGAAAAGTCCATCACATTTACAGACACACCTGAAAAGTCATACCTATGTGAAACCTTATTTGTGTGTTTTGTGTGTGTGTGTGTGTGTGTGTGTGTATGTACTTTTAAATGGGTTCTGCAATTCAAAATGGCACCAGAAATTCTCTGTAAAATTATGGCTACGTACAAAATCATGTTAACATCACCTTTTAAATGTGACCCATATCAGATTATAACACTCAGCCCTATCGGAAGAGGCTACACAATAAAAAAAAAAAAAACTGAAATTGTTTAAAATATTTGAACGTTGGGGAGCAGAATAAAGACAATAAAACAGCGGAAATTAAATAACAGAATTGTATTTACACAAACCAATGACACAGACCTAAATCAACACAGTATAAATCAAGAATCGTCAGACTGTTTAAAACAGTCATACAGTGATGTAGTTAATACTATACAACAGTCCAACGGCAATCTGTGTGTAATAGTCCAAAGTGTCCATCTGTGTATATACAATCCTGCAAGTGCAAATGCAAGTCCTGGGGCCTCATTTATAAAACTGTGCGTAGGATCCTTACTAAAAGTGTACGTGCGCCAGAAAGCCAAAAATGGCGTACGCAAAAAAATATTCAGACTTATAAAACCGTGCGTACGCCAGAACCTGCGCAGAATTCACTTTATAAATCCCAGTTAGCGGAAGATTGTGCGCACATGCGTCTCCTCCCCGAAACAACCGTATATGGAGCTTACAACGCCTAGTTTTACTATGCATATCCTCATCTGCATATAATTTGCATATGATTATTCATCCACGCGATAACATGTTTAACGGTAGGTACAAGACGTTAGGAAAATATGAAATGCGGATGCGCTGTCACATTAGTTACATTAATAAAAATCATTTAGTAGCCTATCCTTGCCTTGTTTTTGAATAAATAAATCAAATAGTGTAAAATACATTTCGGATAAAGTTTTTCTCAATCTTTTCCACTGGCCAAGGAGTATTTTTAATTGATTTATGTTTTTAATGGAAACAGATAGACCTTGTTGTGCATTATTTGCACGAAACTATTTTCTCAGACAATCTGCTATTATCATGATAAGCAATTATCTCTGTAGTTAAAACATTAAAACACAGCATGCCAGAGGAAAAGTGTTCAAAAGCATTGCATCCACAACAAAGATTTCTATTTATTGAATATAAAAAATGTTGTAACTTCTCAGTAATGATTTCATGTAATTTAAGTGTTTAACTCCATTAATCAGAATGGCATATTATATCTAAATCTTTACAACAGAAGTAAAACAAAGTTTAAATCATTATTTTATTTATTTAAACTGTTATTGTGAACATGAACTGTATTTATGATTAGGACTTATAATGAAGATTTACGGTTTTAGCGTTAGATGCTATATATGCGTCAGTTTCACTAAACGGCCCAACGCGCTCGCTGGCGCGGACATTTAAGAAGGGATGGATGTTTGCTTCATGTGATAGGCTTGGTGAGTGAAATTATATTTGTATTATCTTTCTGTATATGTATAATTTTCTTTAGATTTTCTGTCTAAAAGTGACCAAAAAGACATGTAACTCCAGCTCACCATCGGTGTCGCCAAACTGCTCCATCTCCAAAATGTTTGTACGCATGGGTCAGAGTTTGCGTGCAGGTGCGCAAATTTTCCCGTCAAGTTTGTTTTTATAAATCACAACTTGTGCGTCGGAAGTGGCGTACGCCTCTTTCAGGGCCTGTTTTGTGCGTACGCAACGGTTATAAATGAGGCCCCTGGTTAGTAAATAAATCCACAATGTATACTTCACGTCCCAGGCAAGAAACAAACAGCGACCTGCTTCCTGGTTTAGCTGTCAGGCCTCCATGTTAGGCCACACTACTCCTTATAAACTTGAGAGGCTGCTACCTACACTTGTCTCATGATCGCTCATGTGACAGGCAGAGTCCATGCATCCTTGAATTAATGAATATAGTGCGTTACTATGTACTACTATACACCCAAAGTGCTTTACAATCATATCTGGGGGCTCTCCACCACCAGTGTGCAGCATCCATTGTGAAATTTGGTGGAGGATTGGTGGATGAACTGGGGGTTCTTCAGTAAAGACTGGAATCGGCCAGATCCCACTTTGAATCAAGCCATGTACAAGGTTATCCTGGAAGAAAACTTAAATCCTTCTGCACTGACAATGTTCCCTAACTGGACAATGCTCCCTGCCACACAGCCTGGCCAATAAAGGTGTGGATAGAGGGCCGTCAGATAAAGACCCTGTCATGGCCAACTCCACTGAAAACCTCTGAAATGTGTTCAAGAGGAAAATGTAAGGTCACAGGCCATCAAACAAAGCCAAGCTGCTTAGATTTTTGTGCTAGGAGTGGCATAAAGTCACCCTACAGCAATGTGATCGACTGGTAGAGAGCATGCAAGACGCACAAAAGTTGTGATTAGAAATGAGGGTTATTCTACCAAATATTGATTTCTTAAAGTCCCTGTAAAGGCAATTCTTAAAAAAAAAAATCTAAACACATTAGAAATGTTAGAAATGTATTGCTAAAACATATTACAAAGACTGTGAAGTGCTGAATTGTGGAATTAGACCGTTAAACAGTTTTTCACCATTGCTGAGTTCTGGATTTTTTGGGCGGGGCTAAAACGGGGTCTTGATGACGCACTGGAGCCCCTGAGCTCCTGGACACGCCCCTACTTGATGACGCACTGGAGCCACTGAGGCTGGCCCCTCCCCTAACAATATAAATAGAGCACATTAATAACATCAGTTTGCCGCTCAATCGCGAGTTACTGTCAGTACTATTAGTTACTACAGCCTACAGTTTGCTAGCTAGCTATGCAATCGTCATGGAAACGCATACTACCTGGATGCGGTCACGTACAAAACAGATCGGTGTCCTTATTTACATTTCCGAAAAACGATCACATCAAGAAGAGGTGGATTAATTTTGTGAAGAGCCACCTTGATGGAGAGCTGAGGATCACCGCAAACACCCACCTCTGTAGTGATCATTTTACACGGGAAAGTTTTATAAACTTTCATCGGAGACAACTGGGATTCACTGATAATCCGCTGTTACTGGTGAATGGGGCCGAACTGACTATCTCCCGCCTCGGCCTTCATCCTCCCGTCGCGCCGACAACTGGTGAGTGTTTACTTCTCGTGAGTGGGCGTGGTTTCAGCGCAGCCAGCGGACACGCCCCCAGCGTTTGAGAGCAGAGACTACTGCTCATTTTTTCAAGATTTTGATAGCTTATTTTATGTACTTGCTGGCTTTTTTATCATTCAAATTTGGCTGGGTGGCTAATAACCCATTTTTCTGTGGTGTGACAAACTCAGAACACATACTTAAGGTCCGGACTGTCCGGCCAAAATCCGGACGTATAGCCACCCTAGCCACAACACAAAAATGAAGATATAGCCAATGCATAAAAGATGCAAATGGTGTGTGTACATTTATATGGAGTTCTTACAATTGATGGGTAAACATACACAATGACATTTTTACTAAATTCAACCATAAAAATTATTTTCCCAAACCATTAATTTTCACCTCCTTACATTGAGAGACTGTCACAATAAATCTAATTCCGATTATTTGTTAATCTCGTTCATATGTATTTGGTGTATGTATTTATGTATAAGGGCAAAATGACAAGCCCATATGAGTCATATACTGATCAGTGGAGTAGAGTGTCCCATCACAAACAAACCTCTGAAAGAAGGTTTGTTCTGTATGCATTCCATAATTCTGTAGTAAGATGTGATGAGACAGTGGTAGTTCTTACCTTACCAGAAATTAAATGGCAATAATATAATGTGTGTGTGTGTGTAAATGGTAAATGGACTGCATTTATATACTGTAGCGCTTTAACAGACCCAATGGCCACCAAAGCGCTTTACATATTGCCTCACATTCACCCATTCACACACTCATTCATACACCGACGGCGGTGTCAGCCATGCAAGGCGCCATCCAGCTCATCGGGAGCAGCCGGGGTTAGGTGTCTTGCTCATGGACACCTCGACACTTGGTCAGGTGGAACCGGGGATCGAACCACCAACCTTTCGGTTTGTAGACAACCTACTGTGTGTGTGATCAGAGCTTAAACCATAACTAATTCCTTAAGTGAGTACTTAAATTTGTAACGCACCATAGATTACAAGGTGAGTATCAACAACAGCACAGTGGAGGTATTGTATGATGATAATGATAAGAATAACTACATGGAGATGTGACACCAGGTTTAGCAGTGTCCGGAGGAAGCCAACACACAAGACACAGCAGACGAGCACACAAGGGGTACAGGTGAGTGTGCAGGTAAGCGATACAGCTGAGTGTTTAAGCGCAGGTTACTTGAAAAAGAGATTGTGGAAGATCAGAGGAGTATCACAGGAAATCGATGGGGCTCGGGTAAGAATCACAGAAAATAATTCTGGGAAAGCATCACAGGAGATCGCAGGAGCACAGGGAAGTATCAAAGTATATCATTAAAGGACAGGGAAGTATCTAAGTAGATCGAGGAGAAACGAGGCAGGAAACGTGACCCTTTCCTGTGTAGAATAAAAGGGTATGAAATATGCTCCATTTGTAGTGGGAAACTCATTTCCAGGCAAATAAACATTCTTGATGGGAAAAAGGAATCTTAAAGGGGTGGTTTACTGCTTTTATTCTTTGCATGATTGTGTTTATGGGGTGCAATATTATAGCCTTATTTTTCATAAATTTCACCTTTATTATAAGCCGCTTTCTCCTCTGTCATTTGAACGACCGGTTGACTTCCTGATTCTATGAAACCACTCCTTCAGAAACAGGCAATGGGCTCAGATTGGTTAGTTGGGCCGGTGTGTTGTAATTGGCTAAACTGCGTAGCGCACGTAGTCCGGAAACTTCACGCCCATTACCTTTACAGGCAAAAGTTGCATGTGCTCCGGTCAAATGTAAATAATGGTGTCAATACTGCGTATCAGCTTGAGCCAGAATCAGACCCAGAAAGCGGCAATGAAGAGAGTCAAGCAGAACCTCCCCACGGCTCTTACAAAATGTTTCTGAATGGTACATTTTTTTTTTATTATTATTATTATTCTATTCTTTTCTATTCTAGGCTACTATTATTATATAAGCATTTAGATAGCTGTTACTTGAAAATGCTACTGCTGCTTGTTAGCTTTTGAGATACGGTTTTCTCCTGATTAAACATTTAATATAACTGAATAAATGACAGAGTAATACCGTTTTTTAAAGTTATTGTTTTATCGATATAATGAACAACCGTTTATCTATTCACAAAACTTAGTTTACTCAGTGTATCGTTTTCTTTAGGTGTACACGTTTGTCTTATACAGACAAAATAGCATCGAACTAACTGGCTACTATAAACAGACAGCGTTGGCATTGGTTTACGTTCTTGATCAAATCGAAAACTTACGTCATAAAGTATACATGGAAAATACATTTACAAAATTAGTACATAATTACAAATTCAGGTCCAAAATGTTTGTACGCGTTTGTCATAGACACACGAAATAGCATAACTAAGTGGCTACTAAAGCCAGCGCTGGCATTTGTTTACGTCCTTGATAAAACTAAAACATTACGTCTGAAATTATACATGCAAATACATTTAAAATGATTAAGTCTTACTTACAGGTTGTGACCCAACAACTGCTGCCTCTGGTTTTAAAGTTGGAACTGCTTCATGCTTTAGTAACAGTTTGTTGTTGAATCCGACATTGAATTCGTGGAGATTCTGGAAGCTGTCTTCCGTAAAATGCGCAGCACAGAGAGCTAAATTACGATTGTAATTTTCAGGAACATAATCAAACATAAATTGTAGCCATTGTTGATGAACTACAGCGTCCGTAGGAAGCCTGAACACAGAAGACCTGGCAGCTGGGTGAAAATAACACACTTTCGACGGCATGGCTACTGCTCTCCACTATAACTCTTCCTCTTCGACAAAGCCGCAGAAATATGGCCATGCCCCCTTTTTTGCATATTCCGGAGGGAGGGTTGATGTAAATTTATGGGTTAGTTACGTATAAAACCCGGGAGTATCTCGTTGTAGTCCCATTCGAGTCGTTTTTGTAGGCATTAAACTTCCTGATTTTTAAAAGACGATATCTCTGCTTACGTTGAACTTTCAGTGCAGAAACTTTGCAGATACTGTTCATGCACCAACAGTAACATTACACACTATTTAAAATGAAAAAAGTGAAATCGCAATCAACCACCCCTTTAAGATTAATGATGTGTGCCATGTGTTTTAGTAATAATCTAAAACTGGCAATATGACATAATGCCACAGTAAGCTATTTTGTGGTCATGTTATAGTGACAGTCCGTAAGTTTAAGATTACTTAAGAAAATTATTTTAATTAAGCGAGTGGACATATGATTTTCAATTCATGTTTATTTGTATTGCGTTTTATACACACATATACATTTAATTTGTCACATTCTGAGATTAAACCATGCAGTTAATACAAAAAAATCTAGTACATTTATATGGAGTTCTTTTAATTAATAGATGGTTAAGCATACACTATGCAATTGTACTAAATTTGTACTAATGATTCAACCATAAACATTCTTTTCTCAAAGCATTATTTTTCTCCTCCTCACATATTACATTGAGATACTGTGTCACAATAAATCTGATTCTGATTATTTGTTAATCTCGTTCATATGTGTTTGGTAAGGGCAAAATGACAAGCCCATCTGGTCTTTTTACAATTTCTATACATTTGTTTGTTACTTCAGATGGAAGTACTGCCTTGTAGCTTGCACAGAATGTGACATTTAGTATGTGAGAATCCATGCAAACATACTCTGTTCGCTTTTTGTGAAAGGCTTGAATTTGATTTGTTAACCTTACCAGTAAAACTGGTTGTTTGGGGGTGGCCAGTGTTTGAACAACAATGATGTGTTCAATTTTTGCAACTTGTTGCCCAATGGTTACCAAGGAATTACATCTGGAGTATATTGAGTCATAGTGATCAGTGGAGTAGAGTATCCCATCACAAACAAACCTCTGAAAGTAGATGGCTTGATTTTGTTCTGTATGAATTCAAGAATTCTGTAGTAAGATGTGCTGAGGAAGTGGTAGCTCTTTCACCTGACCATGACCAAACAAAGTGCAGCTACTGACCTGTGAAACTTTTTTGCACAAGGAATAACCCCGAAGTGCTGATGAAACGTATTCATGTGCCGGGGAGTCTTCTGCAATGTAAACTCTCGATAATATTTTTAGCTTCTTTAGTCTTGCTAGATTTTGAGTTATTTGCAATGGTACACTGGAGCCCTTGCAACAGAGTCAACTGTGCATAGAATGGCAGCAACTTTGGAACATTCATAAGTTTTTGTTACAGTGTTGTACCACACAACACCTGCAGATCCTAAAGATCTGCACTCTTCAATGAATGGTTTTAGAAAGCTTTCCATTTTTGGCTTGGTTTGCCCAAACCAGAGTGCAGGCACCAACACAAAGTTTTTCCGTTCAGACAGAGCTACCTCGTTTATGGTACACTGAATTGGCCACATTGAATAACTTGAAGAGTTAAACATTGGGACACCATCTGTATTCCATGTCAAAGATATATTGCTCTGGTCTGTCAGCAATAGGGTTGCCACCCGTCCCTTAAAATACGGAATCGTCCCGTATTTGTGAAATAAACAGCGCGTCCCGTTTTGAATCAATACGGGACGCGGTTTGTCCCGTATTTCCGAGTTGTCTTAAACGCATCATCCAAAATCATTCCACCCGCATTCTGTGAAGACTCGTCCTATTCTACCCTTGATTGGGTAATACTCGCTGCCATTGTTGGTTTGATTGGTTTGTTTAATACCATCAGGTTCAGGGCCAATCAGAGTCAGAGGAGGGCGGGTCTTTTGGCAGGGAGTTGATAGCAATGCCAGAGCTCAGAGAAATCAAAGCACCGTCTCAGTTCTTCATACCTCAAGCATCTCCCGAATCAGATAGTGTAGCCTAATGACAGTTTTTTTAATCAGCTCAATAATGTTCTGATTGATTACGTTTTCATATGCTGCCTATGCCCATTTGTTAAGAAATAATGTTACAATGTAAATGAATTATATCCATACATTATGGTATGATTTGTTTATTATGGTTAAAGTACACAGTCAGACACATGCATTTTTTAAATAAGAGAGAGATATATTTAATACATATTTAATAATAAAAATGTGCATGTGTGAAGAAAATTACTTATGCTTAACAAATCTAGAGAATTTCATCCTTTAATACTATATAATTAACAATAGGTCTGAATACATAAATAAATAAATACATAAATAGATTTTCTTACCAATAATAAAAATAGTGTTATAATTAAATTTAGAAATGTTTGTAGATTATAGGTTATTTATGTGTGGTATCACTGTTTGGATGGTGTTACATGTTTGAAAGAAACAGCTACTCAGTGCTGCACGGAGTGACAAGAAGTACACTTAACGCCTAACATAGTCCAATACTGCACAGTACTACTGGTCTAATGATGTTTTTGATGTTCAACATCCTTTGCTAAAGTCAAAGTTTTTTCCAATCAAATTTAGTATTTGTTTGAGTATCAACGCATTTGTTTAATTTATAGTGAATAAGTTATGGATCTGTTAATTTAATAAGTTAATAAAGTATGGTTAACATCTCACATACAACTCAGACGAAAGGCAATTTTTTTTTGGTCTCATTGTCACACTTTGTTAACGTTGTTTGTGATAGAGAGTGATTGCATCTATTCACACTGATTTCAATAGCAGATAGGATTGGTACTGATCTTATTACTTTCCTGAAAATATGTTTCTATTATGCTTAAAGGGTTAGTTCACCCAAAAATGAAAATTCTGTCAGTATTTACTCACCCTCATGTTGTTCCAACCTTGTAAGACCTTCGTTCATCTTCGGAACACGAATTAAGATATTTTTGATTAAATCTGAGAGCTGGATCACTCCTTCATAGGCTTCTTAAGGGATTGACACTTGTTCCCCGAAAAGTTATTAAAGACATCGTTAAAATAGTCCAAGTGACTACAGTGGCTCAATCCTAAGTTTATCGACGAGACGAGAGGTCTTTTTGTGCGCAAAAAAAAACAAAAATAACGACTTTATTTCAACTATTCATTTCCTTCTCTGTGGGCCTCGAGTCAGTTCACTAGTGTAACAGCGTAAGCTTCTGTTGTTGTACGTCACACGCATCACCCACATGACCAGCGTCGGCCAATAGTGAGCCTACGTGTGACGTAGCTCTACGGAATCACACTACGTTAACTGACTCGAGGCCCACAGAGAAGGAAATGAATAGTTGAAATAAAGTCGTTATTTTTGTTTGTTTTTGCGCATAAAAAGTATTCTCGTCGCTTGATAAACTTAAGATTGAGCCACTGTAGTCACTTGGACTATTTTAACGATGTCTTCAATAACTTTTCGGGGCTGGCAAGTTTCAATCCCTTAAGAAGCCTATGGAGGAGTGATCCAGCTCTCAGATTTCATCAAAAATATCTTAATTCGTGTTCCGAAGATGAACGAAGGTCTTACGAGGTTGGAACAACATGAGGGTGAGTAAATACTGACAGAATTTTCATTTTTTGGGTGAACTATCCCTTTAAGTTTAAAAGGGTATCTGTCTGTGTTTTGGTGAAGACAAGAGCCTGTATTTAAATCAAGGATGAGCCAATAAACGATGCTATATGCTGCATGTTGTTTTATTTAAAAGCAATAAATGTTTAGTTGGTGATGCAGTGATAAGCTCTTTTCTAATTACACTAGCACATGCTCTGTTGCTAGTTAAAGGTGCACTATTGCTGCGTCCGAAATCTAATACTTCCCTACTATATAGCATTTGAAAAACAGTATGCCAACAGTCTGAATGCATAGTATTCGAAAAACAGCAGGCGATAAGTCTCAGGATGACCTACTACTTCTGGCGAGATTCTGAAGTGCGCATTCGATGGACACTTTACTATACTATGAAGCCATGGGAGAGTATTGGTGAATGGAGGTGAAGGGGTGTGCAACAGATGCTGGTTGGTCACATGATAATGACAACATGACAGATGTAGTATGTCCGGATTACATGCATCATACACACTTTCATATTATATAGAACATTTTGTTTTGAACTTTCGCAAATTAAATTCAAATTCAAATATAGTACCTACTTGGAGAGTATGTGATTTCAAACACACTGTTTGAAACTCTTGGCGCTCTAGCAGTTAATAAACAGAACTGCATGTGTCTTGTGGAAGAACATTGTAGCCGGAGCTTCATCTCTCTAAGTCTATGGCCAGTCAAGGAGGTACTGGGATACTCCGCAGCAGTTGGCGTCCCACTCGGTCTAAAATATACACAATATAGTTCAAATATAAACACTTATTATAGGTGTACCGTAGAGATTCAGGAGAAGATAAAAAGACGGATTTGCTCATTATATACATTTAGTAGATTTTGAACAAAAAAAAAGTTACATAGTGCACCTTTGATGATCAACTCCATGAGATTTGGGTTAAAGTGTTTAGTTATTACACATTGATTGCAGTTTAATTTTATATTAAGTAAAATTATTTTTAGTGGACTTAAATTAAATCAATTTACAGTAATAATATCATATAAATATTAGTTGTTAAATTTGAATGGTTGGCACAATCGGTTTCCCCAAATGAAATGTTATCTTCCATGGTATTATTACGGTAACATACCATAAAGTTTATGCAGGGGAAGGTTGATTTAACTTGATTTAAAACTTTCAAAAATTGATTGGCACAACTGAAGTTGTGTTTTTTTTTTTGTTGTTTTTTTTTAAGTTTACTCAACTTTTTATTCATCTGTATTATTGTAAATACATATCAATAAAGGTTAACTTCATCATAAAAAGTAAAGCTTTAAAAAAAATTGTTTAATTTAGACACTGTCCAAAGATGTGTTTGATCATTATACAGTATGTACATTATAGCAAATTTGCATAACAAGCAAACATGTCATTTATTAGACTATACCCTACAATTGTTACCTCTTCATTGCTCAACCATTGTGTGTTTTGCTCTTCATCTTCTATATCACCACCTGATATGTCATCTGGCTGAAGAAAAATGTAAATGACCCTCAGGCTTACAAAAAATATAACATTTTAAAATGGTAAACTGTAAATGGATTGGTAACACTTTACAGTGTCTAACGTCTAATTTGTTAACATTAGTTAATGTAAAACTAACATGAACTAACCGATGAGCAATACATTTGTTACAGTATTTATTAATCTATGTTAATGTTAGTTAATAAAGACGGTAATGCAGCTGTTCATTGTTTGTTCACAGTGTATTAATATCTAATGGTAAATACAACATTTGATTTTAATAATGTATTAGTAAATGTTGAAATTAACTTTAACTAAGATTAATAAATGCTGTAGAAGTATATTGCTCATTCTTAGTTCATGTTAACTAATGAAACCTTATTGTAAAGTGCTACCAATGGATTGACTGCATGGTTAGCATAAAATCATAAATGAAATAAATATGATTATTACAATAAAGAAATATTTAGGTCTGTAAAATCAAGAGAAAACTAAATATGTTTCAATACCTCAGTGAGTTGCCTAGCTCTATAAAAGATATTAAAGAGCTAAAAGAAGATTTAAAATATGAGCGGCGCTTCAGGATAAAAGCAGAGAGAGAGCTGAGGGAGTGGAAAGGTAATGAAATTTAGCTATACCACAGCAATTGTTCTCAATTCTCAGTTCTCAACGTGTGAACTCTCCTCTTCTTCTGTATTTATTATACCATGTTCTGTTTGAAAACTCGATTCTGATTGGCTGGAAGGTGTGCATTAAAACAATGAATGCACAGGTAGTTATAAGTCAGTTTAATCACTGTTCTAAATTAATGTGCTGCTTTTATTGTAGGACACAAACACACACACACACACACACACACACACACACACACAGGCAGTCACTCGCACACAGAGATCTTGCAGTGGTCTCACACACAGAAACATTACATTTCTAAGCAACAAGGTCTTAATATCATTATTTTTTAAGTAATTAAAGTGACAGCTTCATTAGAAAAATGCTGTGCCTGATTTAAAGTGTGCAGAACGCTAGATCTAACGAGCTAACTGTTAGTTTTACTCTTCTTGTCAAATTGTGCACCACAAACATTAAGGACAACTTTAACTTAGCTTTTTAACCTTGCTTTAACAGCTAAGTGTGCATTACACGATTTTAATACACTTCACGCGAAGGCAACCTGCTTTACGACGGGTGGTTCTTTGCCTCCACCTCGTGTATTAAAATCACGTTAAATTAAAATACGTGAAGGGTTACACAAAGTATTAAATGAAGGGGTGACAATAACTGTGATAGATATACATATATTCCGTATACTGTATTCCAATAATATATTTACATATATTTATCAATTCATATTCATATTTTTCCCAATTATTTTATTTTGATTTAAGGTTAGAATTTTGAATGAAAAACCAAAAGAATAAATGGTGCCAATAGATGTGGAGGGCACTGTACAGTATTTAAACATGATTGTGTCGCTCTGCTTTTTTCCAGAAATGCATGCTGTTGTGCAGGAGCTAAAAGGCACAGTGGGAGAATTAAAGATGATGAGCAGTTCAAAACAGAAGCCTGACACTCTGCAGACCTCATCTTCTCAGAACATCGGTTCTCAAATTCAAGAACCATGCTCTGCTCAAGGAAGTGGGCAGGTAAGTGGATCCCAATTATACAGTTATTGTATGTATTCCATTTTCGGTCAGAATTTTCAGTTCTGGCTAGAAGGTGTGTTAAAATCTTCCTCTTTTACATCAAACAACTTGTGGTTGCTGTTGTTGTTTTTAACTCTATGTACAGTGCAAACCATAAGTATTTGGATTTTTTTTTGCTGTTTAGGCCCTACACACCTACAAGCTTCTGACATTGATGGAAACACAATTAAAACACTTAAGAGTGACTATTGACAGTAGTATCAGGAAATAGTATAATTTCAAAAAGGAACAGAAGCAATATCAAAAATACAAGAATCATTGTCCAAATTATGGTTGGCTCTGTAGCTTTACAATCTATTCCAAAAGGCATTTCTGAGGCATTCCATTTTGTTTTAGATTGTACCAGCCTACAGTCTGTCACTGTGGTGGTCAGCTTTTTAAAAAATTACTGTTTCAGAAAAAAAAAAAAAAAAAAAATCTGTTCTCTGCTGTTCCCCGCTAGGCGGACGATTACATCATTTTGGGAGAGGGGGATTTAAGATTTTAAAAAAAAATTTTTCAAGATTTAAAAAAATGTACAAGCGAGCTTCTCCTTGTAACCTTTGGGGGAGAAACTCTTGCCACTCACTCTCTAAATGGAAGAAAGGCACCCAATGCAGAGACCAGCAAGGAGGCACTTCCAGCTCACAAAGTAACATAGGTAACTTCTCATGTATTTCTACAGACTAGCTCTGCTGTGAAAGAGAATTTGGGATTTTTATCATTTTTATCTTTATTATTTTTTATTTGTCAAACAATTTAGTTTGTTTCAGTCCATGTATATAATTAGTTGTTTATAGTTTGTGTGATTAGGGGAAGTGACTCAATCAGGCCCAGCCAGTTTTAAATATTTTCTAATTGGTATATTAATAGCTTTCAGAATAAGGTGGGTATTAAAAACACTTTAACACTTTAATTCAGATTTTTTTTTTACAATCATTAAAGAATTGTTGATAAATGGTATAAATATGGAAAACAGTTTTAGTTTAGATTAAACTATTTTCAGATGTTAAAGGAGCCGTATGTAAGATTGTGGCCAAAACTGATACTGTAATCACTTTCAAATTACTGTAGAGCGGTGTATCCCCTCTCCCTCCTACCTGACTCGAGGTTGCCAGATAGGCTGCAGGATCCAGCAGGAACGTAGGCTGCTACAAGAAGCTTTTTCTCTTAATTATGTTTATGCTTCAAATGAGAGATGTTTTGCCAAGTATATCGCAAAAATGTACTAATGGCGATTAGCCAAATATAATCGTAAAGATGTACGCTCGTATGTGACAGTACATTAGAACAGTAGCTGTTAGTCTAACTTGTAACGGTAGGTATCTGTCACTAACGTAAGTACAAGCACAAGCCTCTGTCACTGTGTGTAACCGATATCAAAGATACACCTATTAATTTAGCTGACGCTATAAGTGAAAGCGACCAGCTGTATTTTTTTACTTACCCTGCAGTACACGTCCATAACGCTAAAATATGTGATGTGAAAGATTACATGTCCTTCTATTATTTTTGGCTGTAGAACTTGCATGATAAACAATAATGGGCGTGCTAATGTTGTTTTCCTCAGCGTCTCAGCATAATAACAGAGAAACGGGCTCTGATAATGCATTCATTGCTAATTTTAGCAATGAGGACTCGGCGTTTTTATTATCCAAACAATTCCTTACCTTTTCAAGTCGATGACCCACCTCCTCCATATGAGCTAACGTAACGTTACTTTGCACGAACATGCATAACTTTGTTCGACTGTCATGAATATTTGAAATGTCTATTTACATCAAGTACAAGTTAGCCAAACATAGATGAATCTTACCTGTCCAGAAATTCTTCTCCGTTTTCAGCCGTCTCCATCTTTCAAAGGCATCTCCTATACAGATCCTTGTTTTATTTCGGACTTTGTCACAAAGTATTTCGGATTCATAACGATTTTTTTTTGGTTTCGCAACGTTAGACATTTTTTTTATCCGATTCCGACACGTTTGTAGCTGCAGCTGTGGTAACTAGAGCAGAGCTGGCAACCCGGATGCCGCAACACTACTGACTTCGTGATTGGTAGATAGGTGGAGGGTGGCGCATCAGACCAAAACACAACATGACAACATCAACATCAGTTGAGGGCTGCAACTTCACTTTTTAAATGACAATATCCTGGCCGGACTACTGTTGTCAGCGATATAATTATTTGAAATGAACATGATTTCTTAATGTCTAGTGACATATCAGGGCCATTTTATGATTAATTGAAATACATTTCTTACATACAGCTCCTTTAAACAAGTTATATTTTAAATATCAAAAAGATAAGTCATATCAGGTAGCATATGATTTAAGTTTTAGTACTTCTCCAGTGACTGCTGGACATTAGCAGGACATTCTCTCAGATAACTTAAGAACAACAAATTCAGTTCTCATAATAAAAAGTAAAGTTTCAACAACAGAAATCATGATTTTCCTTTGATATAAATACTATTTCAATGATTTCATCATGCTTTCTCTTTTTTCAAATATTTCAAATGAAATGTACAAGTGGGATTTGTTCTATATGTGAGCTTAATGAGGCCACTTCCCCATGTGTTTTTCATTGTAATAATGCATGGTAACAATTTCTATGAAGCCTGTACTAATGCAGCATTATAAGGGTATTCTTAATGCATTATAATACATGCATAATGCCTTCTAAACAACCTTATAACTTCTTGTATCATCTTATAAATAATCATAACAACAGTAACAATACATTATAATACTTACCTATTTGTGATTATAATGTTTAAGAGTGCATTATAACACCAGATGAAGCCTGTATTTATAATGCATTATAAGGATATTCTTAATTATCTAAAATGTTATATCATCTCATGGATAATTGGAGTAATAATACTTACTTATTTGTGGTTATAACTATTAAGGGTATGACGATTTATAACACACAATGAACATAATTTTATTCACTTTTGTAATAATGGATTATATATCCCATAGTTTCATATCTTTTGTTTTCCCAAGACTCATATCTTGACATTGTTGACTTAAGATCTGCACAGTATCATATTGCATCTTATGAGTGTCTTTTACTGCTTAAGGTAAAGTGACAATAACAAAGCCTTTTAAAGATCTAAAGCACTTTACAATGTGCTCATGATATTTATAAGTGGTCTTTGTGCTTTAACAAAAGTGAAGTCTTCTTTTAAACAGCCATATCATGTGGTTATAAGACATTTGCTTTGAACATTTTTATTGCAATACATAGAAAAGAAAACATGTTCCATATGTGCAATCAATAAAACAATATTGTATTGTTTAAAATGTAAAAGAGTTTCCAGTGAATTTAAAGGGATAGTTCACCCAAAAATAAATATTATGTCATCATTTATTCACCCTCATGTTGTTCCAAACCTGTTTGAGTTGTTAAACACAAAAGAAAATATTTTAATACAGGTTTAGTCAGAACAACATGAGAGTGAATGAATGATGACATTTATTTTTTATTTTTGGGTGAACTATCCCTTTAAATTCACTGGAAACTCTTTAACATTTTAAACAATACAATATTGTATCTTCAGTCAACAATGTCAAGATATGTGTCTTGGGAAAGCAAAAGATATGAAACTATGGGATATATAATCCATTATTACATAAGTGAATAAAATTATGTTCATTGTGTGTTATAAATCGTCATACTCTTAATTAGGGGTGTAACGATACTTGTATTCGTATTGAACCGTTCGGTACGAGGCTTTCGGTTCGGTACGCATTACAAACCGAACGATTCGTTGGACAATATTTCCTGCCGACCAAAATCCGCGCTGATGCAACCACCGCAACGTTGCGCAACATCCAATGGCAAACATAATGAAAGCGGAACGAAACTGCGCTACTCATTATTTTGTGCTTCACGGACTGTTTATCAGTTCGGACCATCAACATCAGTGCAGCGCGAGCCGATCTTGATCAAGCGACACAGTTACTACAGCGCTAAGAGATCCAGTAAACAAAGCATTTGAATTTGTCACTGAAGTAATAACATTGCTGCGAGATCTAGTGAGAAGCATAGTTGCTGCAAACATGCCCCTGCGGGGCCCATACTGGCTTTTTGCGGGCACAGTGGGCTAGGGCCAGCCCACACCAAACCTAAACAGGCCCAGTGCGGGCTAGCCCAGGCGAGGCCCACAGCTTTGGGCTTACCACGGGCTATTTGTGAGCATCCCACACTAGCGGGCTGCCCACATTAAGCCCGTTCGGGCTCAGAGGAGCTTTTGTACCTTTGGGCCCATGCAGGTTTTGTTTAGGTAGCCTACTTTCCTTACGTTTAGGCTGCTTTGTAAAATTTAATGTAAAATTCAATAAGATCTTCCATAACTCTGCTCAGAAGGAATAAAAAGAAAAAAATCAATTATTTGCATTGGATTGTGTCTACAAGACAACGCATGATCCCTTAAAAACTCTAAGAACAAATCTTACTTTAAAAAACCTGTTATTTTTACTGGATATGATGTTTGTAATGTAATCCAAAATTAACAGTGTGCCATTTATATCATTCTAATATAGCTAAACATTTTCAACAATAAATGACATGACTAATAGCGCCTCAGTACATAGGTTATATATTCAGAACACTTTGCCGGTGTTGTTTAAATTAAGTTTAAATACGCTAGCTGCTGATTTAAAATCACAGAATAATTTGTCTAATGAAATATCTATTTAAGTATCTATTTTTCTATCCTTAACTGCGCATTACAGTTTAAATTACATTAAATACAAGATTAATACATGCGTTTTAAAAGTATCCAATTCCGCGCATGCGTCGAACATCAACTGTATTTGATTAATCAACGTCATCGCGCTACAGGCTGCAGTCGTCACTTGCCGCCTTCCTAACGGTTGTTTCTGCTTTCACACTGGAATTCTCCTGACTCTGAGGTGAGTTTAAATTGTAAATTGAGTATCTTTAACAGTAAATATTTGCCATAGTGTGTGTGTGTTCAGCTAGGACTGTATTTCAGTACCTATTTTTTATTTTTTTTGTTAATCCAGATCATATGTTTTTGTCGAACGACAACGGAGTAACGTTAGCATTAGTAACTACGTTAGTTAGCTTATAGGCTAAATATTGTTCTTTTCACCCCGTTTCCCCTATTCTGTATGTTACTATGTCAGATTCTCACAGTAAACTGCTAAAGTCTTAAGGAAAAAAAGTTCTTAAGTTATAACTAACGTTACGTTCGTCTAAAGGCTGTGCTCTGAGCACACGTTTTGGATCGTGGACAATTAAAATGGCTCCACGATCTGCTTTTGAAGAAATATCGTAGTATCATGCTCCAGTGCATTCAGTTGGTTATATGATATGTCTAAAGTGATAACATTTGAGAGAAAACTGCTGGATGCGTGGCTGTATAAGGTTAGAGTAGGGCTGCAACAACAAATCGATAAAATTCGATTCTAAAAAAAAGTTGCCAACAAATTTTCATTATTGATTCGTTGTGTCGCGCGATTACTACGCCAGTCAATAATTTGCAGAGCTGTTTGAGTATAAATAAAAAAAAGTTGAGTTGAGTGCGGAGCGGAGCAGATCTATGAGGCGCCGGACTGAACAAAAGCGAAGCGAACTCCGCGAGCGGGCGCGCGAGAGACCTGTGTCCGAGTGTGTCTGCGCACGAGCGACAGTGCACGAAAGAGACCGAGTGTGTCTGCGCGCGAGAGAGACCGAGTGCGTCTGTGCATTAGTAAATTGGTACGTACTACATAGTAGGCTAATATATAATTACTAAATACCTTACACACACCATAGACCCAGTAAACACAGAACGTTCCCCTAACGTTCCCATATGGTTTCCGTTCTAGGAACGTTCTCTGTAGGTTTTCGTTTTATATCCTAAAGAGAACCTTCCCAGAACGTTTCCTGCATGTTATTTTTAGGTTTTATTTTTATAACCTAAAGAGAACGTTCTGGGAACGTTCCCTGCAGGTTGTTATTTTAATATCACTTACCATTAACAGGCAGTAGAGGGCGGTCATATTTAATATTTATAGGGTTTCCTTACCATTTTCCTGGAATGTTTCAGGTAATTTACTACTCAACTGATGACTTGAATCAGGTCTGTTATACCTATATTATAAATTATAATATAGAAATTATATAAATATTAAAGATTTTTTAAGGTTTATTTGAAAGATTTTTAATTTTTTATGGTTTTCATTGTTGGGCCGAAATCTATTTGGCAAGACTGAACAAAACAACACTACAATCAGGGCCGGCGCGTGCACTTCTGCCGCTCTAGGCGAAAAACAATTGTGCCGCCCCTCTATTTGCAACGTATACCAGCAACAACACACAAAGACCAATATGCCATATACATATAACGCAAAACCAGCAACAACACACAAAGACCAATAAGCCATAGGCCTACATATAACGCAAATAGTGCGCAACGCGCGTGTGCCCAAAATGTCAACAGTATTAAAGTTTATGCAGGAGGCAAATGCCTGCTGGCATTTTTCTTTAAGCAGTCATGGCAGGACTTTTCCAAATAATCACATTTCACCTCCTCAAATTACTGTTGCAAATCTCTTTACACCACTTTATTATGTGCGTAAAACAAATGAAATGTCCGCAAGCACATTATATCATCAGCAGGTTCAGCATCTTAAATAACGACTAAAGAGCAAATGAAGCTTAACTTACGTTCAGAAGCGCGCACGGCGGGCCTTCATCGCAGCAAAGGTCTTAACTGCATCCTCTATTGCGAGTCTCTGTGCCAGTTCATGTTCTATGGAGATTGTTGCCAGTCCATTAAGTCTGTTCCCTGTTCACAAAACGTTCCCCATTCAAAGCAATCGGGACATCACATATGAAACAGCCAGCCACCGCTGTCAGCGAGTCGCCGTATTCAAGCACCGAGGGCGCGCGCGCCGCGCCCATACCTCCGGTTCAGTTTCCCGAGCCCACGAAGTGCGGCGATCGGAACCCGGAGGCCATTCTGCCCCTAGCTGTACATGTAAAAGCATGGGAAGCGATTCCAGGGATATCAGAATGAGTGCTGAGCAGTGAGCACAATAAGACAGGGCTATTCGCTACAGTTCGCTCGCCGTCCCCCGCGCTTTCGAGCACGGACCGCGACGAAAGTGAATACGGAAGTAGCACATCTACTCCGTGCAGAAATAGCGAAACTGTTGTGCAAAGGGGCCATAGAACCGGTACCTCCTTCTCTGAGCGAGTCAGGCTTTTACAGCCGGTTCTATGGCCCCTTTGCACAGCAGTTTCGCTATTTCTGCGCGGAGTAGATGTGCTACTTCCGTATTCACTTTCATCGCGGTCCGTGCTCGAAAGCTCGGGGGCCGGCGAGCGAACTGTAGCGAATAGAATGACTCAAGAGAGTCAGTAAAATGATCCGAACTTCCCATCACCCAGTCATGACTCGTGAGAGCAGGGGCGCGCTGGCGCTGCTGGGCGGCGGCAGCTCAGTAAATCATATAAATAACCTATTTTGTGAATTGTTCATTTCCGGTTGGCACACATTTTGCCGCCCTTACAAAAGTGCCGCTCTAGGCAATTGCCTAGTTCGCCTATATGGACGCGCCGGCCCTGACTACAATTTCACTACAGAGTTGAACAGTTTTATTAAAACAAGAACAAATGGGAGGGGAGGTTTTATTTCAACATTGTATTGTTTTTAAAATAAATAAAAATATCTGAAACCATGTAATTGTTTACATTAAATAATTTTCCCCACCATTACCATGCTTTAAATACGGTCAATTTAATGTGTGATTCATAATGTAAATCACAGTGCACATATTCATGCAATAGTGAAAGAATCCCCCATTGTGCAGATACTTTTGTAACCGATTAAACATTTGAATTAATGTATGACAATGCTTATTAGTGGTTATTTTTATAATTAATAAATAATTAATAAATAAATAATTGTCACATAGCACATCTCCACACAAGCACATTAAATCAAGGTAAAACAAACTTGACTGTACAACTACAGCCAAAATGGAAAACCCTTTTATTATTGCTAAGGGTTCAAAATGTAAGCAGAGTAATGCAAACAGAAATACAGATCGACAGTCGCTGAATCAGATGAAAGCAATGACTTCAAGTGCAGAAGAGGCCAAAAAGGATGGAAACAAGTCCAATTGCTGAATTACTGGAAAAGAAAAAGAAAAACAAAAAAGATACAGGTAAGACATACATTCTCATGTAATCTTGGGCTATATCACATTCTACAACCATAATTTAAATTTAATTTTAAACTGACAAACTGTTGGTCAGGCTGCAAAAGCCAAGGTGATTGAATGAATGAATGAATTAAGTTTATGAATGACTTATGAACATTTTATATTTTATGAAACATGTTGAACTCTAAAACGGCTAGAAAATCAAAGCCATACATCTAAACAAGTTGTGTTCCAAATTTGAGGTTTATATCTCAAAAAACGTAGCCTGGAAAAACCCAGACAGACTTCCGGCACATTTGAGATTGCTCTTCAAGTCAGTCTGGCCAAGAGCCCATTCAAGCCCATTTCCAATTTCCAATCGAGGCGCCAATCACAAACGTTGAGGCGGGCTTTACACGATGACGATCGATCTGATTGGTTTTAGGTCTATCCAATTGCGCTTAGAGATATTTGAGCGACGTCCGTTGGTGACGCCCCTTTGGAAATGAGCTGTGAATAAACCTTCCCCAGACCCACTCTCAGATATAACTGGTGTCAACCAGGCTACAAAAAATGAGCTTTCAGTAAAATTTTGTTTGGGCGCAGTACCACATTTTCCCCATTAGATGCCAGCAAAACTCCACTGGGACACAGAGGTTTGATTTGTTATTAGGTTGTGTGTGTTACGTTCCTGTATTGTATTGTGTGTGTGTTCTTTTGTGTTTCTCTTCCCGCTCTCTCGGTTACTTTCACTTTGCAGGTACCCGTGATTGGCCAAGTGACCTGTCAATCATTGTTAGCACTGACGTCATCACTTCTCGCTGTCGCCAATGGGAACAGGCCACCTGGGGAATAAAAGAGCACGCCAGATGTCTCCACCTAGGCTCAGCTCGCTGAGACTCAGGCCACGCAGCTTTCTGTTTTTGCGATTTCGTATACCCTGTTAAGACTATTGTCCCAGTTCGATCTGTGTGATGTTGAATTAATGTATGAGTGAACTCTTCCTGTGTTCGTTTCTCTGGTTTTATGTAACTTGCTATACAGCAGACCGCTGAAGGTTACTAGTGCGGAGAGAGAGATAGACAGGTAAGCATGTCACGTGACATACATTGCAACACGCAGGGGTTTTCGTTCTGTCTAAATACACTAGGTTAGGGGCGAGTGCCACTCCCTGTATTTTTGTTTTCTGATAGTTAGTGGAGATTAGGTAGGGCGTCTTGGACGCTGAAGATTATTGTTTTCTTCTTTATTTTCTTAGTTAGGATTAGAGGTTATTTAACAGCTAGACTTCGTTTGGTTTTGTTACTTTCTTTTCTTTGGCGCCGTCCACGTCTATCTTTTTCTCTTTGTAATGATCAACTTATCTTACAGAAATTCTGTATCCCATGTCTATATATCTATTAATCTATGTTTGTCATAGATTGGTTCACTTAACTTTTGCCATTGACCTTGTTATACTGAATAAAGGTGTTGGATTTTTGCACAGTAAGTTGGATTCTTGGGTCTTTTGTATAAACCATGGCTTATATATGTTCCTCTTTATTGTAGCTTTTAAATGTTGGACTCCCGAACCCCTAGACTAATTCGGGGGTCGTAACAGTGTGAATGCGCTCTCTAAACAATTTCCCCATGAACTATGCATGTATACACAGAGCAACAGCCTCAACATTAGCTGCAGGGTCATCATCATCATCATCATCATCATCCTGGATGTTAAATACATTAATCCCAGAACATCTCCTGGTGGTGAGGCAGCATCCATCTTGCTTCAGCTGGACACTGGATCCCCTCTAATGTCTCTCATCCTTTTCTTCCAATCCAGACATTCTTCACAAGCTATAACTTACATGTCATAATCCTCTATAATGGTATAATGATATATCACAGTATATATATGTGTTTAAGTGTGTGTGTGTGTGTGTGTGTGTATATATATATATATATATATATATATAGTATATACACACACACACACACACTTAAACTGAGGGGCATACTCAGTGCACCACTGGTATGCTACATATGGCCTTCACCAAATTCCAACCAAGTTGCCTATTATATCATTATATGTCCAGAGTGAGAGCGGGAATAAGACATTTAAAATGCATAGAATGCTCCTCGTCAGTCATATTAAATAACTGCCATAACGGAATTAACATTTGGTGGTTGAAGACGGTGGTAGAAAGACGAGCTCGAATTGATTTCTTATTTTTTTCATATAAATTGCGCTAATTTTTAGTTTTTTAATTCAGGTCCATTACACCACTGTCCCCGGGAAAACGGTTACATTTGTGGTAAGTAGGCTACGTTAAATGTGTAAAAGATAATGTAGAGCGAGGCTGTTATTGAGAGTGAGGAGTTGTCCTCATGGTACAGAGCCCCTCCCCTCTCCGCCATGTTGGCAGGATCCCGGAGGCAAAACATGATTGTTTACGTGTGTTGTTAACTCGGTAGTAGAGTTAGTAGTAGTTAGTAGTTCTCGCAATTCCGCACTGTTTTACCATGCCTGGAAGTCACTGCTGCGTTAAAAACTGCTCCAGTACCTCACACGATACATATGGAAAACATAGGAACAATGGAATACAGTTTTTTAGGTTACCGAAATGGACACAGCATCAGGGAGAGCAAGTCTCTGAAAGAAAATGTATTTTACTGACTTGATATGGTTTCTTGTTTGTTAGTGGGTTGTAAAGTCTCATCAAATGCATTACTGCATTCTTCTCATGCATTTTTTGATGCAATTGATATATTAATAAATCAAGAGCCTTTATTAACATTTGGAATTGATACCATGAAAATAATTATTCTCTTCTCCTTTTTTCAGTATATATTACAGTCTGATTATTGTAAGTGATAAATCTAGCAGTCATCCAGATTAGTCAAAAATCATTGCCGAAATTGAATGCATGTTAATTCGTACAGATTCATATCTCACTCATATTCAGACATGTTTCTACTTTCTCTCCCCTTTCCTTGTGTGTCAACAGCAGCGAACTACACCCCAAAGGCTCTTTTAAGAGCCCTAGCACAGAGCAACTTTGTCTTTGTAAGTATACGTTTTGAATGCCTACCAGATACATTCTTAGTATTTAAAAGTTATAAGTCAGATGTTGGCCTGGAGACTCTTAAAGATTTCATGATTCAATTTGATTCACAAGCTCTTGCAGTTTCTGATCTCTTTTTCGATTCATGATACCTTACCTAAACCAACCCAATGATTATCTTGTTTTCATTTATTAGATCTTACATCATTTTCAAGAGTCAGCAGCCACTGATCAAGGTAAGTGACAAATATTAAGAGTGGTGACCTTCATTAAATTGTTGTTAGAAAAACAGAAGCACATTCAGACATTAAAATATTTACAGGCTTAAAGGGGTCATGACATGTGAAACCAAATTTGCCTTGATCTTTTAGTATATAAGAGCTCTTTGTACCATTAAAACTTCCTGCAAGTTTCATAGCTTAAGACATCCTCCCCATTATAAACGAACAATTTATTTAATCAAGCTCTAAATACAGCTCGTTGTGGATCCATATGGTATGAAGTGACGTCACGGTACGAAGTGACGTACCAGTCGTTTGCATATGACCGCCTGGATGTCAAACTGTTAGCAAATTATAGGATGATTACGCAACAATAACCTGTTTTCAAGTGTCTCAGGTTACAAATGACATATTCAAAATAGTTTCACACTTTCCATGTGGACACGGGCTGATCCATTCTTAGTTGTTGTGGTGATGGTTAATTTTCTTTTTAAGTAATTAACCTTTATTAATTGATTAATTGTATTATTATTATTATTATTTTTAATCTCTTAACAGATGGAAAAGAATACATTTGCAGTGGTGGAATTTGCAGATGACAGTTCGGTGGAAATCATCCCAACCACACATGGCTGGAGGAGACCACTGAAGTATGCTTTTGTATTCAATTAACTTTAAAGTAACATTAACTTACAATATTAAAATCAGATTAATAAAATACAAACAAAACAAAAAAAGCTTTTCTTTTTTTTTTACAGGGAATATTCTGTTACTGGACATTTCTGAACACACGGCAATTGGTTCAAAAAAGTGCCATGCCTGACAAACAAAAATGGAAACGGTTCCGTATTAAAAAAGTTTGGCTAAGAACAGGTAAAACAGGTCTATAGACTGTGTATTGTCTGTAACTCATGAATATGTTGTTGTAAGGACCGCCTATTTGCCAAACAATAGCCTTACAATGTTGTTTACATTTTTTTTTTTTTTTTCGGTTTATCTCTAAAATTACTTTATGAAATGTAATATTCTGGCAACAATCTATATTTTCCAGACTCATATACAAAAGCCTCCCAGAAATGCCGGCTTGTTGCAGAGACGTCTAATTTGGAAACGGAGGACACCTCAAATAAAAAGAGGCAGCTCAAAAAGCCAAGGAGATTTCAGTCTGAAACTGAAATCTCCTCAGATGGTAAATGTTTAAATCACACAACATGCATGTGAAAGGTTAGTTTATTTATATTGTAAGGGCTGTCTGCAGAAAGTCACAGGAGTGCTCCAGTGGAACATAATGACATTTTATAGCATTAAGTAATTATACTTTTTAACATTTGGAAACATTATACTTTACAGCGTGATTTAAAACTGATTAAAAAGTAATTAAAACTGAAACTGTTAAAAATCTATAAAAAATATCTAAATACCAAGTCCACTGAAGAGCAAAATGGTCAATTACTGTTTTTTTTATACATAAAACATGCATTTTTTGCTACTAACTTTTATCTTTCATATTTTTTTCTATATATTTTAGATGAGGGCAGATTTATCCCAATTCAGGGAAAAAAGTTGTCAAAACCTGTTCCACCCAAATGTAAGTCACTAATAATACGTTATTCACTCATCCGCTTTATTTAGTTTTCTAAAACTCTGACAATTCAAAGCAACCTGCTAACATGTTTTTTCACATTTCTGTTGTGTTTTTAGATCAGCCATTTCCCCAAACATTCCCACAAGACAAAGGTTTGCAGAATATAACACTCTCCAGTTTATTTATTTATTTAACATATAAGGTATCATTCAAAATATATTTAAAGCAATATATTTCTCTCTCTCACCCACAGAACGACAAATGACAAGATCTCCGGATTTATTCAGTAAACATTTGAATTATATTAAACTTTTTCAATGTTTATTTATACCTGCAGCTCTATATAAAATACATTATTTTTACAGCAGAAGAGTCATTACCAGAGTCTTCATTGACAAATGTGTCTCCCCTCCATCAAGGTGTGGAAATCAAAATGTATTGTGTTATATTCATTAGCATGTAGCCTATGTAATACTTTGTAACCTATTTTGTTGTCTGTTGCAGTGTCAGATCTCCTCCTAAATGAGCCACAGAATTTAACTGAGGAAGCCACAAAAAGTAAGCTACAGTAGCAGCTCTTCGACACAAACATGCATGCATACATAGTGTTTCCCACAAAATGTTATAGGACTCTTAGGAGTGGACCCCTCTGGGTCCAGTCTAAAAAGTGGAGGTGATTAGGTATTTTTAGAAGTGTACTGTCATGCGGCCACGTCTAGATAATTAATGGCAAAAACTGCATAGACATTTAAGGAACGAAATTTGTCTTGTTTATTATTTCTCCATAGACTATCGCACAAAAGTCCTACAGAGATTGCAGGAATTAAGCGAAAATCAGCAAGACATCCTCTCCTTGCAACGCAGTATACTGGCTGCTGTGGCTTTGCCAGGTGGCGAGGCAGAGGAGGAAATCCTTGCTGGGCCATGTCAAAATGTTGAGGATTTTAAAGAGTTGGACACTGCATTGAACAACAAGGAGAAAAGGACAAAGATGGGAATAAACGTAATGTGTAAATATATGTAAGCAATAAGCAGAGGCAGTCCTGTATCGTGAATTCACGGCTGAAGGGCGTTGTTAGGCACGAGGTGAAACGGAGAAAAAAGACAAAGAAAAAATGTTGTCTTTATGTTTTTTTCTACAATTATTTCGAGATTATATGTGAAATTGTTACAATATAAAAAATATATGAAAAACTTTAATGGTGCTAATAATAGCGATTAATTACAGAAATAATGTGCAACTAGTTAGTTTTTTAATCGACTGACAGCACATATACAATCACATTTATTAGCAGACACTTTAATCCTTTCAATCAGCTATTGCATGATAATAATTGCATTATTTTAATCTGTAGTATTGTTCCATTTTAATAGATAATTGTATTCTTTGTTTATATAACATTGTTTTAGGTGTTAATGGTGTTGTTGTTTTATAGATGAACTACCTTCGCTCCCTTGGGGGTGCAAATCCAGGGGCAGCTATACGCAAAATGTTGCGTAAGGTGGCCTCGAAAGAAGTGCTGAGTGCCTACAGCCTGAAGGGGAGGAAGAACAAACTTGCCTTCCAAGGCCTCAACATTTGCTCTATTATAATAGGAAAGCTTTCTTCTAACTTTTCTAACTTCTTTTGTGGAGTTATTTAAAAGTAACTATTTTATATGGAATCCCGTTTTCGCCACTTTATTTACAATACTGAGTGTATATCTTCAAAATCTGCAAAATCTGCTTCAAGGTGCAAAAGCATACGTGACGAAGAGATCACGAATTGATCGAGATTCAGGATTTAAGTGAATACAGAAACTGAAATTTATTATGATGAATTATATTGATGATACGTGTAGGCTTAATATAGCCTATAATGTTGTAATCCAACAGCATAAAGGGCTGCGTTTCCCAAATGCATCAGCAGGTGCGCAGTTGTATAGCCTACCACTCAACCATTTTTGTCATGTTTTTCATCTGCAGAACAAAATTAATAAAGAATTCTGCTTACTAAATTCACTATGAAAGGGGATGCGAAAACGGACTTCCACAGGTCAACACTTCAAATCTAACTCTATTTCTAATATAAATGTATATATGTATGTTACGAGATTATTTTAACAGAGATTATGTCATTCTATTTCTAGGAGCAACACAAAAACACTTCAAAACTCTGAAGGCGACTGAGGTGGAAGACCAAATTGGATTGGCCCTGAAATTTGCCCCACACAGGACTTAAAAATGGTAAACACACAGTATCAGAATTTATTTTCATACGAGTATTAACTATAGTTATTGATGCAAAAGTATTCTTATCTTATTTTTTCAGGACACATGTTTTAAGCGCATAAACATCTTTGTATGTGTTTTATTGATAAGATTTATAACGAAGTAAATAAAACACGGTTTAATATCCAAAAGCATGTTTGCTTTTTATACTAATCAGGGCCGGGTTTCCTGATAACGATGTATCTTAGCTCTTAAGAGCGCTCTCTACGTGCAAGGTTACGAACGCTTGCCGCAATTCCTCGCGCGTTTCCCTAAAATACCGGACGTGTTGGGTGTTTACATGTTTTGAGCGGAGTGAAGATTAGCACATTGTATATTGTATATAAATTAATTGTATATGAACCAATTTTGTTGTAAGTTATAGGCTACAGTTTGCAAAAGGATAGTTTTAATTAAAATGTTTGTGCAATTTCATTTATTGAAATATTTTCATGTTTTAAATATTAAATGTAAATTACTGTTCCTTAATAAAGTTTGTTAACGCTGTTTTTAGTGACTTATTTTAAGTTGATAAACAATGAATCAACAAAAACATGGATTGTGTGCTGATTTATTTATTTAATACAAACTGATTGATTTACTTATTTTCTGTAATATATTGTAATAATAATATATTCATAGGATTCTTAAGTGTTTGAACAATAAACAATGTAATAAACAACAATAAACAACGTTCGAGGAACATTCCGAGAACCTTCCGGGAACGTTCCAAGAACCTTCTGGGAACGTTCCCCTAACCTATAGGGAACGTTCTATTAACGTAAAGAAAACTTTCCTAGCTAACCAACAGGGAACGTTAGAACGTTTGTTCAGGGAACGTTCAGGGAACCTGAAAGTAACGTTCTGGGAACCAAAAATTGTTAACTGGGGAGGCGGTCAATCCATTGTATTTTATATTGTATTTATATTTTTATATATTGTATTTATAATTAATATTAGGATAGACTAGAGATATTATCTTCTATTATAATTATAATTATTTCTATTATTATTATTACCTATTATCCATGCGAGACTTGTCTTTTTTGTGCATTTGCTTGTCAAATAATGTCAAACATTTTGTTAAAGATTATAACATCTTTGACAAAAAACAAAACACAAGTTTGTGAGTGTGTGGGAGTGTAGTGTAGAGAACAAGTTCTGACGTTCAAACAAATCCTGTTAAGTTTTCTGATTTGTATTTTTCTTTATTTTTTATAAATTATTTATTGTTCTGACAGCTCAGGTCCCTTTAAACAAAAATAACCAAACAGTTGCTGGTCCCCATTGACTTCCAATGGAGGAAAAACATATACTAGTCACTGTGGACCAGCAGCTGTCTGGTTACCCACATTAAAACTAACAAAGCACAAAGATTATTGCGGTCATATGCATATGGTTTATTTTTACAAACGGTTTATGTTCACTAAAGACATACCCAACTGTGTTTACGTGAATACTCGCCAGCACATACATTTTTATCTAGAATTGTGATTATTCAATCCTAATAATCCGCTTTTTTGCTTTTCAGAGGCTGTAAGAAAATGTTCCTTTCAGCCAAGTCCATCTGATTCTGAAATTGAGAGTGAGATAAAGGTGTGGCTGTGGAATTCAAGAGACAGAGCGGGTGGACGAAAGGAGCGCTACCACAGTCTGCTGATTAGTCAAGAGACCTCAGGGATGAATAATTAGCACACCAAACAAAGGTCAAAGTAATAATTTGGTATTTTTTTATTTTTATGTATATTTGAAGTATTTGTATATTTGTATAGAGAATTTTTAGTCCCTTTCAGAGTGTTAAATTAGCTTTATTAACCTGTATTGATCTGAATTAAATGTTTTATATTTTGTAATTAATAAATACATTGATTTGAAATCCCTTTGACTACTGTACATTTTTGACAATACAGACATTAGTTATGTGGTGACTGCATCCATTTCAGATGTTTAGAATAATTGTTTTTCCAAAAGACTTAGTAAAGACTATAGTAGCAGAAAAGTATTTATATATAGTAGAAAAGTATTTATAGTGAAACAGATTTATTGTTGTAGATTAATAGTGCGGGCCCTGTGTGGGCTTAGTGAGGGCTTCCTGGGGGCTAAGTGAGGACTGCCCGTGCAGGGGCACAACGTTTTGCCAATGAGCAAATTCTCATGGGCCCTGCGCTGGCAGCCTCTGGGGGCCTTTAGGCCAGCCCTGAGTGGGCCCGTAAAGGGCCAGTGCGGGCTTGTATGCAGGAATTACAATTACCCCCAAAGGGACAGAAATATCAGTTTGGGGGGGGGGGTCAGATAATTTTTCTGATATTGTGAAAAAATATAATTACAGTTACAATACAAGTCAACTCCTATTTTCACTGTAGGAACATTTAAGATAGAAAAAATAGAAAAGAACCACCGCTCATCCGTCAAAAAAGTCTTGTAGAGAGGTGCTGCTACATTAAATCGTCATGGAAAATTGTAAAAATACAGCAGCCGCACACTCAAACACTGTGCAAGATCAATTTATTAGCAAGCTTTCGGTCTTGCGACCTTCTTCAGGCGTATAAACAGAGTGAATGTGGCCATATAAAAAAGCCCTTGTCAATCACCTCTCCTGATTGCATAATGCCAGACACCTGTGTTAACATGGCTAAGGCTACAGGGATAGGGAACATGGGAAATGTAGTTCAACATAGCCTATATCAAATATAGCCTTAGGCACAGGGTCTACTGAAAACAAAACACATAAATTACATCAAGATTTCAAAAAAATTTACAATTTTTTTTTTTTTTTAAATGTACAATTTTTTTTTTTAATTACACTACATCAACACCCTATTCCATGTAAATATCAGGCTATGGCCATCATAAAACATGGAATAGTCTATAGTAATGAGATTAAAGAAACACACTCATATCAAAATCCTCATTAAGGCCCAGTGGTTGTAGAGCTTCTAACATATAGATCCAATATAGCTCTCTCATAGTCACCTGTCTACATCACCCCCTCTCTGAGAAGTAACCTGTTCTATTCCCTGAAACCTGAGGGAGGATAGAGGATGTGAGTGGTTATTAAAGTGGCGGGCAACAGAATAATTCATATCATTTCGTCTTATTGAACTTTTGTGTTCGCTGATTCTTTGCTTCAGAGGGCGAATAGTTTTGCCAATATAGATCATATCACATGTGCATTTAAGCATATATATAACATTTTTAGTGTTACATGTGATAACCCCTCTTACTGGAAAAGAATTCCCTGTTCTAGGATGTGTGAACGTGTTTGTTGTCCACGTATTGTGGCACTGAGCACAGTTACCACAAGGGTAATTTCCATGTTTGAGGGGAGCCAAAAGTGTCTGTCTAGGACTTGGTAATATATTGGCTCTTACCAATTTATTTCGTAGGTTTGGCCCTCTTTTAAAAAAAAATTATGTGTTTTGTTTTCAGTAGACCCTGTGCCTAAGGCTATATTTGATATAGGCTATGTTGAACTACATTTCCCATGTTCCCTATCCCTGTAGCCTTAGCCATGTTAACACAGGTGTCTGGCATTATGCAATCAGGAGAGGTGATTGACAAGGGCTTTTTTATATGGCCACATTCACTCTGTTTGTATGCCTGAAGAAGGTCGCAAGACTGAAAGCTTGCTAATAAATTGATCTTGCACAGTGTTTGAGTGTGCGGCTGCTGTATTTTTACAATTTTCCATACTGTAGGAACATTTTAAATGTAAAGCGATTTCAGACACCCCTATTGTGGACCGTACCATTTTTAACCACCGTGGCCAGAAGCAACGGAGATAGAGAACGGTTTGCTGCTGACGTGCATGGATAAATGTAAGTTGCTAGCTGACGTCTAGCTTGTTGATTTTACAACCTTCATTTATTAACTTATTAATCATTGCAAGTAACACGTACTTGGCCACCTCTGCTGAATGTGAGAGAGGATTTTCGGCAGTAAATGATACAGATAGAAAAACGCGCAACAAGCTCCGTGCAAAGAGTCTGTCTTCTCTGCTTTTTGTGGACCCTAATGGCCCTCCTTTGGAGATCTTTAACCCTGCTCCATATGTGATGTCCTGGGTAAAGGCAGGGCATCGCCTTTCTAAATCATGGGTGCCAGGGAGGAAGGGAAAAGAGGCAAAACCCCAACCTCTGTGGTCAGTATTTTAAAAACAAGCTTGCTTTGCTGCATACAACAGTGTTTGTTGGAATACATAGCCGTTTACTATTTCAGTTTTCAGTGCACTTCAAGCATAATACATATACAATACAATATACACCTTTTACACATACTCATACATAACATACTTATGTCAGATTTGGACAGGTCTAGAAATATAGTGCTATATAATGTAAATGCAATGTCTGGAAGTAGTGTATCTGTGTTTGTGCATGTGTGTATATGTGACTCATTTGTAGGATACTGTAGTGTTGATGATACCCAGCTTGTTCTGACATTAACAGTAGTTCTTCTGTGGTAGTATGGTTTTTCATAGTATGCTCCTTAATCACATTAAAGATTGCTCAGGTTTCACATATCTCCAAGTAATTGTGTTGATTTGACACTGACTAGATAGACTATAATGGAAAATTGGTTTCTGTTTATACAGTATATGAGAGGGTTGGGTCTTACCTCCAGGTCTTATGAAATCTAAAAATAAACCAAATCAATATTTCATGAAACCGGCAATAGGCTTCTTGAAAAGGTATTACTTTTACTAGTAATTAGAATGGTATTTCAGTGCACTTAACTTCTAACTTTTGGGAGTTGATCAAAACAGTTCTCTTTTGGATATATAATAACAATGAGATATTCTGTAGCCCTGATTATCAGTTTGTCGCATGTTTAGACCTTGTATGTGTGTTGCACAACACATGTTGCACTTGGCGATCACGGTGGGGATTGATATGGTAGTGGACCATGATGGTCATAGAAGAAGTGAAGGAGCAGTACCCCCCAATTATGGTGGGGTAATTCGCACTCTGGTGAGAAGCATTAAAATGTCTCCGTTATTAACGGATCAAACAGCGCTGATGTGGAAACCAGGAGAAACATTGTTCCAATGAACTAGTTGTAGGTTTTAAGTCCACAGATCAGCAACATTCACCATGGATTTAATGTAGTAACACTAACTTGTAACTATGGTCTTTTGGCAGAAATAGTAAAATGCTTTCAAGTACATCACATCTTTTTCCAGCACTTCAAAACTCAAATATTATCATATTTAAATGTTATTTTTAATGTGATTACCAAAACATTATTTGTTCATCCTTCAAAGATTACCCCCATTTATAAAACTAAAAGTTTCAAGATGTAGGAAAACTCAATAATAATTTTTCTTTTAATAAATAGGAAATTTCTCTGGCATTTCTTTCTTTTTCCTGTATCGAAAACGTACCAAACCGTGACACCACTGTATCGTATCGTATCGAACCGAACCGTGAATTTTGTGAACCGTTACACCCCTACTCTTAATACTTATAGCCAAAAATAAGTAAGTATTGTTACTGTTGTTACGATTATTCATAAGATGATACAACACATTATAAGGTTGTTTATAAGGCATCATGCATGTATTATAATCAATTAAGAATACCCTTATAATGCATTATAAATACAAGCTTCATAGAAAGTGTTACTGTGTAACCAAAGTTATAATAATTATAATACTTATGCATTAAAACACATGACAAACAACCAATTTCAGATGTAACAATGAACCTGAAAATATTATAATGTGCATTATGAATACCTTTATTATGTATTATACATAAAGGCTTTAAGAAGTGTTAACTTCTTTTACTTGAAATGTTCATAGCCATTAATGCTGACCAATATGCCATTACAAATGAATTGGGAACAGTATGAATACTTTCCCCAAACACTTGGTGACACCACAATTCTGTGTTGAAGAGTGTAACTGAAACTTGAGAGTTTCTCTGAATCTTTTTTTCTTTTCTTTTTCAGACTACATCCAAAAGAAATTCAGTGTGTCTACATCCGATATAAAGGCAGTCATAAGAACCAAGCTGAACAATGAGGACAAGCTATTAAAAAAACGAAACCTCCCTGAATAATGTGGGAAGAAATTGGAAATAAATGAATCGTTTGCAAATAAACACTTTATAGTCTTAATTCTCAGCCGGTAATTTAAATTTTAAAGAAAAAGAAAAAACACATTTATTGTTGCATTGCAGTTCCACTATTGTTTTGTACCTTAATTCATGTGAAAATAAAACGTAATATTCTGAATATTCCGATTGTATTTGTACAGCATTTTATATTTCACTTTGTTAGTATTGTAATTGTACTTTTAGTTGTATTTTAGTACTAAAAAAAAAGTACTTCTAAAAAACTGCAGTAATTTTTTGTAAGGGTGACCAGCCAAAATGAAAACGGAAAGTTTATGTTGACATAAATCGTTTTGTATATAAATGTGTTTTCTTTGCATTAACCAAGGTCTGAAAATATATTTTTTTGCTATTTTGACCAGTTGTATCTTCTGCAAATAAATGACAAGAAATGTTGTCAGTAGTTTATAGAATGAAACAAAAATATAAATTTTACCCAAAAACATACATATAAATAATAAATCCAGAGAAACTTTTTCTTATTTTTACTGTATATATTAGGGGTGTAACGGTACATGTATTCGTCCTGAACTGTCATGTTATGGCCGTTACCCTTCGGTGCATGGAGTCAGATGACAAATACAGTCAGTCACAGGCGATCCACACTTCAATCCAGAAGGGGGCTCGTGTGGCAATGCTGTTTGCTAACAACAGGAAAAAGAGCAGAAGAAGAACGTATATGGGCTGAAATATGTGCCACCAGAAACTGAATTTCAATCATTTATATTTGAATTGCTAAACTTGAATAATTGCATTGAAAAACTGAATTTGAATAACATAATTTGAAATTGTATTGTTTAATTTAAATCATTGCCAATGCAATGAATCTGAATCTCAATTGTATCATTTGAAATTGAATTTATTCGTTTGGAACTGAAGTCCAATAAAATTTGATCCTCACTGAAAATTAAACTCTCTATATATCTTCACATTCACTTCTCACAATTCAGATTCAATTTCAAGTTCATTTTCAAGTCTCAAATTCAATTTCAAGTTACTGAGACAGACATCCGGGTAGTTGGAGGATGAAGGAAGAGCAATCGAGCACAGATCTCGATAGATAGCGTTCATTGGCGCACACGACTCCTCTTGGGCCAATCAGCACCTACGTTTGTATGATTGATGTTTTGGGGCCGGTTATCCCAATTAAAGCAGTCAAATGGCCGCGGTTGAACTGAGTAGCCTATAACGCGTTGCCTGTCACTCTCGCTGCAAGGAAATACATTGTTTTCTTTTTATGAATGTAATCTTATGCATTTATTCTTTTGTATTGTCGTTTTAGAGAATTGTATCCAAATTAAAGTAGTCAAATGGCCGTGATCACGACTGTTGCTTACTGACCCTTAGTGATCACGGCCATTTGACTGCTTTAATTTGGATACAATTCTCTAAAACAACAATACAAAAGAATAAATGCATGATTACATTCATAAAAAGAAAACAATATATTTCCTTGCAGCGAGAGTGACAGGCAAAACGTTTAGGTAGACTGAGTACACTTTTTGTGTTTTGATTTTTCACACAAAAATAGATACTGAAAAGAAGTGATTTTCCACATGACATTTCATTAGCTTGTAGACTAAGTTATTATCAATCAATAATACCCATAAGTAGTTTATATTTTACCTTTCTATTTTTGCAGTTCCCACTGTGTGGATCATGGGGGACAGCTATGTTTGCCGTGGAGAGGAGGCGTCAAGGAGGTCCCTGGGCTCTAACCTGGGACTAGATGCCCAGGTGAAGTGGTTTGGCTGGGGTGGACTGAGGTGGCGTGGCGTCCTCCCCTTTTTTGCCCAGTCCCTGCGAGGAAGAAGAGTCCCGGAGGTCCTGCTCATCCACTGCGGCGGGAACGATCTGGGGAAGATGAAGAGCGTGGATCTCGCCGCAGAGATGAAGCAGGACCTGTGTGATCTCCATCGGCGGCACCCACAGATGACCATCATCATATCTGCAATCACCCAGCGTCGTCGATGGGGATCCACAGGCCCAAAGAAGATCGACCGGTCCCGGGTATGGGTGAATGTCATACATGTTGTCCATTATATATGATGGCATCGAGTGGTCTACTCACACCACTGTCTGTTATAGACCCTGGGCTAAGCCTCTATCAGAAAGACTTGTGCCCCCAGCACCCCATCCACACACAGTGCCTGACAACCCTGCGTTGTTTCTGAGAGACCAGGTTCAAACTTTATGGAGTTTATCCAGTTCCCCTATGTACTGCCATTTTATTTGGCCACCTGCTGTATGTAACACTTTTTTCTCAGCCAAAATGTACCCAAGCAATTCCAGCAAGATAGGAACATACATAACAACATGCACCAGTTGTGAAGGAGTTTGAAGCATGTCCAGATCATAGAGCTAACTACATGACAGTGACATCTGTCTCACTGAGCCTGTGAAGACACTCACTAATTATTTTCTATTTCTTGGGGGCTGGTGATCTCTCAGCAGTTTCCAAGCTGTTTCTTAATTCCTCTGTATTTTAGGTCTTCTTTGGAGCTCTAGATGCTTTAGTGAGGGAATTTTTGCTTGTTAGCACATCATACATGTTGTCCATTACACAAACCTGTGCTAAGCCTCCATCAGAAGGACTCTTGTCTTCTAGGGGTAATTCATATTTTTTTAAATAACATTGCTGAGTGTCTGAATGGCACTGATCTTGCACTTAAATGTTTATGGAACCTTTCTGTGAACTGTAAATAACAAATGATGATGATATTGAACCCATTGACACTGTACATGTCACTTTTTTGTCTGTAATTGATGGACTGTTTCACTTATGTCAAACCAATGTCTGTTCTTTAAGGATCAGAAACAAACCTGCATTTGATGGCACTGAACTTGCACTTTAAAATGTTTATGGAACTTTTCTAACAAATGATGATGATATTGAACCCATTGACACTGTACATGTCACTTTTTTGTCTAGGACTGATGGACTGTTACACCCTTCCCTTTACCTATGCCAAACCAATGTCTGTTCATTTACAAACTTACTGTTGATGGCACTGAACTTGAAAGTGAAAACACTTACAAATTTTTATGGAACTTTTCGATCAACTGTGACCTACATTTAACTCATTAAAACTTGTATCAAACCAGTTTTGTCTATGCTGTCAAATATTTACAATTAAATTGCAGTAGGAACAAAAACAATCAGTAGGTTGAATTGAATACCTAGATGCGGAAGTAAATTTGCATTTTTATTTATATGTCTTGAGCATTACAGGTAAATAACACAAAATGTTGTAAGCAAGTAAATAGTCAGTATTGCGGAATGGCACTGATCTTTATGGAGTTTACCCAGTCCCAGTTATTTTTTAAATAACATTGCTGAGTGTCTGAATGGCACTGATCTGATGAAAAGTCTTTGAAATCAGAAGTTGCCACTGGTCAACATGGCTTTTGCTCCATCTGTTAGAATTTCAAACTGTTCCGCACCTTAGGCTGATCTGAAAACAGAAATACTGGTAAATACAATGCAAATGTTATAGCCTAGCTTAGTAGAAAGCCCACTCACCACGTCAAGGTGTAGGCCAAGAGTGAGTACACTGGACAAGACTTACTTAACAAACCAAGACGCAGACAACATGAAAATGACATTTATATTACACTTAGAATATATACACACATTTATATTACATACACACATAAAATGGCCACATATTAAAGAACTGATACATATGAATTTTTTTTAACACACTCACAGACCACCTAACTGAATGGGGACACGACAGAACAGGCGTATTCAGCTATTGCTCACAGTCAGTAAATGTTTTACAAACACACACACACATAAATATCTACACAAAAACATTAACTACATGAAAATATTTATTCACAAACACAAATATATACACATATGTACATACACACACACACATATATATGTACATATATACACAAACACATACTAACCATATTTACAACAACTAGTTTAATCTCCACAGAAATGTATTAATTTTGTGAGCTTTCTGCAAACTAACTTAACAATACCATGAAGAAGCCATCTTCACTAGAACATGTACATGGTTGGCTTCAACAGACATGTCAAACATGTGGCTGTGTAGCTGTGGGAAAAGATTATTTTTGGAACAAGCAGACAGAACCTGGGTGACTATAGTTGCCGTTGTCCCTTTTCCCCGTGGAGGCTTTCCTTCATTGGCATTGAGAAGCTGCTGGAAGCGTTTTTCTGTCGCTTGACAAATTGCAATAATGTCTGGTGATGGTTTCTGTAGGCCACCTCTGTTCTTTAGAGTGATGAATCCATGTACCACGTCATCTGTGTTTAATGCTTGTGAGCATGGCATGCAAGTGACCTTCTGCTTCATCTTCTTCACAATGAAGCCTGCAATGTATGCAATTGCAGCTTGCTTGTACTCAGACAGACTGTCAACATCAGGAAGGTGAGAGAGAGTGTCATCCTCTGGCACAAGAACTTCTACAGGCTCCACATCCACTCTGCGTCCGATATTCATGGCTGCAGGTGTTGAGTCAAGGATGGTGGTGTTGTCACGGAGGAGACAGTTGCCTGTGCCCTTCTTCACCTGATGCCTGACAAGGAGTCGCTTGTATGCTCCACGAAACTCTCGTACATTGGGGTTGTTGTTGTGACCACCACGCGATCTGATCGCTGAGAAGAACAGCTCCAAGTGGTCCTGACTGAATTTGTATGTCAGGAGGTATCTGCATGGGGCAGCTGGCTGCTCAACCAGGTCTTCATATACACCCATCACACTTCTACAACAAGCAATGAGGGTGCGCAAGGTCTCTCGCTCTCTGCCGCGCGCTGCACGGCCATCAGGGAGCCGCTATCAATATGTGGGATTTTTATAGGTTAATTTTTTTAAACAATTCAGCGCAACTCCAAAAAGGAGGACAAATGAGTGTCCGGCTTGAGGTTGCGCCGGACGCCGGACAGGGGGCTTAAAATCCGGACTGTCCGGCCAAAATCCGGACGTATGGCCACTCTACATACAGGGAAACTTGACACAGGCAAGAAAAATGTTAATGCTCAAAATGGTATATTAAAAATGCTCAAAATATATTAACACTCCAATGTGGGACATATCAGTCTATTCTTATGTTACATTTATTCATTTGGCAGACGCATTTACAGTGTTTCAAACGTCAGTTATAACCATAGGTAAAGTACCTCGGACGCTAACTTATCTGAGGCGATTTAATGCTAACTGTTGCAGTGCCACTGCCCACGAACATTGATGCTAAATAGTGCTAACTACGTGAAATAGTAGTGGAATGTCACTTACCGGAAAAAATGGAGCGAAGTACTCCTACTGTGTCGGTTAGTGCAGTATATAGCAGAGCAACCCATTTTATGTACGATATTTCAATACAAATGTTCAGAAAGGATACAGAGGTGGTATGATGTGTTGTGTCAGATCATGGCCGAGACGTCAAATTTCAGGAATTCCGCTCTCTGAAAAGAAAGCGATCCACGAGCGGAGGAAGGCAAGGCTCATGTTCTCCCACTGAGAACAGCTCGTCTCGGTGAGCAGGGCTTCTGCATGGGCTTTCCCCAGACAGGTAACGCACTCACTCTGCTCATCAGAAGCATGCAGGAGTGCCCTGCACGAGCCACACTCGTGGCGCGACATTTGCAACAACGTTGCAGAAATTTGCTCTTCTCAATTTGCTCTTTTAGCTCGTCGGATGGCCACAGGGGAGAAGCGCTGGGGTATCCAATCTGATGCTGAGGCTCGTCCACTGCGAGAAGGCTTCTTCTTCTGTCTTGTCTCGGAGTCCAGTGAGGAGAAAATCTTCAGTATATAAATCTGAAGGAGAAAGATTCGGTGAGATCAGCCCGTTTATATAGACGGGTAGCCCAACCCATTTCGGCGGGCTGTAGCGCCATAATCAGGGCAAATAAAGTATAGGAGGGTTAGGCTTAGGGTGAATCCCAATTCTCTGTCTTACCCCTTCTTGTGTTAATTTTGTCACCTATTTTTAATTTAGTCTTAGTCTTGTGCCAAATGTCCTTGTTAGTTTTAGTCATATTTAGACTATATTTCACATATCTTTTTTTGTTAGTCAAGTTTTAGTGGACTAAAAGTCTCGTCATTTTAGTCTAGTTTTAGTCAAAAGAAAACTCAATATATCTTAGTCAAGTTTTAGTCAAAACATTTTAGTCTTTTTTTTAAATAACAAATTATTTCTGATAACCATTTCAGTCAAATAGTGTTTCACGCTTCTCAAATATTGGTTAAATGTCATAATTACCTGACAAAATACACTTGTTGAATGATTTTTGTCGAATGCAACTTTGTTAAACGTGTCTGGTTTTCTGAAGTTGTTCTGAAAAGTATTTTATTTTGAACTAACACAATTCAAAAGCTGGGGCCCAACAGACTCCGATTGACAAGTTACAAAGGTTTTTAAAACTGTTTTTGGTTGCCTTGTGTCTCATTTTTCTGTTCAGAGCAGAAATAAAATAAGTATATACTAGGGGTGGCGCGGTTCACAAAACCCACGGTTCGGTTCGTATCACGGTTTTAGGGTCACGGTTTTCGGTTCTGTACGGTTCTTGTTGTTATTTTTTCTTTTAATCTTTAACACTCCAGAAATGTACTTCAGCATATGATATAGGCTATAGCTTAATTATCTACAATTCAGGATACAGTATTAAAAAAAAATGTATATCATGTAATCATGCACAAACTGAATTTGACTTGACTTTAAGCACATTATTGAGACCATCTCTGAGGAAAGCTAGGTGACATTTTGATACAGCAAGAAAGACATTGATTAAATGCTTTTGTTTATTTGGCAAAAAAGGAGAATGTGTATTGCTATCTCTACAGGGACTTATATGCATTTTTAGCACACAAAGATTAAAATTAACTTGCATTTATCAAACTGTCAACTTCAGTGTAGCTCTTACAAAATGTTTATCTTTTAATAGAAAAAGAGAGGAACTCTTAAAGCACTATCTTTTAAATAAGTCAAAATATGTTACACATAATTGCCTATAATGAGGCTATAACAATAGCAAAGGCATAACCATAAAGTGAAACATAAGTTCAACCTCAACACAAACAGTATCAACAATGCTTCTATTCCCTGAGAGTGAGGATACATTTTTTTCACTTGAAATTAAAGTGCAGTATTTGGAAACATATGACTGGAGTTCTTATCTAAACTTGGTGTCACTGTATACATTTAAATAGGTAACATGAAATCCAAAATGTTCCCACACGGACTTATACGACGCTGGCGCATCCTCCAACTCCGGTTAGCCTTCCTTATCTCTCCCACTTGCCATTTCTATATGTGACGAGACCTGCAGCACTCCATACTCCACTTTTACTGTCTATAGGCTTGTTCGACTTGAACCGGCGCTGCACAGACCGATCGGTTTATGACATCAAAGTACCGCGAGAGTGATTGAAAAGCATACGGAGCCGTTGCTCTCGCGGTACTTTGATGTTATTCATCGATCGGTCTGTGCAGCGCCGGTTCAAGTCGAACAAGCCTCATATGCATGTCCATTGTCATGTCCACACATCTCTTATTTCGCGCGAAAAGTAAACACTGTCTGAGGTCACGGGCACGAGGTTACACTGCGCATGCGTCGAACCGTGCGACGCACACACGCACCGAACCGAGACAAGCAAACCGAACGGTTCGGATGTTTTTTCATGTACCGTGCCACCCCTAGTATATACCCAGAAAAACTGAAAAGAATAGGCCTACTGTAGCCTACAGTAGGCCTAAAATACAACCTATTTACATTCTAGGTTGGTCTTGAGAAATAACAAACAAATTAGATTTTACAAGGCTTAACAATTAATATTTCTGCTAGGTAACTGGTTGATTTACAGTGTAGATGTTTTTCCCCGATATTTTTGTCCGCAGTGCTTCCCGTCAGTTATAATGACACATGATTTTGACCACTTATTAAGTTTTGTTTTGTAGAAAGCCTTTCTTTAAAGTGAATTTTGTTTTGTATAAATTGTATCTTCATTTTAATCAATGTTTCATCAACAAATTGCCTGGATTAATAAACGAGAAGCAAATATAGTACACAATATAATCCGGACATGAAGGCGCGGGCGCGTGAACTGGAGCGCGTCTCATAAATGAACCGAAACTCAGCGTATAAGATACTTGCCTCACAGACTTGAGAATATCTATAGAAAGCCCGAAATGTGTACTTTTAAACAAAACAATTCAAAACGAAAAGAAATGGGCTTCTCTCTGCTTATGTAGGCTAATTCGTATGAAGTGTGCATTTCTCTCTATAGGCGCGTTCACTACTGCGAAGATGGCGAGTCAGCATCGTCAACTTTATCTTTGCAGCCAACACTGACATAAAACGCTAGTTTATTAATAAACAAATCAAATGTTTAATGCATAATCATTACTTTTGCCGTTTTTTTGTGGCAAGCTTTATGCGTGCGTTGAGATGCGGAATAGGCAATATATAGCCTAACGAAAACGTTCATTATGGTTTATCATTCTCTCCCAGTCCCATATATATATTTAAGTAATTAAATCAATATAAGTATGTGATTAGACTAATGGCTTAAATTAACTAGGCTACAACTAGTTGACTAGAAAAAAAACCTTTAGTCGTGCACAGGCAGCCCTACTTATTTCACATATTTTCTAACCAGCCGCGCGTCACTGCGGGCATTCTGAGCGAGTGACGCGTAATCTTCAGAAATGCGCTCTCCGCTCTGGAGGAAATATAACCACTCTGCTCAAATGCTCTGTTGTGAGACAATGTGTATCTTCTTCTGTTGTCTGAGAGTTGATTGACAGCTTTTAGATGCATTAGATGCATCGAAAATCGTGACTCATCCCTAGTAACCGCTGAATATTCTATCTCATGATGAAAAAGTAGAGACGATTGTAGACGAAAATGAAGAGAGATTTTATCTTAGTTTTTATTTTATGCAAAACATTTTAGTCTCGTCTTTTTTCGTCAACAATAATGCATGTTAATTTAGTCTTAGTCATCGTTTTTGGACATTGGTGCAGTCTCGTCATCGTCTCGTCTTAGTCATGGAAAAAAAGGTCGTTGACGGACATATTTAGTCTCGTCTCGTCTGACGAAATTAACACTAACCCCTTCCCCTTAGTTTTGCACATTCACGTGAGAGTAAGGGCTATCCCAATTCTCGTTTTGATCGAGGGGTAGGGCTAAGGGGAAGTGGTATAAATCCCTTAAAACCAAGCATTTTCGCGAGCTTACTTGAAACCAAGGGGTACCCAGAATACACTGCGCAACCGGCAACAATGGCGGCCAGATCATCCAGAGAGTCCCATAAATGTAAGTATTTTCGGCTTAAATAATTGATTTAAAAATTACGACAGTCTTGTTTTGTGCACTACACAGTCCTGTACATATATATTTGCAACCATGTTCTTAATTGAAACGTTTTTAAAAATCGATAGTTTGCTATGCTAACGTTACATTGCTGATTTGCACAACAGTCCTGCATTTCTCTGACTAGCCTTGAATGGACTCCATGCATGTCTACAGTTTTAACTAAACTCCATTAGCAGTGAATTTCGTTTGATATCAGTGCATAACATTACTTGCTTTGGAGACATCAATACGTGCTTTAAATATACCGTCCTGTATCACACAGGGACGCCGGAGGAAACCCGGCAGCTGATTCACTTTCGGGCTGAAAACGAGCAGAAGTTTCTTAAAATATGCTGCAAAGCAACTATGGGAGTGAGTCATGCGTTCATGTTGTAGCCATTCTTATTGTATTGGTACTGTGTTATTGTAATTATTTGTAATTCATTCCTGTTTATGCACTTGTACATTGTTGTTGGTTATGATACAGGACACTGATGAAAGAAATGGGGTTGGAGGGAAGGGTTACTGGCCAACAGGCATCAAATAAGTGGGAAAATATAAAGCAAAGATACAAGCTATGTGATGTTCTGTTAAAGAAAAAAACCCTACATCTTTAATCTCAATGCAAGGCAAAGAATGCATACTGTATAAATTGTAGGTAGGGCAGTGCAATTAATCATATTTTGATTTCGATTTTGGCTTCCAACGATTATGAAAATAAGATAATCGAGGTAAAACGATTAATGTGGCACTGCCGCATTCCGTCCAGCGCACCTTCCTTTCCTTCACAGCGGGAGGAACACATTGTTCCCTCATTCGCTTTCGTTCCTCCGTAGGCCAAACTTAAAGGGGACATATCATGCTAAATCCATTTTTTTAGCCCGTAAATGTATATTTGGAGTGTTTATAAGTACAGAAAAGTTGAAATTAGTCTCTTCAGGTGCTTCGTTGATATCTTTATATTCTGTTTTGGTCATATTTTGCAACCTGTTCCGATTTTTCTATTCTCTATGACGTTTTTTGAACAATTACGTCACAATATTTGCAGCGGAACTGCCAAATAAGGACATCGACTCCCGGCCCAACACTTCGAGCAATCCGCCAGTTTTATTTCTCGCTGCGATTGTGTAGTACACGCTCAAGGATGCAGAAGTTACGAGAGGGTAAGTCAAAATGTTCGGTTGTTGGATGTAGTAACCCACACGCTTCATTACACCGTCTCCCAGCATCAGAACCTCTTCGAAGTGCCTGTTTGAGTTTTATTTTTCATGGAAAAGTCATTTTTGTGTGCACAAAGCACTTCAAGGATAACTACTTCAGCAACCTCCGCCAGTATAAAGAAGGATTTGCCGATAGACTCCGTCTGATTGAGGGGTCAATTCCTTCTATCTTTGGAGACGACGAACAGAGCCCTTCGGTAAGCTGGATTTCCATTTGAAGATTTACTTGGGTAAGATGAAAAAGATGTTAAGAACTCTGCACCATCCATTGGCTCAGGTTATTCGGCGAATCTCTGAAATGGATAATTTAACAGAGAATGAGGCTTTACATGAGAAGAGAGAGTTGCAAAAGGAGCATAGCCGTGGACCAGTTCCATCCTCTGTTATGGACATGCCAGTTGTTCAGTTTCAAGAGCTTGTCATTGCTGGTACCAAATTTAATGTATCAAGTGAGAGAGGCAGATGTCTAAAGATTGGTGACCGCATTGCTTTGATCGAAAACATCCTGCAGTCACAACACAAGATTTACATTGTCATCAGAAAATATGACTTGATGGAACCTTTTTTCAGTATCCTCTGAACTCATGCAAGTTGGGTATCTACCAGGTTGGCAAAATCTCATCACAGCTGAAAGTTGTTGAGCTACATGGACATGTTCAGAAATATGTGAGGTTACCAAATCATGACAACTTTGTTGCAGTGCCACTACTGCACATGAGTCAATGATGCCATTTAGAACATTGTCTTCAGAGGGAACATTAATCTTTGGGGATTTTTGTACACAACACAGCTACACAATATAGAATGTGTCATATATAATATTCACTATATATACTGTATATAAATGTATTTTAGATTAATCACTGTTTAGACACATGACTAAAACAAAAATTCAATGATGATCTTTATTGAAAAGTTTTTAGTCTAGGACTAGGCTTAATCCTTGTCTGTGAAACCGGCCCTTAGAGTATGACTTTAATCATAGTCCAACTGGCCCTGGTAATTGATTTCTTAATATTCAAGTTAAACTCTTTCAGTATGTTTATAGTAAGTTTAAAATTAGAATGTAATATGACAAATAGTTTGTTTATAGAACATGAGCAGTGCTGCTTTTAAGTAAATCTTATGTAAATATATCAATGCATTTGTTTTGTTTGTATGTTCATAGCCATGTTTTTGTTCAGCAATGTTTCATGTAGTGGAGTTCTTGGAAACCCATGAGGTGGAGTTGGTCCCATCCCTGTGGGTAACTGATGGCCAGTGCTGTTGGCCTAGTGCACTCAGAGGCATGGCCCTCCACCAGGCCATTGAAACTGGAACGGCTCCCGACATCACCTGGGACCGCTGGGAGGTTCGCATTATGTATTCAACTGGTATGTCAGACATTTTTGTGCTTTCTCAATTCTAATCCAATACAATTTTTTGCCAAATTCAGCTAATCGCACCTCACAGTTCATAGTTAACTTATTATAATGTATTATTGTATACATGACCATTGTCTAAAATACAGTATAATATTATTTTAATGTAGCAGAGGCTGACGAATACCACAAAGTACTCAATTATATTCAAAGTATTGTATTGCAGAGTGATCCTAGGGAGATTGAATAATGTGCACAGCACAGAAGTGTCATGTAAAAGGCCACTAAGGCGTAAAACGTATGTCAATTTGCTTATTTTTAGAGAATAATTTGCCTTTCCCCTTTTAAGTTATCTTTAAAGACCAGTTTCTTATTAAACATTATTTCCATTTAATTTGGATTGATTGTGTGTTTATTCATTCTTTAAAATAGGAAGAGTGCCCGGCTTGGCCCACCTGGTCTGGAACTGTCTTCAGCAAAGGGGGACTGTTCCCATCCACATAAGAAATCCCTTCCTTCCTTCTGTATTCCATTTTTAGATAACTTGTTTTTTGTAGCATTGCTCAGGGAGGTCCTTACTAAATTAGAGATGGTGCTCGACCAGCAGAACACAATTCTGCAACTGCTGCAACATCATCAGACATCGCTGCCAGAAGTTTACATTGAGGAAGGTCTGCTGCCCCTGCAAGACCTTCCTCGTCTCCTCAACATGGAGCAGAGGTTGCAGCAGACGGCAGATTTTAAAATTCAAATGGTGAGCTTTTTTTTTTTTTTTTTTTTTTAAGAAATCGATTGCACTCAATTACTGATCATGCTTCTGAAAGTGATGGTGTTTTTTATTTTCACAAAACTATGTACACAAATCTGAAACACAACATGCAATTTGCAGGTCCCCATGGCAAACACTTTGACTACAATAGAAAAGAGCTAGGCTCATTGACATGGTACTCAGAGTGCATGCTCATAGTAATGCTGCTTTCTTCACACAGTTTGAGTTTTCTCCTTTACTCTGTTTCAGGTAAACTACTTGGGGCTAATTGGTGGGACTGACGTACGTGACTGTACATGGTGTGTCCTTCGGTGGCTATTTGCCAACAATTTGGCAAAGCAGCTCAACTGGAGGGGGGTCAATGGCAAAATGTCGCTGACCTCCCTTCAGTTGAAAGATGTTGTCATCGGTAAGAATATTCTTTTGGATATAATGTATCTCTCAGATGACATGTTTAAATTATGCTAGAGACATCATATTGACCTGACAATATATTAATTTACACTTAAGCTGCTGTTTGGAGAAACCCCTTCACCTCCAGTGCTGCTGAAAAATAGGTAGAAGGGACAATGAAGAGGTGGCTTCAGCTGGCTGCTGACCAAGAGGGCGGGAGGAAAAGGAGGCTCCTTTCAAAAGAAAATGTATAGTGTGTCCGTCTTAGAAATCAGTGTTGTAAAAATCAGTTTTTTTTATGTTGTTGTTTTAAATCAGTTTCTTTAAAAATCAGTTTTAATGTTGTTGTTGTTTTAAATCAGTTTCTTTAAAAATCAGTTTTTATGTTGTTGTTTTAAATCAGTGTCTTTAAAAATCAGTTTTTATGTTGTTTGCATTAGTTTTGTTAACTGCAAATATTTTTTTTTTTTTTTAAATGGATAACCAGTTTTGAATTTGTGTTTATTTTACAAGTACATTTGGAAGTTTTCCGGGGACCAACCGACACTCAGCTGACACTCAGCCAGATCAGTTTTACAGTATATGGGCCAGATCTGGGCCAAATAAATACAAAATAATAATTTTACAGTGTGTGGGCCAGATCTGGGCCAAAAGTCACAATAATAGTCATATTACAGTGTGTGGGCCAGATCTGGGCCAAAAGTCACAATAATAGCCCAGATAGCATACATATCCGGGCCTCATCTGGGCCAACTATGGCACATGTGGCTCAGTTCTGGCAGCGGCAAAGGTTATATGGGCCGTATCTGGCCCACACACATCAAGCCGGTTTTAGTGTGAAACATGGCTTGCTGTTTGTGGGCCAGATCTGGCCCGTGTGCAACAAACCAGCTTTAGTGTGCCACTAACAGCTCCTCCGTTCCTCTGTAATTCAGGTTTCCCATCAACCACTTTGAAGTCACTATAACTCATTGTGAAATGGTCTGCTAGAGAGGTGGTATTGTTCTTAGGGATAGGGCACTTTATTTCCAGAAGTTCTACACCATTAATTATGCCATCAGGGCTTGCAGACAGCCATGGCTCTGTCAGGCTGACCCTGGTGCCAGAGAGGGACACCTGTAGACCTTGTTCTACAAGAAGGTTTCGAGCTATTACCTCATTCTCACTCCCATACTTTGTAGCCGCATTACCCCGAAAGGTAGGGAAGAGATGCTCTCTCATGAATTTATCAGGATTTGTTGTTGCTCGTACTGGTACACCTTTAGCTGAACTAGCAGTGATTCTTATCTGTCTTGCACTATGCCAAACCTCTGACAAGCTCTGATTTTGTTTTTGAATCTCCAATATTGCTGCCTGGTCGCTGTTCATCTCTATGTAGTTGCTGTAAAATGCTTTACATTTACTGCAAGTCAAAGTCTCCCCATGTGGCTGGTGGGGTTCTACACTATCAATTTCATCTGCCTGCTCTGGCACATTTGCATTGTAGCACTTTTCTAAAAGACTATTTTTTAGTTCAAACAGAGCTTTTGTATCTGAAGAACTGACTCTCTCCCTGAAGTCATGATGCGTGTCATAGCATGGTGTCGGTGCTAGTCTTTCTCCCTCCCTGGCTGATGACGCATCATATACTTCCTCAGCTCTGTGATGTCTACATGTTATCTGGCTGATTCGTTTTTGTTCATGATTTCTTCTGGTCCCTGCATTCCATCTACGCTGCTCATCAGTGCAAGATATCCCTGTTATACCACTGGCCACTGCATTCTGCACCTTTCAAAAATCAGAACATATTGTTTACTTCATTACTTATTGCACAGTACATCACCATTAGCACACAAAACGTTTTTTTCAAGCCAAAGAATTGTATTATAATTTACATTTATTATTGTTTAAATATTGCTGTAAAAATTAATTCTTCACGTTGAATCACGCTGCACATAGTATTTGCTGTATGTTAAGCCAGACTAGCAGTGTTGCTCTATTTATAAATACCCACCTTCCACAACACAGCAGCAGCATGACTACAAGACCTACCAGGGCCAGCTACGCAGGAGCATCCAGCTGTTTCCACTACTCCGTTATTTTGTAACATAACCCACGCAATGTGATAGGGTTTATTGATAGTCTGACTCGGCTCTACCTCCGCTTTTAAGATTGTGAACTGCTGATGATTATGGCAAAGAATTCGTCCAATTTTATTACTGTGTAAGTAATTGTATGCTTCCGTGCTTTTATAATTTCTAAGCTCCTCGCCGTCGACACCCTCAGACAAAACAAGGTAATTAAATATGTCAACATATGTGACTGATGGCCATTGTGTCATATCATCAATCCAGGAGGTGGCACTTGTCAACTTCGTAGGATGAGGGACAGACAAAGTTACGTTTTTAACGGTTTTCGTTAAATAATCTTGCCCGTGCTGCCACCGCGAATTAATGTTGCCATTGCTTGTTGCCATTATTGACATTTAAAAGTAAGTAAAAGAGATTACTACAAACTTCGTTTCAGAAATGTCCAATAACGCCTACATAAACATCAAGCCGCGAACCAGAAGTTTCGAGCATCCTGTCTACGTGCACGCGCAAAGCATTATGGGTAGTTTCGCGTCCCGTGAAAAAGGTGAAGTTATTTATTTTTTCTTTCACATCAAAACCGAATATGTTTACCAGTGGTTGTATATCAAGTATAACAAACAACATTTCCTGTCATAATCTGTAATATTTTTGCAAAGAAAATGATTTGTAAGAAACTGAAAATAGTGCAAGTACTCTCGCGTTTGAATGGTTTAAAAAAATCATTAGTACACTTTTTGCAGTAGCCTATGTACGTTTTGGATGTGTGTGTAGCACAGAAAACTATGGAAGCTTGTTTCCGCCACAGAATGAAAAATAAAAAAGGTAATTGCGACTTTTTATCTCACAATTCTGACTTTATTTCTCAGAATTGCGAGATATAAAGTCAGAATTGCGTGATATAAAGTCGCAATTGCGTGTTATAAAGTCAGAATTGTGAGATATAAAGTCAGAATTGCGTGATATAAAGTCGCAATTGCGTGTTATAAAGTCAGAATTGCGAGATATAAAGTCAGAATTGCGTGATATAAAGTTGCAATTGCGTGTTATAAAGTCAGAATTGTGAGATGTAAAGTCGCAATTGCGTGTTATAAAGTCAGAATTGCGTGATATAAAGTCGCAATTGCGTGTTAAGTCAGAATTTTGAGATATAAACTATTATGAGGGGAAAAATGTCAGTCCCATAGACTTTATAACTCGCAATTGCGACTTTATATCTCACAATTCTGAGAAAATATGTCAGAATTGCGAGATATAAACTCGCAATTATGTGGAATTGCGAGAAAAAAAAGTCAGAATTCTTAGTTTTCTCTCTCGCAATTCTGACTTTATAACACGCAATTGCGACTTTATATCTCGCAATTCTGACTTTATAACACACAATTGCGACTTTATATCTCGCAATTCTGACTTTATAACACGCAATTGCGACTTTATATCTCGCAATTCTGACATTATAACACGCAATTGCGACTTTATATCTCACAATTCTGACTTTATAACACGCAATTGCGACTTTATATCACGCAATTCTGACTTTATATCTCGCAATTCTGACTTTATAACACGCAATTGCGACTTTATATCACGCAATTCTGAGTTTATATCTCGCAATTCTGACTTTATAACACGCAATTGCGACTTTATATCACGCAATTCTGACTTTATATCTCGCAATTCTGACGTTATAACACGCAATTGCGACTTTATTTCACGCAATTCTGACTTTATATCTCGCAATTGTGAGAAAAAAAGTCCGAATTGTGAGATAAAAAGTCACAATTATTATTATTATTTATTTATTTAGTGGCGGAAACAAGCTTCCATAGAAAACAGTCTTGAATGGTTTAAAAAAAAATCATTAAAAGTACACTTTTTACAGTATGTACTTCTTGGATGTGTGTGTACCACAGAAAACAGCGCGCGAGTCGTTTCACGCTTAATGGTTTAAAATCACATTTTCTGTGACCACGCTTTTTAGATGTGTGTGTCATCGAATTTTTTATTTTATAACAAATATCCGCTACCTCACCTCAAGTAATATGAAGAACAAAGAATTTCACACATTTGTAAAAATGCTCTTTATTTGAATGAGTGGGTGGCTCTTAAAAGAGCCGTTGTTGCCTTTAAAAGGACATTTGATGGCTTTAACTTTGGAGTTCCACCCGCAGAGCTTCTCTGAGGTTGTCCAGCAGAAGCTGGTTTCCCTCTGGGCTCAGGTGGACTCCGTCTCTGCACAGATGGGAGAGGCAGATGTTTCTATGGCGAATGCAGCGCATCCGTCTCCCTGCCAAAAAGCCTGTCACCTTCCCGTTGATCCACCGCCGGCCGCGTTCTACGCCGTAGCCAGACCTGCCAGTCTGACTTCTCCAATTCAGACGGGGCATAATGTGAGAAAACACCAGCCTAGTACTGGGAAACATCTCGAAACATTTGTCCAGGTCCCGCGTTATTTCCCGAAGGAAACCCAGGCGATCGCGGCCCTCCCGGAGCAAACTGTTCCCACCCAGGTGGATGATCAGGATGTCAGGAGCTGGAGCTCTGGCCCGAACAGAACGCAGAGCTGGGAGCAGCTGCTCCCAGAGTCTACCTCCTCTGCCATCCCAGGTGATCTCACAGCGAAGATCAAGGTTTTCATCCAGGCGCTGCTCACAGATGTGAGAATGCAGCCTGCGAATGATAGAACTGCCAACTATCCAAACTCGTGGTGGTGGTGCCATCTCAAAGAAGAGTGAGTGAACTGCAATTTACCGCCAGTATTTATGATAAGTGCTGCACGTTTGATTGGCTGTTGCGCATCCTACAGGCCCCACCCAACAGCACTTCAGAACAATCAAAGAATTATTATCGTACATTTATGCCAAATTATTTCTTATGAACTGTTTATGATTTGTGACAATTAATGTTTACGTTTCAGTGTTTATATGGTAATATGGTTTAGCCTGATTTTTAGTGTTTAAATGACCCTCTTACTTAAAGTACCATCCGTGAATATATGTACAATAACACTTTTTAAAAAAAAATAACGTTACAAACAGTACATTGGGTTTCATTTATCTTTTAATGAGATCTACTATATATTGTTATACCGTGTCGTTTGTCTGTCTACATCTGAATTTTCACGTGAATAAATCAACAGGTCCGCATCCTTTGCTTGTGGGCCAGTGGTTGATTTTTTGCCAAGCGTGTTCTGGGTTCTAATCAGCATTCGTATAGGTTTTTTTTATTTTTTTTCACATCAAAACCGAATGTGTTTATCAGTGGTTGTATATCAAGCATAACAACATTTACTATCATTGTCTGTGATATTTTTGCAAAGCAAATTATTTGTAAGAAACAACGTGTCCGTCACTTTAAGAGTTGCACGGATCCAAAATGCCTGCAGCACTGAAACCATCACGCGAGTCATCTCACGATTGAACGGTTTAAAAACAAATTTCCCTGTACGTTTTGGATGTGTGTGCAGCACAGAAAACAGCGCACGAGTCGTTTTGCGCTTGAAATGGTTTAAAATCACATTTTCTGTGACCGTGCTTTTTAGATGTGTGTGTCATCGAAAATTTTATTTTATAACAATTAAATATCCGATACCTGACCTCAAGTAATGTGAAGAACAAAGAATGTCACACATTTCTAAAAATGCTCTTTATTTGAGTTTTTTTTTTTTTTTACTCATCCAAACACAATATGCTCGTCAGTGGTTGTATATCAAGTAGGGACACTTTAGTGTGCATTTTATTTTGTGAAACAAAACCGGAAGCATGGACGCCCAAGAGGTTGATGCATAGACAGTAAAGGGTTGATGTGGTGTTTGTTACCACGACAACCGTCTGCTTCCCTGACCTTGCTTCTTGTGTATCATATATATATATATATATATATATCTATGCTTGTGTATCCTGCTGGTAGCAAATTAAAATATCATGCATCTCAAGCTATAATTTAATACTGAGTGTATTATATTATTTGTATTGTTTTAAATGGCACAACTCACTCGTTTCTGTGAAGAAACCAGTAGAGGACCCATGAGCAGTTACTTTACACACCCCATTGATCGCCCTGCACAGGAGTACTTTTTTTCTGGCTGAAGTAATAATTTAAGTGTTAAATTATATTTAATTTTCAATTTCATTTAAATTTGTAGAAATAAAAAAATTCAAATTAAGAAATGCTCATCAGGTCGCTTAATTTATTGAAATACAAATAGAAACAAGCAGCATTTCAAACAGTTCAAGCATTTAAGGCCTTTAAGCACATAAGCATTAAAGACATTAAGTTTTATTTAGCAAGCATTTAACCACTGACTGTCAGGTTTGTGTGCAGGTAGCTGAAGACGAGGACACGGTAGCTATAGTTTAGGAGATTTATTTTACAAACTTAAACTTCCATAAACATACAAGAACAAAAGAACAAACTCCAGGACTTCAGGGATAACACAACCATAAATTGACGACGACCAACAAACACTGAGGGAAAACACAGGGCTTAAAAGAACTGGGACTAATGGGATAATTAACTGAACACAGGTGAAGAAACTGAACACAAACGAGGAGCGGGAAAAACTAACAGGACTGAACCAAAAATCACAAAAGACGGGGGGAAACAAGATCACAGAACATAACTAAACACATAGAAAACGTGACACTGACACAATAGATGGAAAAGACCATTTACAGCCAATACAGGCATTTTACCATAGGAAATATGTGTATTAAAGGTTTAACAGTTAAAGTGCTACCTATGGTCTGATCTCCATTTTCAATAATTATTTTAAATAAATAAGTAACAAAATTGAAGCAAATATGCGTAGCATGGTTTACCACTTATTTACCGTGTTCTAGCATGATTTACCATAGTTTACCATGATTTGCCATGTTCCAAAGTGATTTACCATTGTTTTAGCATGATTTACCATAGTTTACCATGATTTACTACGTTCTAGTATGATTTACCATGCATCTAGCATGATTTACCATGTTCTAGTATGATTTACCATGAATCTAGCATGATTTACCATAGTTTACCATGATATTCCATGTTCTAGTATGCTTTACATGATTTACCCTGTTCTAGAATGATTTACCATAGTTTACCACGATTTACCACTCTAGTATGATTTACCATGCATCTAGCACGATGTACCATAGTTTACCATGATATACCATGTTCTAGTATGATTTACAATGTTTCAGCATGGTTTACCATGATTCACCACGTTCTACTATGATTTACCATGTTCTAGGTTGATTTACCATAGAGCACTGTGATTCTAGCATTATTTACCATAGTTTACCATGATTTACCATGACCATGATTGACAACTTTACCATGATTTACCATAGTTTACCTTGATTTACCATGTTCTAGGTTGATTTACCATAGAGCACTGTGATTCTAGCATTATTTACCATATTTACCATGATTTACCATGACCATGATTGACAACTTTACCATGATTTACCATAGTTTACCTTGATTTACCATGTTCTAGCATGATTTAACATGTTCTAGCATGATTTACCATAATTTATCCACCAGTAAAACAAAGCAGTTTTTCCATTTTCTCTCCATTAAGCATGCTTACACACACAGACACACACACAAAGACAAATAGGTTTTCAATGTTTTTGGGATATGTTATTGTAAAAAGATCTTGTAATGGTCTACTCACATATTTCTTTGTGATCTAATAATATAAAACTACATGACCAGTCCATCATAGTAAAAATATTGCTTTAAGCATTTGTTTGTTAGCCAATGCTGAAAGCTGATAAAAAGATTAAAAATGATGTCTAATCCTGCTGCTCCCTCTAGTGGACAACAGTGGTATTACAGCCTTCATCTAACAGTTGAAGTGAATGAATGAATGAATGAATGAATGGGGATTTGGTTTTTCACTTATAACTCGGGAACGAGAAGGCGAAAAATTCTTAAACTCGGAGTTTAGATAGTGCTCGAGGGGCCCTGTGGAACGAGACCATCCCGGTGTTGGTGGGCATTTGGGGCCGGGAGTTATGCCCATTCAAAGACATATATTTTGGGGCTTATATCTCGGGAATGCCCTGGCCAAATCACACCAAACTCGAATCGAAGCTAGATGAGGACGTGCCCTTTCCAACGAGCTCTCCCACAAGGATCGGGATGGTCTAGGTTGGGAGTTACAGCCGTTCAAAGTCAGGAGTCTCGCGGATTCGCGATCCGCGGAGGGGCGCTCCCGAGGCCCACGACGATAGATTTCGATCAAGGCCCCATAGAGGTCCTTACCATCCAAATTTGAGCGCGCAGGGAGTTTTCGTTTTCGAGTTATGAGCGAATTAGTACAAGGGGGCGTGACCGTCAATGGCGGCCGCCATTTTGAATCGTGCCCAGTGGTTTTTCGCTAATAACTCAGCGAAATCTCAACAAAAATGCCTGAAATTTGATTGATAGAGTGCATCTTGACAGTTCGAACAAACCCTGTGCTGTCAGGATTGGTGGAGATTTGCTTTAAATTTTGACTTTCAAAGAAATTTGGTGATGGCCACATTTTGAAATGACCCTGTTACAGTCATACGCAAAATGCAAAAGTTCAACTTTTTTTCATAATTATTAATCTACAGAGTCCAGAGAATTGTCCTAGACTGGTCTGGTTCCGATCGGGCGAAAAACCTAGGACTAGTTCGCAAAAGTAGGTTTTTAACATAATTGTGAATATTTAATGAGCGATTTGATTGACAGCAGTGGTTCTAAAGGCAAAGTTGTTCAGTATGAGGAGATCTATCAAATGATATGCATATTGCCTAACCCTAACCCATGAATGTTTTACATTCTATATTTTATATATATAACCTAACCTTTTTTTTTTTTGGCTTATTCTATTATACTGAGCTTTTTCCTCCCAAGATACAAGTAGCCTAAATGTCGTTTTTCTTTTTAATTCAAGAAATTATCCATTTTAAAAAATGAAGTTTAAACATAATGAAATCCCGCACCTAAACAGTAGGCCTGGTTGAATCATCCGGCACAGACTGGGGAGGGGCCACAAATCCGTGAGTACAGTTTACAAACCCGTGGGAACGGATTGCGAAAGCGTGAGCGCGGTTTATGAATTTGTGGGTACAGATTGCAAAAACTGAAGGCACGGTTTACAAATCTGAGAGCACAGATTAGGAACTCGTGGGTACGGTTTATTAATCTGTGAGCATGATTTGTTAAACCGAGGGAACAGTTTGAGAATTCGTGAGTAGAGTTTATAAACTGAGGGGACGGATTACAAAACTGTCGCCACGGATTGTTTTTTTTCCCCCACAGGTGACTTCCCGGGCTCCGTAGTATGGCAATTGTTTGGCTGTAATAGTATTTCTGAAGCGTTAAGAGGATCATGAAGAGGTCAAGGGGGCATTTGTTCAAAAAAGGTTGAGAACCACTGGTATAGAGGTAAGGAAGACGGCTCATTAACTATTAAAAACGGTCATTCACATGCGATGTTTACCAGATGCTACGCTCTTTCACGTGCAGTTGATCGTTTATTCACTGGTTTGATTTACTGATACGTAGACAAAGAACATCTGACTGTACATGAATCATTATATCAGAAATCACTGGTCACAGATCATGCATTAGAATTAACACGGTTACTTACATAAAAGTCTGTTTGCAAAGCCTGCGCCGAAATTGCAACTGATTTACCAAAGAATCCACAGTGAAATGTAACATATACAAATAAATAATGCTCAACTGAGACATTCACATTGTTGAAAATAAATAACCACATTCCTAGCATTAGGATCCTGTGGAAGGTAATGTTATTATAGTAATCCTGTATCGCTCTTCTCGCCTCGTCATCTCATTAACACACCAGCGGGTGCAGCCAAAGTAGCAATGATGAAGTAAGAGTTGATTTTCTTCTGCATTTCACCTATCTATTCCACAACGAGTCGTTCTCTGAGCTTAGTTACGCTAAAAGCTGTTCTTGGACTAACAAGGAAGTTTTCAGTTCTACCAGAAACTCGGGACTCGGAGATATAATGATGTAACAAAGCATTAATTTATTGACAGCCCAGCAAGCAATTATTTATAAAGTTCATTGGCGTAGGCCCCGTCCGTAGTTCTTAATCCGAGGGTAGCGGATCTGCATTTCCTGCCTGAAGATGAAGGCAGGGACGCAGCCGACCCCCCCGGGAGGTGTGGACAGGACCATCGTGGTGGTGGTGGGGAGGGTGGAGGTAGTTGTTGCGTCGGCATCTGCGAACTCAAACGTGTGTAAGTACCAATCTTTATAAGGACATGATTGGATAGATGAGAGGGTAATAATGACGTAGTAATAAAGTCTACCTGGCAGAACTTTATGCTAAAGCTTTCATTACTGAAACATACAGGATATTATTATAGTATAATGACCTCATATATGTCAAAAGCTCAAGGAAATTTTGATTTATCAATTCATGACCACTTTAAAATAAACAATTTCGTAAAACAACAAAAAAAGTATGAATTAATTTCAATTTTGTCATTAGAACAGGTGAAACCATTTTTTTTTTACTCACCATAAACCGTGAGAAATCAATCCTCACACAATACTGTTGATCTGTAGAGTGTATGAATATTTGAAGGACAAATGATCTCTACTCACCATAGACAAACTTTGAATCTTTTAATAATGCTTTTTCTCCTTTTATCTGTAGTCAGCATGTTCAGTTCTGGTGTTTGTGATGGTCAGAGATCCAGTTTTATTGTCCAGCTTCAGTATGTCTCTGAATCTCCCATCAAGAACATCATCATGTACAGTGATTCTGTCGGCCCGTTTATTGATTTCAGATATTAAGGTATTTTCAATCCTAAAAAACACTCAATCTGATAATCTTCCATTCTTTCAGTAAAATCAGAGTTTAGAGTGAGCAAATCTCTCATTTTCACAGACGCAAACTTCCCTACTGCATCTCAAAACACACACACACACACACACAGAGAGAGAGAGAGAGAGAGAGAGAGAGAGAGAGAACAAACAGAAACAGGGTTCAACACAGATTAAGACAGTCATTTACACAAGTAAATAGTTTGAAATGTATATTTTTAAATGAATATCATTAAAAGACAGAAGCTAAATGGAGTTTGGATCAATAATTGTATTTTTGTGCTGAGTAAAATATAAAACAGAGGGGAAAAAATATTTAACTCACCAATAACAAAGAGCGTGAAACTCTTGATCACACTGTTGTTCTGCAGTTCAAAATCTCCAGTATGTTCAGTTCTGGTGTTTTGTGATGGTCAGAGATGCAGTCTGTCTCTGAATCTCCCATCAAGAACATCATCATATACAGTGATTCTGTCGGCCCGTTTATTGATTTCAGCTATTACAGTGTTTTAAACCTCCGCTGAATCTGATCATCATCCTTCATTTCAGTGAGATCAGAGTTTAGAGTGACAGAAACTCCCTCCATCACTGACACTGAAGCACCAAACACTCCTGAAGGACAGAGTTTTTCACAGATTAAAGCTTTAAAATCACTTGTTTGTTTGATGAAGCTTTACTAAAATACTTGTAAATCATTTAAATATGAAGTGAATAATATTCTGTAGCCATACAAAGGCAAAATATGATGAATGAAAAGAGAAAAAGATTTATATACGTTTGTAACAATAACTAAATAGAAAGGACACTTTAATGTTTAATGCCACACTAAAACTAATGCTGAGCTTCTTATTATTTTATTGAATCTATCCTGTATATAGACCTGAATTCAAACTTGATCTCTTCTATATGAGAAAGTTAATCCTCTAATTTAACCAGTAATTTATTACATGATACCAAAACAGAAGCAACTGAAACCATGAACACATATTTAATACTCACCAACCATACGGCTCAAACACAACCAGAGCAAAACAGGGTGAAACATCTTCAACGGTTTTAGTGCATAAATATGAAAAGACAAACTCCTCAATACTGGTTCAGTAAGAAATGACAGATGTGCTGATGTGAAGTCATATTGAACTCTACAATCAGTAAGCGATATGGTCACACAAAAACAACGAGAGACAACTGGATCTTACAGCACAGTCCAGAGGCTTCACAAAATTTGCAGTACTGTTAAAAATTTTTAGGCTCCACTTTTGACTATTCGTGTGTAAGACTGCCCTTGTGTCATTTCTTTCCATTATGTTATGAGCACATAATGGACACACCTAGACAAAACAAGAACACACTAATACACTCGCACGCAAACAGGAACTCAAGACATGCACACACATTTGAACATTTGACGCTTACTTGTTAGTATATTTCTTAATATGCCATGTATGGTCAGGGTTGATCTTTGAGAACTATGATTGGACGCCCAGGACATTCTGGATGTTATTGTTTGATCTTGTCATATTGACCATTCTTCCTTAATAAATCTGAGGGAAAAAAAGCCTAGAATTAAAATATCGAAAATATAACTGCCTAGCAATGCCTGATCTATGTTTTTATAACTGGACTTGTCATATAGACCCTTTTTGTCGACGTCACAATTACGTCACAGCATTAGCTGGAGGAAAAACAAAGGGAAAACTGGAGTTGGCCAACACAAACCAGCACAGATTCGGCTACACAACGGACGTAAAATATCATCTTGTTGTGTTGTTGGGTGCCAGAATCGACAGAGTACTTGCTCCAATTAGAAACTTTATCATATACCTGCTGATACGGCCAGACAACAACAAAAAACCGTCGACAGCTGTGGTACAACACAATAAAACGTGTGGACTGGACAGAAACAATCATCAAAAATGCGTTTCTAGAAAATATTCACATCTTACTTAAAAAATTGTTCTGTAACGTCGCTCTAAATTGACATCATTTACAGGAGGCATATACTTTAAAATAACTTTTTAGCCATTACATGCAATACATCTTAAAAAAAAAAACCTTATCAATCACATTAAATGTTTGACTTTTTTGTATTTTGGCCCGGTTCACACTCATGTAGCTGTAGGAAAAGTTTGTATTGCCTGCTGAAATAGAAACACATCAGACACAGGTGAGTCAGGTGTATTCATATACAGAGACAGTGCCAGTTCTGTAGCCGCCTCTTAACTTGTGCACAACTATAATGAAAAAAGTGTTTGCACATTATGCACAATCATTCAGCACATAGTTATACAGTAGGCATCTAAGTTTCTCTTTACTATGCTACTATCAGGTAGCTGTAGACGTCAGGAAACCCTGTCAGATCATCCATCCATTGAGTGAGCATGTACTAGGGATGCTCAATAGCACAATTCTGGCTTCGGTACAGTCCCACAATCTAACACCGTAATATCATATATACAGTGCCTAGCATAAGTGAATACACCCATGCTAAAGTTGACTAAAAAGAGGAATAAAAAAATCATCTTTTGGGAATTTATCTTACTGCCTTAATTAAAAAAATGAGGACACCAATTTTCTTTGTGAATGAATAATGTATCGTAAATACTTCCTTAAAATACAGGTTGCGTAAGTCAGGACACCCCTATGTTGAATTACCATAGAGACAGCAGATTTTTATTTTTAAAGGCCAGTATTTCATGGATCCAGGATAATATGCTTCCTGATAAAGTTCCCTTGGCCTTTAGAATTAAAATATCACACATCATCACACACCCTTCACCATACCTAGATTGGCATGGTTTTATTTCAGTTAGCCTAATAGCTGGTTTGATTTGCATTGAGAGATGATCTTATGGAAAGTGCCCCATGCCAATCTCTAGGACTTTATCAGGGTGCAAAAATGAATCATTATGCTTAAGTTGAGTATGTGCATGTGCAATATGCATGGTTTCATCACCATGGTAATTTACGCTACATGGCTAATCTGCTCCAGAGCAGGTTTTATTCTGGGTTAGAGATCACAAACCCAAACTGGACCAATCAGCTGTGAGCAAATTGACACATATCTGATGCAATAAAAATAAAAAAACTCTTTTAGTTTCTGCCCCTGGTGAGTGATGGCGGGCCGGGGATCTTCTCAGTACGAGGCCTGTTTCAAGTGAAATGGGTGAAACATGGCAAACGCCGGCCGCTACGGATGCACATGCTTTACTAAAGCATAAATCTGTATCCAGATTTCAGAAGAATCATTTTGACATTTGTAATACAAACATTGAGGTGTCTCGTCTGTCAGCTAATCTGATATTCTCTACTGTAATAAAGATGAACGTAACTTTTAATAAGCAGGAGAAATTCCAGACTTTAAACCAATAAACATTTAAATGTAACTTCAGGACGTTCAGTAAAATAAATCTGTGTGTGAATTTCATCTTTGCACAAGGTTTTTCTCAGTTGCTGACAGACTGGACATCAGGGCATTAGTTATGGAAGCCAAGACTTAATGTCTGTCGTCATCTCCATTCGCAGTAATTATGTAACTTACTGTAATATAGGCTGTATATAAAATGTGCTTCTCTGCTCATTATGCGCTGTCTTGCATCGTGTCTGATGGTTCTTCGATTACATTGATGTCCTTGTTGTGTGTGGGGAGAAAATGCCCGTCCATGGAAACTCTTGGTAGACGGACAGCACACGGGACTCTCTGACACACAGGAACACGGAAAGAAGCGTGTCGAAGCCGTGTGAAATCCCCCGGCCACAGTCACAGCAATGGCTGATCTGGAAATGTCTGGGCTTGAGCTGAAACTGGCCTCTTTGAGAGGAACATCTTGCAGCTGCTGCAACAATCCATCAGGGACGCTGGAAAACGCTGAAGGGGAACGTCTTGCTGCTCTTTGGAGGGTTTTTAAACCAGTCGTGATGTAAAATGGCATCTAAGGTCATCCGTGACCCTCTGTCATGAAGTTTCTCAAGAAGATCCAGGCATTCTGTAAACGTTTTCAGAAGACAGTTGATTAGTCACGTTTGTCCTTGTAGACACTCATAAACAGATTTCGAGAAATGTAGTTCATGCAAGGTCATGTTACCATGAAACACAGCATTTCTTGCTGTAACTAAGATATTCTCTGGATGCCCATGAACATTTATTCATTGCTAAACATTCATTGTCAATCCGCTGTGTTTTACACTTTGCTCATCATCGACACTAATCATTTTACTGAGCTCTATATGTTTTTCAAGCAATGTTATTTCCATTTCATTCCTGTTGTTGGTCTCACCTTTGGACAGATGTGACATTTGCCAAAACCAACGGCTTATTCTCGGGACCAGCGCATCCAGCAGTTTGCGTATGTCGTCAGTCACGGCCCACTCGGCGTACTTTCTGACCGCTGCGTTTAAAATGGGTTCATCAGCTCCTGTAAGAATACATTTCCAGAGTTTAGTAAAGCATCATCAAACACATCAACAGTGAACGGTGTTGGAGAAGCGACTCACGTCCTTCTGCGAGGAGCAGTGCGCCTCTGAAGTCCATCAGCTTGACTTGCAGGGTGTTTGGGTAGATGAGAATGTTCTTCATGTGTGTGTCGTGATAAACGCCATGATCCATGCAGTGCTGCAGCACAACAACGAGCTGCCGAATGATGTGTTTCACGACGTACTCGGTCAGGCTGCCTCTGTTTCTCTGCACGTACTCAAACAAGGTCATGCCGTTTTGTGGATACTCCAGAACCAGGATGTCTTGATCTTCCTTGACAAACATGTCATATAAGTGTATGATATGTTTGCTAGTTGGAGGCTTTTGTAGCAGCAACATTGCAGCGGCGTCACGACTCAAAGGTATGGAATACCCCGGCTAAAGAAAAGAGATTGACTGAAGGTTAGTTGATTCCTAACTAATCTCTAATCTCGTAACTAAAGGCCCGGGAAACTTCATTTTCCATCTCGCGAGCCTTTCAAAGTAAACTCTTGGGCTGCCCTGACTAAAGAGTAGTCATTCATTCAAGACATTAGTCAATTAATCACATGTTTAAATTAATTTAATTACGTAAATGAATGAACCACATACTTTGTGGTCTGTGGTGCTAAACCATACTTTGGGCTTAAAGAGTTTATTAAAAATGAAAGCAATGTACTTTCCAACTGACGTTTCTAGGCTTTCAACTATATCTTATACTGTCTACATACAGTTTTATCAATTACCAAATTAGAATTTAATAAAACGATTCTTGGAGAATTTCATGAAGAATAAAGTTGTCAACTTACAAATTCCACGAGCTTCTCAGGCCGGCTCTTCTTAAAAAAACTGATGATCACCTAAAAAATGAAGAAAATTGTTGCAAACGTAAGTAATCTGATCCATTTTTGTTTGTGTGCATGGTAATCTACAACCTTTACATTTCTGATCAAAACTGTATGTTTATGTCAGGACTGAAAGACTAAAGGCAGAAGGAAACAAGTTTGAGTAACATACTCGTTTGCTGTCCGAGTTTCGAAATCCCATATAATCACTGCGATCGCCTCTGGATTTCAGTTTCTTCACCGCGACATAAAGAGATTCAAAGGATCCTGAAAAACACATGTTAGCATGTTAATATACAGCATGAGCCTGAACTCCAGCAGCAAACACACCTGAGGCCAGTGAGGAGCCGACAGGAGTCGAGATTCAACTAAAGCCAGAAGCATCAGCTGAAGAGGAGATGAACCAGAGTGATAATAATGAACACTCACTGTCTGTCGGCCTGGACTCCAGCGGATCTGTCCGTGTGTGTGGAAGCTCTTGTGACGGCACAAAAGCACACACTGGGGTTTCGTTGGTGTGGAAGAGACGTTTCCCAGCCTTCCACGCTCTCCGGACGCCAGCACACACACTCGTCCATTTCCAGTGCTTTTCTGCAGACAACAATATTGATTAGAAACAAGTGTGTTTTATTAGCGCAGATTACAGCTGAATGATCCACTAGTTTTGCATTGAAGAACACTAGTAAAATGACACACACGTTATAATTGTCTCCTGTTTATTTCTGTCTATATGCTCATGAGACCCAGAGAAAAAAAAGTTTGGTGAATTTAGTATTTCTTTAATGTCATTACATTGTTTAGAGCATAAGAAACAAATGGGGGAAAACATTTGTGAAATAGGATATTTTATTCATATGTTAGGCTATGTTCTCTGTAGTGGACACCAGAACTCAGTTGTTTAAAAAATAAAAGTACATGAAATGACATTGGGATTTATTTATTTTCATTCACCAATAAATCTTAAGGTTTCAGAATTTTTTTTAACCAAACTTTGTATAAAGATGATTCTCAACTATGTTATGGAAGATATATATGAATTGGTATGCCATTTCATTGCAATATGAGGGTAAAATGGCCATAAATGTAATTCCCATTCAATACAATGTATCTGTACACTGTATCTAATTGGTATATTAATTTGTTCTTGTTGTTGACTTTTATTATCCCCATGTTGCAATGAGTTTCAACATGCGGACACAGAAAGAACAAACAATGTACATAAATACGGAAATACAAAAACACATTTTAAAAATCACAAAATCACTGACAAAAACAGAAGTGATTCCCCAGAGTCGTCACTGAGGGCCACTCAGTAAACTCTACAAGAAAGAAACAAACACTATCTTTCATTTAAGCATTAATGGAAAAATGCTGGCATCCTAAACCTCAGACCGATGGTAATCTCTGGAACTCATTAAACAGAGCATGCCTATAGTGTGACAGGATCTTCATGGCTTTGCTAAGGAATCTGGTTTGGTAAATTGTGGCAATGTGCAATGGAAAAAAAGTGTAATAATGGGAGTAATAATTGGCAACATTTTCATAATATTATCTAATATTTCATAGGAATATGAACGTGTTGCAAGCTATAGACGCTGCTGAGACATTACATGTCACATTGATGTCAAGTGTCTTTACGGGATTTTTACGGGTTGTGTGTGAACACACTCTCTGATTCTGTAAAATCACTGGCAGTGTGAATGAACCAAAGTCAAACACACCCGGGTCAAATCCCAGGTCACTTTATCCGTGTATTTTCCGGAATCTCTGTGTGAAAGGGGCTTGAGTGTATTGGTGTGTGTGTGTGTGTGTGTGTGAGAGAGAGAATGAACCTGTGGTGTTGTTCCCCCACGCGACTCTAGGGGGAGCGGGAGCTTCACACTCCTCTGTTGTGTTTCTCTCCTCCAACACTTCACTGCTGATCTCCTCATCCACTTGGGAATGTGCAAACATCATGTCCACTGCAGATCCTGGGTTTCTACACTGTTAGACTAACTCTGATAATAACCTCTGATAATAACTGTAACTCTGTGTCTGATAATCGCTGCACTGACCCGAACAACTCGCCCTGTGACGTCATATGGAACCCGCGCTGCCGGTGACGTCACAGCCGCTGCTCTGCGAGCGGTCAATCGATCGCCTCGAACACATTTAAAGAGACAGTTCACCAAAAGTTAAAAAGGATCATTATTTAATCACACTCATGTCGTTCCAAACCCGTGAGACTTTGAAATCTGACAGATTTCCACACAACAGAGTTAAGGAGATTGTTACACTATAATCTATTTAAATCTAGCAGTTTAGTCCAAATCTCCTGAAGAGACTCGATCGCTTTATATGATGAACAGGTTGAATTTAGGCTTTTATTCTATGCTGTAAAAAAACAAACCCTCTAATGCTAACTTTATAGGGAATTGTGTTGTTTTTATGTCCAAAAACACACTGCAGTCATTTATTAATCAGCATTTATACACACACTAAGCTACATGTTCAACATTACAGATTCTTTAACCATGTACAGTGTAAGTCATGAGTACAGAAAACTGAACACATCAATTCATAAATTAAACAGTATAATCATATAATCAGTGAATGAAGAGGGTTTTTTTTTGGGGGGGGTATAGTTTAATGATGATTTAATCACTGATACTCTCCATAATTTGGCCCAAAACATAAAGATATGAAAAGATTGAGCAGTTACTGCAGATCTGAGTGTCCTGTATAAATGCGGTTGATGTGTTTTAATTCTGTTTCACTACCAGCCGCTGAACCTCAACAATCTGACAATGAACAAAGATCTACAGTCAGAAACAAGTGAAGACACAACAACGTTCATGAAGAGCATTTCCAGCATCTCTCCTGTTTTATTTGTGCTCATGTTGAGTTTCTCAGGGAGAATCTGAGCTCTCTCGTTCCTGACTGAGTCCAGCTGTTTCAGTGGATGATGAAGAGGATGATGAATGAATGAATGAGGCATTTATATATACTACTGAAATATATACTACACCCAAAGTGCTTTACAGTCATATCAGGGACACACACACACACACACACACACACACACACACACACACATACTGGTTTATGTGAATTACAAGGACACTTCAGCCCAAACCAGTCTGTTGGTGTATTAGGGGGACACCCCTTTCCACATGCTCTACTGAGATGAGGAGGGTATCAAAAAATCTGTTTTGAGCCATACAACACAGATTTCACTTCAGAGTTTGTTTACACACAACACAACTTATAATGTAACAACCTGGAAATATACTTAATTACGAGGACAAATATAATTAGGTGTCTAAACTCCGCCCATGACACAAACCACAGTTATAAGGACTAACTGTAATTATAAGGACAGTGGCTATACAACACATATAAATGTCATTAAAGTGTATTAGAGGGACAAACATGAATTAAGGGGACATGGCTAAACACAAAAGTGATAGCATTGTGCATTAAAAGGACATACCTGATTTATGAGGACAAACGATTCGACTAAAACACAGTACTATGCACTTTATACATCCTTCACCTGTGGACTCATACTCCAACAGAGCCAAACATTTAAAACTATGATATTCTGATATTTTGAATAGTGATTCAGCCATGTCTTTTATAGGGTGCATTCAAGGATCTGATATTTGTGTGATATGATATCCACATAACCTTTTAAAAGACATGAGGACATATAACAGTATGCACATTTAGTGAACAAGAATCAATGTTTAATTAGTGCTTATTTTCACATTATAATGCAAGGAGAGATCATTTAAAACCTTTCAAAACCATACATGGTAACGAAAACTGCTTAAAACAAATAATTGTCAGCATTTATTCGCCCTCATGCTGTTCCAAACCTGTACAACAGTTGACAGTAGCCATTGATTTCCAAAGTAGCCACTGACTGCTGTAGTATTATTTTATACTGTCAAATGTTTGGATAGTTACATTCCTTAAAATATATTTTACTATGTTAAAATGAAAAACTCATACAGGTTTACAACAACTTGAAGGTGAGAAAATGATGACAATTAAAACATTTTGGGTGAACTATCCATTTTACAGCCTTCAAAAACATTTTTCCCACATTAGAACAAAACAGCAGGGACAAAAATACTTAAACATTTTGCACCTGTTTCCTTTTCAGTGACGCCCCGATTCCTAACAAAGTCTCTAATGTTTTGCACAGAGCGACTAGCTAAAGCAGGATGCTCAGCAGTCTTGCACTGTTGACATTGAACTTTACTGACGAGTTTACCCCTTGCAATGTGGTTCTGGAAATGTTTCATAACTGCAGCAATTTCTGTTGGAGCCCATATCTGTTTTGCTTTCTTTCTTACATCATCTGTTTTGGCTGCATCAAAAATCACTACAAAAGAGAAGAACAGATTAGGTTGAACACCACAAAGGCAAGAACATATATTCAGTCTGTCTCAACTCTCAACTAACCACACTTTCCTCACCTTCATCTTCAGTCTAGTTTACTGATGATTTCTAATCTGAGTCAAGAGTGATGGGCTACTGTTTTTATTAAACAATTTTCAGTTTTTTGGTCCCGATACAAAATTAACAGCTAACATGTAACTGTATTAGTCAGGTGAAAATCAATCATTCTGCTTGAATTGCAAGAGCAGATTGATTGCTATTAAAGATGGGAAGTGCTTCCACTCATTAAGTTCCTGTTGTTAGCAACCGACTACTCAATGTAAAATACTGCACATAATGCAATAAACATTTGGATAGATGGATGAACGGACAGACAGACTGACAGAAAATCACCAAAGCAATCTAAACTAGGGCTGTCCCGGTAAACTTGACAACCGCACCACCACGTTGGCCCGCCAAAACAATGTTTTTTGTACGTGAATGCTGTTTTACATGAATATTATGACAGGAGTGAAGCACAACGCTTTGTTTACAAAATAAATAATAGGTTAGCAATTAAATGTTACATCGCAGCCATGGAAACGTTTGGATTCATGACGAATGAGAGAGTTGTGCTTGAGCCCATACATTTAAGCTTTGTATTACGTTTTGCGATCTGGTCCCCCGATTGTCAGCGAATTTAACAATATTCCATTAGTTATTCCACTGGACAATGGAATCTGTTTCTTTTCCCAAATCTTCACTCACGTCTCACCCATTTTCGCTGGGGATTATAAACGTTTCTTCCTTTGGTTTGCTTTTAAGTAGGCCTATTATATTCGCATTCTTTACTGTGGTAAAGTAGAAAAACGCTGTAGGAAAGATGGGTACGCTTTTTACTTGCACGTCAAATTCTTTTTGAAATTCGCGGGTGATTTAAGTTTCGCTTTCTCTGGCAACACAAAATCAAACATAGCTTAAATGTCTTGCTCTTGTGGAAGATAAAATTCGCTCTTCAGACCTTTTACAACAAGTAGAAAACATGAAGATATTAGAAAAGAGGTCTCTTTCCTGCTCGAGTCCCACGTCCCTGATCCCTCTCAAAGCGCAGAGCGGTAGGCTTAGGCTATATCACGCGTCTTTGTGTGGAAATATTAAAAAAAATGTTTTTTAAATATTTAACTGTTATATTATTTAAGTTACCGTATTTTCCAAACTATAAGTCACAGTTTTTGTCATAGTTTGGCTGGTCCTGCGACTTATAGTCAGGTGCGACTTATATATCAAAATGAATTCAAATTGACTGACATGAATCAAGAGAAAACATTACCACCTACAGACGCGAGAGGACACTCTATGGTGCTCCTTTAGCCTACCCCTGAACAAATTAACCCTCTGAGGTCTAAGGGGTTTTTGGGGTCCTTGAGGTGTTCTGACATGCTCTGACATTTGTGCTTTTTCCAGTTATTTATGAACATGTTAATGGCAAAGGTGTAAATTCACTCTATATAGCACAAACGGGGCTACCGTAATATGTGAGCAACATGTATGTACATGTTTGTATTTTTGAGAGAATATTGCTTATGCATGGTTATTGAAAAAACTAAAACTTAAAGTGTCTGAAATAAGGCCACAAAACACATACTAAATGTGTCCACAAGACTTTTGACTAATGAGTGTTGTTGCCTAGAATTTTTGCTTCAAAATGATCTGAAAATCATCCTGCCTAATCATTTACACAAAACAATACATTGATTTAAATTTTATAAGACACCTTTTGTTTGGAAAGGCAATATGCGTGGAGGCGTGTTCACACCTGAGAAGACAAAGGCCGGATAATGAGCCCTATAATGAGCTGCATATTAATTAGCCCTTTCACACAGGTGTGTCACAGGGTCCCAAAGAATGCAAGGACAAAAGAAATTATCTATATATACATATTTTACAATTAGAAATTGTAACCAATTACAAATAGGTTACAATTACAACAACAATTACAATTTTAACAATATTTCAAGTGTATTTCTTTGTAAAAAGTATACATTTTATCATACGTATTAAAAAAGGTAAGGATTCATTAGTTTGAATATTGGAACAAACACTGTAATAACATCTTAGTTGATAATTCAATATACCTACTTTATTTTTGACAAAACATCATACTATAGTATATTTAACTATGAGCAGAAATTGGTGAACAAAAGCTTAACTATTTAATGTGACAGTAGTCTTTTTTTACAGTCAAAACTTTATAATCTATCCAAAACTAATCACAAAATCTTGTCTAAACATTCATATTTAGTCTGTAACATATTGTGTATGATATATTAGTATATACATGTGAATTTGCAGCTTGTTGCTTATACAGACATTTTATTTCAACATATTTCAGTCTATTTTTACTCATCTAGGTAAAAAGAGTGAATGAACGGCACAGACACGCGCTGTATAACTGTAGTAAACAAAGCGCGCGCGCCTGCATGCCGTTCATTCATCATTTAGCCTACACACAGACACGCAATTCATATTTAAACAGTCTTTTTGCGGTTTACAGTCAGACACTATTCAATATCGCGATTAGAACAAAGCACTTAAGAATAAATGACTTACTACATCAGCTGGATCCGTTGCTCCTCGAAATGAAACTACCAGCACTTCTATTCCAGGATTATTAGATAGTATTATTCCTCACAGCGAAAGGATGCGCTGTGTACACAGCTGTACAAGATACGTACTAAACACGATGTGTTTTATAATCCAGCTGGTGGGCGCTGGCATGTTTGCATGGCTTGCCTTAGATCATTTGCGTTTGAATACCGGCGCGCTGTCCGTGGGCGTGGCACATTAACGCGTAATGAGGTATAATGAGCTGGAAAGAAAAATACTGACATCTCTCTCTTTTCATACAGATTACATAAACTGAGAATATTTGTTTTTTATATAAATTAATTCATTTAAAAGAAGAGAGTTCAAGCTTCATTATGGAAAAACACTCGTGCCTGTATGACAAGTATTCGCGGAATTACAGTTAATTTTCGGACACGTTTCAGAATGGACTTAACTGACAGAGAGAAGGCAGAACGCGCATCATGTTTGTTTTTCTTTATTTGGCGAAAAGCACAACACTTTGTTTTTATTGTGAGTATCCACAAAAAAAATAGACACTTATCAGGATCTAATGATGTACAACACTTAATATGTAAGATCAAAATCAACAGAGTATTTTGAGTTTCTTTTGCACTGATAAGAAAAAAAGCGAGACCTCAGAGGGTTAACTGCAGGGCTCGAGACTAACGGCGTCCTATCGTCCTGGGGACGATAGAAAATGTGTTTAGGACCAACAGAAATATTTTCCAGGACGCCTACAGGACGAAAAACATTTTTATATGTGTGTTCATTTATTACTAGCCTATTAGGCTAACTTACTTATGCCAAATGCCAAAATTAACCGACCAAGCGCTGACTACAACGGAGCGCGTCTTCTCATGCTGTTACTATAGTTACTATCACTGGCCGGCTACTCACCCGAGACTTGTTCCGCAGTACATCTATCACATGGCTTAATGACATCGCAAATATGTTGCGCTGGTTAAACAACGGATATTCAATGAATAAAAAATAGACAAAAATGTTAAATAGTGACGATTTAGGAAGAGATCCAGTCAGAGATGTCCTGCGTTTGTGGTAGATGCGCACATTTGTACTGTAACGTGCTGATTTACCCAGCGGCACACGAGTTGGCATGCACTGCATGTCTCATAAAACGTTAAAAAAAATGTAAACGTCTGGGAGAATGAGTAGAGCGCACATCTGAATAAGAGTGACGACGCAAAAAAAAAAAGCTCTATTCGGTGCGGTTTTCTGTGCGCGCACACACGACCGAAGCGTCCAGCCATAGACACAATACAGCGCGCGAGTACTGAATTTAGCTCTCTTTCGTGTCTGAATGGACAAAAAACACACAACATTATGTCTAAATGTCCGTTTTGGAGAGTATTAACTTAAACTATGTCGGTTATGTCTTAAACAGTTGTGAGTGTATCGGATGTGCATCACTGGATTTGGATCCGCATGTCATTGGACATGTTCCGATGTCTTAAAGTGACAGTGGGCATTAAACCTAATGCGGTCTGTGTCCTAAATATTGATCAAGCAACAAAAGAAAAAGAGAAAAGCATTCACTGCTCGATAATAGCTTTAATAAGGATTCATTATATTTAATTCATACAAATAAATATGTCTGCTGCTTGAAAGAATAAAGAATGATGTATGCAAGTTGAAAAGAATGCATATATCATTCATTCATATTAACAGGTTAATGTTTTCTCCAGCACAAAGACCTCAGTCAGTACAAAGACTGAGACGGAGACACAGATTTTCCCCCAAATTCTGTGTTCTAGAGAAGTCATATTACACTTTTTAAAGCCCTTTCTCTTAATAACACATTTCCAGATGATCAGCTATGACACATTACCACTTTGAGATGTAGTCACCAGTATTTATTTGTTATTGTTTAATCCAACCATGTAAAAAAAGAAAAAGGAAAAAAAAAAGATTTGTTCTGCATGAATACCAAAAAGCATTTAACTCCTTTTATTTTTTATTTAATCTGTTTTTTACCTATTTACAGATAACTACTTTGAATGGAGCTAACTAAATATAATATATATCATAAACACTTTAATGGTGTTTTTATTATGTGACTAACAACTAACAACTATAGATGATAATCATGTACAGAAACAACATTTTCATTTTGGGACGGTTGACATTCACTTTAGGACGGTTCAAATTGTTTATCAGGACGGTTTCAGGACGGAGGTGAAAAAAGTTAGTCTGGAGCCCTGGTTAACTGAAAACTGAAAAACTGTTAACTGAAACATTAACTTAAAGACAGCTGAGAAAGACTGAACACGAACAAAATGCCCCCAAAAAGAAAATCCTATTCTGCAGATTACTAACTGCAGGTAGTAAAATATGCAGCCCGAAAACGGTAATCAAGCAGCGGGAAGAAAGTTTGGAATGAGTGAGAAACTTGTGAGGGACTGGTGAAAAGCAGGGGTTACTCTAATGTAACTGTAGTGAAGAAAACAAAGAAAGCTAATGGCAGGCTGAAAGCAAGATGGCCAGAGCTGGAGGAACAAGTCCACAGATGGGCGCCTCTCTGCATGGATAACGTTGTGTTAGAAACTGCCAGCAGACTTCCAAGCCAAGGTTGACAGTTTCCGTGAGTTCATTGAAAAGCAGGTAACTGAACACAACGTGTCACCGAATCATATTATCAACATGGAAGAGGTCCCCCTCACGTTTGACATCCCCATGGGCCGAAGTGTCGCAGAGAAAGGGCAGAAAAGTGTGAATATAGTGTCAACTGGTCATGAGGAAAATCACACTTCACAGTGGTTCTGGCATGTTGTGGAGATTGGATCGAAATTGCCACCGATGGTCATTTTCAAACAGAAAACCATCCCAAATGACGAATCTTCCCACAGTTGTCGTGGCAGTAAATGAGAAAGGGTGGCTTGTGATGGACAGTATGCGAGTGCACATAACGCCACAGTTCAAAGATAAAATAAAAGCTTGCAACTCTATACCTGTCATCATCCCTTGAGGCTTAACCAAAGTACTCCAGCCACTCGACATCTCAGTGAACCAGACCTTTAAGGCAGTTTTGGGTCGCCTGTGGGGGAAGTGGATGGTGGATGGAGAGCACAGCTTCACGGCAACCGGGAGGATGCGCTATGCAACTTCCAGCAAGTCCTTGGATGGATCGACACAGCATGGACTTCAGTGACAACCGAAACCATCCTGTCGGGATTCAGAAAGGGTGGAATAACTGGAACTGATGCCGAGTCTGACGACAGCCCCGCAGAAGAGGAGACGGCGCTTCATCTTCCACCGGAGTTGGCGGAGTTCTTCAGAAGCGACACCGAGGATGAAGATTTCAATGGATTCAGTGATGTGGAATGAGATTCGGGGGCTTGGTGAACTTGCTTACCGGTAACTTGCTTGTTGGACTCGCTGGCTTGTTATGTTATTTTAGCCTATTCAGCCTCCCAGGTATGTTCTTTATGTTATTGTGTAGCTGAAAAACTGTTAATGTGTTACGTTAACCCTCTGGGGTCGGCGGTCGCGCCGGTGCGAAGGGCTCACTTTTTTTCTTATCAGTGCAAAAGAGACTCAAATTACTCTGTTGATTTTGATCTTACATATAAGTGTTGTACATCATTAGATCCTGTTAAGTGTGTAGTTTTTTTGTGGATACTCACAATAAAAACAAAGTGTTGTGCTTTTTGTCAAATAAAGAAAAATAAACATGATGCGAGTTTTGCGTTCTCTCTGTCAGTTAAGTCCATTCTGAAACGCGTCCGAAAAATTAACTGTAACTCAGTCAATACTTGTTGCAGAGACACGAGAGATATGTCTTTTTAAAGCTTGTATTCTCTTCTTTTAAATGAAGTAATTTATTAAAAAAAGAAATATTTCCAGTTCATGTAATCCGTTTGAAACCAAGGAGAGGTACAGTTTTTTTGTTCTCAGTTCATTATCTTTAATGAGCTGAGGCCGCCACGCCCCCAGCGCTTTTCACATGTAAATAGGTGATCTAACGTTATGCATACCACACGCCCACCGATCAATGGCATACAAACACGAAGTTTCTTCATCAGATTCACTGATAGTTCATCGCGTTTTGAAGATGGCACGGTACTCCGACAAAGAGGCCCTTCAGATGATGCTGGACAGCGAGGAAGAATTCACCTTTTCTTCAGAGGAAGATTGCAACTCAGACGACGAACGGCTGCATTTTGAAGAACGAATTGATCCCGCCGAGTATACAAGTTCGGAGTAAGTTGTTTAGTGTTGTATAATTCCTTTTCTGATCATATAGAGCTCAAATGAATTTTCAGACTATATTTTGCCTTGTTTTGGCTAGCTTTTGACATCTAACAGGAAAGATTGCCTCACAATATCCCTAACATTCGTGTACGCTCGTGTAAACTTTTTTAATGTGATATTACTCTCTAAACACATTTGTATATTACATATATTTCACTCAGTTTTAATTAGCTTATGACACTGATTATCATGCTAAAATACTGCCTTATGCGTAATGTATTTTGTTTGCAAATAACTGCTTAGGTTGTATAATGATTTAGTGAAATATATTTCAGCCTCCGGTAAAATATGTGATACTGTCTAAATACAATATATTTTTTATATATAAATGTTCAATTTTGGTTAGCCTATGACACTACTTATCATGCGTAAATACTGCCTTATGTGTAATGCACATACAATCCGTTCATTGTGTATCCCTAAATGCGTGCGGTCTATATGGCCCATAAACAGATACTCGCGGTGACGCGTTTTACGGCCCATCAATATTTCTCCGTCCCATGGCCCATCAACAGATATATAAATGTTCAGTTTTGACACTACTTATGACACTACTTATCATGCCTACTGCCTTATGCACAGATGTTTGTGAATACATGTGTAAATGTTTGACATGTAGTGATGTGTCGTTCGTGATGTCGTTCATTGAGTGTATCAGTAAATGCGTGCGGTCTATATGGCCCATCAACAGATAACTCGCGGTGACGCGGTCTACGGCCCATCAATAGATATTTATCTGTCCCATGGCCCATCAACAGATATATACATACATTGTGCATCCATACCCATTAATTGTCCATCAGTTTAAATTGGATAATGTATGCTAACAGTTTTTTATTTTATTTTATTTTTTTAGGAATGTGTCTGCATCACATTCTCATTCGCCAGCACGTCGCAGAGGCCACAACACCAATGCTCAGGCTGCCAAGGCAACTGCAAAAGGCTGCAAATATAAATGGAAAGATGTTAGCATCCGTGAGATGTACCGCTACATTGGGCTGCTGTTTTACATGGCAATGGTGAAGGTCAGCTCCATCAGGGACTACTGGCGGCAAAGCAGGGTTTTCTCCGTACCCTAACCCTTATATAAAAAAACAAGTTTTTTTTTTTTTTCTTGTGATGTGTTAAGTGATAGTAATGACGTTATGTCTTTACATTGTTAGGACATATTTCTATTTTGAATAAATGCTGTTCTTTTTATTCATCAGTGAATCATTCTTAGTTCATCATTCTTTGTTCAGGCTCACAGCACCTGGATGGGGCATTAGCCATTGGGGGGGGTGTCTTTTGTCTCCCCTGGTGTGAATCTCATTAATATTCATAGCCATCGACACTCCCACGCATACAGCAGTGCTGACACAAAAACTGACTTGCAAATTTTTAATTGTTATATCGTTGTTTGTGAAAGAGTGGTCAGAATGATTTTCACATCATTTTGTAGTAAAAATTCTAGCCTACAAGAATAGTAACTGAAAAGTCTTGTGGACAACTATTCAGTATTTGTTAAATGGCCTTATTGCGGTGATTTTTTTTCCCAAAACGTACTAACCACGCATAATATTTCTTTTCTATAAAATGCAAACATGTACATCCATTTTGCTCACATATTATTGTAGCAGAGTTTGTGTTGAATACAGCATAATTATATGTTGGCCAATGGTATGTTGTAAGTAACTGAAATAAGCACAAATGTCAGAGCATGTCAAAACATCTCAAGGGCCCCAAAAACACCTTAGACCCCAGAGGGTTAACATATCGGACACCTATTCAGCCTGTTGTTCTGTGTGCTATTGTGTAGTTGAATAACTTACAAAATACACAAACAACAATGAAAAATCTAATACAAAATGTGTAAAAAACAGGATTTACATCAGTGCTTGTAGCTTCAAAATTTGTTTGATTAACATAAATATACATCCTTACATGTATATTTATCAATGGATCGTATTAAATCAATCATATTAATGGATTAGAAGTAAAAAAATAAATATTATTGTCATACCTTGAGAAAAGTAAACAGTAGCTGTGCTTTGCCTACATGAACTGATTCTTGATCTATACCTATTCCTAGTGCAGTGTATTTGTTGGCTTTTACCTGGTTGTTCAGACTCTTCCCTCCTGAAGCGCTTTTTGTCCTTCTTACCACCAGTGTGGTCGTATATTCCTGTCATACCTTGAGAAGAGTCTCCCAAGGCATAGTCACAATCTGTGAATGGACAAAGAACACTTAAAAAAAAAAGTAAACAGTAGCTGTGCTTTGCCTACATGAACTGATTCTTGATCTATACCTATTCCTAGTGCAGTGTATTTGTTGGCTTTTACCTGGTTGTCCAGACTTTTCCCTCCTGAAGCGCTTTTTGTCCTTCTTACCACCAGTGTGGTCGTATATTCCTGTCATACCTTGACAAGAGTCTCCCAAGGCATAGTCACAATCTGTGAATGGACAAAGAACACTTAAAAAAAAGTAAACAGTAGCTGTGCTTTGCCTACATGAACTGATTCTTGATCTATACCTATTCCTAGTGCAGTGTATTTGTTGGCTTTTACCTGGTTGTTCAGACTCTTTCCTCCTGAAGCGCTTTTTGTCCTTCTTACCACCAGTGTGGTCGTATATTCCTGTCATACCTTGAGAAGAGTCTCCCAAGGCATAGTCACAATCTGTGAATGGACAAAGAACACTTAAAAAAAAAGTAAACAGTAGCTGTGCTTTGCCTACATGAACTGATTCTTGATCTATACCTATTCCTAGTGCAGTGTATTTGTTGGCTTTTACCTGGTTGTTCAGACTCTTTCCTCCTGAAGCGCTTTTTGTCCTTCTTACCACCAGTGTGGTCGTATATTCCTGTCATACCTTGAGAAGAGTCTCCCAAGGCATAGTCACAATCTGTGAATGGACAAAGAACACTTAAAAAAAAAGTAAACAGTAGCTGTGCTTTGCCTACATGAACTGATTCTTGATCTATACCTATTCCTAGTGCAGTGTATTTGTTGGCTTTTACCTGGTTGTCCAGACTTTTCCCTCCTGAAGCGCTTTTTGTCCTTCTTACCACCAGTGTGGTCGTATATTCCTGTCATACCTTGAGAAGAGTCTCCCAAGGCATAGTCACAATCTGTGAATGGACAAAGAACACTTAAAAAAAAAGTAAACAGTAGCTGTGCTTTGCCTACATGAACTGATTCTTGATCTATACCTATTCCTAGTGCAGTGTATTTGTTGGCTTTTACCTGGTTGTTCAGACTCTTTCCTCCTGAAGCGCTTTTTGTCCTTCTTACCACCAGTGTGGTCGTATATTCCTGTCATACCTTGAGAAGAGTCTCCCAAGGCATAGTCACAATCTGTGAATGGACAAAGAACACTTAAAAAAAAAGTAAACAGTATCTGTGCTTTGCCTACATGAACTGATTCTTGATCTATACCTATTCCTAGTGCAGTGTATTTGTTGGCTTTTACCTGGTTGTTCAGACTCTTCCCTCCTGAAGCGCTTTTTGTCCTTCTTACCACCAGTGTGGTCGTATATTCCTGTCATACCTTGACAAGAGTCTCCCAAGGCATAGTCACAATCTGTGAATGGACAAAGAACACTTAAAAAAAAAAGTAAACAGTAGCTGTGCTTTGCCTACATGAACTGATTCTTGATCTATACCTATTCCTAGTGCAGTGTATTTGTTGGCTTTTACCTGGTTGTCCAGACTTTTCCTTCCTGAAGCGCTTTTTGTCCTTCTTACCACCAGTGTGGTCGTATATTTCTGTCATACCTTGAGAAGAGTCTCCCAAGGCATAGTCACAATCTGTGAATGGACAAAGAACACTTTAAAAAAAAAAGTAAACAGTAGCTGTGCTTTGCCTACATGAACTGATTCTTGATCTATACCTATTCCTAGTGCAGTGTATTTGTTGGCTTTTACCTGGTTGTCCAGACTTTTCCCTCATGATATGCTGGTGAACTGAGGTATTGTAGATGCTCATACCATCTATGGTGCATAAAGGTTCCTCAACAGGTCCCCTAGCTCTCTTCGTTCCTGTGGTTTAAACAGTAGAGCTCAATACTGGTGTTACAGGTTCAGAAAATTCACACACAAACAAACTGTTCTACATTAAGATGAAACTGCAAATCTCTAGAAAGATATATGCATCACAAACAAAAAAAGTTAAAACTGTAAGCACTTTTTATTTTGTTTTGTTGGGCAGTGATTTGGTCACTACTTAACTTTGTGGAACTGGTTGTCAGGTACAGTACAATTCAGCTCATTTTTGGGGTAGGTCTATGATAAGTGTAATTAAGCAATTCAAACTCAGCCTATTAACTGTTATTTTAAATTTTAACACCATGTTACTTCAGTAACATTTATGCATATCTGAACTACTGTATAAACTTGGTGCACTATATGGTAGATGTCATATGTTGAATTTAATGTTTCGATCTTTGCATATTTGTGTGCTTTTACTCGTTTCTGTTATTGTCTGTGGATATGTCTCAGCATCACTGTCTTCACTTTGCTCTGAATCAGTAAAGTCCAAGTTATCTGACAAAAAAAAAGGATAAAAAAGTTTACATTGCCAATGTTACATAATGTTCAATGAAATTTGATGAATGTTACACTTGTGAAAGATCTAAAGCCCATGATACACTGCACAATTTTAGCAATCCTATAAGATAAATACAAATCACACTGTGCGACATGAATCTATTAAACTTGGGTACAACATGTATTTAGACTGTACGATGATGACACCTATTGACTCGTAGGCTAAGGCAGTGATTCTCAAATGGGGGTACGCATACCCCTAGGGGTACGTTGCGGTACTGTAGGGGGTACGTGAGATTTATAAAATAAAAAAAATAAAAATTTAAATTATGAATTAATTTAAAAGATATACAAAATCATCCATAATTACTAAAAAAATCATACGAAAATAAGTTTAATAAAATGTTTATGTAAACCACAAAAGCCATAAAATGTTTCTATTTTAAACTACCTAAATCAGAGAAGAATTTGAATCACGTTGAGCGGGAAGCCAGTTGCTTTACTGGAAACAAACAGACATTTAAATGAAATCCTGGTTAAAACGTAGCAATACTACAGCGAAGAATGGGGAGGATGAAGAAAAAAAGAAAGCCAAAATTGGAGCCAACAAAATACCGTCAATATCAGGAGGGGTATGTTTTGATGGGATTCACGGCAACAAACGGCAACTTGATGCTTGATGCTTGATGAGTCGACCGATGTCAGTGGCAAGGCACAACTCGTTGCTTTTGTGAGGTATGTGGATATCGAAGACATTTATGAAAATGTACTTTTCTGCAAGAGCTTAGAGGGGAAACCAACAGGAGAGGACCTTTTTAATGTTGTGGATAATTTCTTCATTGAAAACGAGCTGGACTGGAGAAACTGCAAGAGTGTGCACTGAGGGAGCTGCATCAATCACAGGCCGTGTTAAAGGGCTCATGACGCGTATTAGAAATAAACATCCAGAAGTGCAGTGGAATCACTGTGTCATACACAGGGAAGCACTGGCATCCAAAAATATAAGTCCTGTGTTGCATGACGTTTTGAATGACAGCATTAAAGTGATTAACTTTATTAAGTCAAGGCCACTCAATGCACGACTGTTTCACCGCCTTTGTGAGGACATGGGAGCTGAACACACACAACTGCTGCTACACACAGAAGTGCGCTGGCTATCTCGAGGGAGGATACTGAACAGGCTGTTGAAACTACGGGCGGAGGTCCACACCTTTTTGTCAGAGCAAAGATCTCCATATGCCACCCTGTTTGAAAATAAAGATTGGCTTGCAAAGCTGTGCTATCTGGCAGATATATTCAGCAAATTGAATGAGCTGAATGTGTGTCTGCAGGGCAAAGACACCCACGTTCTGAACCTGTATGACAAGGTGGGTGGTTTTCTGAAGAATGCAGAGATGTGGAAACGGGCATGTATACAGGGGGATCTCACCTGCTTTTCTCAGGTGGATGCTTTCCTCTCCAGGGAAGATGTGGAGAGAGCACCAGTGAAGTCCATCATAGAAGAACATTTGGCCAACCTAATTGTGAGTTTTAACTCATACTTTCCTGACATGGAGGAGAAATATCCACAGCTCAGTTGGGTGAGAAACCCATTTCTTTTGTCAGAAGAAAGCAGAAACAAGCTCCCTCTCTGTCACCAGGAAAAACTCTGAGAAGCACTGGGCTAAGGTGCAAGTTTCTATAGAAGAATAAAAATGTCATCAAGATGCACTAATGGTTAAAAAAAAAGACCATGATCACACTTTGGCAGTTGTAGTTTTTATGTATGCTGAAAAAAAGAGGAAGCGGCGTAAGAGGAAGGTAAAGAGCTTGAGGTAAGCAGTTTTAAGTTTTAGCACCATGTCGCACTGATGTCATGTCTATTTTAAACTACCTAAATCAGAGAAGAAGAATTTGAATCACGTCGAGCGGGAAGCCAGTTGCTTTACTGGAAACAAACAGACATTTAAATGAAATCCTGGTTAAAACGTAGCAATACTACAGCGAAGAATGGGGAGGATGAAGAAAAAAAGAAAGCCAAAATTGGAGCCAACAAAATACCGTCAATATCAGGAGGGGTATGTTTTGATGGGATTCACGGCAACAAACGGCAACCCTCCCAGGCATTGTGTTTTTTTCTGTGGGGTGAAACTAGCTAACAGCTCGATGAAACCGGCGCTCCTCCAGACATCTCAGCACCATACATCAGTGTCATGTCGGAAAGCCACCAGAATTTTTCAAGAGAAAACTTGCTGAGTTTAGATCATCACAGGAAACAATGCGAAAAGTCTCCACAACATCAGCCAAAGCACTACAGGCATCATATGCGGTGTTATTGCTCGTGGCTAAAGCAAAAAAAAAAAACGGTTCACAATAGCTGAGGTTAAAAAAAAAAGACCATGATCACACTTTGGCAGTTGTAGTTATGTATACTGAAAAAAAGAGGAAGCGGCGTAAGAGGAAGGTAAAGAGCTTGAGGTTAGCAGTTTTAAGTTTTAGCACCATGTCGCACTGATGTCATGTCGCATCGTTATTGGCTGATAAGTTGACGTAGGTCGTAGCAGCAAACACACTGTGTGGTGATCATGCTGAATTTCTGATACAGTCTTGAGACCAAAGATAGCCTACAGCAATGACCATCTTTGAACCTCTCTCACTGTAATGACATAGGACCACCGATTGGGAGTCTCAAGTCCGGTGGTCCGGGAGGACCTGACTATGGGGGTCTCAAGTCCAGTGGTCCGGGAGGACCCGATGTCGGGGGTCTCAAGTCCGGTGGTCCGGGAGGACCCGATGTCGGGAGTCTCAAGTCCGGTGGTCCGGGAGGACCCGACTATGGGGGTCTCAAGTCCGGTGGTCCGGGAGGACCTGATGTCGGAGGTCTCAATTCCGCTGGTCCGGGAGGACCCGATGTCGGGGGTCTCAAGTCCGCTGGTCCGGGAGGACCCGATGTCGGGGGTCTCAAGTCCGGTGGTCCGGGAGGACCTGATGTCGGAGGTCTCAAGTCCGGTGGTCCAGGAGGACCCGATTTGGGGGTCTCAAGTCCGGTGGCCCGGGAGGACCCGATGTCGGGAGTCTCAAGTCCGGTGGTCCGGGAGGACCCGACTATGGGGGTCTCAAGTCCGGTGGTCCGGGAGGACCTGATGTCGGAGGTCTCAAGTCCGGTGGTCCGGGAGGACCCGATGTCGGGGGTCTCAAGTCCGGTGGTCCGGGAGGACCCGATGTCGGGGGTCTCAAGTCCGGTGGTCCGGGAGGACCCGATGTCGGGGGTCTCAAGTCCGGTGGTCCGGGAGGACCTGATGTCGGGGGTCTCAAGTCCGGTGGTCCGGGAGGACCTGATGTCGGAGGTCTCAAGTCCGGTGGTCCAGGAGGACCCGATTTGGGGGGTCTCAAGTCCGGTGGTCCGGGAGGACCCGATGTCGGGGGTCTCAAGTCCGGTGGTCCGGGATGACCGATGTCGGAGGTCTCAAGTCCAGTGGTCCGGGAGGACTCGACTTCAGGGGTCTCAAGTCCGGGGGTCTCAAGTCCGGGGGTCCCAAGTCCGGTGGTCCAGGAGGACCCGACTCCGGGGGTCTCAAGTCCGGTGGTCCAGGAGGATCCGACTTTGGTTGTTCCAGAGCTGTCCACTCTCCCTGTTGCACCCCCAGGGCCAAAGAGACTGCAACACCGCCACACTCTTGTAAGCGGAGGAGGAAGACGTCTTCTATTCCACATGACCTTGAGGCCATCCCCAAGGGCATCACCCTGCCTCGGCGCCACCCGATCGCCTCTGCCTTCCGGCGCCGCCCCAGCGCCTCGCCCTGCCGGCACCATCCTAGCGTCTTGCCCTGCCGGTACCGCCCCAGCGCCTCAGCCTTCCGACTCCACCGATTCAACCTATCAAGCCAGTGCTTCTTTGCGTCAGTTCTGCCGATTCAGAGACGTCGGACAAGATGGCCACATATGCACCTGCGTCTGTTCCTGCGCCGGTGTCTGTTCCTGAGCCGGTGTCTGTTCCTGCCCATGATCCCATAGCCGCTTCGAAGAAAGTTTTGGGGAGGGGCAGTGGGTCCCTTTATAAGACAATGGAGGTTGCACCGCCATGGCCACCTGAACTCTTTGGTCCACCATTTTCCAATATCCTTTGTCTGTACTCATTACTGTTCATTGCACACAGCTTTTCCCACTCACATTGTTTGTATCTGCCTATTTATACCCTGTCCGTTCCATTCACGGTTATGGAATCCTTGTTTAATGTCAGCTGCACTTCGGAGATCTATTCCTGTTTGTTTTCTTGTTTTGGACTGCTTTTGTATGGATTTTGACCCTTTGCCTTGATGACTTATGATTACGGATTACCCTATTAAATTGCACTTGGATATATCTGTTTGTGTGCGTATCGTGACAGTTTCACGATGGCAATCTTTTGTCTGGGACAGACGAAAATCGTGCAGTGTGTCCCGGGCTTAAGGCAGAGGGAGCTCCCGTCCTGAAGATTTCAGCTCCAACCTCAATCTAATGCACCTAAATCAGTTAAATCAAGGTGTTCAGGATTGCTTGATAATTACAGACAGCTGTTTTGGAGAAGGCTCGGAACTGCAGTCTTCAGGACATTAGCTCTCCAGGAGCAGGGTTAGAGAACCCTGATCTAAGGTCTGCATATAAAGGATTATCCTGCATACCTTCGATTTCAATTTCTTCCAGTGTTTTCCCCTGAAGATTTGCAAGGTTGCCTTTCTCCATTGCAAGTAACAGTTTTGATATCTTGGCTAACTGTGTTGTGGCCTCTGGAAGTCGATAGTACTCTCGGTGCACACGAATATCATGGCCCAGAAAGTCTGCAACTTGGTCGAGCTCGTGATTTTTTAAGTTTAACACCTGAGACAGAGTTGCAACATGCTTTCGCAGTTGTGTTGATCTGAGGAATTCAGGGTTTTTTGCTCCACACTCATTGGCGTAAATCCTCAAACAATCTTGTCCTCGATAAGGAGTCAAACAACCTGGTCTCCCAAAGAGGAATGTATTTTCTTCAGGAACTCCACACTTTTTTCTTCGGCTAACGAGGTGTTTTAAGGCATCAACCATGTCTGGCGATAGCAAAACTGCAACCTTTCGACCCCTTTTACCCCTGATCTCCACCCGACTAAAATGCGCACAGAGTTTTTTTTCGAATTTTGTTAGGCCAGCAGCGACATCCGCATGGAGGGGAGCTGTGTCCCTTTCAAGGAAGTTTTTTAGTTTCATCTTAGAAACCTCTCCTCCACGTCTGCGGTTGAAAAGAATGACTTTTGCCAGTGTTGCTCTGGAAAGTTCCCCATAGGCTTGTGCTGATTGGGTTTTTTTTAGGTTCTCAGATGCTGAATCAGAAACCTTTTCAAGATGCTGGTGAAGACACTGAACATCCTCTGTGAATGGGATGGTGGATGGTTTATTGAAATGTGCCTCACTTAAAGTAGTCAATGCTGAGTGGGAAATAAGTTCAGCCCACTTTGCACGGTACAGTTTTTGAAATGTCTGGGTTGACCTTATCCCTTCAGTGTCTTCTGCCATCAAAGCTCTGCAATGTACAATGTCACAGATCTTTTGCAGTGAGTGGCCCAACTTGAGAGCAAGGCTTGGAGTCTGGTAGGTGTGATTTTCATCATTAAAGCCGGAGACCTTCTTTACAGCTTGGATAAGCACATTAAAATTTGCAGGTTTTACAGCATCCTCAAGCGTCTGTATTGTAAATTCTCTTTGCATTATCAGGAGAAGTCTACCAACTTCCCGGAGCTTCTGACGAATATACTCATATTTAGTGGGATCCTGTCCATGTTTATTAAAAAATGATTGGGCCAGCTGCAGAATGCAGAAGTCACTCCGGACAGCAGCAGAGATGTCATCATCCTTCATTACAATCAACAGCTTCCAAACACCCTGTGATATTGGTTGAAAGAGGGCTGCGTTAGACATGGTTGCCAATGATAAGACCCTGGTCCTTCCTGGCTCTGTACGATCCGTTTCCGCTTCCACTGGTTTGGAAAGGCAATTACGAATATGTCGCCACAGATCTCTTCGAAGAAACATGGCATGGCAGTACATGCAAGGAACATAATCTTCAGGTTTATACTTATTCTTGGGTTTCCGTCTGAGTTTTAACAACCCAGTCCCACTCGCTAAAACCCCAGCATTGTGTGCATAGTTCCCTTTGTTCCTCAGTTTGTCCAGCATGCGTTTACGTTCTTTTGAACATTTTGGCAGTGCCAAGACCCGAGCAACATCCATGTTTGTTGTTTCATGGATTTTTAAGTGCCTTGCAAATTTCGACTGTGGTTTGCCACAAATGTAGCAGTAATTATTTTTGTTTACTGGAGAGGATACATTAGACGACTTAACACATGGATTTTCTCCAGTTCTTGTGCTATCCTCTACAGACTTTTCTCCAGTATTGTGGACATCTGATACTTGAACTGGATCTTTCAGCAGAGAATGTGTAACTATGTGGTTCTCTTGACATTGCCTGCCATTTTCTCCAGTTGATTCAATGGAGTACACATCTTGTTTGTTCAAGATTTGTTTAGGATTCTCAAGTTCTAAAGAATCTGTGCTCTCTTCTGAACTGTCTAAAGAATCAGGTATATAGTCCTGATCAGACAAGTCCTCACAGGAAAACTGTTCTTCAGAACTCTGAAGAGGGGGGGGGGGGAGAGAAATCTTTTTTACACATCTAAAAAATAAAAACTTCAGGAAGGAAAAGTTAACCCAAAAGTAAAAAAAAATTTTTAAATCAATCCCTGGCCATCAAATATGCACATGAAATTATTTTTCATCAAAAAAGCCATATACATCTACACTCACCTAAAGGATTATTAGGAACACCATACTAATACGGTGTTTGACTCCCTTTCGCCTTCAGAACTCCTGAATTCTACGTGGCATTGATTCAACAAGGTGCTGAAAGCATTTTTTAGAAATGTTGGCCCATATTGATAGGATAGCATCTTGCAGTTGATGGAGATTTGTGGGATGCACATCCAGGGCACGAAGCTCCTGTTCCACCACATCCCAAAGATGCTCTATTGGGTTGAGATCTGGTGACTGTGGGGGCTATTTTAGTACAGTGAACTCGTTGTCATGTTCAAGAAACCAATTTGAAATGATTCAAGCTTTGTGACATGGTGCATTATCCTGCTGGAAGTAGCCATCAGAGGATGGGTACATGGTGGCCATAAAGGGATGGACATGGTCAGAAACAATGCTCAGGTAGGCCGTGGCATTTAAACGATGCCCAATTGGCACTAAGGGGCCTAAAGTGTGCCAAGAAAACATCCCCCACACCATTACACCACCACCACCAGCCTGCACAGTAGTAACAAGGCATGATGGATCCATGTTCTCATTCTGTTTACGCCAAATTCTGACTCTACCATCTGAATGTCTCAACAGAAATCGAGACTCATCAGACCAGGCAACATTTTTCCAGTCTTCAACTGTCCAATTTTGGTGAGCTCTTGCAAATTGTAGCCTCTTTTTCCTATTTGTAGTGGAGATGAGTGGTACCCGGTGGGGTCTTCTGCTGTTGTAGCCCATCCGCCTCAAGGTTGTGTGTGTTGCGGCTTCACAAATGCTTTGCTGCATACCTCGGTTGTAACGAGTGGTTATTTCAGTCAAGGTTGCTCTTCTATCAGCTTGAATCAGTCGGCCCATTCTCCTCTGACCTCTAGCATCAACAAGGCATTTTCGCCTACAGGACTGCCGCATACTGGATGTTTTTCCCTTTTCACACCATTCTTTGTAAACCCTAGAAATGGTTGTGCGTGAAAATCCCAGTAACTGAGCAGATTGTGAAATACTCAGACCGGCCCGTCTGGCACCAATAACCATGCCACGCTCAAAATTGCTTAAATCACCTTTCTTTCCCATTCTGACATTCAGTTTGGAGTTCAGGAGATTGTCTTGACCAGGACCACACCCCTAAACGCATTGAAGCAACTTCCATGTGATTGGTTGATTAGATAATTGCATTAATGAGAAATTGAACAGTTGTTCCTAATAATCCTTTAGGTGAGTGTATAATGGGTTAGGAAATAATGACTAAAATATTAATTTTTGGGTTGATCAATTCATTTAGAGAGAATTTGATTAAATACACTTACCGGTGTTAAAGGGTCAGGCTTGGGCTTCACGTGCTTATCATAGCAACTTTTATGCCAAAAGCAAGAGCAAACTAGACAGAGGATAAAATAAACATATGGTCGTTTGATGTGATTCACTTGAAACTTTTCTTTAATAGCATTTAAAACACTAAGAAAAGCTGTTGCGGACTCAATGGAAGAATGCACAAAATGTGAAAGAGGAAAAAAGTGATAGTTGTAAAGAAAGTAATAGGTCCATAGAGGCAGAGCATGTTACTGATGATATGACAGATAGATGGATGGAAGACAAAAGCTAGAGGTAATGGAGAAAGCATGTGCGACAAAGACAGAAGAGAAAATTTTAAAGTAGCAGTATAAGAGGTAGTGTAAATTAAATTATGATGGATGGACAGAAATAATCTATACTGTCAATCTTTTCTTTTATTTATTTTGAGTAAAAATGAGAGAATGTTACTAGAAAAACAGGAGGGTGTGAGTGATTCAAATATATTGAGGGTAAAAGAAAGTGGTCCAGGAAAAGAAAAAGGTCATTTGAAATTTGTTAAGGCATAAGAGTGTATAATCAGTGTGAATGAAAGTAACAATAAGAAATAAGAAAGATGAGAGAACAAGAAATGCTACTAAACAGATTACTTAGAGCATAAAACAAAACTTAAGGCAGACATTGAGAAAGTATGACACAGGCAGACAAATGGAGTGTCTTATATTTTCGTTCTTTCTTCCTTTCTTAAAAAAAAAAAAAAAAAATTACTTACAAGAACAAAATTCTTACCCTTACACCTTACACCAATCCACTTAAAAGGAGAAAAGGGTCCAGTACAGCTGTTACATTTATCTAAGCTCGGTAATACTACCGAGGAGATTATGTCATGTTTGCAATTCTGTTGAAAAAAAAAATAATTTAACTTATATAAACAAAGTTCAGCCTAATTCCTTATTATAAAAATCTGCAGAGACTTCGCTAAATACCATGGTACATATTGGTTGAGTGCTCATAGAAACGATTACATGTCTAGCTAATGTGAACATGACCATTTCAAACAGCAGTGTTAAATTAGGGTGGAACCTAAACTCTGTTGGGCAGAGCCTCTCCAGGAGCAGGGTTCCCTTACCTTAGGGACACCCTTTCTAGGTTACATTCACACACACAAATTACAAATCACCTTCTCTGATCCATCATCTGCTTCACAGCTGACACAACCATTGGACTGTTGCTCTGTCTCAGATATTCCCTATGAAATATTTTTAAACATTTGTAAACACAGATAAGCAGAAAATCATGTGTACTGCTTTATGAGAAATATGGAAAAAAAGTAAATAAAACATTTCTTATAACTAACCATTTACTCTAAAAGCCTTATTGGATTCAGAAATCAATACGTCTTTGACAATTGAAAAACATTAGAAATAAATGCATTTTTCCAATGGTAAACACATTACCTGTTGAGAGGGGTCATGAAGTGTAAGCTGAGGATCAGGTGTAGAGATCTTGTGGGAGAGATTTAATAAAGATTAATTTCAGAATAACAGATAATACAGGTGAATTCATAGATTAACAATTAATATGTGTGAGAATGTACTCTAGCACACAGTCCTCACTGGTATGGCTTTTTGTGAGGACAGTATCTTATCTACAAGAAACAAACTATGCAACGTATGGAAATTCTACATCATTTTGCCAAAACTTAAACAGTACATTAGTTACCTGTTGAGCGGTGTCATTAAGTCTCAATTGAGGATCTGTCTCAGTTGAATTCTTATGAGGAACAAAGAAAACAGTTTGATTATAAATACATAAATGTGCACAAATGCTTTTACACAAACTATGGTCCAATCTGACTGTACTGTGGTAAGAGAAACACTGTGTACTGTAGTGACTGTACTCTAGTAAGTGATTATGAGGACATTCAGACACAAACTATGGTCCAATCTGACTGTACTGAACTTCTGTCCATCCTTCACAATACACAATATGACACAAGCAGTGATTATGAGGACATTCAGACAAACTATGGTCCAATCTGACTGTAATACTGAACTTCTGTCCATCCTTCACAATACACAATATGACACAAGCAGCGATTATGAGGACATTCAGACAAACTATGGTCCAATCTGACTGTACTGAAATTCTGTCCATCCTTCACAATACACAATATGACACAAGCAGTGATTATGAGGACATTCAGACAAACTATGGTCCAATCTGACTGTAATACTGAACTTCTGTCCATCCTTCACAATACACAATATGACACAAGCAGCGATTATGAGGACATTCAGACAAACTATGGTCCAATCTGACTGTAATACTGAACTTCTGTCCATCCTTCACAATACACAATATGACACAAGCAGTGATTATGAGGATATTCAGACAAACTATGGTCCAATCTGACTGTAATACTGAACTTCTGTCCATCCTTCACAATACACAATATGACACAAGCAGTGATTATGAGGACATTCAGACACAAACTATGGTCCAATCTGACTATACTGTGGTAAGAGAAACACTGTGTACTGTAGTGACTGTACTCTAGAAAGTGATTATGAGGACATTCAGACACAAACTATGGTCCAATCTGACGGTACTGTGGTAAGAGAAACACTGTGTACTGTAGTGACTGTACTCTAGAAAGTGATTATGAGGACATTCAGACAGACTATGGTCCAATCTGACTGTAATACTGAACTTCTGTCCATCCTTCACAATACACAATATGACACAAGCAGTGATTATGAGGACATTCAGACAAACTATGGTCCAATCTGACTGTACTAAAAAATCTGCAGAGACTTCGCTAAATACCATGGTACATATTGGTTGAGTGCTCATAGAAACGATTACATGTCTAGCTAATGTGAACATGACCATTTCAAACAGCAGTGTTAAATTAGGGTGGAACCTAAACTCTGTTGGGCAGAGCCTCTCCAGGAGCAGGGTTCCCTTACCTTAGGGACACCCTTTCTAGGTTACATTCACACACACAAATTACAAATCACCTTCTCTGATCCATCATCTGCTTCACAGCTGACACAACCATTGGACTGTTGCTCTGTCTCAGATATTCCCTATGAAATATTTTTAAACATTTGTAAACACAGATAAGCAGAAAATCATGTGTACTGCTTTATGAGAAATATGGAAAAAAAGTAAATAAAACATTTCTTATAACTAACCATTTACTCTAAAAGCCTTATTGGATTCAGAAATCAATACGTCTTTGACAATTGAAAAACATTAGAAATAAATGCATTTTTCCAATGGTAAACACATTACCTGTTGAGAGGGGTCATGAAGTGTAAGCTGAGGATCAGGTGTAGAGATCTTGTGGGAGAGATTTAATAAAGATTAATTTCAGAATAACAGATAATACAGGTGAATTCATAGATTAACAATTAATATGTGTGAGAATGTACACTAGCACACAGTCCTCACTGGTATGGCTTTTTGTGAGGACAGTATCTTATCTACAAGAAACAAACTATGCAACGTATGGAAATTCTACATCATTTTGCCAAAACTTAAACAGTACATTAGTTACCTGTTGAGCGGTGTCATTAAGTCTCAATTGAGGATCTGTCTCAGTTGAATTCTTATGAGGAACAAAGAAAACAGTTTGATTATAAATACATAAATGTGCACAAATGCTTTTACACAAACTATGGTCCAATCTGACTGTACTGTGGTAAGAGAAACACTGTGTACTGTAGTGACTGTACTCTAGTAAGTGATTATGAGGACATTCAGACACAAACTATGGTCCAATCTGACTGTACTGAACTTCTGTCCATCCTTCACAATACACAATATGACACAAGCAGTGATTATGAGGACATTCAGACAAACTATGGTCCAATCTGACTGTAATACTGAACTTCTGTCCATCCTTCACAATATGACACAAGCAGTGATTATGAGGACATTCAGACACAAACTATGGTCCAATCTGACTGTAATACTAAACTTCTGTCCATCCTTCACAATACACAATATGACACAAGCAGTGATTATGAGGACATTCAGACAAACTATGGTCCAATCTGACTGTAATACTAAACTTCTGTCCATCCTTCACAATACACAATATGACACAAGCAGTGATTATGAGGACATTCAGACACAAACTATGGTCCAATCTGACTGTACTGTGGTAAGAGAAACACTGTGTACTGTAGTGACTGTACTCTAGAAAGTGATTATGAGGACATTCAGACACAAACTATGGTCCAATCTGACTGTACTGAACTTCTGTCCATCCTTCACAATACACAATATGACACAAGCAGTGATTATGAGGACATTCAGACACAGACTATGGTCCAATCTGACTGTACTGTGGTAAGAGAAACACTGTGTACTGTAGTGACTGTACTCAAGAAAGTGATTATGAGGACATTCAGACACAAACTATGGTCCAATCTGACTGTAATACTGAACTTCTGTCCATCCTTCACAATACACAATATGACACAAGCAGTGATTATGAGGACATTCAGACACAGACTATGGTCCAATCTGACTGTACTGTGGTAAGAGAAACACTGTGTACTGTAGTGACTGTACTCAAGAAAGTGATTATGAGGACATTCAGACACAATCTATGGTCCAATCTGACTGGAATACTGAACTTCTGTCCATCCTTCACAATACACAATATGACACAAGCAGTGATTATTATGAGGACATTCAGACACAAACTATGGTCCAATCTGACTATACTGTGGTAAGAGAAACACTGTGTACTGTAGTGACTGTACTCTAGAAAGTGATTATGAGGACATTCAGACACAAACTATGGTCCAATCTGACTGTACTGAACTTCTGTCCATCCTTCACAATACACAATATGACACAAGCAGTGATTATGAGGACATTCAGACACAAAATATGGTCCAATCTGACTGTACTATCATCTGAGGGGGTGATGGCGCAGTGGATAAGACACATGCCTTTGGTGTGAGAGACCTGGGTTCGAATCCACTGCGAGACACTTATGTGTCCCTGAGCAAGACACTTAACCCCTAATTGCTCCAGAGGCGTGCGACCTCTGAAATATAGCAATTGTAAGTCGCTTTGGATAAAAGCGTCAGCTAAATGAATAAATGTAAATGTAAATTTTATGGGGTGGTGATGGCGCAGTGGAAAAGACACATGCCTTTGGTGTGAGACACCTGGGTTCGAATCCACTGCGAGACACCAATGTGTCCCTGAGCAAGACACTTAACCCCTAGTTGCTCCAGAGGCGTGCGACCTCTGACATATATAGCAATTGTAAGTCGCTTTGGATAAAAAGCGTCAGCTAAATGAATAAATGTAAATGTAAATGTACTAAAAAAAATCGGCAGAGACTTCGCTAAATACCATGGTACATATTGGTTGAGTGCTCATAGAAACGATTACATGTCTAGCTAATGTGAACATGACCATTTCAAACAGCAGTGTTAAATTAGGGTGGAACCTAAACTCTGTTGGGCAGAGCCTCTCCAGGAGCAGGGTTCCCTTACCTTAGGGACACCCTTTCTAGGTTACATTCACACACACAAATTACAAATCACCTTCTCTGATCCATCATCTGCTTCACAGCTGACACAACCATTGGACTGTTGCTCTGTCTCAGATATTCCCTATGAAATATTTTTAAACATTTGTAAACACAGATAAGCAGAAGATCATGTGTACTGCTTTATGAGAAATATGAAAAAAAAGTAAATAAAACATTTCTTATAACTAACCATTTACTCTAAAAGCCTTATTGGATTCAGAAATCAATACGTCTTTGACAATTGAAAAACATTAGAAATACACGCATTTTTCCAATGGTAAACACATTACCTGTTGAGAGGGGTCATGAAGTGTAAGCTGAGGATCAGGTGTAGAGATCTTGTGGGAGAGATTTAATAAAGATTAATTTCAGAATAACAGATAATACAGGTGAATTCATAGATTAACAATTAATATGTGTGAGAATGTACTCTAGCACACAGTCCTCACTGGTATGGCTTTTTGTGAGGACAGTATCTTATCTACAAGAAACAAACTATGCAACGTATGGAAATTCTACATCATTTTGCCAAAACTTAAACAGTACATTAGTTACCTGTTGAGCGGTGTCATTAAGTCTCAATTGAGGATCTGTCTCAGTTGAATTCTTATGAGGAACAAAGAAAACAGTTTGATTATAAATACATAAATGTGCACAAATGCTTTTACACAAACTATGGTCCAATCTGACTGTACTGTGGTAAGAGAAACACTGTGTACTGTAGTGACTGTACTCTAGAAAGTGATTATGAGGACATTCAGACAGACTATGGTCCAATCTGACTGTAATACTGAACTTCTGTCCATCCTTCACAATACACAATATGACACAAGCAGTGATGAGGACATTCAGACACAGACTATGGTCCAATCTGACTGTACTGTGGTAAGAGAAACACTGTGTACTGTAGTGACTGTACTCTAGAAAGTGATTATGAGGACATTCAGACACAAACTATGGTCCAATCTGACTGTACTGTGGTAAGAGAAACACTGTGTACTGTAGTGACTGTACTCTAGAAAGTGATTATGAGGACATTCAGACACAAACTATGGTCCAATCTGACTGTACTGTGGTAAGAGAAACACTGTGTACTGTAGTGACTGTACTCAAGAAAGTGATTATGAGGACATTCAGACACAAACTATGGTCCAATCTGACTGTAATACTGAACTTCTGTCCATCCTTCACAATACACAATATGACACAAGCAGCGATTATGAGGACATTCAGACACAAACTATGGTCCAATCTGACTGTACTGTGGTAAGAGAAACACTGTGTACTGTAGTGACTGTACTCAAGAAAGTGATTATGAGGACATTCAGACACAAACTATGGTCCAATCTGACTGTACTGTGGTAAGAGAAACACTGTGTACTGTAGTGACTGTACTCAAGAAAGTGATTATGAGGACATTCAGACACAAACTATGGTCCAATCTGACTGTACTGTGGTAAGAGAAACACTGTGTACTGTAGTGACTGTACTCAAGAAAGTGATTATGAGGACATTCAGACACAAACTATGGTCCAATCTGACTGTAATACTGAACTTCTGTCCATCCTTCACAATACACAATATGACACAAGCAGCGATTATGAGGACATTCAGACACAAACTATGGTCCAATCTGACTGTAATACTGAACTTCTGTCCATCCTTCACAATACACAATATGACACAAGCAGTGATTATGAGGACATTCAGACACAGACTATGGTCCAATCTGACTGTAATACTGAACTTCTGTCCATCCTTCACAATACACAATATGACACAAGCAGTGATTATGAGGACATTCAGACACAAACTATGGTCCAATCTGACTGTACTATCATCTGAGGGGGTGATGGCGCAGTGGATAAGACACATGCCTTTGGTGTGAGAGACCCGGGTTCGAATCCACTGTGAGACACCAATGTGTCCCTGAGCAAGACACTTAACCCCTAGTTGCTCCAGAGGCGTGCGACCTCTGACATATATAGCAATTGTAAGTCGCTTTGGATAAAAAGCATCAGCTAAATGAATAAATGTAAATGTAAATGTACTATAAAAATCTGCAGAGACTTCGCTAAATACCATGGTACATATTGGTTGAGTGCTCATAGAAACGATTACATGTCTAGCTAATGTGAACATGACCATTTCAAACAGCAGTGTTAAATTAGGGTGGAACCTAAACTCTGTTGGGCAGAGCCTCTCCAGGAGCAGGGTTCCCTTACCTTAGGGACACCCTTTCTAGGTTACATTCACACACACAAATTACAAATCACCTTCTCTGATCCATCATCTGCTTCACAGCTGACACAACCATTGGACTGTTGCTCTGTCTCAGATATTCCCTATGAAATATTTTTAAACATTTGTAAACACAGATAAGCAGAAAATCATGTGTACTGCTTTATGAGAAATATGAAAAAAAAGTAAATAAAACATTTCTTATAACTAACCATTTACTCTAAAAGCCTTATTGGATTCAGAAATCAATACGTCTTTGACAATTGAAAAACATTAGAAATACACGCATTTTTCCAATGGTAAACACATTACCTGTTGAGAGGGGTCATGAAGTGTAAGCTGAGGATCAGGTGTAGAGATCTTGTGGGAGAGATTTAATAAAGATTAATTTCAGAATAACAGATAATACAGGTGAATTCATAGATTAACAATTAATATGTGTGAGAATGTACACTAGCACACAGTCCTCACTGGTATGGCTTTTTGTGAGGACAGTATCAGTTATCTACAAGAAACAAACTATGCAACGTATGGAAATTCTACATCATTTTGCCAAAACTTAAACAGTACATTAGTTACCTGTTGAGCGGTGTCATTAAGTCTCAATTGAGGATCTGTCTCAGTTGAATTCTTATGAGGAACAAAGAAAACAGTTTGATTATAAATACATAAATGTGCACAAATGCTTTTACACAAACTATGGTCCAATCTGACTGTACTGTGGTAAGAGAAACACTGTGTACTGTAGTGACTGTACTCTAGAAAGTGATTATGAGGACATTCAGACACAAACTATGGTCCAATCTGACTGTACTGTGGTAAGAGAAACACTGTGTACTGTAGTGACTGTACTCTAGTAAGTGATTATGAGGACATTCAGACACAGACTATGGTCCAATCTGACTGTACTGTGGTAAGAGAAACACTGTGTACTGTAGTGACTGTACTCTAGAAAGTGATTATGAGGACATTCAGACCAGGGATGGAAATTAACTTTTTTGTCCACCGGCCACTGTGGCTGGTGGATTTCAAAATCTACCAGCCACTCAATGTTTTTACCAGCCACTTTCTTGTTTTTAACTGACAATGTGTAACTGCATGTGAAAATTAATACTACAAGATCTACAATACTTAAGCAGTTTATTTAATCTCAAGTCTCAATGAAATACTGACATTTTCTCTTTCTTTCTTATACACACACAAACCATGAACTGATACACATTAATTTGACTGGATTGTTGACGGGGAGGGGGGGGGTGTTGACTAACTGCGCACATAACATACATAGCGCACGCATGGCAGGGAGGGAGAGAGCGAGAGACACACGCAAGGTCTCTCGCTCTCTCCCTCTCTGCCGTGCGTGCACGCACTATGTATGTTAAGTATGTTCTGTCTCGCATGCGCGCTCTTGATTCCGGGAGATTTGAACTAATTTGCGGGCATCAGGGAGACGATATCAATATGCGGGAGACTCCCGGAACTTTCGGGAGACTTGGGATGTCTGCATATTTACATCATGCGCTCGCGGCTAGCTCTCCTTTGGGACGGCAAACCACCTCTCGCGCTCAAGCCTCGACGGAAGAACCGCACGGGTAGATGTTCGCGCGGCTAGCTCTTTACGACACAAGAGAGCTGCCCCGCCTTACAAATACACCATGCGCTCGCGGCTAGCTCTCCCTTTGGGCGGCAAACCGCCTCTCGCGCTCCCACGTTTCATTCCCTCGTCGAGCCTAGACGGAAGAAGCGCGCGGGTGTTGAAGGTGTGCCTCCTCTAAAAGTGTCTGCCGTCCGGGTGAAACAGTATGCTATTTTTATTTACCCGCCACGGTGGCCGGTAGGTGAAGCGGATTTACCCGCCACAACACAAAATCACCCGCATTTGGCTGGTGGCGGGTGCTAATTTCCATCCCTGATTCAGACACCGACTATGGTCCAATCTGACTGTAATACTGAACTTCTGTCCATCCTTCACAATACACAATATGACACAAGCAGTGATTATGAGGACATTCAGACACAAACTATGGTCCAATCTGACTGTACTAAAAAAATCGGCAGAGACTTCGCTAAATACCATGGTACATATTGGTTGAGTGCTCATAGAAACGATTACATGTCTAGCTAATGTGAACACGACCATCACATTTAGAAACGGCTGGCGAGACAGAATTAGCAAGATAACGCCTGTAAAGCTATAATAATGTTTCCATTTGCAACATGGTTGTTTGGAGTTTAAAGGGTCATGAAACCCCAAACCAAATTTTCTGAGATTTTAACAGAGGTATGTGTGTTGAACACCATTAAAGACAATGTTAGCATCTGTTAGATTTAATAGTAGGGTTAAAATGGTTACATTTTAGTTTATTTCCGCTTTTTTCGTCTTCCGGGTTTAAAATCTTCATCGTGTCCACGTCACAGGCTGTGACGTGGCAGTGCACTGTGAGTGCTTTGATGACTCATCATTATTCATGACACCACGTGGATCTTTCCAATGACAGACATGTCAAACTGTGATATCGCGTAGTAGATGATAGAGACAATTCATGGGACGCAAGTGTTTGTTTTCGTGGTGCAAAAGTCCAAGTGTGTTGAATATGTTTCCCTGTGATGCTGCCCGGGCTAGACTCTGGCTCTGGGCGGCTGGTTTGCCATCAACCACGGACACATCTAAACTATAGTGTGTGCCGCAAACATTTTTCTTTATTATCAGGGCTTGACATTAACTTTTTGAGGCACTTGTCCTTCGGACAAGTAAATTTATGTTTCACTTGTCCATGCACAAAAGTCACTTGTCCGGGTAAAGATTTATAATTTTATCTAGGGCTGCACGATTTGGGGAAAATGTCATATTCCTATTATTGAGATCAATATTGCGGTTGTGATATGCGATTGCGATATAATAAACAAATGGTTTCATGAGTCAACTTGTTTGGTTCTAAACCAAATGCACACACAGATTAGTGATAATTCTGAAATTAGCAATAACAACTAAATGATTGATAACACCTATAATGATCAATAAGCCATTGATGTTTGGATAAAAATGAACTGTCTAACAGGTAGGACATATACAGAAATTGAATAAAGTTATCAAACAGTCTGCGCAGCATAAATTATAAATTATATATAGACTACTCCTTATTAAAGCTACACAAGTTCTTTAGTCAAGAGCAGTGAGTAATTTTCTCTGTTCCCTTTGTTCTTTCATTAACTTTACTGACAGAACGCTTTATTGGTAGCTGGCCCTTTAAGAGCAGCCGCTGTGGACAGAGACGCGGATCTCACACGCGCCTCATTCTCTCACGAGTCACAACTCTTTATGTCCATCATAAGACTGCTCTTATGTTATGAAGATACTCGACAAATGACATTTTGGCTTAATTGTGTGTGTTGATGTTCGTTCAAGCGCGAAAGAGAACTGTATTCTGGCGCGCGGTCTGTGCATGCGCATCATACTGGTGCGCGTCTTTCTGCGAGTCACATTCAGGACATTCACAGGCCATTCACATTCAGGACATGTCTTCGTTTCAAATCTGTAAAATTAAATCTGTAAAATAGACGTAACGAGTGGCACATAACGTGAAGTAACATGGCATTTTATTTTGTTTGAAATTTAACTTGTCCGGTCGGACAACTAATTTTCTCTTCTACTTGTCCTACAAAAAATCCACTTGTCCCGGACAAGCGGACAAGCCTTAATGTCGAGCCCTGATTATGCCATCTTTCTTTACATTGCCATCTTTATTATGGGGGTTCAGGGGGCGCGTAGATCTAGGCTATGCACGGAACGTTTTTTTTTAAGCAGAAAATTTATTATTTTCAAATATATGCATTTATAGTGTCTATATAAACAACTATATATTTTATAATAACATTATAATTATACATGTAGCCTACATTAATATGTTTTAAATAAAATTACGATTACTGTAGGATAATTATTATGTAGCAGGGCATTCAGTTACTTTTGAAAGGACAATAAAAAAGTGTCAGTGCATTTCATTAGACTTTAACTTTGCCAGCTATAAAAAAAGTCTTGCTTTTCCACACGTTTTACCACTGATTTTTAGTGACGACATGCATGGGCCACTGGCGATGACAGTGATGGACATACCACACCCCTCCCTTCTTCTCACAGCCATCCACGCCCATTTAAGTTGCATTTTTCAAAAAGATTGTGAGCTAGACTTGAGCTGAAAGAGGGGGTTTCATGACCCTTTAAACTATTTTTTTATGACAACAAAGTTTTAAAACCTCTCTGACTATACTGGGAACATTCAAAACCATTCCACATGTTAAAGCTTAATTTGCTCAGAAAACTAAGCAGAGCCAAATCAGAGGTAAAAATAATGTCTGTGAATACCTTGCTTCTCCATGGCCAGTCAGAATCCCCATAATTATACATTATCTCCTCCCCAGGACAGATGTTCTTTATTGCAAACAAGCAGAGATGGGGCTTCTGGTCCACAGTAATCGTTCTCATTTTACTGTTCGGGTTCTTGTGGTTATCATTCACAAGTCTCCCCAAAGATTGATCATCTTTCGCAGCGTCAACCCTGAAACAGCAAGAACACAACATTAACTGCATTGTGTAACACTGAATCACACAAGTTATTGCATGTTTCACAGAATAATTCAATCATGTTTCCGGCCAGTCTCCACCCTAATTTATCATTACTGCTACTGGAATGGAGTCAGACAAATCTGACTTTGTATCTCTGGTTAACCTACAACTTTGTACATTTTCCAAGACAGTGTAAATGAGGTACATTAATATACATACCATAATTGTTTCCCATTATAGCGAAATTCAAACAAAAATATGCCAAGTGTACGATGATAAACTCTGTGCCTCCTTTGATATTCTTTTTTATTCAGGATTTCTCCTCTGTACTCAAAAAGGAAGTCCCCTTTTTCAAAGTGGCGACAGCTGAACACTCCTCGACCTATCAAAGGACACAATAGTCAGGAAAAGTGGGAAAATTTAAAACAATACTTAAACAAAGGCCTGTGTTACCTTTAGATGCATTTATGTATTTTATTTCAAAACCATCCTTATCTTTAAGGATGGATGAAAAATATGCTGCCTCTTCCTTTGGTCTAAATTTCGTCCTCCGGGACCTTGTAGCTGCCATCTCCTGCAAAGGCCACATGATGTTTTTAATAGGGATGCACCGAATCCAAATTTTTGGGGTTCGGCCGAATACCGAATCCACTGGTTAAGATTCTGCCGAATCCGAAACCGAATACCGAATCCTACTCCCATCCTCAGTCCATTAACACAGTAAACACATTAATGAATTAAACAACGTCCACAACAGTGTATTTTTCATTTTATTTTATTTTAACTGTAAAAAAAATAAATAAAAAGAATAGGCAATTATGCCAGGATGACAAGTGGGAAAAACTATTTTGACAATTACCATATAGCCTAGGCTATCTCAAGATCCGATCAATATAAAAAATATTAGCCTTCTAGATTTAGGCTATAATCAAAAGTAGGCTACCCCCAAGTACAAACCAAAACCCTTTCAATAAAAGTGCAACAACGCAAAGAAAAGTGTTTTTCTTTTTATTTTTTATCAGAATATGTTTGGTGATTTAACTGAAATTAATGTTATTGAACATTTACTCAAACATGGATAGCAGGCTGTTGTTTCGTTTACAACAGTAGGCTATACGATTAGAACAGTAGCCAAATATTACGAAAAATATCACGAAAATCACACACATCTCCTGCATCATAATTAAATTAACCTATAACTGCTAACCTTTTACATGAAATGAGAGTTTCCTTTCAGGAAAACAAGACGCTCGGCATTAACAGGTGATAGCCGGTTGCGAGTGTGGGAACGAATGTCCCCAGCAGTACTGAAAAGTCTTTAGCTCAACTTGAATCGCCTTCTTTTAACTGAAAGTACTGCCAAACAACACTTTTCCTGCTCACGAGTTCCATTTTCAAATTCTCAGCTCTACTGCACTCGAACCTACGTAAACATCTTGCCGTAATCAACGACTGTGTGACGTCGACCCGCGTAGCACGCATAATGCAAGCCTAGGGTTCGGTTCGGTGGAAAAAAAAATTAAGGTTCGGCAGAAACCGAACCCCCGTCAAAAAGCCCAATATTCGGCCGAATCCGAATCCGAATCCTGGATTCGGTGCATCCCTAGTTTTTAATCACTTTACAACATGACTTTTAGATATCACTGACATAATGAACTGTTTTACACCTTTATTTGTTATGAACAGTGAAATTATTAACAATAACGATTATTATATGTAATACCAAGAAGTTTTACTAGTTAAACAGTAAAAACATGGATCTTGTATTTAGTGTTTTTTTTTATTTTTTTTTTTTATATGCTGCTTTTTCTCTTTCTCTAACACACTGAACCATAAATTGAACCATTATAATTTGACTAACATATATACAGACACCTACGCAAACATTACTAATTAACAGCAAACTAAAAAGGGCAACTAAAAGCTTAAACAAGGACTAGCTAGGAACAAAGTTTCAGTTACAAATAATTGCCATGCTTTGGTGTGCTAAATAATTATTAGGCCTTAATTGCACAGGGACCTAGAAAAAACGAGTAACTTTATCCAAATAACGTTATACAGATTCACACGCCAACCTCATTACACTGCCCAAATGTTCGGATGTTCCGCGAAATAAATATAACCTCGATCTGGCGTGATTAATTAGTTTAATAATAAATTAAAACCTCACGCTGTGTAATACAGACATGCTAACGTTAGCTTAACTGCTAATGTTAATTAATTTTATCATTAATATGATCAAATTAACTTTAGAATATTTCAAACTACCACCAATGCAATATGAAATTAATATTAATACCGTTTTTAGACTTGAAGTGTAGCTGGATGTTTGTAATTTTATCACAATTCTTACCTGACGTCTCTTCTTCTCCTTGATGACTGATCAGCATGTGGCTCTGTGTCAGCAACAGGGAGTGGCTCGGTAGAACAGGTCCGGATCATCAAAAAAGGCTTGGTGTTGTGTAATTATTCCTTTTTAATTGATTTATTTATTTATTTTAGCTTTTATTGTTGTTGTTATATTTTTTTTTCCATTCGATGTAATTTGTTTATGTTGCAATTAGATTAACACAGTGGTTTGAAAAAAAACGAAATTATGAGGACTTTGCGATCAGCCAATCAAAAGCCTCGATTACATACACATGTGTGAATATTCATGAGGAGATGCAGTGCCACTGACCCACCTACAGGGGCGCTGTTTCGATACACAGCTGACACACAAAATCAGGTAATTGTGAACTATGGGGACATGAGCTGAAACTTTGATTTTGAGCTCCCCCTACCAGTAGAAACACTTCTACATTGTCGGAATTATGAGGACACCAGCCATGTCCTCATAATACAAAATGTCCTCATAGTGTGGTGTGTATTCATATGAAATGTCCTCATAAATCACAAAAACACACACACGCACACACACACACACACACACACGCACACACACACACACACACACACACACACACACACACACACACACACACACACACACACACCAGCTATAGGTGGAGACAGCATGCTCAGCACACACACACACACACACACACACACACACACAGCAGCTATATGTGGAGAGGAGAGAGTGATAGAAACAATTCAGGATGATGATGATGATGATGATGGTGGAGGAAGAGTCTCTTTCTTAGACTGACACTTAACTCTTCATCTTTGCAAACTGGAATTTGAAAAATAAAATTGACCATACTATCGCAGTCAGGTTTATTGCTTTTTGTTAGAAAGGTGCTGTATGAGAAAATGATGTCTAACTTCCGTGTTCCTCCTCCTCTTCATCCTCATTATCCTCAGGCTTGTTTGAGACGCGCCTGAAGTGTGTGTGAGAGAAGGCGCTGCAGTGATGATGATGATGATGAAGTGTGTGTGAGAGAAGGCACTGCAGTGAAGATGATGATGATGAGGAAGATGGTGTTGCAAATAATCTGGGTGTAATTTAAATTCTGTTGGTTTTATATGAAAATAAATATAAAGTACTTAATTCCATTCCAAATACGTGTTTATCAACCATTTTTTCTTTAATACAGACGTGTTTATATATATATATTTTTTTTTTAAAATGACATCACATAACCCATATAGAGATTGCACTGTCAGAGAGTTTGGGAATATTCACACATAATTTACACACTTAAAATGTTTGATTTTAAAACTCTGATATGTGTAATACACGAATTTGGCTTGAAATGAATGGGGCCGTCAAATGTGTGTAAATCAATTCTTTGGTCATATTAGGAAGAAGTGGAAAATAATAGGAAAATAATACAACATCAGATGACAGTGTGACCGGAAAGCTTTAAATTCTATCAAGTTACCACAATATCACGTTACCACAATGTATTTGTCAATACTGTTTTATAATTTGGATTAAGTTTGACTTGTTGCAATGGAGATGTTGGAGATAGTTCAATATAAATCTAGAGAGTGATGTGACTACAAAATAAATGACATTAGCATTACAGCTTATCTGTACTTGGTTTGAGCCAGTGTCTTGTCTGATCACCAGCCAGAGGCTCATGGAAACGAGAAGGAAACCGGGCGTTTTCGTGGCTGTGGATGTCATGAATGTGGTTTGATACAGAGCATCCATTTTCATGTCGTTCCAAAACCGTTAGACTTTCGATCATCTTCGGAACACAAACGAAGATATTTTAAATGAAATCTGACAGATTTTCATGCAACAGTATGGAAGTTTTTTCCTAACATAATTAAAATGAATATTAAAAATTATAATAAAAGTCTCAAAACAACTGCTCAAATGATGAATCAAATGGTCAAATTATTAAATAATAAATCAAACTCTCAAAATGGCTGCACAAATGATAAATCAAATGCTCAAATGCATTTTAATTTCCTCATTTGTGGAAGCATGAACTGTATCAAAAATCAAGTTAAAACTCATTTGTATTTGATTTTTAATTTTCATTATCAACCCAGTATAAACCTGTTATAATTAAATCTATAAGTCAATGCTCAAATCATAAATCAAATGGACAAAATATAAATCAAATGCTCAAACCAACATCGAAAATGACAAATCAAATGCTCAAACGGTAGCCGGAAACGGCAAATGATAAATCAAATGCAAATGAGGAATGTCAATCAAGTTGCGTGGGCGCAGCTTTGAGACTATTGGAACGGGCCGGGGTAACGTTACCTCAGCCGCTGCTGTCGAGTGTTTACCTCTTTGACGACATCAGTTTTTTTAATATAAAATGGACACAAATGCAATAACAAAACTTTTAAGGGATGCAGCAGAGGCCCTGGAGCAGAGCACATTATTGACAACCGGACCTCCCCAGCAGCCTTCGGCTGAATGTGCTCCAGATCGACGGGCACTAGAGGTAGTAACGTTGCAAGGTGAGTCTAACGTTAATCTCAGTCAGCCATTTTGTTATCGCTCCAGTCCCCTTAATATCTATGGTAAAAATAAATGTGGTATCGTCATGTTTTCAAAATAAATCTGAAATTAGCTTGTTTTAACTTTGTACTTAGTAACAGTGTATTGAGTGTACGAAAGAATAGGCGACACATTATAGCATTAAACGTTGCGATGGCGCGCCTACCATAGGACACCGCACCAGTCGCTTAATGGCATGTCGTTTAATTCGTGTACGTTAACGTTATAGTGTTGAGGAATCGACTTCATGGGCAAATTCCAAACGCCATTTTGCGCCCTTTAAGGGCATTTAGGGAAAGAGAACAACGGGATCCCTTCATAAAGGGCCCTTCCACAAGGCCGTTACGGTCACTTCAAGCTTTATTTTGGGCTACATCAAGTGTGCCCTCTCCCCTTCATTACTGCCTTTATCAGGGACGTGCAGAGAGTTCCTCAGGGGCAGGGGCTCAAATGTAAAAAAAGGGCATATATATACACACACACACACATATATATATATATATATATATATATATATATTAGTATTATAAGTATAAACTACTATTTTTAATGTTTTTTTAAAGAAGCCTTTTATGCTCACCAAGGCTGCATTTATTTTATCTAAAATACAGAAAAAAACAGTAATATTGTGAAATATTACTACAATTTGAAATAATTGTTTTCTATTATAATACACTTTATACTATTATAATATACTAACCTTTGATACTTTTTTCAGGATTCTTAGTTAAAAAAAGAACAGCATCTTAAAATAGAAATATTTTGTACCAATATACACATACCGTTCAAAAGTTTGGGGTCAATCATTTTCTTTCTTTTTTTTTTTATAAAAGAAATTAATACTTTTATTCAGCAAGGATGTGCTAAATTGATATGAAAAAGTGACAACTGAAGACTTATAAAAGAATTTCTATTTTAATTTAATGTTGTTCTATTTAACTTTTTATTCATCAATGAATCCTGATCCTGAAAGTATCACAGGTTCAATAAAAAAAACTGTTTCCAACATTGATAATAAATCAGCATATTAGAATGATTTCTTAAGAATCATGTGACACTAAAGAATGGAGTTATGGCGGTTGAAAATCCAGCTTCGCATCACTTTGCAAATTATATATATATTTTAAAGTATATTAAAATAGAAAACTATTATTTTAAATTGTAGTATTTTTTTAAATTTAAGTAATTTTTACTACTTACCATTAATGCTACTTTTGGTGCTGTTTTGTGCAGTGCTTTGCAGTCAATTAGCATCCACTAATTTAACGACGCAGATTCAGTTCGCTTCATCAATGTAATTTTCTAACGATTTATGAATGACCAGAAAATTAACGCTCCACTTCACATTGTCCAATGAAATTTGAACTTCTTGTGCACTGCATGTGCCTGATGACGATTGGTCGGTGTATTATACATGACAAACAGGCTTCAATGAATTATGTAATATTTTAAAATATGTGATATATTGATTTTTATTTGAATTAACACACTATCTTTTATTATTGAAATTTTTTTTTTTAAATTGCCGTCGTGCCATATAGGCCTACTCACTGAAATAACCATATTTGGCTCGACAGCGTCGGTTGCCGAGCAGTCTGTGGAATACGTTTTACACAGTGCATTTTCATTTTAAACGCATAACCTTCGCTACGGTTGCGCCTGCTGTCCACACACACTACTCCGGAGTTTTCGACCCTCGAAGGGAGACTGATCTCTTCTGTCAAGTCCGAAGCAAGACAGTCACACGCAAGTGATGCAACCCATAGCAACGCGTTATGGCAACAACACCTCAGACTCAGACTGAAGAAACGTAAAAACATACGAGTGCGCCGCTGCGCAGAGACGCAGAGGGGAGAGAGAGAGAGCACTTCAGAACTCCTGACCTGATATTTAGATACACTATTCAATAAATATATTTGTTTGACAGGGAAGCTGTGCGCAAACAGGAATATATATTATTTTTCAAAAATAAAAAAAAGCACCCCAGAAAAAAGGGCACTTTCTCTCCAGGAATAAAAAGGGCAGGTGCTCAAGCCCCCTTTGATGTCTATGTGTGCACGTGCCTGGCCTTTATCCATCATCATTGAGTTATAACTTTTTAGCATAACCTGTTTTGTATTGGCCCTCTGTATTAACTCTCGTTCACAAAGCAGTCTGGTGTAAACGATAAACGCAGATATAAACGAATTCAGGTGAATGGGGGGCATTCCCTTCAAAAATAAAAGTAATCCACTGCGTCTTCAGCTGCTCTGATGTCGGGTGTACATGGAGACTGCTATGTTCACTCTTACATCCAACAACAGAACACCTGAGTTAACGTTACTTTTTGCCTGCTCTTTAATGAGTGCTTTGAATTGGGACATACTACTTTTGTCATATTGGTGATGTAAGGGGACAGAGTTAAGCTAATAATTATTTTTTATACTTAAGGTATTGACTTTGTATTTAGCACTGCTTTAAATTTTGACATTTCTAGGTGAGGTGAATCGATTATTTTCACCCTACCCTCGTCGTTCAGTTAATCAACTGAGAAATGAGCATTTCCCTCCTTCACAAACTCCTAGACTGAAAAAAAGTATGTGTCATACACACACAGATTCTTTTGCCTAGCCAAGAGGAAAGATTCAGAATTTCCAAAGGTGCCAGAAAAATTTCAACTGGAGAGAGCAGGACTTGGAGAAAATAAAATAAGTTTCTCTGGTGAGTTTGCAACCGTTATGATAATAACAGTTATATCATATACATAATATCATAACTGATCATGTGCTGCATGTTAATGTGCATTTTCTTTAAATGTTTTCCTCATCAGACAAATACTCTTCTTCGTCAGAGTTTAATCAAGAACTCATGCGCCAGTTCCCAAAACTGAGTGAAGCTGGTGGTTTTCAGCTTTTAAAGACGAGAGGCTGCACCAGGACAAAAATTCTGGAAAATTCTATGCCATGTCCAGATGAAGGCTACTCTCCTGAATATTTGTGCTCTGATGCAGTCGGTATAGGAGCCGCAACAATTTATGTAAGACCCATGCAAAAAGATCTGAATACAGAAGTAAGTGTTTAAAAATTCTTAAAATAAAGCTGTTTGTGGTACAGAACCTAAAGATAATTTGCATACGAAATAGATCAAAGGGACATACTAAGGGAAAGAGCAGATATATGTAGCCTCACGTGAAGAACTTTGCAAATGGGTTTCCACAAACATCTTGGGGATAACCAAACCAGTGGATGAGTTTTATTATATGTACAAAATACGTCAGGCTAGAAACAAAAACCCTCATAATCTTTTACAGTGTCTACTGCTTGTTGCGAGTTTTCAGCCACAGAGAGCTGAGCTACGTGTCATCTGAAGGTTTTAGATCCAGGATTGAATAAAATTGTCAATTCCAAAAAACTGGTGTGTGAACTAGAGATGCGCGGTTGGCGGTTCTCTTACGAGAGTATCTCTCGTACTGCGTAATAGCTTACGCTAGGGGAAAAACTCTTTTCCGCGAGATATTGAAGCCAAAAATTATCCTTAATTTTTTATTAATGTAAAACGCTTTGCAGCAGCAAGCAAACATAGGCGAAACAGCTCGCGCGCCTATTGGTTGCTCTGCAGCAAATGCAGCAGCCTATCGAGAGAGACTCTGCGTGACGTAATGACCAATGGGGGCAATTCGCGCCCATATCGTCACGTCCCGCCAGAAGGGGCGTGGTCTCGCCCTATAAATATGCTCGTTAGGCTGATACAAGCTGATTTTTACCTCTTCAGCGAAGCACACGCATCGCTGGATCCGGAGTGAGAAGCCGCGCCGTCGAAGCAAGCTTTTCAGCGGGACGAGCTCTGGAGTCGCTGGCCTCGCCGCCTTCAACTGCCGTACCTGCTGCGCTTTCCGGCGTTATATATCCTTTTCAACACTCTGTGTATTTCTCTGTTGAGAAGTGTTTGTTCGCTTACTTGACGCGACTTACACTTCTCTCTCAAAAAGAGCAGCGTCTTTTTAAAGATGCCTTCCTGTGGCTCGTGCCGCGCCCCGCTCAGCGATGGAGACCGACACGTCATCTGTGTTTCCTGCCTGGGTGAGGATCACGCGGCTATCGCGCTCGCTGACGGCGGATGCCCTCATTGCGAGCTTTTGTCCATGGTGACTCTGAGGACGCGCCTGGCATCATTCTCCGAGCCTTCACCGCAGCCCGCCGTGGTGCCGCGCCGCAAGAAGCGCCGCGCCCAGCGCGCTCCCGAGCTTTCTCCAGCCCGCCAAAGCTCGCCGGTTCGCCCGCCAGCTTCGCCGGCTTCGCTCGAGTCGCTCACTGACGGACAACGGCCGCCGCCTGCCGCCGCGTCCATCCACGAGCTTGACGAACCCTCCGAGGCGTGTTCTCTTCTGGCGTCCGATAGTGAGGATTGGGCGAGCTCTGTGGATCTCCCCTCCGCTAGCGTTTCCCGCCAGACCACTGGTAAGAGAGCCGGCATTGAGACTGAGCTGATGCGTCTGCTCTCTCAGGCCGTTGAAAGCATCGGCCTCGATTGGGAGGCGCCCGCGCAGCCGCCGCGCAACAGAATGGACGGACGCTTTCTCGGAAATGACGAGGCTCCGACGAAATCGCGGCCCGCGCCCTTCCTCCCGGAACTTCACGAGGAAGTGACGAAATCGTGGAACGCCCCCTTCTCCGCCAGGCTGCGTACCTCTGCTTCTGCTGCCTTCTCCTCTGTGGATGGCGCGAAGGAAAGAGGATACCTTTCTGTTCCTCCTGTGGAACCAGCTGTAGCGTCTCATCTCTGCCCGCCCTCCGCTGGACGGCGCGCGCACACGACGCTTCCTTCTAAAGCCTGCCGAGTGACGTCATCCATGCACGGTCGCGCTTACACCGCCGCCGGGCAAGCAGTTTCAGCGCTGCACACTATGGCTATCCTGCAGATTTTCCAGGCCGACCTTCTCCTTAAACTGGACGAGGAAGGACCCGGAGCGATCTGCGTGGCGGACCTGAGAAGCGCTACAGACCTCGCTCTTCGCGCTACTAAAGCCGCTGCACAGGCCATAGGACGAAACATGGCCTCTCTCACCGTGGCTGAGAGACACTTATGGTTGACGCTGTCCGAGATGACGGAAGCCGAGCGCTCTGTGTTCCTCGACGCGCCCATTTCCCAAGCGGGCCTTTTCGGATCTGCCGTCACAGACTTCGCGGACAGATTCATGGAGGTGCAAAAAACTTCGCAGGCCATGAAGCACTTCCTTCCGAAGCGCTCGAGCTCCGCTGCAGGTCGCTCTAAACCGCCGCCTGCTCGCAGCTCTCAGCCGCAGCCTGCACCGCCCGCCGCCGCCGCTTCACAGCGCCGCCACGCCCGAGACCAAAGACCGCGCTCTCGCTCTGCTGGACGCCGCCCCCCTCAGCGCGGGCCCCGGCCGAGGATTGAGATCAAGCCCGAGGCCTCAAAATCTTCCTAGCCATTCTAGGAAAACGACGGTGTTCAGATCCCGCTGCGGCCGGATTTTCACCGAAACTTCTCGCTCGGTCAGTTCCAAACATCGCGACTGTCCCAGTGTATTTCGCAGAGAGTCAGCCGGTGTCACAGCCCGTTTGCCTGCGCACAAAAGCCGTTCTTACGGCTACCCAGATAAATCCAATAAAGAGTGCATTTTCTGGTGTTCCGGCCACGGCCGAAGGTGTTATGAGTGTTGTAAGAATGCCCACCCAGTGCCCATTCCCACACACAAACACAGCCCGCCACGGTGCAGGGCTAGCACAAATAAAATCGACTCCGGTCGATTGTGCAAACAATGTAGTGCAAGCGCCCATGTCACCATGCCCGCTCACACTACATGCTGCGTGTCCCATGGTTTCTGTAAAAACGAAACCAACACACATTCAGTCGGCCATGAACGACAGTGTTTTCAGTGTATTAAATGTGCCCGCAGCCCTGCGCCCACATTTTCTCACAGACACGCCGATTCCCACGGGATCTTCCCCGCTCGCTTTTTCTGCACAATCTGCCATAAAAAAGCTGAGCGCGGCCAGGTCGCCCGCTGTGATCAGCGCGCCCCCCGCCTCGAACGCTGTAAACACGGTGTTGTGTTCCCAGTATGCCCGGGCTCTCGAGCTGCCGTTTTGTCGCGGCCAGAGCCCGGATTTCATTCTGCCTCTAGCTATTCACGCAGATGCGTGGTCAAAGCTTCCCGGGGTATCAGAATGGGTGCTGAACACTATAAAGAGAGGCTACTCGCTACAATTCGCACGACGCCCGCGCCGTTATACGGCGCGCGTCGAAACTACGGTGAAAAACGAAGTATCTCATCTACTTCGTGCCGAAATAGCGAAACTACTGAGCAAAGGGGCTATAGAACCTTTATCTCAGGCTCAGAGCGAAGGGGGCCTATACAGCAGATATTTTCTGGTACCGAAAAAGGATGGGGGTCTCAGACCCATTTTAGATCTGCGACAGCTGAACAGAGTGCTTGTGAAACGCCAGTTCAGAATGCTTACGACCAGGAAAATCCTCGCGCAGGTGCGCTACGGGGACTGGTTTATGTCGATAGATCTGAAAGACGCCTATTTCCAAATACAAATAGCGTCCCATCACAGGCGATTCTTGAGATTCGCCTTCGAGGGCCAGGCATATCAATACACAGTCCTGCCGTTCGGCCTGTCCCTAGCACCTCGTACATTTACGAAGTGCATGGACGCGGCGCTCGCACCCCTGAGACTTCAGGGCATGCGAGTCCTGAACTACTTGGACGATTGGCTGATTCTAGCTCGATCGCGATCGGAGCTCATAGAACACAGGGCCGCATTACTCGAGCACCTCGAGAAGCTGGGCCTCACAGTCAATTGGGCGAAGAGCTCACTGTCTCCCAGTCAGAAAATTTCCTTTCTGGGAACCGTGTTGGACTCGCTGTCCATGACAGCACGCCTGTCACCAGAGCGCGTACTAAATATTCAGCGCGGCGTGAAATCCTTCCGCCACGGCGCGATAGTCCCGCTCAAAAGGTTTCAGAAAATGCTGGGGCTGATGGCCTCAGCAGCCTCTGTACTCCAGTTGGGCCTGCTCCGCATGCGCCCACTGCAGATGTGGCTGAAAGCGCGGGTTCCACCCAGGGCATGGACAGCGGGTCTGTTTCGCCTCAGGGTCGACCTTCAGTGTGTGTCAGCTCTGGAACCTTGGAGAAAAACCGACTGGTATCAGTCAGGTGTGAGTCTGGGGACCGCTTCGAGTGTGAAGGTGGTGTCTACGGACGCCTCCACCTCGGGGTGGGGAGCGCTGCTCGAGGGCAGACCGCTAGCTGGCCTGTGGTCAGAACGGGAAAAGCTCCTTCACATAAACTGCTTGGAGATGATAGCAGTCGACAAAGCGCTACGGCGTTTTTGTCCCCAGATAACAGGCCACCACGTCTTGGTCCGGTCGGACAACATGTCGGTGGTGGCATACATAAATCGCCAGGGTGGCGTCAGGTCACGAAACCTTTACAGGTTGACGGAACGCCTCCTGGTTTGGGCTCAGCACAACCTGCTCTCACTGAGAGCAGCGCACGTGCCTGGTCACCTGAATGTGGGACCAGACAGACTGTCCAGGAACAATGTTCCAGCAGGGGAATGGTCGCTGCACCCGCAGACGGTCCAGCTGCTGTGGAAAACGTTCGGCAGAGCTCAGGTGGACCTATTCGCGTCCCACGAAAACGCTCATTGCCCGGAGTTTTTCTCGAAAAGCAAGGACGCGCTGGCTCATGTTTGGCCCCGCTGCCCCCTATATGCTTTTCCTCCTGTCTCGCTCCTGCCTCAGGTGTTGGAACGAATCAGGGAGAACGGATGCCCAGTGCTGCTTGTAGCCCCGCTCTGGACGAACCAGACGTGGTTCCCTGCCCTGATGCAGCTGGCCAGCACTGCCCCATGGCCTGTACCATTGAGGAGAGACCTCCTCTCTCAGGCGGAGGGCTCGATTTGGCACCCTCGCCCGGAGTTATGGTCCCTGCACGCATGGGCCATCAACGGGTACCCGCTAGCCTCCCAGAGGGAGTGTTAAACACGATCGCGCAGGCTAGAGCTCCGTCTACCAGGCGGCTCTACTCCTCGAAATGGTCTGTTTTCTCTGCATGGTGTCAGGCCCAGAGCCTTTCACCTGTGGAGTGCGGGGTTTCGGAAGTGCTTTCCTTCCTTCAAGAGCTACTGGATAAGGGCAGGACCCCATCCACGCTCAAAGTATATGTGGCGGCCATAGCAACGTTTGCAAAACCGGTGTCTGGCCAGTCGCTGGGGAAAAACGACTTAGTCGTGCGTTTCCTTAGGGGAGCTCGGAGGCTGAACCCTCCAAGGCCCCCTTCAGTCCCGACGTGGGACCTTTCCACGGTCCTGGAGGCCATGAAAGGCGCCCCGTTCGAGCCAATCCAGCTGGTGGACATGAAACACCTGTCGTTCAAGACAGTGTTTCTCATGGCTCTCGCTTCAGTGAAGCGCATAGGGGACTTACAGGCGCTTTCAGTGAGCGCGTCGTGTATGGAGTTTGGGCCTAATGACTCGAAGGTCATTCTCAAACCAAAGCACGGGTATGTCCCGAAATCCCTCAATACGCCGTTCAGGGCCCAGGTAATTTCCCTGTCTGCCCTTCCGGTTCTCAGTGAGGAGGAGGATGCAAGTCTCCTTTGCCCCGTCAGGGCATTAAGAGCTTATGTGTCACGCTCGTCTGTTTTCAGACAGACGGAGCAGCTTTTTGTTTTGTTCGGCGGGCGTTCCAAGGGACTCGCCGCCTCAAAACAGAGCCTATCCAGATGGATAGTGGATGCCATTGCGCTCGCTTACTCTGCGAAGGGCTTACAGTGCCCCTTGGGTGTCAGGGCGCACTCCACGAGAGGCGTGGCCTCTTCGTGGGCATGGTCTAGCGGGGTTTCCCTGCAAGATATCTGTACGGCCGCGGGCTGGGCCTCGCCGTCTACATTTATAAAATACTATAACCTGGAGGTACCCGCCTTACAAGCTAAGCTTTTGGCGGTCTAAATTCAGTGCTATCTGCCCCGCTGTGCGGCCCAGATGCTGAGTTTACTGCAGCCCCATGAGTATTGACTCACGTATGGCCACCCAGATCAGGCTGAATGCTTTCACCCTGGCTGCGCGTTTGATTGTCATATAATAGCCCCGCTGGGTGCTTTTTTATAGGGAATGACGCTTCCAGCCTCTCTTCCTCTACTCTATGTGAGTTTATGGTGATTATGCACTACATGAGCCCTGGGCTTCGGCCCCTGGGACTTTGGTGTTGGATCCCTGTACGCACGGCGTGTTGCATTGTGTTCCCCTAGCGTAAGCTATTACGCAGTACGAGAGATACTCTCGTAAGAGAACGTACTCGGTTACTAACGTAACCTCGGTTCTCTCTAGAGAGGGAACGAGTACTGCGTATCTTGCCGTGCGTGGAATACGCTCTGGTTCGCTTCAGCGATAAAAACCAGCTTGTATCAGCCTAACGAGCATATTTATAGGGCGAGACCACGCCCCTTCTGGCGGGACGTGACGATATGGGCGCGAATTGCCCCCATTGGTCATTACGTCACGCAGAGTCTCTCTCGATAGGCTGCTGCATTTGCTGCAGAGCAACCAATAGGCGCGCGAGCTGTGTTTCGCCTATGTTTGCTTGCTGCTGCAAAGCGTTTTACATTAATAAAAAATTAAGGATAATTTTTGGCTTCAATATCTCGCGGAAAAGAGTTTTTCCCCTAGCGTAAGTTATTACGCAGTACTCGTTCCCTCTCTAGAGAGAACCGAGGTTACGTTAGTAACCGAGTACGTTATAGCTGCGGACTCCGCGGATAAACCGCGGATCGGGCGGATGACGTGACGAAAAAAAAATATTTTAATTAAATTCGGGCGGGTGGCGGGCGGTTTCTAGTCTCGCGGCTGTCATCAGCAGCGCCTTGTATCAGCGGATGGCGGGCGGGTGCGGTTTTGAAAATTGGTCAAAAACGTTGGTGCGGATGGATGGCGGACGGATGATGAGTTTTGTGATGCGGTTGCGGATGAAATAATAGCCCATCCGCGCATCTCTAGTGTGAACCTTATACATACAGTCAGTAATTAATATTTCACTTGCGTTTTCAGTATTCCATAGAGAAGATCTAGGGATTGTTTCAACATGCTTTCTTAATGCAGAGCAACATTGCCCGTCTTATTTTCCAGCAGCTTTTCCAATAAAAGATTTTTCTAGAATTACTAATTATATTTTAAAGTGCTCACAGATTATAATTTAAAGTGCTCACGTCCAAGCATGAGAGTAAGTAAATAATGAATTTTCATTTTTGGCTGAACAGTCCCTTTAAAACTATCGCTGCGTCACTTTAAGCCTTTGTAAGTTTGGCATGTTTTTGGCAGGTTGCTGTAGGACAAGTGTCTGGAAATGGGCCACCAGTGGTCTGTTTGTATTGCAGCAAGATTTTTCCATTACCGGAGATACAAGAACATGTTGATCGCTGTGAATTGTAAGTATATTTCTTAGGCTACTTTAAATTTTGTTTCTGATGTGTCCAATTTACAGTGCCCTATTCACACATTTATATTAATATAATTCTAGTATAATTCTATAATTCTAATAAGTCTTTTAAAACTCCACATTAGCAACATGCAGGGCAGCTTTACTTGCAGCAGTACACCAGCAAGTAGCCCCAACACCCTACATTATGAGAGCAGAGCAGGAAGCAGCAACAGCTTTTCCCTTCTCGAAAACAGCAGCAGAGCAGGAAGCAGCAACAGCTTTTCCCTTCTCGAAAACAGCAGCAGAGCAGGAAGCAGCAACAGCTTTTCCCTTCTCGAAAACAGCAGCAGAGCAGGAAGCAGCAACAGCTTTTCCCTTCTCGAAAACAGCAGCAGAGCAGGAAGCAGCAACAGCTTTTCCCTTCTCGAAAACAGCAGCAGAGCAGGAAGCAGCAACAGCTTTTCCCTTCTCGAAAACAGCTGCAGAGCAGGAAGCAGCAACAGCTTTTCCCTTCTCGAAAACAGCAGCAGAGCAGGAAGCAGCAACAGCTTTTCCCTTCTCGAAAACAGCAGCAGAGCAGGAAGCAGCAACAGCTTTTCCCTTCTCGAAAACAGCAGCAGAGCAGGGAGCAGCAACAGCTTTTCCCTTCTCGAAAACAGCAGCAGAGCAGGAAGCAGCAACAGCTTTTCCCTTCTCGAAAACAGCAGAGCAGGAAGCAGCAACAGCTTTTCCCTTCTTGAAAACAGCAGCAGCAGAGCAGGGAGCATTCTTTCTGGTAGAGAGCAGGAGCATCAAGAGACCAGTGGATCTGAGATCCGTGCTGTAGTGGAAGGTCTGCACATTTTCAGCAATATTCTAAATGGTTATTTTTATCATATGTCTTCAAATGCAATTGGGCGAGCTGATGTCAAAGCAGACAAGAATAGTAAACAATAGTTTTTTACAAAAGCGCAACCACCAGTCCTAATTTCAGTTAAAACTATATATATATATATATATATATATATATATATATATATATATATAGTTTTATGAGGAAATATCTGTCTGGCAAGAAAAAAAATTACTAGCCAATCATGATTCTACTGCCAAGATGAGGGTTGATTTGTATGTTTGAAACTAATATTTTCAGATTGGAAAATCGAGAGTGATGAACAGCAGGCAGCATACCAGTTTCGAAGAAATTTATTACATGGATCGGAAAACCGGACACCCCTTAAAGTTACACTAGATCTAACCAGCAGTATGCAAGACAGAGATAGACAGTTTCTGTCATTCTACAAGTCAAACCGAACTGACTGGGCATCCCCACTATCAATCAACCTTAAAGGTATGTTTAAAACGCAATCTTTTCATTAAACATTAAATCCTAAAATAGGATTATTATTTATATACTATTTGTATGTATAAAGAATGCTTTTTTTATTGCGTCAGGTGATGCTGCAATTGGGGATGGCGTTACACAATATTACTTTGCGATGCTTATGTCCAGAATACAATACGGCTTCATTTTAAAGGGATACTCCACTTTTTTTGGAAATAGGCTCATTTTACAACTCCCCCAGAGTTAAACTGTTGAGTTTTACCGTTTTTGAATCCATTCAGCCGATCTCCGGTTCTGGCGGTACCACTTTTAGCATAGCTTAGCATACATCATTGAAGTGGACAAGACCATTAGCATTTCTCAAAAAAAAATGACCAAAGTGTTTCGATATTTTTCCTATTTAAAACTTGACTCTTCTGTAGTTACATCGTGCACTAAGACCGACGGAAAATGTAAAGTTGCGATTTTCTAGGCTGATATGGCTAGGAACTATACTCTCATTCCTGCGTAATAATCAAGAAACTTTACTGCCGTACCATGAGTGCAGCAGGCGTAATGATATGACGCAGCGTCTGAAAATAGGCTACCTTCCGTCATCATAACCAACGTGACAACCTGCTTGCACAGGGAGCGTTCCTTGTAGCATGGAGACATTTGTGAGAGACGATTCAGAGTACATATACTTTGGTTCAGATCCCGAACCGTATCTATTTGAACCGGAATACACTGAAGATGAGCTTTTGGAACGTGATAGCCAAGAAAGTATGGCTGAACAGACTGCGACAGAAGAGAGTAGGAGAGCAGATTTGAACTGGTGGTGTAAGTGTGGGGCTTGTCAACCCATGTCGACCGAAAGTGAGTGCCTGTGTTGTAACGAGTGGGAACAGGTCTTGCCATCAATGGCAAGGGTCGATCTACCTGATGAGGAAGTGGCATGTGTCGCAACATCCGAGGACTTCTTAGCGATGCTGCATCCTGCCGTGGTCGATTTTTTTTTCCGGTTAGACAAAATAAACTGGAAAAAACGTCCCATGCCGAGTGGACCGGACGGCCAGCTATCGTTAGAGTAAGTGATTCCTGCAATCATTACAATGCATGAGTCAAAGATTTAGAATGCATCCTGTCAGCATGCATTTTCAATCTTATATTTATGATGTGCTATCTTCTCAGTCAATACAGGTTGGTGTCGTACCGCATTATTATGGAGTGGGCCCTGAAGGGAGATACGTTAGGAAGAGGCAACCGAAAACCATTGCCATTGTGTGTGGTTGGTGCCATTTGCCGAAAATATCCATCAGAGTCAGGAGTTTATGTAGGATTTCAAGAAGCAGAAGATGCAATAAACATACTATAGGTACTGTTACTGTTCTGTAGGCTTACATTTCAAGTGCTCTGATTTTATGGCTTCTTACAGTTCAAAGATATTTTTGCAATCAGGTGGATTAAAAAGATTATATTCTGTTTTATATTGCACAAGCTTTGAGTGTGAAACATGTGTTCTTGTGCTTGTGAGAGTTATGTTATCAGTAATTACATTAGTCTGTTTAGACATTTACTCATCTGACTGTCAGACTTTCCCATATTATTAACTCACAGATGTGAGTTGTCATAATTTGTCAAAATAAAGCTCTGCCTTCATGTACCTAGAAAATATGTGAAGCCTTATTTTTTTACATGACCTACCAACTTATAGAAATACAGTATAGCAACATTTATATTTGGTTTTGTTTAGTTTTGTTGTGACCATATGTACAACATGATATCTAACATCTTTTACTTGTAAAATACATAAGCCTAGATGATGTTTACAAACCAAAGGGTAATCACAAACTGAGAATGCAATCATTTATTTAACTGTACAATAAAACAACAAACTATATATATGCATATATGATGTGAAGTCCCAGTGTATTGTGAACGATACAAGGTCTATGTGGAGTTAGCGGGTTTGTGTTGATTCTGAGTTACAGATGACAATCACAGCTTCTCTGATGGACCTTTGAACCTTGATGTGTACGCTCTTAGGACATCTTCCTTGCTGGGTTTTGGCTGTAAGGCGATGTTAGCTGCCAGATGAGGTCTTCTGACATGGGATGACGAATCTTTGAATTTGACAGTGGGATCCAATCGTCTTACAATCACTCCTTCCATGAGACCATTTATGAATGTTTGTGTTGTCTTCTTATAGATGGGTCTGGCAATCCACTGCTTAGACTGTCTTTGATAGACAACATTGTGCCTTGGGAGGCCTGAAATTATACACCAAGCAAGGTATTGTGAGTTAGTCTGTAATGGTTATGATATTTATGACGAATTTAGAGGCCTTTATACCAGCCCATTTTTTGTTTTACTAAAAATTAATTTGTTCAGTCATACTGTATGTATAAGCCAAGAGATTATGTATCGATCATGTGCTGACATCTCTATGGTTGACATCTCAAACATGTCAGGTAAAAAACTGTATGGTAGTAGGAGCATGGCCGTAGCCAGCTATGAGGTCACCGAGGTCCGGACCTCGGTCATTTTTTTACATTCAAAAATAAAATTTCAAGCTCTCTGAATGATTAATTAGCTGTTTAAACCACCTCATATGAGTGTTTGCAATTCATTTTGCTGCGAAAAGCTAGCGCAGTGAACGGCGCGGGTGCAGCCTCCGTGTTGCCAGATCCTACCAGATCTACCTAATGGAAACGTGGCAGTAGTCTTCTGGACTTGTTTTTCTGATTTAATGTCACACTTTAGGAAGTTATTAAAGTGGAAAGTTGTATGTTAGGGTTCGTGATATATTAATCTAATTTCCAAAACACAGGCTTTGAACTTATTTCGGATTATTATTATTTTTTGTTTTCGTTTGTTTTTGCTTGTTTTTCGTAGCAATATCTGGCAACATTTTACTACCGGCATTAATAAAAAAAAAAGCTTATAGACAAACTGTAATTGCTGACAGGAAGATACCAGATTCGGTAAGACAAACGCAATGATCATCGTGATTATCTGTAAGAAATGTATAACTATCAAAAACAGCATGATACAGATCTGTATGTTACAGAATTAAAAATATGCCAAATACTGGCCAGCAGGAAGACAGTGAATGCTGTGTTTAATTAACCTTTCACAAAGTCATCATAAAAACATTAATTAAAGCAGTTTCTCAACTGGTGGGTCGCAAAAAGGTTTTGAGTGGGTCGCGGAGTGTGCAGTCAAAGAAACAACAAACGCAATTCTGTTTTTCTGACGGTAGACTTTTATTTTGAAAGACGTGATAGCGGTTGACTGTTCTTTCAGTGCCTGAGAAAAACGTCCTCATTTTGTATCTACGGTAAAGATGAGATGTTGTCAATGTCAAGTTGTATGTCTGTGTCATTATTCTAACGTTATTTTTATAACTTGTCACAAAATAAAAAGTCTCTCACCTAAAAAAAAACGAACTTTCTTGTCCTGTCAGTCATACTGTTGTTGCGCGCACTCTTCAATACACGCGCATATGCGGGAGCGCGCGTATGTCACTTCATTATAAATAAAATAAAATAAACTACAAGCATGATGCAACATCATTCGTAGTTTGATGTCAATTAGTAAGTCATGAAAATACCAAAAAGTGCCAATAAATGATGCAACTAACTTCATGCGTTCGCTTATGATTTACATGCAGGTGTATGTTCATTCAATGTTCACTCTATTCATCAGGATCAGTGGTCATGTTCAACAGCTCATGTTAGTATTGTGTATTTACCATGGTAACAGTATTGTGTATTTAACATGGTAACATGGCTTAACCACAAAATGCCACCTATATGTCACCGTGTTTTTGTAGGCCTACTATATTTCTAAATGACTGTGGTCTCACATACCAACTTATTAACAAAAACTATTTTGGAACTGCTATTTAATAGCCTTACCAAATACCTTATACCTCATACTCATCAGTATGTGTCATATTCTTATATACAGTATATACGTAAGTCAAATTCCTTAAAAAAAAGGGTTGCAGCTTAATGTCCATGGAAAAATGTGAGTCCAATGGCCTAACCACTTGAGAACCACTGCGTTAGAGCACAGACAAAGTTATTATTACTTATCCTTATAGCAATGTTTATTATGGAAATCTATTACAGTAATCAGTATTGTTACATAACAAATTGGGATGCAATAAAGAAGGTCTAATTTAACAATGTTTATCCTCCAAAACAGACAGAACAGAGAGAGTGTAGAATGGCAAAAAGGTACGTTAGATGTAATACGTTAGATGTTTTTCTTAAAAAAAAGCCTAAATTGAATGATCAGGACGATGAATATGAGGACAAAGAGAAGAGCAAAAGAGAGGAAGAGGATAGAGATCAGAAGGAGACAAAAGAGAGCAACAGAGAGGAGGATAGAGATCAAAACGAGATGGAGGAGAGCAACAGAGAGGAAAAGGATAGAGATGAGGAGACAAAAGAGAGCAACAGAGAGGAAGATAGAGATCAAAACGAGATGGAGGAGAGCAACAGAGAGGAAGAGGATAGAGATGAGGAGACAAAAGAGAGCAACAGAGAGTTAGATAGAGATCAAAACGAGATGGAGGAGAGCAACAGAGAGGAAGAGGATGAGGAGACAAAAGAGAGCAACAGAGAGGAAGATAGAGATCAAAACGAGATGGAGGAGAGCAACAGAGAGGAGGATAGAGATGAGAGGGAGACAGAGGAGGAGGACAGTGAGCAGAGGAACTTAGATGAGGATGACATTAGTGATGAGCAGGGCAGCGAGAACACTGAAGAAGGGACTCTACATCCCTTTGACCCTGTGAGAATAAAGAATAAAATAATTAAGGAGGAGAGACTCACAGATGGAGATAAAGCCTGTTTGCTCCAAAATAGATGGATACGACCAGAGCAGCATAGCTATCCCTATCGGACATTTGGCGCAAAACAACTAAAATACAATGTCCAGTGGGAGAAAAAGTATGAATGGCTTCGCTACTCACCATTTGAGGATTCAGCATATTGTGCTCATTGCCTCAGCTTTAATAAGTTAAAGGGCTCAAACTTTAGTTTTCTTACAAAGGGCTTCACTGACTGGAAGAATGCTGTGGGTGAAAAGAGAGGTATCATCCCAAGACACTGTTTAACAGAAGAACACAGAAAATCCACAGAAAAGGCAGAAAACTTCCTTTCTGTTGTCCAAAAAAAGAGAAAGGATATTAGTTCAATTATCAGCCAGAAGTATGAAGAAAAGGTCATTGCGAATCGTAACAGTCTTCTATCTATTATTGACATAATTGTGTGTCTTGGCCAGCGAAATATAGCATTCCGAGGGAGCTGGGAGGGGGACAGTGAGAATGGAGACTTTAACCACTTCATTAACTGGAAAGCACAATTTGATGTGGCATTAAAGCAACACATGCAGACTGCACCCAAAAATGCAATATACCTTTCACCCGCAATTCAGAATGAGCTAATTGAATGTTGTGCAGAGGAAATCAGAGGGACCCTAATCAAAAGGATACAGGCAGCCAGGTACTTCACTGTATTAGCTGATGAGTCCTTGGATATAAGTGGGACTGAACAGATGTCCATATGTGTCCGTTATGTCAATGAGGAGGAAGAAAACCTAGAGATAAAGGAGGATTTTCTCGGTTTCTGTCCCTTGCCCAAACAAGATGCGGCAACAATAACCTCAGCCATTCTCAATCAGCTGACAAAGTGGGGTCTTCAGACAACTTTCCTAAGGGGTCAGGGCTATGATGGGGCCTCTACAATGAGTGGCAAAGTGAGTGGGGTACAAAAGAGAGTCAAGGAACTGTACCCCAGGGCAGTGTACACCCATTGTAGGAGCCATGCACTTAATTTGGTTGTGGTGCATGGTTGTTCTGATCTTCCTTTAGTGAGAAACACAATGTCCATCGTAGAAAAGATTGCAGTGTTCTTCTTACAGGGGCCACAGGGGCCAGGAAAGATGCCCTGCGGGCAGAGAGTACAAGAGAAGGGCAACCAAGAACAGCAGGGATCCCACTTATGTCAGACACTAGATGGGGTAGCAGAGCAAACACACTGAGTGCTTTTGTGGAGAAGTTCACTTCTATACATTCTGTTTTGGAGACCATGGAGGCAGAAGTAACTACCACCTCTGGAAAGGCCAGTACTCTCCGGCATAGTATTGGGACATTTCAGACCATCATTACTGCTGTAATAGCCAACAAAGTGCTGAGTTATATGCTACCTCTAACCAAACAGCTGCAGTCTACCAACTTGGACATCATCACAGCATACGAGGAGGCAAGAAATGTACGGCAAGTCATAGCCAACCAAAGAAATGAGCAAGGATTCAGTCAATGTTTTCAAAAAGCCACAGCATTGGCCAACTCAGTTGATGTGGTCCCAGCAAAGCGTAGAGTGTCTGTAAAACAGAATTACAGACCAAACATATCCACAGAGTCAGTGGAACACCACTATCGGGTGAATCTCTTCTATCCCTTCATAGATCACATAACTAGTGAGCTGGATGAGAGATTCTCTGAAAGTAATGAGCCTGCATTACTAGCAGCTTACCTGGTACCAAAATCTTTGAAGAAGCTCACAGAAGAAAGAGAGAAAAGAATGGTAAAGTGGTACCATGTGGACCTACCTTACCCAAACACAGTAGAGCAGGAAATAGAATGCTGGAGGCACAAGTTTCACTCTGTAGATGGGGTGCTGCCTGCATCAGCATTGGAAACTCTGAAAACAACACAGATGGCCTTCTTCCCCAACATCCAGTGCATGCTGAAAATTTTTCTTACACTTCCTGTGACAACATGTGAATGTGGAAGATCATTCTCTGCAATGCGAAGGCTCAAAACATGGCTGAGATCTTCCATGTCTAGTGAAAGGCTCACAGGACTGGCGTTGATGCATGTTCACCAAAAAATTAAGCTGGACAAGGAGAGAGTCCTTAGACGGTGGGATGCCTCTGGCCACAGGAGGATACAGCTAGCCTTCAATGGAAAGGTAATGCATGTTGTATAGAGTATAGTCATCCAAGATTAATTTCCCTTTTGCACTGATTATAAACTATATGTCTGAAGTCTGAATCTGTCTTTTTTATTTTGTCATTTCAGTGAGCCAAGGATTGAAGAGTAGTCCGTCCACACACACACACACACACACACACACACACAAACACACAAACACACACACACACACACACACACACACACACACACACACACAAGAACACACACAAGCTATAGCAAATAGCATGTAAATAGTTTGTAACATGTCTGTAAAATATAAAACATTATATTGAATAAAAAATTATTTCACAAACATCTACATGTCGGTCTATTTTAAAGTTTAGGCTATATGGAGTGTATGAGTTGCATTTGCGGATGTTATTATAGCACAATTCTTTACACCTCACCCCGGACCTCACTAATTTTCAAACCCTGGTTACGGCCTTGAGTAGGAGAGCTTTGCATTTTGTAATATTTTTAGGCCTTACCAGCTGCTGTTGTTGCCTGTTCACGCTGCGTAGAGTGGTTTCCGTTGTGGTCCATAATGGCCAACATTGTGCGTGCCTGCATCGATGAATAATGAAAGTGTAGACGCTTTGGACAGTATTTCAGCAGGGCATTATGAAAGACCTCGAGTTGTCCTGGTAAAACAGGGAAAAAAATTTGATAACTTAAACAATAACCAGAAAGAAAATTTGTGTGCATGATCTATGCAGGACTGACATTGTCAGGACTGGGGTCAATCCAATATTTGTGTCTTTTGAAGTGATTCGAAGGATCATAATACTTTTAAATTTTATATCACTTTCACAGACACTTCCCACTGAAAGTAAATTTAGTTGGCCATAACACTACCTGCACATCAAACTTTTTCGTAAACGTACCTGTGTGTTTGAACAGCGTCATTTGCTCCAGGTCTTTCAGTAGACGTGCATCCACCACTATTTCAACCAGGGCTTTGTAGGCAGGGGAGTCCACGGACAACCATTTCTTCGTCCTTTGCTGGTCTCTTGTCAGCTCTTTATGGTAGCAATTGTACTCCATGCCATTTTCCTCCCAGCGATGAACCCCTGAGATATGATGTAGTATTGATTTCCATCGTCTGTGCAATTCCTGACAATAACATAAGAGGCCAGACAGAAAATTTCTTTAGTACTAACATTAATTCAAAGTATCTGGAAAACACACTTTTTTTGCATGCCATTACGTTATTGTGCAAGATTTGTGATAACCAGCAATGTCACTATGCATTACACCTCTATACAGCATGCATATGAGCAATCAATTAGACTTTCATTTTGTGAGGAGTTGTGTGTGTGTGTGATTGTGTACCATTGCATCTCCCTTGGATGAGCAACAGCTCCACCACATATGGTTGCTCACACTCCTCACCCAAGGAGCAAGTTCTTTGCAACTCCTCCGATTGGAAGCAGAAACCAGCTTCTTCTTTATTCCTGAATTACAAGGGTACATTATTATACTGTAAGTCAGCTTCAGATAATGATCACACAAAAGGCTACTTTCCTAAAAGTTAGTTGGAATCGAGAATCAGGTATCAAGTAGAAATGAGAATAGACCCTTCAGACTGTGATGATGCGCTTTAACGATCATAAATCTCATAAATCCTGCTAAGTTTTTTATACTTTAATTTTATTAAAAACGTAAGTACATTTTTAACAATATACTTAGTAATATATTAGTATTATATTACATTTGCATCAAATTACAAAAATAATTGTTAACTGCTGTGAGGGTGTTTCTAATACAGCGGCTATTGGAGTGAAGTCTAAAAATTACATCATTCTCTCTTCTGACTGCCTATTTTCTATATTTTTCTTGTTTTTGAATGTTATGAAAACAGTATTGTGGAGTATTACTTTTGCTGTTTGAGATTTTTATCCAACTATGACAACTTCCACTTCTGAGAAACCTGGAAATGTGAAAAGGATCCATCGAATCCTTCAATCTACTGAAATATGCATCTGACCATGATTCTCCCATCAATGCTTGCCTTTTTTTAAAATGGGCATTGATATGGGCAATTGATCAGTTTTGAAAGTAAATTGAAATAGACAACACAGTACTAAATTTTTTAAATTATTCGAATATGCCATTATGGCCATCATAGTAACATAAGCTATGTTATAGGTTCATTTGTTGTTACTGAAAACCTGTGGTAGACTACCTTTTCTAACGAAAGGATTTGATAAAAGAATTGATAGAGAATCAGATGATAAAGCAGGATTGACAATGGCACATTGTTATTGATATTGTTAACCCCCTGGGGTCGGCTATCGCGCCGGCGCGATAGTCTCGCTTTTTTTCTTATCAGTGCAAAAGAAACTCAAATAACTCCGTCGATTTTTGTCATACAGGCAAGTGTTATACATTTTTAAAAACTGTTAAATGTCTTCTTTTTTTTGTGTACACTAATAATAAAAACAAAAAGTTGTGTTTTTCGTAAAATAAAGAAAAAAAACATGATGCACGTTCTGTCTTCTCTCTCAATGTGAAGTTCATTCTGAAACGCGACAGAAAATGATCTGTAACTCAGCCAATACTTGCCACCCACACATGAAAGTAATGTCTTTACAAAGTTCGAAGTCTCCTTTTTTAAATGAAGTAAATCATATCAAAAACAAATATTCTCGGTTTAAGAAATCCGTATGAAAGCAACGACATGTACAGTTTCTCCAGCCCGAGCTCATTAACTTTAATTTGACCACACCCCCACGCGCGCAGCTGTTCTCATTCAAATGATCCACGTGAAGGAACGCAGAGCTGTTAACGCCCTCATCAGCTCTAAACAAAGAATCAGCGACTCCAGTATTTCTCTACTTTTCATCAGTTTGGAAGACTGTTTGTGCTGTGGATTTACCTTGGATTTACCTAAGAAGAAGGACACATTGTTATTATGAGAACAATTTTTAAGGTAAGAGACATAATAGTAAGTGTTTTATTGTTGCATAAACTTTACATTGTAGCTACTAAACTCAAACTGGTGCCAGCCGAAAATGTTATGAAATGAGATACAAGTAGGCCTATGCTAGTATGAGTGTTTATTCTAATATGGTGAATATTTTAATGTTTAGACCTGTGTTTACTGTTAAATACTGTGTTTGTGGATATCTGCTCAAACGTAGATGTATAATGTAACAATAATGTTTCATAGTTTGGAGCGGCTCCGATCGCTGCACACGCTGAGTTTGGGTCTGAGTCACGCTGTGTGTTTGAAAAGCAAAACACGCCACACATTAGGCTTCACGACAAACTCATCTCATTTCATAACGAATAGAAATATTTGAAGTAACATATGATAAACAATATATGTTTGTCTAGTGTAGTGTTACTGAAAAGTGTTCATTTTTAACGATTTATAGGCTGCCTGCTATCTAGGAGACTGGAGTAATGATCACAGGAATAAATTACACTTTACTATATATTTGCATAGAAAACAGCTGATTAACATTGAAATATTATTTCACAGTATTACTGGGTTTGTTTTGTATTTTTACTCAAATAAATGCAGCCTTTGTGAGCATACGTGACTTCTTTTAAAAACATTAAAAATCATACCGACCCCAAACTTTTGAACGGCAGTGTGTGTGTGTGTGTGTGTGTATTAGGGGTTGAACCGACTAGTCGATTAGTCGACTAGTCGACCTTAATGCAATGCCGCGACGCTTTAAGCTTGACGTCGACTAGTCGCGTTGATCATGTGACACTATGATTGCGCTAATTTTGATACTAACATGTTGCAGACGACAACAGATGAAGAGCCCAGAGGGTCATTGCAGCAAGAAAGCAGCATTGGTACATCAAGTGTGTGGAAATACTTTACTAACTTAACACTAGATATTGTTGAAAACGAAAGTAAAAGCATGACGCACGCTCACTGTTTTACCGGGAAATGAGAGTTCAGTAGGCTATCTTTATTAAAATCATTAAAACATTTTTTTTTTTCATTTATTTATGTAAACATATTAATGATGTAGCCTATATCTCTAATTCACCCGCAATTAATTGGAATATTATTTTGTATTACTTGGATCTGCGCATCACTAAGGCGCAGATGTGAATTTATAGCTTTTTTTCCTTTTCTTTTTTCTTTTCATCCTAAATGATGATGTAAACAGCGGGCTGTTTACACCTGGCCACTTCATGTGTTTCTGTGATCTGATAGCTATCCGATCGTGAAAAGACCAGGTGTAAATGCCCTCCGAAACGCATTCGAGACGGATTTAAATCCGATCGCTCAAACCACTTCAGGAGGAGATCTGGGCCGCTTAACAGACGAAACTGGACAAGTGTAAATGCATCTAGTTGTTGAAACCACATATGTAAATTGGACTTCTCCCAACAATGCTAAAAATAAACGTGTGAGAGCGTATTATAGCGATGAAGCTATGGCAACACGCATCGCCGCAGATGAGCAGCTCGAGCATCTATTCATCAAGCCAACGTGCAAACTATCGCAAATCAAAGTGAAAGTAAGTCGCAGACGCTTAACACACAATCATCTTCGTTAAAAGTAAAGAAACAAAATGATCTTACCAGTGCTGTCTTATTGCGGTCTTTGATTTTGAAATTAGCTGATGATCAATAAAATGCAGCTCATTACTGTTGCTTTCGGTGACGTGAACTCCGTTAAATCTGCATAGCGCGTTGTTTGAAGATCGGATTTATATCCGTTTTGCGAAAACATATTTATGTGACCAGGTGTAAATGGAATCGTTTTCATAAATCAGATCAGTAGAAACGCATGAAGTGACCAGGTGTAAACGGCCCCATTATGAGCTGTCTGTCAGCATCTGTATAATTTTCTGTTAATTAATTGCAAATTGTGTCATGTTGCAAAGCAGTCCCATCTCTTGTGTTTTTATGAATGACGTCATCGACTAGTCTACGTCGACTCGACTTTGATGTCATAACAGTCGACTTCAAAAAATCTGAAGTCGTTCAACCCCTAGTGTGTATATATATATATATATGTATATGTGTGTGTGTGTGTGTGTGTGTGAGTGAAAAATCTAAAATGTATTCCCAGAATCGTGCAGCCCTATAGTTTGTCTTGATATCAACATGTTTACAGGTGTTTATTTATTTAGTTTTTAGAAAGGGACCAGATGCCACTGGATGAGTCCTGCTGACTTCAACATTCACATGAGTCTCTGTACATGAACATGGTAAAATGAAAAGTCAAACACCTTGGACATGACAGGTATGTAGGCTACTATGTTTCAGGAATGGCACAAAGGTGTGTGACTGTTTAAGTCTTTGTCTTTACATTAGTGCGTTTACTAATGTGCTTTTTGTCCTTTGTTGTGTATCTTTGGATTATGTTGTGTTGTAAATAAATCCAGACAATCTAAAAGCCATTCTTTTTTTAATTTCTCCTCATTCTTTGTGCAAGGCTTCTCATGATGATAGGGCCTGATAGCCCCTAATAGGGCCATTAGGGGAGGGTCTTTGTCTTTCTCAGGTGTAAAATGCATTCATATTAATGTGAGATCCACGCCTCCTCACATAAAGCTTTCTCACACAAAACACGTCATACAAATTTTAAATCAATATATTGTCTTATCTAAATGAGTATGCAGGATGATTTTCACATAGTTTTGGAGCAAATATTCTAGGCTACGTGATACAATTTTCAAAAGTCTTGTGAAGAAATAATCACTATGGGTTTTATGACCTTATTTCAGTGACATTTGTTTTTTGTTTTTTCACAAACCACGCATAAACATTATTATCTTAAAAATACAAACATGTACATACATGTTGCTCACATATTACGGTAGCCCCGTTTGTGCTATATAGAGTGAATTTACACCTTTGCCATTAACATATTTATAAATAACTGAAAAAAGCACAAATGTCAGAGCATGTCAGAACACCTCCAGGACCCAGAAAACACCTCAGACCTCAGAGGGTTAAAATCCAATAAATTCACACAATAAGTATCAACAGGTTGTGCTCTACTGCCTAATAGACTAACCTTTTGCCACATGCCATGGATCAAACTGATGTATGATGTTAGGATACTCTTCTCTCATCAATTTTCTGATGGATGGATGTCTATCCGTTTTAACCACTTTTATGTCAATGCCTTCATCCAAGAGCCTCTCCAGCCCTTTCCTGAAGCCCATTGGTTCCATTGCTACGGAACTTGTGGCCTGGGACACCTAGAGGGAACAATTTGACAGATTATGACATTTTAGACATCATTTTTTAGTAATTTTATTCTAGTGTTGTGACCATTTGTTTACCTGAACCAGATCAAAAACAACTATCTGATTGGAGGAGTCATCCATGAAGGAATAGGTTGTATATTTGCATGAATGGCCTGGGCTGTCACTCCTCCCATCTCCGCAGAGCTGCACTCCCTGACCATCCTGAGTCTGGCAGATTAGTTGCGCTTTTATGATGTTTTCCTGCTTCTTGTATGCTGCTTCAATCACAGGAATGAGGTAGCTTGCCTGTATGTTGTAGTATGTTGTTTTTTGGGGCAGCTGCAAGTTCAAGAGCCCAGCCCAGTCAGCGATGTCTGTAAACGTTGCACCAGTGAAGAGTGTGGCAGCTGCTGCTAGTAGGTTGTTTTCTGGCATTCCACGTGTGTTTGGACATGATTCCCAATGTCCAGTATGTCCGTTGTTGCATTTCCAGCTCACGTTGATTCTGCAACCAATTGTTACTATGGTCTGGTCTGCCTGAGAGATCAAAGCTCCACAAGTGGAGCATTTCTGGAAGAGCTCCATGAGTTTTGACTCATTCACAATCCACTTTCTCTCGATCCATCCTCTGTAATGTTCAGAGCTGCTTGAAGTGCTTCCTGTGGAAGAGGTTGAGGGGCTTGTGAATGGAGCAAAACTGGCATCAGCAGGATCGGCAGCAGGCTCTGAACACATGCTGATGTCCAAGGCTGATGATGTGTGTTTTTCCTGTTATTGACAATTCAACATTGAAATGTTTAGTTTCTCTTCCAGTATTTGTCTTCTCACATAGAAATGATTTGAATAAACAATTATTTGACTGTTCTACGATTGCATTTCATAATGCTATAGGTAAGTGTCAGCAAAACGATGCAAAAAAACTAATAATATTTTCATTATGGATTATAGATAGCAGAACTTCTATAGACATATAACATGGACACTCACATCATAGATTAAACTTTTCCTTGGACTGGACACAGCCATGACACTGGACGAAGATGCGGTGTCCTATAAATTATAGAGATTTCAAATAATTTTAGGAGTTTCATTCATAACACGTTACAAAAAACTAGAACAGAGGGTAAAGTTTCATTTTCCTACCAGTTGTGTCCATGTGAATCCGCGAAACGCATCATATGTGAGATTAATCAGATATTTATATTAAATCAACTTTATATTACGACTTATCTGCACAAAATGACTTGAATGCACAATCGAACTTGTGCTGGTCATAGAATGTGTAGAATAATCCCTGTTCTGGACGCGCTATTCCCACAACAACGCGCTGAAACGGCAACTAAACCCAGGGAATTCACAACGTTTTATTACAATAGTGTTCTCATTATAATGGCATGTATATGACAGTCCCAATTATAGTTATAAATGTGTTTGAGCTGCGCACGCTAAAGATAAAGATGATCACAATGAAGCGCTACTGCATCGTTCATTAACTCAACCAAACGCATCCTATATTAGATTAATCAGATACATATATACACAAAATAAACATATTACAACTTACAATGGCACAGAATGCTGCGAATGCTCAAGAGAACTTGACTGTGCTTGTCATGAAGGCTTAACTCCATAGACGCGCTCTTTCCGCCACAACACGCTCGACGCGAAACACTGGCGAACAAGAATTCACAACATTCTTTTACAGGTGTGTTTTTATTATAATGTTATGAAGCCTATGTGACAGATTTGTGCTGCACATGTTGCACTGAACTGTATCTTCCTTTTCGAAGTGAATCCAATCATTCAGAACCATCATGGCGAACCGCGCGCATCTCTCAACTGAAGTAAATAATCTATTATCTATCGGCTTTGATATATCGGCCCAATTTTCTTATCGGATCGATAACGATAACATCAAAAAAGACCATTTATCGGCCGATATCGATATGTGGTCGATATATCGTGCATCCCTAGATAAAAGATATTCAGACATGCTTACCAATTATTAGCTGCACTTTTTCTAGGTCAAGGCTCTTTCTTTTTTCACCAACAACCCCTTTTTTTCCAGTGACGGAGCATGTTGCCATCTCTTCGAAAGAGAAGATCGAGTCCATAAGAGTTCTGGTTAACTTTTTGTATCCCTCACATCTTTGAGCATGATCCAAAGCAACTGGGTTCATTAAGTCAGTCACAGACTTGTTCTGCAAAGCAAAAAATAAAATAAAAAATAGAATACATTTACAGAATTGTCAACATTGTGTTTGTTATTTTCTAATGATAAAATCACAATTAACTTTCTGTTTACAACTTTCACTTGGCAGCAAAAATCTACCTTTAAACTTGAAAGAAAATGAAGATTTGCCATTTAGCGTGATTATTATTGATATCAACTGATATGAAATTGTTTTATTATGATACTTTTTTTGGCAATATCACCCAGCCCTAAAGTAATGGATGGGATACGCTTCGCCTCAAATACCGCTCCGAATTGGTATTAGAGATTAGTGTGCATTAAGGGCAGTGCTTTGCCATTTTTTCAAACCTGTGACAGTACACTTACTTCCTGTCGCATGGACACGCTCAAGTGAAGACTGCAAGGTGGGTTTTGGCTTTTATGAGTGAGTCATTAAATCATTAATTCAAACCAATTAAATTCATACATTTCTTTTAAATAGATTAAAGAAATTGTAAATGAAATGGTCCTCAACTGAAATCACTTCTCCTGACTGTGTAAATTATACCTTTATCTCTCCTGTTTGGTTAGGAGTGACCAGGTGGGTGTTAGAAGTGGGTACTGGGTGGCTGGGGGTTGACTGAGCTGCCTGAATGGCATCTTTGACCGCTTTTGTGATTGTATCAACAAGTCCTACGTTCAAATCAAAGGAATGAACAGTTAACACACACATCAATTCGAGTTGTGACTTATTAGTTGTAGTATTTATATTATTAAAATATTATAATCAGTCCCTCCAGTTTTTCACTATTAATGTACTACATTTTTACCTTTGTATTACATTTAACCCAAAAAGCCCTTGTAGGGACAAGTGTTGTAAATTAGCTATAGCTAAAAACATCATGATACATGCATCAGATTACTGTCAAAGTTCATCTATGTTATTTGTATCTGTTCCTATCTAAATAAACTTAAATAATAATAATGTAAACACAGATATCAGATACCAGTAATGTCTAAATAAAATGTAATCGGCGAAAAAAAAAAAAAAAAAAAAATTCGGATATGGTCAAAAGATCCGATCTGTGCATTAAGACTTGCAGAGTAAACGCAGCCATAGTGTCCCTATAATTAAAGTTGTAAATTACAACTAATACCGATCCAATACCAGCAGTTTTTTTTTAAATCAAGTAGAATTTCTATAACTGTGTTGAACTGATAATCTGAACATTTAGTGAAAAAAACATTTAGTGGGGAACAAATAAGAGACAATAAGTGTAACACTAAATCTGGTAAAACGTTACACATTGCTCTTTGTATTGTTGTGAAATACATTAATGAAAAACAAGATAACAAAAATCAAAAAGATCAATTATTTTATATATAGCCTACTATAAAATTGAGACATGTTTTAAATGTATAGCACAGCTGTTTAATGAGGCAGCAACATATGATAGATAGGACAGAACAAGAACGGCTATTAATAATCTTTCATTGCGCCACTGTATTATGATATGAAAGGCTCCAATACAGTGCGGCACAAAGCGTATGGGTGCACATTTCTTGAAATTACCACCACAAAATCAGTCATGTTGATTGCAAAACTCACTAGGAGAAAAGGAAAAAAATTTGAAAAAATGCATTACTGGTGGAACTGTAAAATGTAAATGCTTACCCTCTTGCATTTGAAAGTTTAATTTTCGCAAACGCCTTATCTCCTTTTCCTTTGTTTTTAGCCTCTCCTCAAGCTCCTTTACATCATTTCTGAAGTCTCTCTAGAAAGAGGAAAAATGTACAAGATAAAGAACTTGAAGTGCTGAAGAACTTTCTAGAATCTTGTAATTATGAAAAGATATCTCTGTTATCTGTTGCTCAGGTAGAAACAACTAATGAATTGTGTTTTGTTTTCTCTCACCGTGTACTGCCTATTTTGTGACATCTATAAAAAAGACACTTTTGCCACATAAATAAGTGTAAACAAATCAGATTTGTTTACATTTACCTTTGGCCGTTTTGGAGTCCAGATTGAATCTTGCTCTGGAGTCATGGCGTTTGAGTCATCCTCTGTCTGAAAAACAAGTGTATGGAGTGTAAAGGGTCAGCAGTAATTATGAATAATAACACAGGTACCATCCAAAATAGTTTGAAGCTCAACTGTGTAAAAACTTCTATGATAAACATATGAACAGTGGCATCTCGTCGAGGCAAGGGAGGCACAGCCTACCCAAGATTTTGATGTAAAAATTGGAGAAGGTGATGCAATCAAGCCACCGGCCTTGTGCCGTTCTCACGGCTCTCACCCCGTCCTGCTTGTCACACCAAGTTTTCATGGGACTCAAGACTCAGCAACAGCAGTTGTTGCATTATATTTGTATTATTGTGTTGTATGTGTGTATTTTTCCTCAATTTCTGTCTAGAAGAGACCAAAAGGCCATTTAAAGCAGTTAAGTAAATAATAATAATCATTGTCATCATCATTATCAGCAGGGGATGCTTTGGCATGATTGGCAACATTTTGTTGCCAATTAGTAAATGTAGTCGGTGTATTAAGAGGCTACAATTTCCAAGTATGCCTAAGTGTAACTTGACCCCTCCCATTAAGCTAATCTGATGTGTGTTGCCTGACCCCTCTTTGTTTGGAATAATTTTATGTTACTCTGCCTTATTTGGGAAAGATGGCCTACAGTAGCCTTAAGACCCCCCCCCCCCCAAATACAGTTAATTCATAGTTAGTTTCATTTCAACAAATGGTGCAAACTCTGCTAGATTATAGATAAAAGATTCCCATTCCCCTGCCATTCTGTGATCGGCAATCGGCAGATCATGATTTTGGTGATCGGTAATCGGCCCCAAAAATGCTGATCGGAGCATCTCCAATGAAAATGGAGCATATCGCCCAACAACACTACTGCATATGACATACAACAAATCATCAGTTAATTCTATTTAACTAAATAAAAAAAAAAGGTCATTGTACAGGTAGAGACTAGATGAACATGTGTTTGGACAACATCTGCACCTGATGTTGAGGAGTCTCATCCTCGTCAGCGGAGTGAGTAGGCCAATCTTCCTCAATATCTGTTGTAGTCTGACAAAACAGCAAGTGCATTACAAAGGGGAATAGAAGACAGAAGAGAATGTAATTAAGACAAAAGTAATAGAAGTAGGCAAAATGAGAGAAATTGGGAATTAAAGTAGCAGTGTGTAATTTTTAGCGGCATCTAGTGGTGAGGATTTGTTACACTAGTGAACTGACTCGAGGCCCACAGAGAAGGAAATTAATAGTTGAAATAAAGTCGTTATTTTTGTTTTTTTGCGCACAAAAAGTATTCTCGTCGCTTGATAAACTTAAGATTGAGCCACTGTAGTCACTTGGACTATTTTAACGATGTCTGTAATAACTTTTCGGGGCCTGCAAGTTCAATCCCTCAAGAAGCCTATGGAGGAGTGATCCAGCTCTCAGATTTAATCAAAAATATCTTAATTCGTGTTCCGAAGATGAACGAAGGTCTTACAAGGTTGGAACAACATGAGGGTGAGTAAATACTGACAGAATTTTCATTTTTGGGTGAACTAACCCTTTAACGGATCTAACGTTACAAAATCGATGTCTGAAGCCTGAAGGTTAAGTAACAATGAGCTCATTGAGCTGGGCATCATCGACCATAAAAATTATAGCGCTAAATATTAAAAAATTTAGCGCATTTACAGCGAGTATTTGGGCCGGAAAAGCTTTCCAGCCGCATTTAGGTGGTTTTACTCCAACCGCTCCGTGTTCCACCAGGCCAATCCTCTTTGGGACATTCAACATTTTTTGTCCTTCACATGCTTCTCCAAGCCCACACTTACTCTGTTTTCTTTTACCCATTTTATGAGCACATACATGGCTGCAGCTTTCTTGACTTCTATCTCACTATTTCTACTAACCGTAAGTTACGTACTTATTTCTACGTCGATTTGCCTCAGCAATGGGCAGCAAAAAGAGCGCCAATCGTAGCCAATCAGATCCGTCTGAAAAAAAACGAAAAAAAAACTTCACTCTCGTAATTTCTGTCGTTTGGCGCCCACACACACACTGTGAAGGAAGAGTTGAAGTTAAAGGATTTTAAAATGGAGCCGTCTGAGAAAAAAAGGAGATTTTACAGAAGATATTTGCGCGATGACAACGAACCCTTACCCCGGACGACAAAATACCGTATGCAGAAAATTGGTAATGTGAACTATCTACTAAGCGACAGCGCAGACCGATCCTTTAATGAAATTTAAGATCATACATATAAATTGGGATTACTAACATCATAATTATAATTTTACGATGTCTTACATTTGGGGATGAAAAAACAGGAATATATATATATATATAGGCCTAATATTTTTTTTGAGGGAAAATTGTCGGGAAATATCAGATAGCGTGATGTTGCTATTAGTCTAAGTTTTTAACTTAATATATTAACCCATCAGAATCAAGTGTTTCAGAGAGCTGAGTAATAAAAGTCTACCATATGTTTTATTTGCAAGTTTCAAATACCAGAACACCTAACGTTAATATTATTGACTTTATTTCAGATCCCAGTGATGATGGAGACAGGTAAATAAATAAATATATCTGTAACGTAAAGTCCCGTTTATCCTATTTTTGGAGTTATTAGAGATATTTATGCAAATATGAATTACACTGAATTGTAATTCTGATTCAATTGAAGATGACAGCATCATGAATCATCCAGAGGTAAGATCACATTTGCACATTTATGAGGGCTGTACTAACTGCAAAATTCATGTATTCATTGAACTCACCTATTGCATTGACATTTATTATTTTCTCCCCTCAGATGTCTCTTGATGACCATGCTGGCAAAGACAGTTCCTCTTGTTTGGACTCTGACTTTGAGGTGCATTCGAATTTGAAATGTTTTTGGGTGGATGACGTGACATTGCAGTTTTGCTGTCTTCAGTGTCAAACATGTATGAATAAAAAATATATTTGCCAAAAACCTTCTCAATAGTGTGCAGAACATTATGCTTTATGTGAACATATTCAACATTAAAACAGTTCATCACTCATTTTTTCAGAATTTTCAACCAAACATAATAAAACTCATATGGTGTGATCCGGCACTTGTTTCTCAAAGTGAGAACTTGAATAAAACTAAAAAAAATAAATGCAAAAACTCTCAAAAAAATACAGAAAAATAATACAGATGTCTATTTGTGAGCCTACTCTTCTCAAAGTCCAAGCATAATGTTTTGAGTCAGTTCTAATCAAAAAGATTTTGTCACACAAATCAAAATCATATGGTGTGACACTATTTTAGGATATTTGAACGGGCAACTGTTTTGACACCCTTGGGAAGGAGAGGACCTTCTTCAGCAATGTTGCACAGAACTAGCAGTGTATTGCTGCTGTACAACCTGAGGTGAGTCATCATTTTTATATTTACAATAAATCAGATCTTGTTGGCACTCTGACAAAAGTCCCACTTCCAGATGTCTTTTGGTGTGACACATTTTTTATAAAAATGCAAAAGAAATGTTATTATTTTGTCATAATTATATGTAAATCTATGCTGCTTTGTTATAGCTAGCATGTTGTTAGTATGCTAATGTGTAGTGCAGAAAACATCATATGGTGTGACACTTCATCATATGGTGTGACATGTCTGCCTGTCACGCCATATGATTTGATTGTCACACCATATGATATGAATTGTAATTCCCTGCATATATAGCAATAAATAACAAAGTCCAATGTATGTTTTGTCCTTTTAAACATTTATTCGGGTCCATCATCACATAAAAGCTGTAATTATCCACCATCGATTGTGTTTAGTTTAGTTTAGTTTTATTGGGTGATACAGATTTCTAGTTCATCAGACAGACACAGCAGACCCCTTCACAGAAACCTTAGAATGCCGTTTAAGTCTAAACAATGTTGTCTTCATCTCAAACCATACATTTCCTTTTCTTTTGTCAACTTGAGGCAGATAATGATGACAAGTGCAGAGAGGACAAAGAGATACAGGGAGAGGCTGAATTCAGACCCTGCAAAGAGAGAGGAGTTGCTGAGGAAAAGAAAAGTAAACAACAACTGTCTGTTTCTATTCGCTGACCAATAGGAAAGGTCTGAGGGTGCTTTCACTGTTGATTCAAAATGCCTTGAGGCAGATTTCTTGAAGCCTGGCAATACATGATAGCTAAAATACATGATAGCTAAAATATCATCACTGTAGGCAGTGCAACTAAGAGGAACGCAGTTAGGAAACGAAGAGAATAAACAATGTTGAACAGCTGTTAAAATGTTCACACCATTCTGTTAACAGATATCAAGAAAAGAAACAGAAAGGGGAGATGCCTAAATTTAGAATCCAGACTCTCCCACCGTCAAGAAGAGAGAAGCTAGTTATTGCAATCACTGCCCAATTTGATGGAGTAGAAGCTAGTTATTGCAATCACTGCAGACAATCGTGTCACTGACATAAATCTGTCCTTTTGAAGCTCTTCTACTCAGGTGCTGTTTGCATGTGCCCAATCAAGTGCATCAATTGGAGAGGCCCAAGCTGAGGATTCAGACACCATTTCCAATGAAGGATACACGGAAGGACAGTTTGTCTTAATTAAGTATGAGGGAAAACCATATGTGGGACAAATTGTTGCCATAAGTATGGAGGGGCTGCAGGTGAACTGCATGAAACAACGTGGAGACAAAAATGGTTTTGTCTGGCCAAATAGGCGAGACTGCATTTATCATCAAGATCAGGAAGTTGTTTGTGGCTTATCACAACCTCAGCAAGGCAGTCGGTTTGCTACTCTCTCCAAATTTGACTGGCTTATGTACAATGGAGTCTAGATGAACTGATTTATTTGTGGATCCACTCAGCAACGCTGTATGTTCATGGTTCATATGATATAAAAAAAATTGTTTGTTTTACTTATATTAATACATATTGCAGACCAGTTTTGAATTGAAATTAAATTTGATACACAAACATATGTTCATATGTTCACATTTTATTGTTAAATATCAAATAAATCAATAAAATCTGAATATTACCTTCCAGCATTTAAGAGTGGTTAAATATTTCCTGCCATATGAGTGATCAGTACTCACCAATAAGTAGGATAATACATGGTTTGCATTGACACATGGCGACATTATCATTTGGTGTGACATTCCAAATTCTGAAAATAACATACCTTTATTAATGATAAAACCTGAAAATATTCATGGAATACATAGAAAATAGTAGCAGCAAGAGTCACAAATATTTTTATAATTTTCTAGCAAGGTTTGTCACAATAAATAGAAAATATGTTGAAAGACCGACGGCATAGGTCTCACATTGAGCAATGTTTTAGAAAATAATACACAAATTTAATTAATTTTCACAAAACTATAATGGATCACAGTTAAGTTATGATAAATGACTTTGATAAAGTGAGTAACTTAAGAAAGGTATAATCCATTTTCAGTTTATATACAATTATTTTCATGTCACACCATATGATGATTGTACGCACTAATACAACAAATTGTCATATAAATTCTGATTCCAATTGAAAATTTTGAAACAACATATGTTTCTATAAAGATGAGAGTTAGTAGAACAAAAGTCAACCATTTTTATGCTTGTTATTTGAAATTTTTGAAAAAACACTTTTTTATGGTATATATGTCACTGACCCTTTTGCATAAGCATCTATAGCATTTTGCATCTTGCAAATAGTTAAGTGGTCTTATGTGATGTTTAGGATGATTTCTCAGAGGCACGAGTTGTGCTTATGAAGCTTAAAATAAAGTTGTCTTTATAATAAAATGTTTTTTTGTTTGTTTTTTCAGCAACCCAGTGGGCACGCTGCAGATGACAGTGATGAGGAAGAGTGGAGACTGAATGATGAACCTGAAGTAGGTTAACTCACTCTTTTTTTCATATCTAGCTCTTATAATAATTGAGATTAAAGATGAACTGAACTGAAAAAAATCAACGTTGATAACATGTTATGACAATTAAAAGTAAATTACATTAAAAATTTTAACTAAAAATATCAATATAGCTTTTTTTAAGCAGCACAAAAATTGCGTTTGTTACGCTTGCAATTTCGATGACGTCACTGGCATGGTAGGACCCGCGAAGGTATATAGGCAACAGCTGCAGGTCCTATATACACACACGAAAATAAGTAATTTTAATGGCACGGGTTACGCATTTGAGCATGTGAGGGACAGGCCAGTAGTATCTGACTAGCACCACATGGAGGACGACCAGTTTCAGGCTCCACATACAGTACAGGATCGTTTGGGGGGAAGTGACTGGTGCAGGCGCGGGCGCGGGCGCGGGCGCTGCCGGAGCATGGACACTGCACCGGACTCGATCTGTTGCAGAGAGGTCAACCTGGAACATTTATTGATCGGCGAAAATGCATCACCATGCACCGTTCATTTCGGATGCTGTGCGGTGAGAGAGACGTGTTGGAGGAGGCTATGCTTTCTCTAAGGGATGTCCGAGCTGAGACGCTGGAGCGCCCCATAAGTAGCAGGTATGTAACAGTGTATTTTACGAATTGGCGACTGGGCTAGGCTAGGCTAACTTGTTATATCCTTTTCTCAGACTGTTTAGGTTAACAACGTACCGGCAGTTCACTCTTTGGGCGAGGGGGCATTTGGGAAGGATGAATAAGATTCCGTTCCCATCCTGTGCCGTGAACTAACGTTACATCTTTCCCCTCAGCCGAATATCAAGGATTCTAGTATGCGTTGGACTTGTAGCTAAATAAAACATTTGATGTCAGACGCTTCATATACTCATTTACGTTTTCAACACTTATGTCTCTCGTACCTAGGATTAAACACTAGAAATCACGACTAGAATAATTTTGTTGACAAGGCCAGGGGGTAGAGAGAAGCTAGCTCTGCTAGTGTTGGTTGGCAGCGGAGTAGCCTACCATGCCAGTGACGTAGTCGAATGTTGAAATCCAACATGGCGGCGCCCGTGTGACAACAACAACATTTTCAACGTACCATTTTATCCCTTTTAACAAATTCTGCCATTTTAATAATTGTACCAATGAGAATAAATAAAATACATCTGTTATATCACATTTTTTCAAAGTTCAGTTCGTCTTTAAGCTTCACTTTAAATGATTGGTGCATATTGTCTCTCCTCTTTTACAGCAGTCCATTGATGACCATGCAAATAGAGACAGTGATGGCGCAGGTGCTGCAAGTTTAGACTCTGACTTTGAGGTGCGTTCAAAGTTTTTACTTCTGAGAAATAGTTATATTTCTCACCATCCATTTAGATCAGTGTTTCTCAACCTCTCCTGCAGGGACCCCCTGACAGGACATGTTTTTGTTTTAACCCTGAAATGGCACACCTGATTCAATTAGTCAGCTACACATTAAGCCTTTGAGCCTTTAATTAATTGAATCAGGTGTGCCATTTCAGGGTTAAAACAAAAACATGTCCTGTCAGGGGGTGCCTGCAGGAGAGGTTGAGAAACACTGATTTAGATCATGTTGTTAACCATGAGTAAAAAGCGCAGACGACATCACTTAGTTTGCTCGACGGTGCACGAGGGTAAGCTAATTTTGACCAATCAGTGATCTGCAGTGTTTACACGTCACATTTCAGTGTCGATACGGCTCGCTTGGATCCCCAACCGGGGTGCTACTATTTAATAGAGCTCGACCGACATGGATTTTTGGGGGCCGATGCCGATACCGATAAAAAAAAAGCTGTATATTTTTGTTTAAAGGGTAACACTTTACTTGAAGGGGTGTGCATAAGACTGACATGACACATTCATAATCATGACATGGCAGATGTCAAATATGAAGGAGGTTTTATGCATGTTTATGACAACTGTCATTAAGTGTCATTCACTCAATTATGACATTTTTAATGCAAATCTGACATTGTTTGAGATTTCTTTGTTATGACAACTTGACATAAACCAATATCATAACCTGTCAGTGTCTTTGTTATGACAACTTGACATTACCAAGACAACATAAATTGTCATAAACATGACATAGCAGATTAATTATCAAACTTAAGAAACCACTTAGCTTTATGAGTTAACATTTCATTAAACTGTCATGTGGTTGGTTTTGATATTGGCTGTCATGAAGCCATTATAACATTTTAATGACAAATTAAATTTGTACCACTGTAGTTGAGGTCAAGAAAAACATTCATGACACAGTTATAATGGCCTCAAGTTGGCATAACAAAGACATCTCAAACAATGTCATATTTGCATTAAAAATGTCACAATTGAGCGAATGACATTTAATGACAGTTGTCATAAACATGCATAAAACCTCCTTCATATTTGACATGTGTCATGTCATGATTATAAATGTGTCATGTCAATCTTATGCACACCCCTTCAAGTAAAGTGTTACCAATTTTATCATCTTTAACAAAATGTTTGACATTATTTGACAAGCAAATGCACACAAAAGACAAGTCTCGCGCAGTCGGATAATAGGTAATAAAAATAATAGCAATAATAATAATATCTCTAGTCTATCCTAATATTAATTATAAATACAATGTATATAAAATATAAATACAATATAAAATAATATTTTTAAAAAATACTATGGATTGACCACCTCCTATGTTGTGTAAGGTATTTTGCAGCTCATCCTTTCCGAGCATATAGTGAAGTTTCTTTTTGAGTCATTTAGAGTAAAGATTGAAAAATTCAGTGCTGCAAATTGTGGAAAAAATATTCCCCTTGTAGTGGTACTTGGGACAGACAATCTTCTGTCTACTTTAACTTATTGGGATCCTGTTTTTTGTTCTAGGTTAATGATGAAATGATGAGGTCCCCACTGTGCAACGGTGCATTGGTTACTCTTGGACAAACCATTCTACTTCTGATGGCCTTTGCTGGAACTGTGGGATTGACGCAAGATGGTTTGCAAACACTTCTCCAAATGTTAATTCTCATTCTACCAAAAGATTGCCACTTGCCAGCCACCAAATACCTGTTAAAAAAACTTTTCAAAACAGGGAAATATGATTTTCATGTTTATTGCCCCAACTGCTGTTGTGTTTTGGAAAATAGTGAATGCAAGATGTGCAATCAGTTCTTTGACAAAACCAAACTAATGAAAAATGGTAACTTCTTTTTTACATTGCCGCTTATCGGCCAACTGAAACATGTCCTAGAGACTTTGAATCTTGGAGAGTCATTGAACTACAAAAAGACTAGGCCAAGGAACTCAGACACAATTTCAGATGTTATGGATGGGAAATTGTATGAACAAATGTTGAAAAACTCAAATTTAAACAAAGATTACTCTTTTAGCTTTACTTTTAATTCTGATGGTGTGCCTATCTTCAAATCCTCCTCTTTTTCTATCTGGCCCTTGTTGTGTTACATAAATGAGCTCCCACCTAATATAAGGAAAAAGAACACGTTTTTAACAGGGCTATGGTTTGGTGTGAAAAAACCAACCATCTCCACATTTTTTAGACCATTTATCAGTGAAATGAAAACTCTTGATTCAGCAGGTTTTGAGTGGTGTTTAAAGGGAAAGATTATAAAATCTTATGTATATGCTATAATTTGTTCCTGTGATAGTGTAGCTCGGGCTATGATACAAAATATCAAGCAATTTAATGGGAAATTTGGCTGCAACTGGTGTCTACATCCAGGGGAAAGAGTTGAGAAAGGTAAAGGACATGTTCAAGTATATCCTTATATGGAGGAAGTGACCGAACACTCTCACAAAGATACGGTTGAATGTGGAAGAAATGTAGTGGTTGGTGAAACCTTTGGTGTGAAAGGACCCACGCCTTTGATGTCGCTGCCTTTTTTTGACATTGTCTCTGGATTTATTGTTGACTCAATGCATTGCATTGATTTAGGCGTGATGAGACAGCTGTCTACCCTGTGGTTCGACAGTTCTCACCATAGAGAGCCCTGGTATATAGGAAGAAGAATCAGTGAGATAGATAGGAAGATGGAACATTTTCAACCTCCATCTAACATCACAAGAATGCCTAGATCTATCAAAACCAGAGCCAACTGTAAAGCCTCAGAATGGCGAGCTTTTCTCTTGTTTTATGCTCCCATTGTTTTGAAATCTGTTCTTCCAGGTAGATTTTTTGAGCACTTCCTCCTTTTGTGCCAAGCAGTTTTTGTCTTGCAAACAACATCCATTACACAGCTGGAGCTCTTTTATGCATCTCAACACCTGAATGAGTTTGTGCGGAATTTTGAGACCTTGTATGGTAGATCACATATGACATACAATGTTCATATTCTTCTTCATCTTAGTGACAGTGTCAGAAACTGGGGACCCTTATGGTGTTATAGTGCATACAGTTTTGAAGGGTGCAATGGATTTCTGCTGAAACTATACAATGGTACTCAATCTGTACCCTTACAGATAGTTAAATCGTTTCTCTTACTAAAACAAGTAGAATGCATTGGCAAGATTGTGATGATAAATGCTCACCCTAGAGTGAAGCAGCTGTTTAACACAGTGCTTGATGGCTATAATACAACTAAACATGCAAGAAGAGTGAACGGCACTGTGCTTTTTGGACATGGCTGCTTTAGGGCTCTTAATCTTTATGAAAGGGATGCTATTGAGCAACATCTCGGATACCCTGTCAGAGATCAAGCTATGTTTTACCACAAATCTGTAGTGAACTCTCAAATATTTCTGAGCATTAATTACAGAAGAAAACTTAAAAGGGATAACACTCTGGTCAGGATATCTGATGGCAGTGTTTGCCAGATCTCTTTTGCCAATGTTGTGAGTCACACTGGCTGTGAACATGCATTATGTATAGTGAGAAAGTGTGTGTCAAAACCAAAATTGTTTCTTCAAGGTTACTATGGTGAATCTAGGTGCCGGATTAAGCATGTAATGTCAATTACATGGTGATTTTGAATTTGGTGATTTGATTGCTCTGGACATATGCCAACTTTCAGAAAAATGCATAGTGTATAGAAAAGAAAGTGGTTGTGTTTTTTTTTTTTTTTTGCTTGATGCCAGACACTTTTGAGCGAGATTAACATCTGTGAATGCCCAAACTTTTGTACAGCAGTGTGTGTATATATATATATATATATATATATATATATATTTTTTTTTTTTTTCCCTTTACTGTTTGCATCTCTCACTGCTCCTCTCACTGCATCTCTCACTGGAGCAGTGAGAGGAGCAGTGAGAGGAGCAGTAAGAGATGCAGTGAGAGATGCAGTGAGTTAGTATATATTTAACAAAATGTATTTTTGAGAAGAAAATTATCCATTTGGCCAATTGTGTTTTGTAGGTGTGAGTGTGTTAAAGGGATACTCCACTTTTTTTGGAAATAGGCTCATCGGAGATCGGCTGAATGGATTCAAAAACGGTAAAACTCAACAGTTTAACTCTGGGGGAGTTGTAAAATGAGCCTATTTCCAAAAAAAGTGGAGTATCCCTTTAAGAGTTTAGAAAAAGTATCTGAAGTATGGGTAAGCGCTTGTTAGCGATTGAAAAAAACTGTATTCATTTTTAAATATATATATATATATATATATATAAAATATTTTTATATATATATATATATATATATATATATATATTTCTATTTTTCTTTTTTATATGAACATCACATTCATTTTTCATCTAACTCAATATAAGTGCCATTGAATGACTGTTTTTGATGTGGATGTTGTAATCCTGTAATTGTGAATAGTTCTTCAAAACATATTGTATAACTAAGAATCTGCAGCTGGTCAGAATTTTTACTTTGGTATAGCTCATTCTGTCAAAATAAAGATTTTAAAAAGCCTACTACATTTGTGTTGTATGTATTGCCTTTTAATTTATCTACATTGCTTTTTTATTGACATTATTTAATTTTGCGAACAATTTGTGCTTGTCAGTACTTATCACTTTTGTATCCGGCACTGCAGACTGCATAGCATAAGTTGATGTGTTTGGAGATTTGGCCATTAACATAACATTTTAATTTTGAACGAGATACAAAAGATCTGAGTCAGTAAAATGATCTGAACTTCCCATTACAATGAAGCTAAAAATGTACAGTATTTGTGAGTGGTAACATAATTCACATGTTAAAACCTATTACAACGTGCAAATCTATTTCACATGAGCTCCACATTATTACCTATAGTAACATGTTTTCCACATGTGCCACGTGCTCCATTATGTTCACATGTGGTGAAACATTGCTCACATGTGGTGACATGTTGTTCACGTGTGGTGAAACATTGCTCACATGTGGTGACATGTTGTTCACGTGTGGTGAAACATTGCTCACATGTGGTGACATGTTGTTCACGTGTGGTGAAACATTGCTCACATGTGGTGACATGTTGTTCACGTGTGGTGAAACATTGCTCACATGTGGTGACATGTTGTTCACGTGTGGTGAAACATTGCTCACATGTGGAAGACATGTGATAACATGTGAAATTCATGTGTTTTTTCTATAAGGGTTCCTTGCGTTTCTTCTCCATCTCTGACTATTTTGACAGATACACACTGACACTACACGCTCGCTCAGAGCCCAAAGGGGGAGGAGTTTAAAGATGTTATTGGACCAGCCCAGTGCCAATCAAGAAAAGAACCAATGGGCCGCTGATCTGCGTGTTTCATGGGCCGGTCTGTGAGAAAAAAAACCCTACGCTGACTTTTTTTGTCCAATGCATTACACCGGGACAAAGATCCCAGCGCCGCCGATTAAGCAAAACTAAACGAATGGGCCGCCGATGTACGAGTTTTATGGGCCGTTTAGACAAAAAATTGTTTTTATTTTTTTTTAAAGAATGATCTGTATCGGCCCAAAAAGCACGTCGGCCCACCGGGCAAATGCCTGGTATGCCCGATGGCCAGTCCAGCCCTGGGCACTACCAACTTCTTTCGAAGGTCAGCATCCTTTAGCTTGTCACACAGCTCTTCTAATTCCTCCACAGTCTTACTAGGTTCCTCTAGAACCTCTGTGAGATCAGAGACGGAGGTGCAGTTTGGACACCCCTGCTCTAGAACCTCTGTGAGGTGCATGGCTGGCTCATACTCTGCAGTCTGACCGCTGATGTGATGTTTTCCTGGATTACGTCCAGTTTCAGTACGATTCTCCTCTCCAAATTCTCAAATAACTTGTATTTTTCTGTCCAGAATTTGTTTTGAAACATTAATGACATTACTAACTACAGCAATGAAAAAAATTAACACATACGTCTGTTTGGGAGACAATTAATGAAACTGACTCTAAGATAATTATGATGAAATTAAATAGTTACCATCTTGAAAAGATTGTGGATCATTCACACTTCCTAACAAGTCACAAAAACATTATCCAGATTAATATCTGTATCCATGTGTCTAGTTATCAAAAAAATGTAATGTACCTTGATTCTGCCAGTTGACAGAAATTGACTGCAGTTATGATGTTGAAGGAGATTGAACTGTAAACACATAAAATAAATCTGTAAGACCCATTTTTAGTCCAACAGTTGCACTCTTGTGCATGCTTGTGCTGTAGTTTTTTTATTTTATTTGTTTAGCCATAAAAATGTTATTAGCGTATGTGTAAATCATGTGACTATACTTTTGAAAACAAGTAGTCTATACAGTATTATACCACAAATGCTGGAGTATTCCTTTAATTCGATGGAAGTATGACTGAAAACATTTAAATGCACTCACAGCGAGGTGCTTCAGGCAACATAGATCTTTTTGTATTTTTTGTTATAGGTTGTTCCTTATCTAACATAGGAAGAAAAAAAAACAGTGAGTAGAAAAATCATAATAGAATAAACATATGAAAGTAAATCAGAGTGATTTTACCTTCATCAGGCTCCTCAGTTAAAAAACAACAGTAATGTCACGGGCTGGTTGAAGCAGGCACGGAGTCAGGATCACAATAGAAGCAGACTTTAATTTTCACAATCTGGATACAGGAACAGGTAGAACGGAAACAGAACAACCACGCATATAGTAACAATGACAGACAAGGAACAGACTGAAACACAGGACTTAAATACACAGGGAACAGATTAGGGAAACAAGACACAGCTGGAGCAAATGAACTGATAATGACAGGTGGGGGTGGAGGTGGGGGTGGAGGTGGGGGTGGGGGTGGGGGTGGGGGGGGGGTCCTGTGTTTCATCCTGTTCCTTGTCTGTCATTAAGCAGTAATGTGTTGTGTACAGTAAGTATAATATAGAATATGAAAGATATGAAAAAGCTAAGGTATGAAAAGTAGGCCTAATTTATTGAGTAAACAGTCAATATAAGCTGTATTAGACTTTCAAATTTGTGTTGTTGTCCTTTATAGGCAGGAGTTAGTGACGATGTCAGGAAGACAGTGCAAATTCAAAACTGAGTGGAAGGAAAACCCCCAGTTCAGGGACTGGCTAGGAGAAGTGTCTGGAGATGTGCATAGGGCATATTGCAAGCTCTGCAGGAAGTCTTTTGATATCGGTAACATGGGAGTCTCAGCACTCAGGAGTCATGCACGGGGACAAGGCCATGTCAAGATTTCTGGACAGTTAAACAGTGAAAGAAGAATGACAGATTTCATGAGGAAGACTTCAACAGACACAGGAGAGGGAAGTTGCTGTCCAACAAACAGAGAGCTACCAACAGCCAGTGTACATGAGGAAAGTGCCAGTAATGAAAGTACAGCATTACAATTGCCTAGTACAAGTGGACAGAGAAAAAGCTCAGAAACACAGGGGAGCTTAGCATTCTTTTCAAGCCAAGCTGTGTTAGAAGCAGAGATTCGCTGGGTAATTAAGATGGTGATGTCACACTACTCATTCAACTCCAGCTCTGATATCTCAGCCATTTTTGGTCAGATGTTCCCAGACAGTGAGATTGCCAAGAAGTTTTCATGTGGCGCAACAAAAGCAGCTTACCTTATATGTTTTGGCTTGGGTCCTTATTTCAAAGAGCAACAGATCAATGATATAAGAAAAGCACCATGCTATGTAGTTTCTTTTGATGAATGCCTGAATAAAGTGACACAGACAGAACAGTTGGATGTTGTAGTGAGGCACTGGAGTGAACGTGATGGGAAGGTTGTGGTGCATTATTTTGATTCAGAGTTTTTGGGACACACTCAAGCAGAGAAACTTCTGGAAAGGATCAAGAGAGCCCTGTCACCACTTAATCCCAATAAGCTGTTACAGATTTCAATGGATGGCCCTGCTGTCAACTGGAAGCTCCTGAGGATATTCCAAGAGGACAAAAGCCAAGAGGACCCAGATGCACCAAAGATGATAAATTTGGGAAGTTGTGGTTTGCATGTTCTTCATGGAAGTTTTCAAGATGGAGAGAGAGAAACAGGTTGGAAGGTGGGAGATGTGCTCAGAGCACTTTGGCAGATGTTCCATGACTCACCAGCAAGACGAGCTGACTTAATTGAGGTGACCAAAACAACAACATTTCCTCTGAAGTTCTGTGCCCATCGATGGGTTGAAGACTTGGCAGTCGCAGAGCGGGCAGTGGAAGTGTGGCCAGCTGTGCAACAGTACATCAGCAGCCACCAGAAACTCCCGAAAAGTAAAGTACCATCATCTGCATCCTACTGTACAGTAAACGGGGCCACAGCTGACCCTCTCTTTCAGGCTAAGCTCCAGTTTTTTGCATTTGTTGCTAGACAGCTGAAGTCTTTTTTGGAGAAATTCCAGACAGATGTACCAATGGTGCCTTTCCTTGCAAAAGAGCTTGAGTCCATCCTGAGATGCTTGCTGTCATGCTTTATTAAGAGAGAAGAATTGGAGAGGATGAAAACACTTGTCCAACTGCTGAAACTTGATGTCCAAAACAAGTCAATCCATGTGCCACTCAAACAATTGGACACCGGATTTGCCACAAAACAAGCTTTGGAGAAAGCATCTAAAAAGCTCCAGGAAAATCCAGTGAACATACAGGTTTTCAAGAAGGAATGTGTCTCCTTCCTTGCTGTGACCTGCAAAAAAATTATGAAGAGAAGTCCTCTTATGTACCCAGCAGTGCGGCACATGAGCTCCCTCGACCCTGTGATCATGGTGACAGAGACTGAGCATGCAATAGCAATGTTTGAGAAACTCCTACAGGTTATCCTCAATGCAGGATGGTGCACTGCCTCAGAGTGCGACAAAATCCTTGCTCAGTATAAACTACTCTCAGTGCATGCAAGTGCAAACCTCAAGACAGAATACCAAGATTTTTCATACAGTTGCAGGCTTGAAGAATTTTTTGGGAGATTTATCAGTGGCAGAGCAGAGTATGCAGCACTGTGGGACATGATGAAATGTCTCCTAACTCTGTCTCATGGACAAGCAGCAGTGGAACGAGGGTACTCCGTGAACAAGGACATGCTAGTGGAAAACTTGAAGGAGAGGAGTCTGATAGCATTGCGCCTGGTCCAGGATGCAATGGCTGAGCGTGCAGTTGATGAAGCCCTGCCAAAAGACCTAATCCAACACTGCAAAGGAGCAAGAATGAGGTATATGCAATACCTTGAGGATGAAAAAAAGAATAAAGAACAAACTGCAAATGAGAAGAAAAGAAAGGAGCTCCACCAAGACATAGAAAATGTCAAAGCAAAACAGAGAAGAATAATGAAAAGCAGTGAGATGATGCAGAAAGAGGCAGACGAAATGGCAATGAAAGCAGAAAAAAAACAGGACTTCACATTACTGTCCAAATCCAATGCTTATCGCAAAAGTGTGGCCGAGAAAAAGGAAGAGCTGCAAGCCCTAGCAAAAACACTGGAAGACCTGCAGGAGAGCGTCAAGAAGCTACAATAACAGATTTATTTTAGAGGAACATTTTAATTGAAATGACATTGCTTTGTTTTATATTGACCTTTTTGCACTGCAGGATAGGATTTGAGTTTGATATTTATATTTTTGATTTATTTTTGCAGTGATTTTCATTTTTACTTGAAGAATGCAGGTGTCAGATGCACTAAGTCAACTGTAAGTAAACAGTAAACAGATAAAGTAAAGGAAATTGTTTTGGTGATTTATTGAAATTACAAGAGAGAAAGATTGAGATGAATAAACATTTAAGCAATCTGGTTGAATGTACAAAATATAAGGTACAATTGTAGAAAATAGCAATTCTCCAAAGCTTGGGATATATGATATATACCGGTATTTTACCCTAGTTTGTCAGAATATTTTACTTCAGATCCATTTCATACACCAGTAGGCTAAATGGATTTTGCATTTAAACACATTTAGCTTTACAAAAGGTCTATCCATTTCAGCAATATAATTGACAAAAACGGTTACAAAGATTTGATAAATCAAAATAATTTAGAGTCAAAAACACATAACTCATCAGTTTATGCCATTATGTATACCAGATGCGTAATGTGCCTTGGTGCGAGCAGATGCAATTAATTTAGAAGTCCGATAATAGTTAATATTTTCTAACGTTAGTGACTGATTGCGAATACAGCTTGACTGTGAGAGTTTGGACTTTTAAACTGATATCAGCAAGTAAAATAGCAGTGTATGAACTAAAGTAGAGAATAACTTCTGTTTTAGTAGTGTGGCATTGCAAGTAGAGGAAAGCAGGTGGCATTGTGAAAGACAACAATCTTTGCACAACTATAATACAGATATAATGGTATAGGTACAATATCACATCTGTTTCAAAATATATCTTGATATGATAATATCGGTATATCGCCCAGCCTTAGTTGTGATAACTTGATTCGCATTGTAGCAGCTGAAAAAGTCTTGAAAATGTCCTGGAAAAGTCCTGGAAAATCATTTCAAGAAAAGAGTGGGAACCCTGTGTCTGTTCTCAAAATAGCACAACTTTTGCTTAATATACATTATATAAACAATTTATATTTTATGAATGGTTGCCAGTATTTGTTGAGCTTGAAGATAGCCTTGGGATTGTTTTTTATACTTTACCTGTGACATAAAATACTCTGACTGCATATTTTGTCCAGAGGTGTTCATCTCGAATGGCACATTTTTTGACCTTGGTCCCAACATTTGAATTGGGACAATAGCAAAACAGTACCTTTCAGACAGAAACAAGGATGTTTGCTTAATGTTTTCTGTATATAGTTGACTTTGTTTAAATGTTTTTCATTTATGTATTATAAAAATATATATATTGTCTAAATCCTACCCCATCGATCCACTCTAGCCACGAGGATGGTGCCACCTCGACCTTAATTTGCTCAATGAAAGTGAGTACTACGTAGCGCAGATAAACCTGTAAGTAAAATTCAGATAACTCTGTAAGTTCAGCTTGCAATACACAAATTGAATGTACACAATTACCTATTAATAGACGACTATTGGCTACTTTCTCTAACCTCATACTTAAAATATGTTTTTCCAATGTTGTTTCTTGTTGTACTGGAAACATCTAGGTTTTCACAAGTTAATGGCGCTGGATAGAAAATCACTAGACGACAGGAGGAAGCTGTAGGAGGCAGGAACTCATGGGGCAAATCTTCAGAAGGCAGAGACTCAGGGGTAAAGCTTCAGGAGGCGGAGACTCAGGGGTAAAGCTTCAGGAGGCGGAGACTCAGGGAGCAAAGCTTCAGGAGGTGGAGACACAGGGGGCAAAGCTTCAGGAGGCGGAGACTCAGGGAGCAAAGCTTCAGGAGGTGGAGACACAGGGGGCAAAGCTTCAGGAGGCGGAGACTCAGGGATGAAAGATGTAGAGACTCAGGGGACGAAAGGAATACTTCAAGTATGTATTTTCACCCAAATTGTCATTCTCTCATCATTGTCACGCTCTAGAAATTATGAAGAATGGACACCACAATTTTGGTCCCATAGTTTTCCTCCACAATGAATGCCCTCCTCTAAGCAGAGCATTTGAGAATGCCTAATGTTAGCCGTGTATGTTCCGTAAAGACGTGAATCACACGGTGTCATCAGATATGGCTGTAGATTTGTGTACACTCTGCATAACACTGTTTTGTCTACTTCTTCTGACACCACCTCGCAAGATTGTTCAGGGCTTAACACAAACACATTGTTTGGGCACTTGAATGACATCAAGTTTGTCTTGTTTTCCATCTTGGACTTTGATGTTTCCTTCAGGCGATTTGCAACTTGTGCCAAAATATTTTTCCCAGAGCGTACCATTTTCTTCATCTGATAAAGATAGCTCTCAAATTTAAATGCACTGCAGCTGTAAAGGCTGCCAAAGTTTTGGACATCTTCTGCAAGGTGCAGCAAGGAATGGACATTATAAACCAAAAATGTTTCTCCATACAGCTCCCGTCCTCTCTCCACAAAATATTTCAGCAGCTGGTTTGCATAAGGTACTTGTGACTTTGTAAGTTCTGGGCTCACTAAAATGCAAAGAGCCGTGCTGAAACACAAGAAGTGTTCATACAGCTGATCGTTGAGTACTCCCTTTAGAACAATCTTCCCTGTATATAAAGCAAACTGTCTGAACTCTGTTGCTTTCCAGCGTTCAATTTCCTTCAAACCCCTTGGCTTCCTGGCAAAACAATCAGGAATGGACTTCTTTAGTGTCACCAGCCTCTCGCTTACACTGGTCACATCTCCTGATGACATCCGGAAATCTGTTCTACCTCTTGTCCACAAAAGCAGCAACTTTTTCATTCCCCCAAGACAGCTCTGGTGCATATAATCTATGGGGAAGGATTTGATCATGTCAATCGGGAGGACAGAGAAGGGTGAGATCTGCTCTTCTTGATGGTGTTCAGGTTGCCAGCACTCCCTGAATGATTCATCTGTCCTCATGGTCAGGTTATTTGTTTCAGGATATGTAATACGACCATCCCAGGATCCCCTCTGGTTGCATCTATCGCAGCCATAGTATCCAGAAAACTGCTTTATACACTTGACCATAGCTTTTGCTGGAGCATCACAGGTAATACATCTTACTTGGATGTTTAAGCATCTGCCTCCCCAGGTCAGACCATCCTGGATTACTTCTGCCAATTCCTGAACAGTGTCATTAACAAAGTTTAGTGTTTTGGGTTTGGATGCAGCAGTGGATATGCAGAGGGGGAAAATGCATTCAGGTGACAAGTTTATGGAACAGAGAACTGGCCAGAGGGATAGGTTTGAGCTTTTGAATAATGGTAGCCCATCAACGTTCATCGAAAGGTCAAGTGACTGCAGATGGTCTGTCACAGATGCAGGATATCTGCTCAGATGTTTTGAGAGCTGATCTGCCACATTAAACTTAACACTCTCGACACCATCTATGTTAGAAAGTTCATGGTGGTTCTCGTTTCCAATGAGTGTCCTTGCAGTTTGGTGAAGTTCTTCATGTCCATGTTTTGCAAGTATGTTTAACAGAGCATCAACAGCATTATGTTTAATTAAAAACACACATGCCCATTCCTAAAGTTGTTCTCTGAGCAGCATGGGTATACTGTCTTGTTCACTCTTAGAACTTGACAGGGCTGGATCTGAAAAAAAAAAAAAAAAGATTTTGCTCCTCAAAGAGCTGGTTGTGACTAAAACTGTCAGTTTCAGGAATGCTGGCCATCTCAACTGAACTGACAGTTTCTTTGTTGGCTGCTGCCTTCTTATGTGAATGTTGGAACAAATGTTGGAAACAACACAACCTGTGTTATATCTTAACACCTGTGTGTCTAGTTAAGGACAACACATTTTGTGTTACTTTTAACTCAACCAGTGTGTTATTGTTCTTAACACAGGGAGTGTGTTAAAATATTTAACACTCTAATGTGTCATAAATCACACAATTTGTGTCATAGATGTGCTATTTTTGACCAGTTAAAATGAACGCAAAACAAAAAAAGCATTTAAAAAAATATATATTTATTAAAACTTAACTGCTACATTTTCACAAAGTCAACATTCACATGTCATTTGAATTTCATAAAGACATTTTTAAACAATTTTATATCTTGGATTTACAAAAAGGTTTTATTTGTAGGAAATCATGTGAAGAGGTTTTACATCAGCAGCATTGCTCAAATTAATCACTTTGAATTCATTTGTTCTTTGGACTGCATAAGCATACAAGTGTGGGTGAAAGTACTTATTTGTGATAGAACTCTAAGAAAAAATAAAACAATTTCTTTTACACATTGTGGAACTATGAGTAAAACTTCACCAAAGAGACGCTCTTCTCTTAAGTCACAGTTTAAAGCAAGTACACAACCAGTTTGAAAAGTCTGACCGAACTCACCAACAGCGAAACCACAACCTCGAGTGGAATGGTGACTTTGTCATTCTCGATCACAATGATGTATTGCGCTGTAGAACTTGGGGCTCCTAAGCAGACAATGTGGGGTTGATGGCTTTCCACCATTGTCTGGGAATTATCCAGGAGGCTGGAGATGCTGATTCCAGCCTGTAAAAATAAAAGTACATTTTATAAAATCCATTTTTTGCAACAGGAATACCGCAAAAGGAGTAGCAAAAGTCAGAGCGCTAGGATTTGAACTTGTACTGCCAGATCTGAGAGGTTGTAAGTGCCGACTTGACATTGTGCAGCGAAACTGAAGTAAAGTGCAAAAGTAAATGTCGTAAACATTTGTGTGTCATTTTCTTTGTGTGAATGTCATTTTACACATTTGTGACTATTAAGCTAAACTCCCAATTCAAAACACGGATGTTTTGATCATTGTCTGTGTGCAAATTAAAAGATTCAGCTTTTCACATCAGAGCTGTGAGTGAAAATTTCAACTTACAAATACGAATGTTAAAATGACAAGTTCTGACATTCAGATTTTCAACCTCTCGAGTTAAGCTACTGATTTACCTCCATAGTTTTGGATCGCTGCATTTAATTTGAGAATGTACATACAGAATGAAACATCCAGCATGATACGAGTAAACAGTCACTACCTTGAGCAGCAAAAACAGCCTCCCCTGGGTCCTAATGCCCATTCGGTAATAAATTGAGCGTCTGTTCTGGCAGGCCAAGTAGTTAGGATGCTGCTAACGCTATTGGCCAACACGGTCTCATCAGCGATCTGCTCAGCTGAGCTGCATCAGCTGTTCATCTCCCCTCGCTGCTAATGATTACGCTCAAATCAGGGCGCCCTATTTAAACAGATTCAGTTCGCTCCTGACTGTTTGCTGCTCGCTCTCTGCAATATTGAAACAGGACTTGATGTATTCACTCTCCATTCATCTCTGAAAGTCTTCACGAAGCTAAGCTAAGTTCCTTTTTAATGCTCATTGTTAAAAGCTATTAGGATATGGGCACCATGCTGTTTGCTAATGCTATCCGTTTGCTTGGGCTTATCTAGTCGTTTTCATTTAAATGCTCTTGCTAGGCTTATGCGATCATATTGGCAATGTGCGTTACTTATCTGTTGTCATTGGCAACTGCTCGCGTTGCACATGCTGTGCTTTTAGCACTATGCAGCACAGATCAAGCAGCTTGCAGTGATAGATAGTAGGGCTGGGTATTGACACAATTTCACAATTCGATTTGCTCCTCTCCATAGTTATTTTTCTAGCTGACTAACGAGTGTATGGTCACTGGCTATCATTGATATGGATATTTGTCTGACGTAAATGTGACGTCATGACGTTTACATTATTGTTTTCACTTACGTCTTTCCACGGTTGGAACACTGCGATTGAGCGATTCCATGTAACATGATACGGAATTTGAAAAGTTGTATTCTATCTTTTAAAACACTTTCAGATGCTCATGAATGTTTATTTCACGCTGTAGTTTGTATTAAGGCGGAAGATAAGATGTGCCCGCGCCCGCTGTCATGATTCCTGTCTGGTGTTCTCCTTGTCTCATGTTGACTTTTGTTATTTCCTGTTCTGTGCCATGTTTTGTAGTCCTTTGTAGTTTTTCTTGTTTATTAGTCTCTCCAGGTGTTTCTAATTAGCCCCGCCCCCTTGTTATCTTGTTTAGCTTGTTTGCCTGTGTATTTAAACCCCTGTGCTTCAGTTGTGTTTTGTCGGTCGTTGTTTTGTAGTTGTTTGCTGTTCTTGTCCCTGTTTTGAGTTCCATTGGATTACCTGTTTGTTTGATTAAAGTGCTTGCATTTGGATTCTCTCTCTGCTTCATTCCTGCTCCATCGTTACACCCGCGCTGCTGCTTTCCTTGAGCTGCGCCAGAGCGATCTCACGCCAAAGCGGTGTTTGTTTTTGAATTTTGTAAAAAAAAAAAATATGGACGTAATTTGACATCTGAAACTTTGTTTCATATCAATAGTAACAAAGCACAAAGATTATTGCGTTGTTTGATGGGATGCGCGCTACAATGTTCAATTCATTCATCAACTATGACTATTGCCTAATCGATTCTTGGGAGTAAGTAAAGTAACAGTCACTATTCAGTGAGTCAATTAAAAGAAATCTCATCTGCTAAATCTTACTTGTCTGTCTTCTGCTAGTTACATTGCCCCTGGATGCGCTTACTGGCTGCTTAATTCATCCTTCATATTTATCACAGGAGGTTGCTTTATGGTCTGTTTTGGGGGAAATAGTTCAGCTCTCCTAGTCTAATTCATGTGAGCGTCCCCTAATGCTGCTGCTGTCCCCTGACTCCGCTAAATTCATGGTGCTCATGAATGGTCAGGAGACTCATCCGTCCCCTAATGCTGCTGCTGTCCCCTGACTCTCTGCTATATTCATGGTGCTCATGAATGGTCAGGAGACTCATCCGTCCCCTAATGCTGCTGCTGTCCCCTGACTCTCTGCTAAATTCATGGTGCTCAAGAATGGTCAGGAGACTCATCTGAACTGAAACATATTGCCCACTAATTGTATTTATTCATAAAGTTTTCTAAGCATTTTAATTGTCTAATTCCATCTCTTGTCTTATCCACAAGAGGTTGCCAGGTATGCTTTGTTTGGGGGGAATAGTTCTGCTCTCCCAGTGCTAAACTGTGAGCGTTCCCTAACGCTGCTGCTGTCCCTGAACAGAGCCATACCGCCAAATTTCAATTATCAACTGAATTGCAATTTATTCAATACAATTTCCTAATCATTTCTATTGTCTTGTGTGTTCTTGACTTAAATGGACCTGACAGAAATTGAGCGTCAGCGTCAGTTCTGGCAGGCCAAGTAGTCAAGATGCTGCTAACGCTATTGGCCAACACGGTCTCATCAGCGATCTGCTCAGCTGAGCTGCATCAGCGCATCAGCTGTTCATCTCCCCTCGCTGCTAATGATTACGCTCAAATCAGGGCGCCCTATTTAAACAGATTCAGTTCGCTCCTAACTGCTTGCTGCTCGCTCTGTAACCCACCACCTCCCCAGCTCCTCCTTGTGTATAACTTGGCATTTGCTATTCTGTCATCGTTGCTGCTCTGTTCATATGGGGGAATAGTTCTGCTCTCCCAGTGCTAAACTGTGAGCGTTCCCTAATGCTGCTGCTGACTCCCTGAACAGAGTCATACCGCCAAATTTCAATTATCAACTGAATTGCAATTTATTCAATACAATTTCCTAATCATTTCTATTGTCTTGTGTGTTCTTGACTTAAATGGACCTGACAGAAATAAAATGAAAATACACAAATAACCTTAAGACACTTGGCCAAAATGAGTTTAATTTCAATTTCATCTTCCACCACCTGGAGAACTTGGCCCACAAAGGGTTGGACATCATATATCACCACAACAAATTTCTCAATCAAATCGAGTGCTTGCTGTTTTGTGGGTATGGCCTCCACAATTGTCTAATTTTCTGACTGATTGAAGTCGATTACTATAGGGTCATGACACTGGCAGATCTCTCCTCGCCTGCAAAAGCAGGACAGCTCTCTGTGGGTGATCTTTCCAGGGGTTTGTGCAGCAACTTGGTGTATCTTCATTGTACCCCTTACAACTGGGAGCTTACTTGGTACAGATTCATCATATCTGGTCACATCCTCCTCTGGAATCCAGAAGAGATCTTTTGCTGAGCTATTCTCCTTGAGAGCCCTGTAAAGTTCCTCTGGGGTCTGGATGTCTCTACCCATATTCACCAAGGCATCAGCAGTACGTTTCATGGCTCCTCCAACTCCACCAGGGGCCCCTTTCCCATGGGATTTTTCAGAGAAATTCCATGTGACTTCATCAAATCCCCAAAGGAAAGGAACTGTGCTCAGAAGTTAAAAGTTATTTTTATTTCGGTACTGTGTCACTGGGCCATCACTTAAGTGAACTTTTTTATGATTGGGTTCTCCTCCTTCACTTTTTTAAAGATTGGTTCAAGGTGTGCCCAGACAGCTCTTTCATCGTGACTGAGGCTGTTTGATATGGTGGCATACGACTTGCACCCCTGCTTTGTGTATACCACACAGGTATGTATGGTTGCCTGTTTTCGACTTCCACCAAAATGGAAGGCCTGGATCTCTGTGCTTAGCTTGCATCCATAATTTTCAGAGAAGTCGATATGGACAACTACCTCTGTGTCACTGAGGTTTTCTTTGAGCTTTCTGCATTCTTCCAGCTGATGAAGCCAATTAAAGTGGTGTTTTGCAAGCAAATCTAGTGCTTGATTGAAGGATTTAACAAGCTCTTCCCATGACCCTGTTTCCACCTTAACAAAGTTGGTGTAAACCTTGTCATCTTTGTTTACTTTTTCTCTTCTCCATTGCTGCCATGTAGTTTCCCTAGAGATTTTGTCTTCGGGTAACCTCACCTCTATCTCAGAGTAGCGGCAATGTGGACATATGCGATGCATACAATCCTTTTTCTTCTGATCACATGCTATATGTATGAGAAGTGAAGATGTGCTTGATGTTCCCAGAACTCCACTATGGAACAGCTTTTCTGCAAGCAGCCTAACATTTTCATGATCAAGCCAAGCGCAGGTGTTGTGATCTCTTGTTTTTGGCTCTGTCACAAAGAAGGGTCGCAGGCGCACAAACTGTCTGTATGACATTTTTAACTCCTTCCCCACCTCTTCATTGTACATACTGTGTAGTTCCTTCAGATTCCTTAAAGGGTAACTAAACCCCTGGTCAGAGCCTGACTCCACCCACTGGCAATATTTGAAAAATAATGGAAAAGTGGGCAGAGCCCAGCGGAGGGGGGGCGTGCACCTGAGACGCGTCTTTCTTTAGGCAAGGGTGTGGTTAACTGGTGGTTGCTTACGTCACGAACCACCGCAACATCCAATAGGAAAATTCAACTGCAGTAGCCACCGTTCAACCTGAAGAGGGCAGCACTCAGACGTTTTTACACCATATATTGTAGAATTAAAACACTTTAAACCCAAATGTCAAAAAAATTTCTTGAATCAATGAACCGCAATAATAAAGCCCCAGTCTTACAGATCATTAACTAAAAAAAGTTGGTTTAGGGTTTAGTTACCCTTTAAGAGCACTCTGCGCTGCTGCTTATTTTTTCCTTTGGTCATGGTGTCTTTCTTTCGGGGGGAATTTGGCTGTTGTTATCTCTACAAAGAAATTTACTGACTTCTATTTTCTTTGATGCTGACAGTTTGTCCACCCCCCCCCCCCCCCCCGACTTGTACCTCTCATTCACAGTCTTCAACTGATACAACCTTTTTTGACTTTTGCGCATTTTTTCACACTTTCTTTTTTGCTGAGCTAATTGCATTTTCATTGTGAGCATGTTTTGTTTCAACACCTCTTTCTCTTTTTTCAGTTTTTTTGATAATATTGCTTTTGTCTTGAGTTGACGATCCTATTGGAGGTGAGTGCTGCTGAGGGTGAGGTGAGGGTTCTTCATTTTGGTAGGCATGTGGGTGAGGTGGAGTTGGCTGTGGATTATGTGGCTGATTTTGATGAAGCTGCACAGGTTCCGCCATACTGTCATTAATAGTCAGGGGTAAAGTTTAGCACTGTATTTAAATGCTTCAATCTTTCCCTATGGTCCCGCTGGTTTTGTCTCCACTGTTTCCTCCTTTTTTTTTTTTTTTTTTTTTTTTCTTTTTTTTTTTGCAGCAAGCGTATCAAGGCATCTAATTAGCTGCTGAACCACCCCTGCCTTTTTACGTCTGTGGTAGCTAGATGAAACAAATAAAAAAAGATGATATAATTGAGATTAGTGTATTTTGACTTATTTCAGCTTTTCTTTTATTGAACTACATTTGTTACTTCGTTTCTCAATTACAAAGCAATATCGCTCTCTTCTTTGCCAAAAACTCCTCCCTAGCCAATGGGTCAGCATTCTTCAGAGCCCTGAACCTTGCTGCTCTCTCTTTGTTTGACAATGGCATCTAGAAATCAAAATCTTCAACATGTTAAAATTGTACGTACACACATTAACTGTTAATGATGAATATTTAAATAAATACTAAGCATTGAGGCAAATGAAAAACTAATAGTACCTAGTCTGTGTGTGGGAGGAGGGAGAAGGAGGGAGCTTCAGTATACTATTCAGTATATTAGCTTACAACAAACCAGGACTAGCTAACTAGATACCTGGTTGATAAAGAGATTTTGCTATATTTAAAAACACGTATTACATTTTATTCTAATCACTACTGGCATATTTTATGCCAGAAGGTAATGTTAAGCTTGGGCAGAGCAAGTAAGCAAACCTATGAAAGATTTTACAGTAGGAAATTAAGCTACTCGCCTCAGTTGAATTTCCCGCCACTGAAGAGAAAAACAAATCCATGATGTCACTAGAGTGGATGGCCTGTTCTTAAAGGGGCGGATTCCCCAATATGACAGGTTGGACAATAATTAAATGTAATCGTAATTGAATATTATTATGAATTATATAATTTGCTAATATTCAACTAAACAATGTTAATGATATGTTAATATCACAATTTGAATGGAAATATACAAATTAAAGCTGAAAACTGTATAAGAATATATTGTCAAACACATGTTATCCAAGATAACAGATGACATTATGGGCTAACAGAAAATAACTTATCCTATATGACAAAATTGTTATCCGGTATGACAAAACTCAGTTTAAATCTTAATCAGGCAGTATTTTTGGCTACCTATAGAAATCTGGAACCTTTACCTTCAACTTCCAAATATGTAAATTCATGCTAATTAAACATTTTACGTAAAATCCACATTATACATGTTATTTTATCGTTATCCCATATGACACAGGATTTTACTACATAGTGTGCTAGTGAGGAAAAAGGGTAAGTTAAACACATTTTATGAAAGACATAGTTACCTTTCACCATTGTTTGTGGGTCCTTCAGGGTCTTCCTGATTGTGTAACATGCTGTCTCACATCGTGTCAAAATAAAATTCACAATAAAATTGCTCCAGTTTGCTTGTTATCCCGGATGACATTGGCTGACAGCCAGTTTTGGGACAGAATGCTCCAAAGCATAACAATCAAGTGGATGTCATATTCTTTGTAATATTTAAATATATTGTTGTCAAGACTCATACAATAATGCCTGTGGCAGAGATGTTAGGGTTTATTAGATTTTTTACAGTTTGTTTGGCTTTTTTGTATGTCACTCTAAGGTCCGGACAGTTATCCGGTATGACATCATGTGACTATAATGTCTAACAATTCTTACACTTTGTAATACCCTCAATATATGTTCATATCATTTGATAAACAGAGATCAATAGATTCAATAAATGTGCTTTTTATTAAACATTTCCTTATTTTGACTTCATAAAGGGGTTTGGACATCAAAATTGCACGTCATGTCATTGGGCCCTTTAACTATTAGATGCGGTTGCTGTCTTGTTCAACACTGCCTCTCGCGTCTACGGAAAATACCCGTACACAGTAGAGGTCGCTAACTAAATGCACATTTGACCGTCTAAAAAAATAACAATAATAAAATACATTGACAATTTCTAATAAAAAATAAATCGAAATACCTGACGTGTGCATCCAAGTCATCCATCGATGGAAAGAGGCGCGAACTTGCTTCTTGAGGCGCGGAGTGATGTTGCAGCAATGTGATTTGGATGATAGTTAACACATATTGTGTTGGACACAGTTGTTTCTCTCTCTCTCTCTTTCTTTTTCTTTTTACTCATGATCAACTTAAAATTACACAAAATGTGTTAAAATAGCCATAACACAATAAATGTGTTTTTAATTAACACATCCTTTTTGAGAGTGTAGCCTACTTGCACTGGGGCGCCTATTGTTTTTATGGTCCGCTTAAATAAATACTTTTCAGTGTGTTTGCACAGTATTCAACCCTAGACCTCATTTTAATTAAACTCCAGTACAATAGGTGGCGGTATGCATATAGTGTGCTGTCCACCAGTAAACCCACAGGTGAACAGGAACTTGGGCCATTGTTATTCAAAGTCAGGCGTTGAGACTCTGTTGTGGTGCTTTTAAAACAACCCCAGTAGCGGCTTTACAAGTAGAAATGAATGAGATGCCATTGGAGATTAGAAGAAATCATATAGCATTAATGTACTGGGCAAATTTAAGAGGGCATAAGGAAAGACACCCAACTCAGAAGGTGTTACAACCATGTCAAGAAAGACGAAAGATTAAGAGCTTTGGTTGGATAATAAGGTATGCAGTTGATGAGATAGGGATAGTAGATATGATGGTAAGTCCAACTGTGCCATTATCTAATGTTCCACCTGGCTATTAGGGGAGTTAGAGGTAGATTTGCAACTTTTAGAGTGGAAAAAAGAGAATAGTATTGATAGTATTGATAGGAGTCAGGTTAGTAGATATATAGAGGAGAATTATTCTATGTTTGTTAAGATATATACAGATGCATCAAAAACAGAAGATAATAGAGTAGGAGCTGCGTTTATTATACCAGAAGTGAATGTTATGTTAAATAAGAGTAAATGATAAATTATCAGTGTATACAGGAGAAATGCTGGCCATTCTCTTAGCCCTTGAGTGGGTTGAAAATAGTAGGTCAAGGGAAGTGTTAATAGGGTCAGACTCAAGTAGTGCGTTAACCAGTATTAAGAACATGCAATCAGAAGCAAGACAAGATATTTTGTTGGAAATAGCCCAAGCTGTTTATAGAATTAATAGAGTAGGAGTAGTAGTAAAATTCATCTGGATTCCAGCCCATATAGGAGTAGAAGGAAATGAATTGGCAGACAAATATGCCAAAAAAGCAACCAAAAAAACAGAGATAGATATGGTAATAAGTTATAGTAAGGCGGAAGTTAAAAGCATAATCAAAGAAGAATTCAAATTCAAAAAGCTTTGTCTATCCCCACAGGGGGTAGAAAATTGTCTTTAGACAAGGGCTCAACAAACAGTACAATACAAGAAACAACCACACAATTTAAGATACACCCCCTCCCCCTCCCCCTATTTCCTATTTAAAATATCAATGGCAGTTGGAATAAAAGTCTTCTTATACTTGGCCTTTTTCCCCAAAGGTACTTTATATCGTCTACCAGACGGAAGTACGTGAAATGAACTATGCAGGGGATGTGAAGAGTCTGTCACAATAACGGAGGCTTTCCTTTTCACTGCCACAGTGTAAAGATCAGACAGGGTTACTTGTTTCTCACCAATAATTTTACCAGCCATATTTATAATCCGTAAAAGTCTATTTTTGCATTTAACAGAAAGAGAGTTGAACCAGGATACAATATTGAAAGTAAGCACAGATTCGATAAGTGATTTATACACCACTATCAGAATGTCCTTTTCAATATTAAAACTCCTCAATTTCCTCAATAGACCTAGACGTTGATACGCCTTCTTAAAAACACTTTCTGAATGCTTATCAAATTTAAACTGTGAGTCAATCTCTGTACCCAGGTATTTAAAAGATCCCACCTGCTCAACTTCCTCTCCATTAAGTATCAAAGGCTTAAAAAGTCTACGTGCATTATTAGCCCCACAACACATTTCTTTGGTTTTGTTAATATTAAGCTGCAAAGAACTCTCCTCCGTCCAAGCTGTGAGAGAATTAACAAAGTCAAAATAAATGTCCAGTGATTGGGTATCCTTCACACATCCCACCAGTGCCATGTCATCTGCATATTTTATGAGCATCAGATTATCATTATTACAGGTTATCTCGTTCGTATAAATAGAAAAAAGCATTGGGGATAAAACACATCCCTGTGGGAGACCGGATTTTAAAACCACATTTTCTGACTTTTCGCCATTTACCATCACATGTTGTGGGCGGTCCCGTAAAAAACATTGAATCCATAAGATCAAGGTTTGATGCACCTGTAGCTCCTCCAGACGCCTCAGAAGTGTGTTTATATTCACAGTGTTGAAGGCAGAAGAAAAGTCCATAAATAAAATTCTAACATACCAATTTGCCAAGTCCAGATGCTTTACAGCCCTGTCCAGCAGAGTGACGGTGGCCTCTTCAACTCCACGCCCCGTTTTATAAGCAAATTGTAAAGGGTCAAGTTTGCCAGTCATTGCCTGGGAGAGTTGCTGACAAACCATTCTCTCCATACACTTACAGAGCACTGATGTTAAGGCCACTGGTCTATAGTCTTCAGGCACCTTAGCATGAGCCTTTTTTGGTAATGGGATGATGGTACTTTCCTTCCAGGACTGTGGTACAACATTCAAGTCAAGAGACAGCTGAAAAAGTTGTCAACACACCTTTCAACTGAGATGCACATTCCCTCAGTACCTTGCCCTTTATTCCATCCAGCCCCGATGTCTTTTGGGGAATGACTTTCAATTGAACCTTTTCAACAATCTGTTCCTCAATTATTATGGGGGAAAAGTCAGAATACTCTGTCGGAGTCCAGTGCTCCAGTGCTCAGAAATGAGAAAGAAGTGGCAGGAGTGGAATATAGAAACAAAAGCGAGAATGTACTACAATATCCAGAAGAGGGTAGGAGGTATGAGAGAAAATAATAGGAGTAAAAGGGAAGAGGACATTATTTCGAGAATGAGATTTGGGCATACTGGATTAAATAGTACGCTTAAAATAATAGGGAAACATGAAACTGGGATGTGTGAGGTCTGTAATATTAACGAAACAGTAGAACATGTAATTATTAATTGTCATAGGTATAAGGAGGAAAGGATGAAGCTGAAAGACTGGTTTAGAAAAGAAAAAATTAGATTTGAAATGAAGGAAATATTACAAATGAATTCAGGGAATGTAGGGTATAGACAGAGACTATATAGAGACATGCCACTTACTCAATCCTCAATACAACTATATAGGGAAAACCCGTAACGCCAAAGATGGCGGTTGTATGCACATGTCCCGCCCCTCCCGCTGGAAAGCCAATCCTCTGCTTTTAACAGTCAAGCCGGGAAACATTTAAGCCTATCGTCTGGTTCCACTGACGCATGCGCACAGTTGAGGTTTGCGACAGTGGAAAATACGTTACTGTTTGAAAAGGCGGCAGATTTTATATGCAGTGTATGTGTGCGTTGTGTAAATATCAGACATCCCAAGTGTCTACCGCATATTTATAGCGGCTCCCTGATGCCCGCAAATTAGTTCAAATCTCCTAGAATCTAGAGCGAGCGAGCGAGAGCTCACACATACTGTGCTTCAAACCGTGCAGCGCGCGCACGTCAGAGAGGGAGAGAACCCTTGCGCATGCGTAGTAAAGTATAACCTGTGGGGAAAAAGGCGTTTTAAACCTTATTTTGGGGCAAAGTCATCAAACTTTTTCAGCGATTTTTATCATATTTTACTGCTGTTTCTATACATGCAGTTTTTATGTCCCGGTGACCAGTGAAAGTGCAGTTCTGACTCTCTGCCCATTCATTTAGACAGGAGCCTGGTCTTGTTAGTCCGAAATAGCTGCCCGGAGACGTTGCAAATGTAGCAGGGTATGTATAACCCTTGTTGTTATTGGTTGGTGTCATGCTTACCCTGTGAGCCTATCAGTGCCGAATGTAGCAGGGTGATGTATAGCCTTTGCTGTGATTGGTTGGTGTCATGCCAACTCTGTGAGCCTATCAGTGCCCAGTTTGGAGAGTATAAAAATGTGAGTGGTTTGTTGGCCAGGTATGCGTCACTATGTGTCCTGCCCATTGTAAACTTCATGTTGTGAGTAATGGAGAGTTTGATGCATCCTCTGGTTTTGCTCTCTGGTGTGCACTGGCTCTTGAAATAGCTGCTAGTGTGTTGTCTCGTAAGCGGCGGCATTCTCATAAGGCGAGTGACGATGTGTAATACAGTGCTGCAAACCTCCTGTGGTGCGACAATGTCCAAGGGTTCCTGTGATTTATTTGAGGGCGGGATTTAAACCTACTAATGTGACTGCACTGCTGCTTTGCCTGGGTCTCAATTGAATGCTCTTGTTGGCGAAGCTTGCTTTATTTTTATTGTTTTGAGTTTTGTCTAAACTTGAGTTAATTTTGTTTCTGAGTAAATGTATTTGTTATTTTGGTTTATGAATGTGTACTTTTGTTTTACAAGTATAGAATCTTTTGTATGTCAGTAGTTTGTGTATTTTCTTTCCATTGTTTCATTGGATCGCTGAGTGGGAGGGGTTGGCCGTGGTTATAATTTGATTTTGTGTATTTGCACGTAGTGTGTTTAATATTTTATCACTGTGTGTTGGATATTGAGTGTGGGGTGAAATCCAAAGTGTCTCTGCTGGCCATCTTCCTCCTGTGTGTCTTTAGTAAATGTTATTTGGTACGGTTTACTAGTGCGACTGTGGCATTAGGTTTTGTATGTCTTCTTTAATGTTCTTTTGTATTTTAATAAAGTGACTTGTTTGTGTATTTTAGTCCACATATCCTTGCTCACCCCTGCATTTGGCAACGAACCTGTGTGCCCTGGTATAGGGCTGTTATTTTCCTGGTGTATTCCAGGTGGCGTAGTCGAGCATTGATTATAGGATCTTTGGTCCCCTTGCGGGTATTGTATATTTATTTTTAAATGTCCTCCACTTCGCCACACAAAGATGGCGGCCGAGTGGCGTGACTTGCCTAAAAGGACTTTGGTATAGAGCGATGTTTGTGTTTTTGAGTAAAACAGGGCTTATTAGAAGGATGTGAGTTTCGTTGTCTTAGAAAGTTGTATTTAATAATAATGATAATGTATGAATATTAATAATGATATTAGATATTTATGAAGTTATTTATTGGTTTTATTTATTTATGTAGATATGCATTTATTTCAAGGGTAGTGAGAAAAGGCTATTGTGATTCACACTCCATATCAGAAGGTGGCGGTAATGCACACTTAAAAGTTGTTTGCCAACCGCCATTAAAAGAAAGAAGAAGAACTTGGGCCATATCCACCTATACATACACACGGCTGGCAGATGTATCGCTGGAAGACTGCGGGTACAGAAACACTTTTAAAAGGTAAGACGTTTCATAATTTAAATGTTTATTATGCGTTTAATTATAACTACATTAAATGTTAGCTTTTCTTTTATTCAAGAATCAATTATTTCGACAGATTGTGCGTCGTGAGCTCTGCATTGCATGATCTCGCGCATCGCTTGCGCAAGAAATGTAACTTGTCTCGCGCATTTCACCCGCAGCGTATAACGTTAGCTGTGGACGAAAGGTTAATATATTAATACATTTAACGTACTTAACACAAATGTAACTGTATGTTTTCGTGGGGACAGTGGTGTAATGGACCTGAATTAAAAAACTAAAATTACGAGAACAACAATCCTTAAAGGTGCCATATGTTAAAATTTAGGTAAAAATATCCAAAAAATGAGCTACACGTATCAGAAGAATGAGAAGAAATAAGTGCAATGATGTCATTAAAAAAATGACAAGTTATAGTGCTGCCGAGATATAAACCTGAATTAGCATGCTAAATTACTAGCCCCGGCCCGGCCGGTGTCTAATACCAGTTTCGGCCATGGGAGGCGGTATGCGGGCAACATACATAACCACCAGCCAAACTGCAACACACGAATAACTCGCACAGCTTGTATCTCTTTAATCTCTAAAAATCTCCAAATGCTCCACGTGAAACTGCGGTCTTACTATAGTGTCAATTGATTTGATTAATATGCGCGAGGGAGAGAGAGCAGGACCGCGCTCGTGTTGTTTGTAGACGTGAGAGTGCGCGCGCGCGGCCGAGCTCTCTCTCTCTCTCTCTCTCTTCTCGTAATGCGCCCTGTCAAGCGCAGCGGCAGCAGTCATTCTATTCTACATCCCTCACCGATCAAATTAGGCTTTGGTGGGACAAAGCGGACTATTTGACGGTTTTAGAAGATTAACAACCTGAAACTAAAGAACAGACTAGAGTAGGCCAACTTTCTGGAGGTATACTGCCCCCATTTGGTATGGAATATGTGGAGTATGAATTGATTTTTTGACATAAGGCACCTTTAACCTACGATATGAACACGACGCGTAACTTACGAAATCAAATAAGTAAATATAGCTACAAACGGCGTATAAACGTACTAATCTTATACACAAACACGTATAAACAGCATATATACACACAACTTAACTGTACACTAAATCTAAGAAAAAAAACTACAAATCATAACCTATTGTAAATTGAACTTATCAAACTGTACACAACTAGCAGCTAGCAGTAATATAAATACAATATATGGTAACTGTAACTTATCCTATAATGAAAACCAAACGAAGTAACTAACTTGTCCAACAATTAACTACAAAATTTGCGCAATTTATATAAAAAAATAAGAAATCAACTCGAGCTCGTCTATTTCCACCACCGTCTTCAACCAACAAATGTTAATTCCGTTATGGCAGTTATTTAATATGACTGACGAGGAGCATTCTATGCATTTTAAATGTCTTATTCCCGCTCTCACTCTGGACATATAATGATATAATAGGCAACTTGGTTGGAATTTGGTGAAGGCCATATGTAGCATACCAGTATGCCCCTCAGTTTAATTGTGTGTGTGTATATACCGTGATATATCATTATACTGGTATACCTTTACAACCCTAACCGGGTCAGGGGATTATGACATGCAGGTAAGTTATAGCTTGTGAAGAATGTCTGGATTGGAAGAAAAGGATGAGAGACATTAGAGGGGATCCAGTGTCCAGCTGAAGCAAGATGGATGCTGCCTCACCACCAGGAGATGTTCTGGGATTAATGTATTTAACATCCAGGATGATGATGATGATGATGACCCTGCAGCTAATGTTGAGGCTGTTGCTCTGTGTATACATGCATAGTTCATGGGGAAATTGGTTAGAGAGCGCATTCACACAACCTAACAATTGATGCTCATTACTGTGTCCTCTGTTTCTGTGTTCAAGTGGCTGGTGTCATAGTTTACTTCCTGGCTTGAAGGATGAAGCTGTAGGTAAGCAAATTAAAATGCCACACCACTACCTGACACCTTTTAACTATCTTTTTTTTCTTCTTTTTTTTTTGTGCATTTGAAGTAATATCAATCAAACTGAAGCTTTGCAACCGTTCTCCTCACGAAACAAAATTAAATTTAAACACAAATCTGGTAAGAACAGTGTGGAAATTATTAGCAACACTATAACAGAAAAGTTAATGTTTTATGTTAGTTTAAGCTCAAACTAACCAAAGTAAAACCTTTAACGTTTCAATTACTGAAACTAATTGAATTTTGAATATACTGCAATACCGGTGTATGTCGCTAGTTTTTACCTGTGTTTAGGCATTTTTTTATACAGTGGTAGTGAGCGAGTAGCCATGCATGGTTTTACCTGTGGTTACTCTCACTGTCAGAATATTTTCAGAATATGGTAAAAAATATGTTATGTTCTATGGAAAAAAGTTTTACACAGCTGTAAACAAGTTCCGATACTATAACCGGTAGGCTTGGCAGTGGCCTCATAGGGCAGCGAAGCAAGTGCATTCTGGGAGTTGTTGTCTTTCATCCACATGAGCCAAAAATACATTTTCTGGATTTTCTCAGTCTAGAAGGCACCACATTCTAAAATATTTTCACATTTCTACTACATAAATAACCCAATTTAAAAACACATTAATCTTTCCAGCGAAGTATCCCTTTTAACCCACCGGCCCACCTCAACTTTTCAATTTGATAATCCAGCCCTCGAATGAAGCTAATTGAATAGCCCTGTCATATGATGTAGTTTATTACATGAACAAGAGTGCCATTTTCCCTAAATATCAGCATGATTACAAATGTGATATTTATTGTATAAAAAAACAATAAGCAGAGTGGACTGCGATAACATCAATGAAAAACATTACTGCAGGCTTCAACATGGCTGTGTTTATGATTAGAAATGTCAAACAAATTTCGCCTACGTAGGTGATTGTAGCCCGTATCTGTATGCATGAGACTGTCTGAATACTGGCAGAATTCACATTTTTGTTGTAAAAAGAGACACATTATGCAGAAGTATAATTTCCTGTTATGTGTGTTTGTCAGGGCCTGCAGACTTTGCTGTGTGTCGCGCGTTCGCTGCGGGAGTGTGGGCATATCGTAACGAGCTGGACGCGCTCCGAGAGAAGGCCGTTAAAATCGATTCCCTATTTTCTTTTTCGAAACTTGTGTTGGTTGGTCCGATCGATTTTCGAACATAAAGTGACAGCCCTAATTAAAACTGCCATTTTTAATCCGAGGGCCATTTAACTATAAAATGATGCAATCTTTAAGAGGCTTTTCATTCTGTTGGTTAATTACCAACATAAGCTAGGCTTATGGCTTAATTTTTTTTCTTTTTTTTTTTAACCAGATAGTGCCATTTTTTTTCAGGTTAGGCCTATAAAGCAAATACTCGCTTTATTCCTGTTTTCTGCTTCAGCATATTATAGAGCCAATTGGATAAATTATGCAACGATAATTGTGTGGGTGTGTTGGTATGGATGTCTTGAGTGTGGTTTGTATGTGTGTAAGAGTAAAGTAAAATGTGAATTTGTGTAATATTTGAAAAGAGGAAAAACTCCACTGCAAATAACAAATCAAACCTCTGTCCCAGTGGAGTTTTTGCTGGCATCTAATGGGGAAAATGTGGTACTGCGCCCAGTTATATCTGAGAGTGGGTCTGGGGAAGGTTTATTCACAGCTCATTTCCAAACGGGGCGTCACCAACGGACGTCGCTCAAATGCCTCTGGGCGCAATTGGATAGACCTAAAACCAATCAGATCGATCGTCATCGTGTAAAGCCCGCCTCAACGTTTGTAATTGGTGCCTCGATTTGGAAAAATTGGAAATGGGCTTGAATGGGATCTTGGCCAGACTGACTTGAAGAGCAATCTCAAATGTGCCGGAAGTCCGTCTGGGTTTTCCTAGGCTACGTTTTTTGAGCTATCAACCTCAAATTTGGAACACAACTTTTGAATCACCTTTTGCAGCCTAACCAACAGTTTGTCAGTTTAAATTAAAATAAAATTAAAATTATGGTTGTAGAATGTGATATAGCCCAAGATTACATGAGAATGTATGTCTTACCTGTATCTTTTTTGTTTTTCTTTTCCAGTAATTCAGCAATTGGACTTGTTTCCATCCTTTTTGGCCTCTTCTGCACTTGAAGTCATTGCTTTCATCTGATTCAGCGACTGTCGATCTGTATTTCTGTTTGCATTACTCTGCTTACATTTTGAACACTTAGCAATAATAAAAGGGTTTTCCATTTTGGCTGTAGTTGTACAGTCAAGTTTGTTTTACCTTGATTTAATGTGCTTGTGTGGAGATTTGCTATGTGACAATTATTTCACAGCACTTCATATATGGGAGGATGCAAAGATATATATATTTTAATGCAAAGGCATGAAAAAGAACCACTAATAAGTAGGGCTGCAACAACGAATCGATTAAATCGATTAAAATCGATTATTAAAATAGTTGGCAACGAATTTCATTATGGATTCGTTGTGTCGCGCGACTATCAATAAGTCGCGGAGATGTTTGAGTATAAAAAAATGTGTTGAGCGCGGAGCAGAGCTATGAGGCGCCGGACTGGACGCTGCGCGCGAGAGAGACCGGGTGTGTCAGCGCGAGCGACAGTGTGCGAAAGATACCGAGTGTGTCTGCGCGCGAGAGATACCGAGTGTGTCTGCGAGCGAGAGAGACCGAGTGTGTTTGCGCGCGAGAGAGACCGAGTGTGTCAGCGCGCGAGCGACAGTGTGCGAAAGATACCGAGTGTGTCTGCGCGCGAGAGAGACCGAGTGTGTCCGAGCATTAGTAAATTGGTACATAGGAATGTAATTATTAAGAGGCATGGAAGTTCGATAAATGGACAACAATAAATAAAACCAATTACATTTTTACCACTGAATTAGCAGACTGTGATTTGAATCATATAGACAGAAGATGAAAACACTTTCTTGTCTGTCCCAAGTACCACTACAAGGGGAATATTTTTTCCACAATTTGCAGCACTGAATTTTTCATTCTAAATGACTCCGAGAAACTTCACTATATGCTCCGAATGGATGAGCTGCAAAATAGGCCTTACACACCATACGAGGTGGTCAATCCATTGTATTTATATTTTATATACATTGTATTTATAATTAATATTAGGATAGACTAGAGATATTATCTTCTGTTGTAATTATTATTATTGCTATTATTGTTACCTATTATCCGACTGCACGTGTCTTTTGTGTGCATGTGCTTGTCAAATAATGTCAAACATTTTGTTAAAGATTACAACATATTTGACAAAAAACAAAACAACACACAAGTTTGTGAGTGTGTGCGTCTGTGAGTGTGAGAGTTTGTGAGTGTGTGCGTCTGTGAGTGTGAGAGTTTGTGAGTGTGTGCGTTTGTGAGTGTGTGCGTCTGTGAGTGTCAGAGTTTGTGAGTGTGTGCGTCTGAGTGTGAGTTTGTGAGTGTGTGCGTCTGTGAGTGTGAGTTTGTGAGTGTGTGCGTCTGTGTGAGTTTGTGAGTGTGTGCGTCTGTGAGTGTGAGTTTGTGAGTGGGTGCGTCTGTGAGTGGGTGCGTCTGTGAGTGTGTGCGTCTGTGAGTGTGTGCGTCTGTGAGTGTGTGCGTCTGTGAGTGTGTGCGTCTGTGAGTGTGTGCGTGTGTGAGTTTGTGAATGTGTGCGTCTGTGAGTGTGAGTTTGTGAGTGTGTGCATCTGTGAGTGTGAGTCTGAGTGTGTGCGTCTGTGAGTGTGAGAGTTTGAGTGTGCGTCTGTGAGTGAGTTTGTGAGTGTGTGCGTCTGTGAGTGTGAGAGCCTGTGAGTGTGTGCGTCTGAGTGTGAGAGTTTGTGAATGTGTGCGTCTGTGAGAGTGAGAGTTTGTGAGTGTGTGCGTCTGTGAGTGTGAGACTTTGTGAGTGTGTGCGTCTGTGAGTGTAGTGTAGAGAACAAGTTCTGACGTTCAAACAAATCATTTTAAAATCAAATTATTTATTGTTCTAACAGCTCAGGTCCCTTTTAACAAAAATATACTCTTTTTGTTCACTATTTTAAAGAAGCCTATATATTTGGCAGATGTAAAGCATACATGTGTATGTTTTTTGTGTTAGTCCATTTTTTTATTATTATTATTACTTTAACAGCTCAGGGATGTTCAAGGAGTGACCTGTTTGTGCACTTTCTGAAGATCTTTTGCACTGTGAATTTGCACTGTCAGTTCTGTTTTTGAATAAAGGGTTGGAAATTAATGCTTTTTTCCCTTCTGTTTTTTTTTATCCGATTAATCGATTAATCGAAAAAATAATCGACATATTAATCGATTATTAAAATAATCGTTAGTTGCAGCCCTACTAATAAGCATTGTCATACATTAATTCAAATGTTTAATCGGTTACAAAAATATCTGCACAGTGGCAAGGCAAGTTTATTTATATAGCACATTTCATACACAGTGGTAATTCAAAGTGCTTTACATAGAAGAAATTAAAATAATCAAAAGAAATCAGAATAATTAAAACAGTTTTGAATAAAAGATTAAATAAAATACAGTACAAACAGTCGGACGAACAGTGGTACAGTGCTCATTCAGTAAATGCACAGCTAAACAGAAGTGTTTTGAGTCTGGATTTGAATGTGACTACTGTAGGAGCACATCTGATCTCTTCTGGAAGCTGGTTCCAGCTGCGGCTGGCATAGTAGCTAAAAGCGGACTCACCATGCTTAGAGTGAACCCTTGGTATTTCTAGCTGATGTGATCCTAATGATCTGAGTGATCTGTTGGGTTTATATTCAGTGAGCATATCTGCAATGTATTGAGGTCCTAGGCCATTGAATGATTTATATACCAGTAATAATACTTTAAAATCAATCCTATATGTAACTGGCAGCCAGTGTAAAGCCCTGAGGACTGGTGTGATATGTTCATATTTTCTGGTTCTGCTCAGAATCCTAGCAGCAGCGTTCTGTATGAGCTGCAACTGTCTTATGGTCTTTTTGGGAAGGCCAGTGAGGAGTCCATTACAATAATCCACCCTGCTGGTGATGAAAGCATGCACAAGTTTCTCTAAGTCTTGACTGGAAACAAAGCATCTAATTCTTGCAATATTTTTCAGGTGATATTATGCTGATTTAGTTATTGCTTTGACATGACTACTGAAGGTGACTACATGACTACAGTGGTGGATTCTTTCACTATTGCATGAATATGTGCAGTGTGATTTACATTATGAAGGACACATTAAATTGACAGTATTTAAAAGTAATGGTGGGGGAAATTATTTAATGTAAACAATTACATGGTTTCAGATATTTGTATTAATTTTAAAAACAATACAATTGTTATAGTACAAATATAAACTGGTTTAGTTGGCTCTTTGTAATATAATCAGTAAAGAATCATTATAAAGGCCATTTTTAACAGAATATTTAGTAACCCAATATTAAGAAAAACATTTTTTTTTTTCATAGTATCTTTATTATTTATATTAGTAAAACCAGCAACCACAATTAGCCGGGACTTTTTCTTCTATTTTTACCATGGTTTATTTGCAGTAAATAGTCAATCAATAAAAAGAAAAAAAAAAACGTGGTTTCTGCATAAAATCCATAATCAAAGTTACTTTAAACGGATTTTTAAGGAATAACCACAATCCAGCGAACGTTACAAAGCGGACCAAATGCGGACCTAAGTGGACGTTCGGAACGTAAGGGGGACATCCCTTGTTAGCTGGGTATACCTTTCGATAAGTTGTACCAGAGCCCGTCTACGGAGAGCCTGGCCACTCCCTATTAAGCCCTATTGTACCGAATTTTGGTTGTAGTTCCACCAGAGTTCCACTGGGGGCGATCGCCCATGAGTGCAAAATGAATGGGAGTCTATGGAGCTAGACGGCTAAATTTGTCTCTTTCACCCAATTGCCGTTGAGAAATCTCAGATTTGATTGTAGGTTTTGCAAGTTCAACATGGGTTATAGGTCGAAAGTTGAATGAACGAGTACTTATGTCCTTTCGATTTCTTACAGGTTGAGTTGTTGTTGCCCATTACACAGTAGCATTCTTGGTCAGTGAAGGACTGATTACGACCAGAGATACCGCTTGATGGCATCGTGGCATCCGAAGCGGGACCAGAAAATTTACACGGAAAATAAATTGAATTTGAGTACTTGTTGTGTTATTCTTGTGTTAGGGAATACAGGATACATATGGTATAATATTGCCACCTTAAAAAACAACAACAACCAATGTCCTGCTCAATAGTGCTAAATATCAATAAAAATTGAAAAAGGCCTCGAAGGTGTGCAATGATAAATTGTTCTAATAGTGGCCAAGGGTTGTCCTATTTCTCATTTCCCAAGGACAAAAAAAGGTAACATATATGCTCCTGTGTTAATTGTCAAAGCCTATCTGAATTTACGGTGGTTCACGTGGGAGGGAAAGTTGGCCAAATGCCAAGTTGGCTAATGTCCAAAATCTGCCAGGTTACGCGGGCTACCACAGATCGTAAAGATGCGTGTTGGGAGGGGGGAAATCTTCCCTTACTTGATTGCTACATACAAATTGTTTTTCTATATTTTAACTATTTTAACTACTTCACTGAATCACCTTCTACAGACTGAATGGGTTTTTTAGGAGTTACCCAAAGCTGTGGCCTAATGACCTTGCATAGATGGAAGTATACACCATATAATTTAATCCTGAACAAAAATTATTTCTCATTGATTTCTTTTTATCAGATGTTGAACATTGCAATAGGAGGTGATTTGTTGATTTACTCTTCCGAGTCGCCGATCACGCCGGCGTGATCAAGTCACATGACCAGTTTAAGACGTCGAAGCATAAAAACAAAGTCACGTTGAGCGCTGCCGTCCACTTCTGTCGAAAGTGCTGGCTTGAAACTCTATTCTACTTTTTGTTTCGTGTTGATTGACCAAGTAAAAACGGAGATATGATCATTTAAACTTTATATAAAAAAATATTGAAAAATATTGACGCGTTCGTAAAAGAACGCAAGATGGGATGCGACAGGCGTTGCATTTATTCTAATAACTTTGTCGGTTTTTGTCATAAAACAGAACGGAGAAAAATGTGTAAATCTGCTGAATCTGCTCTTCAGGCTGCACACTTTAGGGAGTGGAGGAGGAGCCAACTGAGCAAAGAAGCGAAATTGAAAGGCGGGAGATTGACGGAGTTGACAAGGAGAGACATACTGAGAGAGATATTATTGCTAGTTTAGAGGAGTGGAGTAGTGTAGATAGTTAAGTAGTAGATTTAGAGTTTTTTTTGTGGAAGTAAAATGAAGCGAATGTTTTCGGTTGAACAAGCCCTCGACTTGTTCTATCGACTGGACGACCAGGACGCTGTTTACAGTTCATCGTCGGAATCAGAAAGTGGTGATGATGAGATTGACGACTCGGCTTTTGTGGTTCACAACGAGAGGTGAGACAAACTTTTTGTGAACATTTATTGCTAGCTTATTGTATGTTATATTGAGTGTGTGTGCGCGTGTTTGTGTGTGCGTGTGTGTGTTTCTGTCTTTGTCTGTCTGTCTGTGTGTGTGTCTCTCTGTCTCTGTGTGTGTGTGTGTGTGTCTCTCTGTCTGTGTGTGTGTGTGTGTGTCTCTGTGTGTCTGTTATTGTACATTTATTGTACATTGTGTATTGTACTGTACATTTATTGCTAGCTTATTGTATATTATATTGTGTGTGTGTGTGTGTGTCTCTTGCTCTGTCTGTGCGTGTGTGTGTGTGTCTGTCTCTGTCTGTCTGTGTGTGTCTGTCTCTGTCTGTCTGTGTGTGTCTTTGTCTGTGTGTCTGTCTGTCTGTCTGTTATTGTACATTGTGTATTGTACTGTACATTTATTGCTAGCTTATTGTATATTATAGTGTGTGTGTGTGTGTGTGTGTGTGTGTCTTTGTCTGTCTGTGTGTGTGTGGCTGTGTGAACAAGAATTTCATTGCCAACGACTGCTTCACTGTAATTGTTGTGCATATGTGCCGATGAGCATCTTGTACTTTGATGTACAATCTTTAATCTTTTTACATGTGTCTTGACATGTACAGAGATGATGAGCAGCCTGGTTCATCTACCACTCCGACAACAAGCAGACAGAGGCCTACACAGAGAGGGGGTGGAAGGAAGAGTCAAACCAGATCAAGATCTCCAGCAAAGTCAGGACAGCCACACCACAGCTCTGAGCCCTGGAAAACCGAGAGTGATCCTGATACTGCCCCACAAACCAGTAGGTTCATGCCCCGCAGAACACCAGGAGCCCAGGTGAATATGCATTCAGTACACTCACCAATGGACCTATTCCAGCTGTACTTTGCCAGGGATACCATAAAGACACTCTGCAAAAACACCAACAAGCAAGCAGCAAAAAAACAGGAATGGGGAATAAGTACAAATGGACTGATGTTAAAGTTGAGGAACTATACAAATACCTAGGTCTCCTCATGTACACATCATTGGTGTCACTGCCAAGTCTCCAGGACTACTGGAGAAAAAACCACTTCATGTCTGTGCCGTTTCCATCCACTGTCATGACAAGAGACAGATTCAGGGCGTTATCGTGGAACATCCACCTCAGTGATCCAGAGGAGGATGTCAGAAATGACCAGAAGAAGGGAACACCACAGCATGACAAGCTGTTCAGAATCCAACCTCTGATGGATGACATTCGGAATGCCTGCAAGGCTCATTACCACCCAAGGAAGGAACTGGCAGTCGATGAGAGAATGGTGGCAACCAAAGCAAAAACTGGCATGACCCAATATATGAAGGACAAACCAACAAAATGGGGGATCAAGCTGTTTGTGTTGGCAGAGTCAAGTAATGGCTACACACTCAACTTCTACCTGTATGCGGGCAAGTCACACACACCAAGCTTGCATGGACTGTCGTATGATGCTGTCATGGACCTCATTCAGCCATCACATCTTGGGACAGGATACCATATTTACATGGACAACTTCTACACAAGCCCCAAACTGTTCCTTGGTTTGGCTAACATTAACTTTGGAGCCTGTGGTACCTACAGAGACAACAGGAAAGGGTGTCCAAGTAAAAGAGCAAATGCCCTCAACAAAAAATCCAAGAGAGGCACCATAAGATGGATCAGAGAGGGCCCCCTGGTCTTTGTGAAGTGGATGGACACACGGGAGGTGTCGCTGTGCTCCACAATCCATCCAGCGTTTTCTGGTGAGGCTGTCCAGAGGAGAGTGAAGGGTGGAGATGGACACTGGGCAGTAAAAGACATTCCCTGCCCTACCCCCATCATTGCCTACAACAAGAACATGGGAGGGGTTGACCTGTCAGACCAGCTTCTCCAGTATTACTCGACCCATCGCAGAACTGCTCGCTGGTACCGTACCCTGTTTCTGCACTTTGTGGACATTGCTACAACAAATGCTTACATCCTACACTGTGAGATAAGCCACACACAACAGGTTCAGCACATGACACACAAGAACTTCCTGGAAGAACTGGTGTCCCAGCTGTGTGGAGTGGACAAGACAGGAGTTGCCATCCAGAGGAGCACCGACCATGTTCCTGTTGCCATTGGCGTGGCTACAGATGTCAAAGAGAAAGCCACACAAGGCCGCAGGATCTGCCATTGTTGCCAGCAAGTTGAGAAGAAAAGGAACCTCACACCATGGAAATGCAAGGCCTGTGATGTAGCCCTCTGTCTCATTGTTGACAGAAACTGTTTTGAGGAGTGGCACAGATAAAAAAAAATAAATAAAAAAAAACTGATATTTGTTGTAAATAGTAGTATGTATAGTTTGATTTTGTGTTCATTCACCTTTTTTATAGTATATTTGCACTATTTAGGAACCCCTCTTACTCAATGAATGAAAGCCGTGTGATCTAGCTGTCTGTGTAATTGTACATGAATTGTTTTGAGTTTCTAAGCAAAAAGAAAAAAAAAAACGCCTATTGCCACACCTGCTTTTTGCTGTATATAGTTTGATTTTATCTCAATTTTACCTTTTTTATGTTGTATTTGCACTATTTGGGAACCCTCATACTCTGGGAATGCAAGGCCTTAAATATAGCTCTCTGTATAATTGTGTGCATAAACTGTTTTAAAAAGTGGCAAAGTTAAAAAGAAAAAAAAAAGCCTATGGCTACACACGCTTTTTTTTGTAAATCTTTTTTTTTGTATATAGCTTGATTATATCTGAATTGTACCTGTATATGTTGACATGTACAACTTGTGTTTACATTTTAAACCTTTTAAAATGCTTCATTGAGCATGTTTGTGTTTTTTGTAGTAAAAAAGCTATACTTTTTCTACAACCCCAAATCAGAAAAAGTTGGGACATTTTGTAAAATGCACTAAAATCAAGAATCTGTGATTTGTTAATTCTATTTAAACTTTTTTTAACTGACAAAAGTACAAAGAAAAGTTTTCCAATGTTTTCACTGACCAACATAATTGTATTTTGTAAATATGAACAAATTTTGATTTTGATGGCTGCAACACACCCCAAAAAAGTTGGGACAGAGACCAAATAAAAGTGAAAAGATTATCCAAATTAGATTATCCAACTCTTTTGAAACAGTCCACAATGAGCAGGTGAATTGGTAATAGTTGAGGGTATCGTGTTTGGGTGTAAAAGTGCTTCTCAGTCTTTTTAAGCAAAGATGGGTCATGGCTCATCACTTTTTGCCAAATATCATGAGAGAATTGTCAAACAATTAAGAAAATCACATTTCTCAATGCAAGATTGCAAAGAATTTATGTCTTTTATCATCTTCCATACATAATATTGTCACAAGATTCAGGGAATCCAGAGAAATCTCAGTCTGTGTTGGGTAAGGCAGTAGACCTCTGTTGAATGTGCGTGACCTTTGAGCCCTCAGATGGCATTGCACAAGATACCATCATGCTAATCCGTTAAATATAGCCACATGTGCTCAGGAGTAATTTGGAAAACCGTTTTCACTGAACACAGTCTGACTCTGCATTAAGAAATGCCACTTGAATCTCTGTTACGCAAGGAGAAAGCTTTACATCAGTTCTATGTGGAGATGCCGGCGAGTTCTCTGGGCCTGAGCTCATCTCAGATGGTCTAGAAGACAGTGGAAATGTGTGCTGTGGTCAGATGAGTCCATGTTTCAGCTTGTTTTTGGAAAAAAATGGACACCGAGTTCTCAGTCCCAAAGACGAAAGGGACCAACCAGACTTTCACCAGCGACAGGTGCAAAAGCAAACATCTGTGCTGGTATTGAGGTGCATCATTGCAAACGGTATGGGTAACTTGCATTATTGTGAAGGTACCATTGACATGGAGGCATATATTTGGATTGTACAGAGACAGAAACTGCCATCAAGATGACATCTTTCCTGGGAAGCAAGACAATGCCAGGCCTCATTCTGCACACGCTAAAACTTAGTGGTTTCTAGACACTCTTCACCATAGAAGAGATGTGCCTGCCTGTTTACTGCAGTCCAGATATGTCTCTTATGGAAAATGTGTGACCCATCATGAAAAGGAGAATCAGGCAACGATGACCACAGACTGTTGAGCGGCTGTCTTGTATCAGACAAGATTGGGCAAATATTCCACTAGCAAAACTCCAACAATTAGTATCCTCAACTCCCAAATGATTAAAAAGTGTAATTAAAAGGAAAGTTGAAGTGACACAGTGGTAAACATGTCTCTGTCCCAACTTTTTTGGGGTGTGTTGCAGCCATCAAAATCAAAATTTGTTCATATTTACAAAATACAATTATGTTGGTCAGTGAAAACATTGGAAAACTTTTCTTTGTACTTTTGTCAGTTAAAAAAAGTTTAAATAGAATTAACAAATCACAGATTCTTGATTTTAATGCATTTTACAAAATGTCCCAACTTTTTCTGATTTGGGGTTGTATTCGGATTTTGTGTTTTTTGTGTGATTTTGGGTCCAGTGTGTTGATACCGTACATCAAAGTGAAAAACTAATTGTCCGGCCATATAGGTGATGTTTTGCTGAAAAAAATGATACCAAACATTGGTATGGTAAACATTTATGTCGCAAAATAAAAAAAATAAAAAGTACTCAAAAACAGCCAAAATATCCCAAGACTCCGAAGGGTTAAATAGAACAGCATATGAAAAGTATGAGAGATTCAGGGGTGCAGGAACAAGGGAGGGAAATTGTGAAGGAGACAGGGCTGAGGAAGAGACACTGGTAAGGACATTCTCAGGTGCTACCCAGTTTGAAGAACAAGAAACTTTTCCAGAGAACCTAAGAACTTTTCAACAACAATAGGATAAGGGTGGTGGGAATGAAGTGGTGGTTTCAACTTAAAATAAATAATTGAATAATAATAATAATAAAAATACAATTCTGATGTATGTGTGGTGAGGTGAGAGGGGTAACTAAAAATGAAAATATGAACATTAAATACATTACTACTAACTTAACTACAACTAACCTAAAGGATGAAGGGGTGGGTGGGTGTGTGTGTGTGTGTGTGTGTGTGTGTGTGTGTGTGTGTGTGTGTGTTGGGATAGTGGGAGGGGGTGTCTTAACATAACGACAACAATATGAACCTTTTCTACACTACAATATTACAATTACATCAACATTACATGAACAATTACAATACTACAATATGAACTTTTTCTACAATATACTATACCACTACACTACAATAACATCATCAATACACTATACTACAGCTACAGGATGAGGGTGGTGTGTTTGTAGGGAGTTGGAGGAGGATGAAGGACATCACAGCATCAAGGTACAACTGTAGAAATAAAGAAAGGAAGCGGTGTTAGGGGGAATACAACAGAACTCTGTGCTCTCTAGGAGCTTGATGACTGAAAGCTAGTGAAGAACACGTGTGAGAATAGAATATGAATTTGTGAGAGAATGAAAAATACCAGTCTAATTCAGGTTTCAATTTAAGGGGAAGGAGATGGCTCATAAATATGAGACGGGAGGACCTCAGACAAACCATGTCACATAAGGAGTTAATGCGGGGAGGATATGTGGTGTGTGAGCTGCATTTTGAGGAATGCTTCCTTGAAAAAGTGTGTTCTGTAGCTGGAAGGAATCCAATGACAATCCAATTAAGTATAATAAAAGAATACAATTACTGATACATTTTCTTTGTGTTCATGTTTTTAAAAAGCATAACGGAAAAAATGCACTCACCAGCGATGCCATCCCTACATTGGTTGATTGCATCAACCCACCACTTCTTGCATCCCCTCCTCTAAAAAGGCGGAAAAGAAGTGAAAGTAAGAATGACAATTGAGGACAAGACCAACATTAAATAAAAATAATTAAGACAAAACATTACATTACATTTACAGGAGCATTACCATGACATTACATTTACAGGAACATTAAATTCAATTAATTAACATTAAATGATCCATTGAGATTAACTGACTGATTAATCCTCCAAAGTTGAGAGAAGGCACTGTGAGGAGCAGGAAGAACATTGTAGAGATAGAGGGGGAGACAGAAAAAAAAAACAGAGGATGCACCTGAAGGGATAGAGGTTATGACAGAGGAGGGAGCAGTAGCAGAAGGAGAAGGAGGAGAAAGAGAAGGAGCAGTAGCAGGAGGAGAAGGAGCAGGAGGAGGAGCAGTAGCAGAAGGAGGAGGAGAAGATGCAGGAGGAGAAAGAGAAGGAGCAGTAGCAGGAGGAGAAGGAGCAGGAGGAGGAGCAGTAGCAGAAGGAGGAGGAGAAGATGCAGGAGGAGAAAGAGAAGGAGCAGTAGCAGGAGGAGGAGAAGGAGCAGAAAGAGCAGAAGGAGGAGGAGAAGATGCAGAAGGAGGAGAATGAGAGGAGGAGATGGAGCAGAAGGAGCAGGAGAAGGAGCAGGAGGAGGAGAAGGAGCAGGAGGAGAAGGAGCAGGAGGAGAAGGAGCAGTAGCAGGAGGAGGAGAAGGAGGAGAAGATGCAGAAGGAGGAGAATGAGAGGAGGAGATGGAGCAGAAGGAGCAGGAGAAGGAGCAGTAGCAGGAGAAGGAGCAGAAGGAGGAGAAGGAGCAGGAGGAGGAGAAGAAGCAGGAGGAGAAAGAGCAGTAGCAGGAGGAGGAGAAAGAGCAGTAGCAGGAGGAGGAGAAGGAGCAGTAGCAGAAGGAGGAGGAGGAGAAGGAGCAGGAGGAGAAGGAGCAGTAGCAGGAGGAGGAGAAGGAGCAGTAGCAGAAGGAGGAGAAGGAGCAGGAGGAGAAGGAGGACGAGGAGAAGGAGCAGAAAGAGGAGAAGGGAAAGAGGAAAGAACTGAAGAGGGTCCAGAAAGGAGAGAAAATTACCCAAATGGAGGGACAAAAGAACAGGCTCAGGTGACCATTTCCTTAAGCAGCCTTCAACAAAAGGACAAGGTGATCAGGGCTCAACATTAAAAAAACATCCCCACTGGCCCCCAGGGCCAGTAGATCAGAGTTTTACTGGCCCCTTCTATATTTTTACTGGCCCTGAAAGAAATAGAAGGAAAAGCACTTTTCCATTAAACTGTATTTATTGTATACATTAGGATTATTTTTTCTTGTCCACTCACAATGACAGTAAACTAATTATTACATTACATGAGTGATGAGTAATGTTACATAGGCCTATTTTCACTTCAAAATGGCGAAATTAGACAAAAGTATATTAGTTTGCCTGATTATTTTTGTCATTCGTTTAACATTTATGACCTAAAAACTGTCAATGAAGAAAAAGTGAAGAACGCGCTGAATCTGATTATAACAAGACTGAAGCGAACACGAATTTGTGTAGCTTACACTTAATCACACATTTTTAGGGGGGCTAGGCAGAAGTTTAGGGGGGAATTTGATTACACTATTTTTAGATAGCCCGTCAGCAGGCCGGTTAGGCCTATGCATTTTGGTCGGCTTTTGTTGGAAATTTCCGGCAAACGAAACAGTACATGCCCTCATCGCCTTTCTCCACCCAGGTGTACTGTGTTTTCCATGACACTAGGAATTAGGACTGGGCGATATGGCCAGAAAATCATATCTCGGTATTTTTTGGTTAAATGGAGATATACGATATCGGTACTTTCTACGTCTTTCTATTTGGATAAAGAAAATCTGTATTTATTTTAAAAAAAAAATATTTCACATCATGCTCGATATCCAAACAATGTTGATATTGAAGGATATGGAAACAAATATAGGGAACGTAATGTAGGCTATGCAATATATTATGTGCAAAAAGGTGGTTAAAATCACATTACATTCTAACATTGTAACATTACAATATAAAAACAAAAATAATGCTTTTGTTTTTTAAAATGACTAAAGGCTAAACTAAAAATGAAAATAAAAACAAAAGCACAAACTAATTATATTAGCCTGCATTTGATTACCCCATTATAATGCTCACTTTCATAAAAACATACTTGTAGGTTTAAAATTCCACATATGGCACATTTATTGTCTCCAACAACAAATATTTTAGCAATATGTATATTTTGCGCTACTATTCTATTGTGCTCATCTGTTTGGCGCGCATGCGCGCAGCGGCGCTCGTTCACAGGAGCTTGAATATTAGCGGAGATTCACTTGCAGAGGGCTCGTCCTCTCCTGTCAGTGAAATGGACATATTTGTTTGACTTTCTAACATTTACAGATGGAGAATATACCAGAGAAATGTAAGTTAAGCACTGAAGAAAGCACCACGTCTCAAACGCATTAAACAGCGCAAGTATTTATCTGTCAGTCAGCAACAGTATCTGTCAGAGCATCTGACAGGGCAAACTGCTTTAAACTTGTTAACTATATCTTACCAGTTATTTTGAAGCGCTTAATATAAGCTTGTGTCATGTTTAGGACAAATTGTAGCTACTATGTTTTTTCACTGCAGGAGCTCACACTGCGTACTCCGCTATTTTTCAGATGTGCTCGTATCAAACTACTGTAGGCCTATCGATATAAACGGTATTGCCTCATTCCATATCGTAAAAAAAAAAATCGATATATTGTACGAACTCGATTTACCGGCCAGCCCTACTAGGAATATCCTCTTTCTCGTATCAGCCTCGTAGTTCTTTGACATTTTAACACGTTATAAATAACCTGAAGTAACATTGACACTCTTCGCGCCACTGTGTATGACGTTTGCTGTTTGTTTTGCTGATGGCCAGTCACTGGTCCGCGCGGGCCAGTGACTGGCCAATCAACTAGCCCGACATACTCTTTTACTGGCCCCGGGCCATCGGGCCATTGCTTATGTCGAGCCCTGAGGTGATGTTCTGAGCTTATTCGATTTCAAGATTGTGACTAGCATTCTCACATAATCAAATACAAGATGCCTTTTTGTTATCACGGATAATTGCAGAACTAGAGGCAAAGGTTGCATGGCTAAAAAGACTGAAAAGAAGGAAGCCAGCTACAAAACCTAAACAACCCAAGTAATGTACTTCCAAGTCTGTGCACCACACATAGGGCTAGCGTGACGTGTGACGTAACATGAACACAAAGACAAGTTTAATTTAACCCCTAGACAAATTCGAGCTGTGACCTCGCACCCCATTACACTGCATTTTGAATTATAAACCTTTGTTTTTACAAAATATTTGAATCTTAATACCTACATCCTGTTCTTCCATAGTCCTCATGAAATTCTGGAAGAGATGCTGAAGAGCTGTCCTGAAGGCTGTCAGAACTTTATTAAGGCACAACTGTCGGAGGCTGCGGAAAAGGGAAGAGGAAGGAGGTTTAACAGCGATCTGAAAGACCTGGGGCTGCAGACACTCCACAGCAGCCCAAAGGCTAACAGATACTTAAGAAGCATTTTTGCTCTACCCTCCAAAACCACAATAACCCGATACATTACAGGACGTGTGGGATACTTCTCTGTAAATACCAATTTAATATAGACTGCTTTAAATTACCCCGTTTAACAATTTCAAAATGTACACAAAACTGTTAATTTAACTTGCTTGTTCCAACAGCCAGGCTTCCTACAAGGAATCATTTCCCAAATGGGAGTGATCGCCTCCACCATGACCCCTGCAGAAAGAATGTGTACTCTGGTTTTAGATGAGATGGCCATCAAGAGGCAATTTGACTATGACAAGAGAAATGATGCCATTTATGGCGTATCTGTCATGATCCTGGCTCTCTTTCTCCTTAAGGCCTGTTCACACCGGGACGAATTTCACACGCGATATTCGCTGACGTTTAACGCCTCGTGATTAAACAAAGGACACCAGTGTGTGAGTGTGCACACCGACATGAAAAACGCCACGCGTAAAAGCGTAATTTAAAAAAAAAACGCCTCGGGTTTGTTTTTTTGGTTTGACGCACCGCGTCAAAAACTATCCGACCAATGAGATCTGCGCTTTTGCTCACGTGTCTGGAGCTTCTGAAGTTACAGTAAAACACAACTTGGGGGCGCTCAAACACAAAACGGCCTTGCCGAGCACACATACTTAACGGCGAAGAAGATATACGCCAAGTAGCGTCTACACACTGCCGGGAAGAAGATGAGGAAGATGCAAGCCAAGATAAATGTAGAGCTGCTGGTCTCGTTGGTGTCGGAACATAAGGAACTGTATGACAAACGCGACAGCGACTACAAAAATATTGATAAAAGAGAACTGTTATGGAGTGGTATTGCAGAGCAAATGGGCCATGATGGTGAGTTTCATTTCACTTAATTGTCTTTCATGTACATAAGGGCCATCTAATGTCAGGGAATGAATTTGCATGTTCACTCGACTCATCGTCAGCAAAAATCGCTTTGTTTGTGAACAAAAAACGCGTTGAAAAACGCTGGCGAATAACGCGCGCCGATATTCGTACCGGTGTGTACGGCCCTTTACTCTGTCGCCCCCTTTTGGACACACACTCACATACACATACACATACTCGCAGATTACCGCACCATTCATCACGCACACACAGCTCTCTCATCACCCCTAGCTCTTTCCATTCACTACTCGTTATCTTGTCATCCTTTCCACACCTGTTCTCTCTCTCATTATGTCTGCTTCTTTTAGCCCTGCTTTTCCCTGTCTCTTTGCCAGATTATTTCTAGAGTAATACGTATGAGACCTCTGAGCTCTTACCTCTCGTTCCTGTCTTGTCCTGTCCTCTTTAGGAGATTGTTCTACCTCTGAGTATTTGCTACTAAGCTGTGCTTGTTACAGAGTACCTGTCCAGCACCTGCCCATCATCGTCCACTAGGGATGGGGAAATTAAGCCTCATGAAGCAATGAGGCATTCCCCTAACTGTTCCGGGAAAAGATTCAAAGCTTCGAGTGTCAAGAACAGCGCCATCTAGTGCTTATTTAAAATAAAGCAGCCAGAAGCCTGTGTAAGAAGCTCTGCCAGATGAAGCAACCACAACACACTCCATAGTTTCAATGTTATGTGTACAAATAAAAGCCTTACACGTTTGAGTTTGATTTGTCCATTAAATAAATTCCTTTACCCATTAAAGTGTGACAAAATATAAAATGAGCTTATATGATTCAATAAGACCTAATGTAGGCCTACTATCTCTCTCTTTCTACACACACACACACATAGTGAATAAGGACATTGTGTGATAGGATCATCTGTTATTAAATGTGCTTATGACACTTGGCAGTGATAGTGATTATGTAACTGTAGGAATGACAGAAAGGTTAAGTTTTTAATAATTTTTATTAAGAAATAAAAGCTGTTTCACAGTGTTAGGGCTGAGTCTGTTTCTCCTCTTATATTAGACAGTACTTCCCCAGTCTCAGAGCACACTCTTTCACATGGTACAGAGGAGTCCGGGGTACACAGAAACTGTAATGTCAATGTATATAGATGGGGGTAGACATGTTTCTGCATTCTCCAGTATTCAAGTGGATCTTCAGCTCTTTATGTTTGTCTCTGTAAAGTATTTATCCACTTCTATGATCGCATCAGAAGTGGCATTTGAGCTTTGTTTGTGCTGGTCTACAGCACTGTCCAACAGAAGACAAAGGTTTCCACCTCAGAAGTGTGAGGAGAGAAAAAAAATGATTGGGAGTGACTGTACATGTATATTGACTGAATATAAGACACATCAACGGTCAACAATTATAAAATACAACAATAAAATAAGTTAAAAAAATAAATAAATAAATATTTATTTTTTCTTCTTTTTTAGAAATGCATACATTAACTGGAAGCTATAAGCTCAAAATATTCCCAGATAGGGGAAGTCTTTTTTTTTTTGGCTGTTGCCAAACAAACCCTTCACCAAACACCAACACCCTAAGCCCACCCTAACCCCAAATAACAATAATAATACCTAAACAACACCAAAAGTGCAAAGATTTTACAAAAACATACAACAAAAACAAAAAAGGAATAAGTAGTTTTGGTTATTTAAATGTAACTTTCAAAGTACAGCACTCTCCTCACAAACCCATCAACCAGACTGAGCCAACAAGGACTCGTTAAGTAAGATCTGGGGTTCGAGTCTTCTGACACCCAAAGCGAAACGCGCACGTGATTGGACAGAAAGTGAGGCTTCATTTGTCATCGATCACGTGACTCTGGGAAACCAAAACACACCCCGATACGGGGCTTCAATAGAAATTGCTTCGCATATACGATACGCACATCGAAGCTTCAGTGTCATACGTAACATCACTATCGTCCGCTGATATCGCTGACCTCCTGTGAGTTCCCGAGCTGGCTGGCACCTCTACGGAGCCCTCGACTACCGAAAGCGCTCTGCTGTCTGAACGGAGGATTTAAGTTATTTTCTATCAACCCGTTTCTCTGGAAGACTTTCGTTGTTGGTTTATTTTATACTGAAGGTTTCTGTTCTAACCTCTGGACAGCATTTTCTGTTTATTAAAAGCTGTACTGCTGCATTTCGCTTTTGGGTCATCCTTCTCTCTTCATCACAGTATCTCCCTCAGGCCATGCTTCCAAACATGCAATGGTCATCATGGTTAGGGGCATTTTGGGGAAGTGGAAACAGGCAAGCCAACAACAACATTTTTTGTTGTTTTAGGACCAACATTTTTTTTTGCTGTGTATATCAAAAACATTTACCTAAAACTTTGTCCTTCAACAGGCCATGGGTTATTACTTCTCCCCCGGTTCTATGGCAGCCGTGGAAATCGCCAGCATCATTAAGGATGCCATTCAGTATGTACTGGACAGACTTTTAAACGGCAACATTAACAATCTACAATTACTATCAAACCATGTATTGACATAATGTATTAACCTATTTCCAAGGTGCAGGCAGTAATATGTGACCAGGCAAAGACTAACATCAAGGCTTTGCACCTACTTGGGGCCACCCTGGACCCTCTGGGTGGCGAGGATTCCCACTGCATTCTGGTGGGTGTTCAGAGGTTTCCTGTGATCTTCGATGTCCCACACCTACTGAAGTCCATCAGGAACAACCTCTTCAAATATGGCCTAAAGGTAAGCACAGTAAACACAGCAATCACATTTGTAATGATTTGTCTATGAAATGGTTTCATGAAGACGAATGGCATGACTAAGATACAACATTATTGCAACGATTCTCATACCAGCTCATATTTATTTACATCCTTAGATCCAAGGCAAAGATGTTCTTTGGCGACATATTTCGAACTTTTATGAGCTCGACAAGCTCCACACTATACGCATGGCGCCAAAGCTCACTGAGAGGCACATGTCTTTGCCTGCATTTTCAAAAATGCATGTTAGTTTGGCAACACAGGTGTTTAGCTACATTGTTTCTGCAGGTAAATTCCAAGTGCATTATTCATCTTTGCAATGACTAGTAGCAGATTTTGAAGATTATAATGTAATACTGACCTCCTATTAAGTTCTCACATCTGTTGTGACCCAGGCATTTCAGCAATGGTGTCACTGAAGAGGCTGCCGGCAGAAGCAAAAGACACTGCCGAATGTATTGCCAGAATAATTTGCCTTTTTGATGTCCTGAACTCCAGGTAATTCAAAAAAATAAATAAATAATGTACTTCACAAACATACAACCTACCTACTAACTTCAACCTACCTACTAACTACGACACGTACCCATAACTATCTACAACTACCCTACATGCAGTCTCCCAGTTTCTGAGCTTAACATATTCCTTACTCCTTAATTAGGTCTGCCAAGGATTCAAACGCCTGGAGAACGACCCCTTGGTACAGGAAGCCAGGAGGAGAACTTCCTTGTCGACTGCATAAGCTGGGTGGCAGGCTGGCAGTTCAGGTCAGTCAATAAAAAAAGGCTAAGTGAACAACCAAACTTCAGCAAATTAAATAAACAAACAAACAAACAAACAGGTGAAACACACACTAACATGACATTTGTTAATAGCATTTCTTGATAAACTTATATTATATAAAATTATACCCCTCTCTCAGCTCTGGGCGTAAACCACCACCATGCCAGAACGGAATGTGGCTCACAATCAAGAGCATCTTGATGGTCCAGAAGAGGTGCACAGATGCTGGCATTAAGTATTTGTGCACCTCAAAACTGAATCAAGATTGCATTGAGGTAAATGCAACAGACAAACAAAACAAAAAAACATGTAGTTTATCCTGGAAGCCCTCCAAGGGACTTTTCCTACTCCCTGTAAACTGTTGCATTGGAAATCCCTAACCTAATCAAAATCATAAACACTTTACTTTCTCCCCCTTTCGTTTTTGGGTAGCATCTCTTCTCCTTGGTCCGGGGAAAAGGTGGGCACAAATATAACCCCAGTGCACGGGAGTTCACCGCTGCTCTCAGGGGACTGAGTGTGTCCAACATTCTGCCTGCCCTCTCTTCAGTCACATCCAATTGTGAGGTGGATAATGGAGTCACACTTCTGACTACCTCATCCGATAGGGCGACTCCCTCAACCTCAGCAACCACAGGTCTGCTGATGCCTCCGACCACCTCATTGGCCCTGGCTCTTTCACCCACAGCAGAACCAATGGATGTTGACCTGGTGTCAGACATTGTGGAAGACAAGGTTATCTGTACTACACCATGACCCACAAAACAGCACAAAGACACACATCTACAGTTGTAAGTCACATGACACATTATCATTAGCCTCCTCAGCACCCATCCTGAACATGCCAGCCTCATAGAATCTATCTCCAAGAAATTTGTAATGTGCAGGCTGGGTGCTGAAATTAGACAGAGAAACAGGGCTCTGAGCTACAAGAACAAATTAACAGCCTACAGGGAACTGTCTACATTTACAACTTGATCATAAGTCATTTCAATCTTTAAATGTCCAGTAATTATACTACTTATAACTATAATACTAATATATATATATACAATTATAATACTAGTAATAGTACTTCATTAAATTCCACTTGGTGTTTGTTCCTCTTCACAAGATTTACACGTATAATACATGTGTAATATCATCCATCATGTTTGCGGTCTCTTCTTTTTCCACACTTTCACTCACTAATCTTCAGTGGCTGGATTCGCCATCGTGTATCGGCTAGATACATAGCTGATAGCAGAGAATGTCTAATAAGGGCTGTTAGCCAGCTGATGGCTAGCTGACAGCCTACGACCATTAATAGCTGATAGCTAATAAGGGCTGATAGCCAGCTGATGGGTAAATGGAAGCTTTAGCTTAAGTTCTGTCAGGAAGACTAAGTTCTGTCAGGAAGACTCAATCAGCGCGTCATGTATTGCCTCATCCCTATCCAATCAGGTGTTAACAGCCACAGTATAAAAGATTGGTACTTACACTTGTCTGAGTCCGCAGATGCTGACGCTGCCATTCACCTCCATCCTCCCCAACCACCACCAAGATGGTACCTTCCCTCCATCCTCCCCATCACCACCACCAGGATGGTCCCTTCCTTACCTCCAGGGGGTCGGCTGCGCCCCCGCCTTCATCTCAGGCGGGACATGCAGATTCGGCTAACCTCGCTTTGCTCGCTAAGGACGGGGCCTACGCCAAAGAACTCATAAATTTATGCTTGCTGAGCTGTCAATAAATGTATACAGCCTTTCAATTTATCTCCCGAGTCTTTCTGGTAGAACTTATAGCCAGCTACGTCGCCGAACATCCAACGACCATTAATACTGTCTGTCTGTGTGTGTGTATATATATATATATATATATATATATATATATATATGTGTGTGTGTGTGTGTGTGTATTTTCGGCGTGGATGCCTCGAGAGAAAAGAAAGTGCAGACAGAGCCCGTCTAATGTCCCTTATTAGACATTCTCTGGTGCAGAGCGCGAAAGCACCAAAGTGACTGAAGGATTGCCGTAAAGCAGTATCTCTGGTCGTACGATGTGTATGACGTCATTGACATTTTAAAAGACTTTTTAAAGCAAATAAGTGTCTCTAAAAAATCTAACACCCAGCAATGACTAATTTCTTTGCATCTCCTTTCTAATACAACATTCAAATAACTAGACAAAAAATTATATCCTGAGAAAAGTGGATTTTGAGGGGTATAGCTCCATAGACCTCCATTCATTCTGCACTTGTCCTGTGAGCGCCCTCATATGGAACCAGAGTGGAACTGCAACCAGTTCAGAAGCTGGAAGTTTACTGAGAGTGGAAGTTCTCCCCATATTAGACATTCTCTGGTTGTACTCTATCTTTAAATAAAAGTAAAAGATGATCGGTTTACTTGAACTGATCGGCGCTACAGCGATCTGTCACGTCACATTTACAAGCGCCAAAACGCTATTTATTGTCTGAATTTCATAATAAAATGGACAAAACATGAGAGCTGGTAATCTTTTTATCAAAAGTAACCTGCTGAGAAAATGGATGTGTGGCGTGAGAGCGTGTGAAAAGTGTCAGTTGTGCGAGTCTCAGGCTGAATGCGTGAGAGTTGGCAGCCCTGCTTTTAGAAAGGGGATAAACCGTCGGCAGCGTTCCTCCTTCCGCCATGCTTCTTCTCCATGTAAGGATTGTTTACATCTATCTATAAATTACAGAAAGTATTACCTGCTATATAATATTTTTATTGTTAATAACTGCCATTTTGCAGAAATAGCGTTTACAGAATGACTTTAAAGTGTTAAAATATTGGTAATTCTAGCTTCACGCTCATAGTTTTGATTAGAATACATCACATCCGGTCGACCGGTCGCATACATCGCGGTAAAGTTAGTTTTATATTGGACATTCGTTTGACATTCAGAATTTCCTTACCTTTACTTGAATAAACACGCTCGAAGTGACCATCTCTACGTTGTTGTGTATAGATTTAATGGTATGATGTGATAGTTATATCATATAATGTTCTTTCTTGTTAAAACGCCTTTTAAATGTGTGAAGCCTAAATTAGTTATCTCCACCTATTGAACAAGTAAGGGAGTGTGGCAAAAATGCAACACGTCTGATAGACTTTAGTATTTTGTGACTATGAAGACTTTAATTATACTAATACTATATACTGTATATATATATAGGCCTATATAAATAATAATAATAATAATATATATTTAAGACAAATGTTGTTCTTTTGAACTTTATATTCATCAAATAATCCTGATATTTTTTCAACACTGATAATAATCATACATATTTCTTGAGCAGCAAATCACCATTTTAGAATGATTTCTGAAGAATCATGTTACACTGAAGACTGGACTAATGATGCTGAAAATTCAGCGTTACCAACCCAGAAATAAATTGCATTTTAAAATATATTCAAATAGAAAACAGTTATTTTACATTGTAAAAATATTTCGTTTTCTGCTGTATTTTGGATCAAAATAAAGGAAGCCTTAGTGAGCAGAAGAGACATAAAACACAGTAGGTGTGGTAGAATTGCATGAGTTTAACCTGGTGTTAATCTTGCTTGTCATTTTTTTGTCCATTCATCAAGGTGAGAAGAGCAATTCCCTTGTCATCACCTGTTCCTGCAACCTTGAAACAATTCAAAGTAATTTGTTTATTATATTGTTTTTCTTTCTTTAAATATTGTAATTGCTTGTTTTTTATGTTACTTCCAATAAAATTGTTACTTTAAATTGGTATTTTGTATTGTGGGAAAGTGTTACGACCCAAAATGATTTAACTTTTGTCTAAGAGTGTTAAGGGAGTAACATTTATTTTGTCACTGAAAGTCTCTAGAAAGTGCAATGCAAACAGTGTTATTAATAATAATAAAGCAGAGGAAATTGAAGTGTGAACATCGGTTTATTCTCCCAGCCCATAAACACGATAGGAAAATAAACTCTAAATGATTCCAAATATAAAGTCAAAGAAAAATACAATAAAATTCACCAAATAAAAATGAAGAGCATGAGTGTTGCCAAAATCAAAAAACTAAAAAAAACAAAACACCTCTAACTGTAACCATGAAATCTAACCTAGCTAAATCAAAAGAAAAATCAAAGAAACATCTTCGGCGTGCCAAAGCACCCCTTAACTTACCTACACTAACTAACAAACAAAATTTACAAAATCAAGACAACACTCTCTAAACTAGTGAACTAATACATAATACACTACGTGTGGCATGATGTGTGTCACGTGACATTCTAGCTTGCTCTTCATAAATAAACACGAGGACACATGGTCAAAACCGATCAAATAAACTAAATCACCGTTAGAAAACTAAAGAAACAAATTAACAACAAATGAAAGACACACGTCTAACATGGGCTGCATAATGACACTTGACGAGGCGCGCGCGCACATACAGCCAAAGCCCCCCCAACGCGCCTTGAAGACAGCTGGCGTCGCCCTTTTATAGCCAGCTTCCGGTAGAGCGTCATGGAGACCAACAAATCCCAGAGGACCAACAGGATCTGAAGCCAATCAGAATCTGATAACAAGAAACAAATCATAAGTACACAAACATAATCGTAACAGAAAGATTGTATTGTAAAGAAAATTTTAAGACTTTTTGTATAAACATGTCTGCAACATTTATTAAGTTCTCGGATAATTGTGCGTGCATTTATTAATCATTATGATACTACAATCATGTAAAAAATGTAGGAAAACGTAAAAAAAAAACAGATGAGCCCAGAATATCAACGCAACGTGTTTAAATAACGAATGTCGAAATAATGAGATATTATGTTGAAATAACAAGATATTATATTGAAATAACGACTTATTATCTTTTTTTTTTCTTCACCATGAGGTTCAGGGCTTACATAGAATATACAGCCTGAATATAATTGCTTGCGGAAATTATTTTTGGGGGTGCTATCGGGGTGTTTTGGTCTTGGGTGGGTCGGGTGCCATCGGGTGGGTCGCAAGACTTAATAGATGGGTCGCCAGGATGATTTAAGGAAAATAGAATTAAATTTAAATTTAAACATAAAATCATAGTCTATAGGCCTATATAAAAGAAACACGAGGAAATATGGCTATTTAAATAATTAATAGATTAATAAAACAAAAGAAAAAACTGCGTGCAGGATGCTGCTGAGTTTGGTTCATTTCTGTGAGGCGCGGCGCTTCACAAACAAGTTGACGGAAAGCAAACCGAGACTGCAGTTTGTTTGTTTTCTTTATTTTACAAAAGCACAATGTTGTGTTTTATTGCGAGTGTACACAAATATAAGTAAATACTTTGCAGTTTCGAAGGATGTCCTGTATGAACAAAATAATGGAGTATATTTTTATGATTGCATCGCAAATATTCCTTCCAGCATTGCAATTGACATCGCAGCCTGTTCATTATAAAAAAAATAGTCAACCTAATAGTAAATTACTTAGTTTTGGCTTGTTTATAGTTAATGTTTCATTCTTGTTCTGTTCTTAATATCATTAAGTTAAAAGGATTTGTTGTGGAATATTTTTAGTGTATTTAAGCATACACCAAACGATAGTATAGGCTTTTTTAATTTTAATTTTAATTGTTTAAAATTCTTACAATCGGTTGGTTAAACAGTTAATTAGCATCAAAAGTGTACAGAATCAACTTTGCGTTGTGATCGCGTCAAGGATCAGCCACTGCACGTGCATCATCAAAAGCGGTTGTTAAGAAAAGTGCTGAGCTGAATTTGTGTGCCAGTTGTGCACAAATGAGAATAAAGTCAAATGCGCCTTTAGCCCCATTGTATTCTGTATGCTTGGCTTAAGAATAGGCCTATGGGTCGCGTAAATAAAAAATCAAATAAAAAGGTCGCTCTTGAAAAAGTTTGAAAACCACTGTGCAGCTAGACCCTCCCTAGCGCCGCCCATGGCCCTAATAAACAAGGGGCTACTGAGAAAGACAGGTGGAGCAACCGAATCAATAATCACCAAACACCAGACGTCATTTGGACGTTGTTTTTTAGGGCTAAATTTAGCCCAAAAAACAACGTCCAAATGACTTCTGGTGTTTGGTAAGATGGGCACAAGGAAACACACATGACAAGCCATATGCTCACAACAAACATGACTAAAACAAGCACATGGCTTGTGATTGTTCTTACACCAAACGAGACATGAACACAACTATGAGAAAACTCATATTTTTCATATCGCGTGGTATGAGTGTGAACACTCATATCGTGTGTTCACAAAAAACACGAATGCAAGCAGGCAGTGAAAAAAATCCAGCTGCATGCTATACTGCACAAGACAAAAACACAACATGAAAGAAAAAAAAATGCATGCTACACAAAACAGCAACATTTTGGCCTCTTGGCCTGGCCGATGAAAACAAACCTAAGCGCTCACAAAACACAAGAAAAATTTGGGTAAAATATGGACCAACCCCAAATGTTGGTTTAAAATGTAATTTACAATTGTAACTCAACTGTTGGGTTTGTCCATATTTTACACAATTTTTGGTTGAACCAACTCAGCATTTTTTTGAGTTTAGCCTTGAGCTCACAGTTGATTTATACCTTAAGATATGCGTAATGGTGACGGGTGAGCGTAACCTTTTGCCACTTTTTTAGTATTATTGTCAATATTGCAGTAACCATCACCTGAAATAGGCTACACACAATTGCCTCACCTGCTACAAATCTTTTCAAAATTTAGGCCCTGGTTATAAAGGTGCCACAACTAGTGTTTCAGTTTTATTGAGAAAGTCAACCACTAAACAGTGTAATTTCTATAATCATGGCAAAAACGAAAAGGGGGAAAGTGGCTGTCAGAAAAGACATGTGGACGGCAGCTGGAGGTAAAGAGGTAATGGTTTTTCAAGACGGCAAACATAAATCAGCAAGACACAAAACAAAATGCACCGATCTGGCATACACTATCCACTAACATATTTGGTCAAAACAACAGACAATGGCTTTATGTTGTGTGGAGATACAACAGGAGGAACATTAGAGAAATTTTTCAAAAGGAAGATATGTCCACTGATTCTACGCCCTCTAACTGGCATCCAAGAGCAGTTATTCAGGATAATCAGACGAAGGGTCAGACAAGGCCTGAGAGAGTGAAACCTATGGAGTGTGAAACTGACGTGCCTCTTCCCAGTGAGCTGAGTGTTCAAAGTGAAGCTGATGATGACGTGCCTCTTCCCAGTGGAGCTGATGATGTGCATCCCCCAAGCGAGTTTCAAAGTGGTGAAAATAAAGTTATTCAATGTATACAATGTACAAAGGATGACTTTCGAAAGATGTTAATTCCCCCCCCACGCACCAAAAACCTTTAAATTGGTCATAGAACCAACAATCTGGAAAAAAATATCACCTTTGAAAGGAATAAATAAACTTAGACGGCCATGGACTCACTACATACAGTTGGTACTCAACCAGAATAATACTTTTACCGCCGCCATTCCCGCGGCGGTAAATTGCGAGTGTGTATTTGCTGCCCTTTACCGCTAAGAGGCGCTGCAATCACAGACTTTGAAAAGTGTCAGTTTATTCTCTCTATTGCGTAATCTGACAGTGATACCCGGCCATAGCAACGGAAGAAATTTTTCAAAACAGATCCATACATTGAACAAATCAGAAAAAGACTGATTTTGTCATGGCTACACAAAATAACAGACTAACTAAATAGTATTGCTTTCAATATAAAAAAACAATGAAAATGTAAAAGAACACTAAAATTAATTAAGTTTGAAACCACATCGCACATTTCAAGGTTTAAATAAAGTGTCGGGACAGTTTATTTATTTAAAACAGGGTTGCATCGAGTTTAGAGTTTATTTCCTTTACGATGCAAAATAAGAAACAGAATCTTATTCTTGCGACATTTTAAATTTGTATTGCAAAAGAAATTGCAGCTAAATTAAACAATTAAAACAGTACAAAACGAAAATAGTCCAAAGCAACATAAATTAAGAACATGCGTTTTTATTTGCCTCTCTCGCGCGCTGGATCTCTTTTTAGCAAGTTTATTTTGTCTCCCTCACTGTGCGCGCCGGGTCTGTCTCGAAATTAAACATTTCAGGGTAAAAACACATCATACAGCTGATAATACTGTATATGTCACTGCGTGTGTCATCCATACAAATCACGAAAAAAAACTGTAACAAATTATTTAGCCTTTGTTGCTTCAAAGACACAGCATGCCTTGTTGAATTCATCTTACAATAAAAAGAGGTTGATAACGAATTAAAGAGCTTTGTATATACTGATCACTCCCATTCGTTTCTTAGCATGAACGCGTTTCGTCAACAGTTCATGTTTAGATAATGCCAGATTGTTAACAATCATACACACTGCTCAAACATTCTAAAACTCTACAAAACCAGTTGAAACAACTGGATTGAAAACTTCAATAGAAATATTGTGTGAAAAAACTTTAAATACAATAAATAAACTACAATATTTATAATTTAATAAGCTATAGGGCCTACATTTGGACACATCGAGAGATTTATCCTTAAAAGAATTTTGCCTTTGCCTGCTCATCAGGCTGGCTATCCGACACTCTCCATATGAAAGAGGAACATTAGCACCTATTGTCCTGCACGCACGATAAAGCACTGAACTGTCCATCCAAACCCCCCACAGGCTATCTGAGTTTGAGACTGACTTAAAACAAAGAGAAGTCGCAATTCACACTTAAATCGCTATTCTAGACATTAGCATTAGGCTTTTAAAGTGTTGATAATGAAGGAATTGCATAATTTCAGCTAGTGATATTTCTGTCATAGAGGGTTTATTAGTAAATATTTCATTATTTCAATAATTGAAGAAATAATTGGGCCAGCTTTTTCCAAGCAAAACTAAATACAATCTTCAAAAACATGTTCATTTGTTGTCATGAACAAAATGTTTAACTCAATACTAAATTCCACAGGGATCTTTGGATCCTTACAACCAGGGTGCATGCAATTTGTGAATTAAGTTTTTTTAATTCGAATAAATCTCGAACCACAGTGCTTCGTGGTGCTGCTGTTAAACTAAATAACATTTATAGAATAATTATGAACTTAAAATAAACAATATCGCAACATTTCGACAAATAGATTATTTGATCTGTTTTTACTTTTTAATTTAGGGCGATTTAGCCTACATTTAATTAGAGCGAGATTTTCACCCTTGCCTTGTCCTTTCCTCATTCGGAATCGCTCACATGATAGCTAAACATGTTTGAGTAGATCCTCTGTACCTCTCGGTTTCAGATTACATAATCAGATAACATTTATTAAATATTTAGACATTTAAAGGCTTTAGACATAGCCGATTTCTTATCGTGACTATGTTGAGGCAAGTGCATTGTCGGTTCATTTTTGTGACGCGCAGTTCCCGGAGACAGAGACGACAGATAAACTTTTGTCGTTAGCCTAATATGAATAAAAGTTTACAGTTTTGAACGATGTAGGCTACTCTACTCTTATCTGTATGACCAAAAAATCACGGAGTAGCCTATTAAGTTATTTTAGCTGTTATGAGAAAAATAAATCCAAATGAACGCGCCGCCGCGTTTGTCGAACACTAATTCAACAATGCATTGTGTGGTGTACCAAAACACTTAATTATAAACTTCAATATTTCATTCAAAATAATCTCAAAACGCTTCGTGACATTTTGAAAAGCCTTGCATGCATTAAGGCCACTGGAACCATGAACGTAACTGAAACGCTGGTTTGGATTTTATTGTTTGTCGTTTAAACGTGCGTGCCTGTTGCATATCTTTATTTTATATGGTCTATTGGTGAAGTAGCCTAAGTAACCTTGCTTAAAACCATGTTTTTTAAAACTCTATGTAGGCTATGGGGAATCCCCAAAAAAATAAATATATATATAATTAATAATAGGCTATAAAATGCATTAATAGGCTAATATAAAATTTATAGTTGACCATGTTTGTTCGGGATTTGAACCTGTGTCATCTAAATGATCGAAACGTAATTTCTACCACTCGGCCATGAATTCACTTCACTGAGAATTGCCCAAACGTTCGTTTCTCCCATGTGTGTTTGCTCACATGAGCGAGAAGCACTCTTCATTCGTCTCATTCCTCAATACAATAGTAAAAATAATCAGCTTCATTGGACCTCATTTATTTTTGTTTGTTATTTCTGTTATTAATTTGTTTTTGTTTTTTTGTTATCGCGCTGCTCCCCCGGGAATAGGCTTATGTCGCCCACATAGGCCTACAATATGAAATATAGTCTATTGTTCTCGTCACTATTCTTAACTTTTCATTCTATTTTTCTGTCCTAAAAAATGTTCTATTCTTTTTACCATAGTTGTAGTATTTCATCCTTGCTGTTAATTGACATTAACCCCACTTACATTTCAAAATGGCATTTGCTGCTATTTTGCACAATATCCCTTAGCGCCACCTGGCGGTCATTTCGCGAATGACTTTGAAATGCGACTGGTTTATTTTTGCCGCGGTGTTTTTTTTGTTTTTTTGTTTTTGCGGTAATAGGCATTCTGGTTGGCTACCTACTGTATATAAAAAAATTCGTAAAATCACTCCTTGCTGCCCACTCAGATTCACATACCAACACGTTCGTGTTACAGGAAGCCAAAAACGGCACTGTCCGTTCATAACGGTGTGGGCCAAATGCACCTTCCCTTCATGCTGTGCTAATTACAAGTTCATCATCACACATAAACCCTTGCAACACCAGTTCGTTCCAGTGACCGTGTACCGTTCTGGTGAAATACTCCATCGAAAATCCCATCAGCGCTTCCGACAAGAAAGTAACATCAGGCGGGGAGCTATAGCCAGAAATGTCATTAAAGAGTAATATAACAGATTGAGAAACACCCCATTGGAGGAGCTTGTGGCAGGAAACACAACCCACAGCCTTGTAAGGAACCTAGCTATATGAAATATTAATAATCAATAATAACTTGTTATGATTAATTATGAATATTTGGGTCAGTTAATTGGATTAACTTGACATGGCTAAATCAATATTACAATCAATTAATCAGTTCGTCCAACGAACTCTTTTGATTATTAATTTATTCTAAGAAAAGGGTATCTTCCCTGGCCACAGAAGAATAATTATTTCTTAGCATGTACAGCGTTTTGAGCATGTAGCAAGAGCAAACCGTAAAGGGACTTCGTATTGCAAGCGAATCAGAACCAAACACATAAAGTGCATAAGTTTTATTAACTAAATCATAAACATAAATAAACTAAACACACATACAGAAATACAGAAATAGGTTAGTGATAGGATTAAATTGGAAACCGGAAAAAGGGACTATGAGAAGAACCATCAGAATTTCATTTTCACATATCATTGAATTGAATACTTGCATTTGTAGTGGGAACAATTCTTGAAGTTGTTGAAAATTGAAGTCGTTGATGGTTCCGGCAGTGTCAAGTGGAAGTTGGTTGAGAGTTATCTTTCTCCAGGAACGCACGGCTGGTTTGGTCAGCGCCTGGGGCCCTGTTGAGGCCACGCCGAGCACCCAGGAGAAGTGAGGAAGTCGGAAGAGTGGGTGATTGGAGTCGTTGTTGGTTGGAGTCTGCGGCTGGATGAAAGAACTAAGAGAGGGAGGTCACATGTGGACTGTCTCTAATAAAGGCTGGAAAGGATCCACCCCCAAGGGTTGAACTCGACCAATAAGAACGGTGACATGTCTGAGAGGGAAAGTGGCTCTTAGTTGATTTACGAGTCTTTGTCCGAAGCGTGGTTATACCTTCATTAATGCTCAGATAGCTATAACACATCCACACTGCATTCTAGAAGAAGGTGATGTAGATCAAAGTGTGAGTCATTAAATGAGGATTAATTAGGTAGGAGGCATGATACAGGTGAGGTTTACCTTGATCGTTAGTTGGTGGTATATCAGGGTACATACCATACATAATAGTCACATAGTCCCATAATAGTCACAATAGTCATCACAGTTTTATGCATGTTCATTTATAGATCAGTTAGTCTATGATTAATGCAGCAAAGTCTGTTTTAAAGAGGGTTTCTGTGTTCCCATTGTATCTCTCTCTTGTGCATGTGGCCACATTCCTCGGAGGTCGTAAAATCTCCTTATCATGCCCTGTGACATGACACTGTTTCTGCCCTTGTGTTCGTTCATTTGGGCTGTTAGTTTTGGAGTTTCATAAACCTTTGTATATAATGAATAATTAGTGTGTGTCTGAGTGGTCCATACCCTACAGCCTCAATAAAAACATTCTTAAGGTAATCTCTTATGAAATGAAGCATTTTACTGGACACACAGCTGACACAGTCAATCATTAGGGCAACGGACACAGAATTCTACAACACACCGGGATATGTGCACAATTTTCAAGTTGACCCGTTTGGGGCCCACCTTTACACTAAAACGGGGATGACTATTTTAGCACATTGCTTAAAAAAATCCCAAGTAACTCTCTATTTAGACGCAACAGTCAGTGCAATCTCCAGTCTCCCCAAACAAAAAAAGGGAATACTGTGCTATGCTCTGACCTTACCAGGAAGAGGAAGAGATGCCCCACCTTTGCCAGTTAGTGAGATGATTTCTTCAGAGCATTCTGTCCCGCCTATAACATTCTGGCTCATGCAATTTTTGCTGTAATTGTCCGCTTATACCACTGTGAAAATACACCGTGTAGAGACGGACTACAGCTGGTCACTAATGCAAGCAGTTCTTCTATCTTTCAACAAGGAATCAGTGCTTGCATACCTTGAAAGTGTGCATGTGATCTGCCAAAAGCAGAAAAAAATTGTCAGAAATCAGATCTAAGACCATTTTGCATCTCTGCAGCACATGTAATTAAAGCAGTCTCTTCTGCTTTTCACAAAAAGATCAGTGATAAAGACTTGGCAATATTTGCCACATTTGTCTTTGCGAGGTTGCAAAACACGGGTGTGTTGAAGATGGGCTGCAAATTTTCAAGGACCTGTGTGTTGTGCTGCTTTCAAGATTTTGAAGCAGTGTAGCATTCTTGGAGAAGGTAATAAATCAAGAAGTACCCATGCAAGAAACAATAGAAGAGTCCCCAAACTGGGAAGTTGATGAAAAAATATCTAGTACAATCACTGGTAGTTCTCCATACAGTAAACTCTTCCGAAGCATCTTCGAAGGGGTACTGAACACTCTGGTAGAGGAAAAGCACGAGGAATGTGAACCAAATCCTTATTACTGCCCAGGTATTGTCACATTCTTTTTGGAGAATATATATAATTAGGATTAACAGGGTTTATTTCTCCTTCTCAGCAAGAATTAAGAGAGTCAAAACTCTCTGGAAATTCCTTTTGGGGTCGTAAAACTTATTACCAGTCTTAATGTGCCCTGTAACAGGACACCAAGTTTTGCCAGTGTGTTAGCTTAATTTGTGATGTTAGTTTTGGGAAGTTTCATAGACCTTTGTTGGGGAGAGTGAGTTTCCTGGATTATACATTAAATGTAATGAATAATTTGTGTTTCTGATTGGTCGCTAGTAAGAAACTACTGTCATAAAAAGTTATAGTTGTGTATATACATAACTCCTGAATAAAAATTAAAATGTGTTTGGACGGATTTAAAAAAAAAGAGTTTTGAACAAATTTGATTGGTTTGTCGATAGTGAGCGCAAATGCAGGTGATAAGCGGTTTTATTAAGCGACTCATTGAGTCGTTCATTCAAACGATTCGTTCAAACGGCCGATTCATCAAGAATGAGACAGATGTTTGTGAATGGGTCATTGAATCTTTGACTCAACCGATTCGTTCACAACACTGAATCATTCAAAACACGATTGAGTGTTGCTGTGAGATGCGCTATGCTGTGATCTTTGTTTGGATTCATCGGATCTATTTTCACTGTTAAAATAGACCAAAACAGTCATTATTTCGTCTAAAATGTTAATATTATTAACTTGTTTGTTGAACTGTCATTATGAAATCATTGTCACATTTTCAATCGTGAGGTGATGGTAAATTAAGTGATGGTCAATTGTCAGCTCTCTTGGTCGTCAGGTTGTGTGATGTATGTTGCTGAACTGTATTCAAATGTTATAAAATAAAAAACACCACATTTTGAAATTTAACTGCAGTATGTCAATTTAGTTTATTTGTGTGTGCTGCGCTCATAGACTTTAGAAAACGGCGCTCATTTGTTTGATTTCTCCTCGAGAAGCTGCGCAAGCCTCAAAAGTTTAAGGTCCTTGCACCCTGACTGAGTCCGAAACGGTCGTATTCGTTTTTTCATATTCGTCATTTGGTGGCTCTCAATTGTCAAAACCCCTCAAAATATTTGCTACGGATGCGAAAAATGCAGAAAATCGAACTTCAAGCACTGATTATAACACAAACAAATCATCCTCCTGGCGACTTTTTTTTGTCCAAAGCGACAAATCCAGCGACTTTTACTGGTGTTTTTAGAGCGTTTTGTGGTGTTTGGAGACTCGAAAGCACAAATCACTCTGCAGTTAGGCCTACTGTGCTCAACGAGCAGCGGGTGCTAACCTGAGCCCCTCTCCCGTCCAAAAGCACTCACAGGCGGTCAGTCTCTTAGTAGCCTCGCGCAGCAGACCCAAACTGCAGTCAGAGCAGAGAGGAGACACACATCCCTCCGCGTCCAGGCTGCAAATGAATGCTTTGAATTGCGCATGCTTATGGCCGCCGCCGTTCCCGCCCTGGCTTACAGAGCGGGGTGTAAATGTAAATGTTCACTCACTCTCACACAAAAATAAATCACTGCATTTAAATTGACTCACGACATAGCTCTCCATTCACTCTCGTCTAGTCTCTTGCCAAGTTCGCTTGTTCCAATTTACATCTCGATTTACATAGGCCTTTACCACAAAACCCCAACAGTCTTTTTAAAGACTAAACCCACAAACATTCTTTTTTAAGATTAAATCAAATCTCAGTCCTAGCCAGTAATTTTTTTTAACTGCTAGGCAGTAGCTTAGCTAAAACTACCCACACGACTAAGACACACACACACACTGAACAGGACTACAATCGTTAAGTATTAAAATAAAATCTGAATTGTCTGCAAAATAATCATTTTGTTCATTTAATTAGATTGTGCCTAAGTCCCAACTGATTAGCCCCTGATATGTCTCTCAACATACACCACACACACAGTTACATATTGCCTAAACTTTATTGAAAACACATAAAAATGGAGAAATTTCTTGTGAGGACCAACAAGCCAACCGACGCACCACCAGCTGCAAAAAAGCTTCGAAGGTACGATGAAGCATACCTGCAGTTTGGGTTTACAGTCACGGCTGATCTGAGACCTCAGTGTGTCGTGTGTGCCGAGGTGCTGGCAAACGACAGCATGAAGCCCTGCAAATTAAAAAGGCACCTCGAAACAAAGCATGCTGGCATTAAAAATAAACCGGCTGAATATTTTAAAAGAAAGCTTGATGGCCTCCATCAGCAACAGGCAACCATTTCAGTGCACAGCACTGTGTCTAAACAGTGTTTGGAGGCATCGTATGTAGTGGCCAAAAGAATAGGTAAACTGGGTAAGACTCATTTTGCCAGCAGCGCAAGACATGTGCAGAATAATGATAGGCGATAGTGCAGCAGCCAAACTCGGTGCAGTACCACTGTCCAATGACACAGTCGCTAGGAGAATTGTAGACATGTCCAATGATATCAGAGAGCAACTGATAGAGTTCGTAAAAAAGAGTCCTTACTACGCGCTGCAGCTGGTAACGAATCCACTGATATTGCTGGGCAGGCACAGCTCCTCACCTATGTCAGGTATCTGCGGGACAAGGCGATTGAGGAGGATGTCCTGTTTTGCCGGCCTCTTCAGTCGCACACTACAGGAGAAGCCATCTTCAATGTCCTTGATATTTTTATCCGTGAAAATGGTTTGGCTTGGGACCGATGCGTTGGCCTATGCACGGATGGTGCGCAGGCAATGACGGGCCGTGAGCGTGGCCTAGCTGCTCGCGTTCAGCAAGTAGCTCCACTTGTGAAATGGACACATTGCATGGTCCATCGCGAAGCACTAGCTGCTAAAAAAATGCCGGTTCTCTTTGACTCCGTGCTGAACCAATCCGTGAAAATGATAAATCTCATCAAATCACGGCCACTAAACTCTCGCTTGTTTGGGGTCCTCTGCCAGGAGATGGGGTCAGGGCACGAACAGCTGCTTCTGCACACTGAAGTTCGCTGGCTCTCCAGGGGGCGGGTGTTACAGCGGTTGTATGAGCTGCGAGAGGAGGTGAAGTGGTTTTTGACAGAAATCAAATCAGCATCTGGATGACACTATGTGGCTTGCGTCTCTGTCCTATTTGGTCGATATAGTTGACCGCTTGAATGGCCTCAACCTGTCTTTGCAAGGCCGCGAAACTCATATTTTGCTCCTTGCAGACAAAGTGCACGCCTTCACACAAAAACTAGACCTCTGGCATGGCCGCATCAGTCGAGGGAACTGCGACATGTTCCTCAGCCTTGTAGACTTCATCACTGATGCAGGCACGTCACACGATTTCTCCTCTCTATTTCAATCAGCGTCTGAGCACCTGTCAGCAATGAGAAAACAATTTGCGACGTACTTTAAAGAGGATTATCGCTCTTTTGCGTGGGTTCGAGATCCATTTGTGTGCACAGCAAACGAGCTATCAATTGATGTGCAGGAACAGCTTATTGAGCTGAAGAGTGACAGTAGGCTGAAGGAACTCTTTACCTCCTGCCCTCTTTCGTCATTCTGGGCAGCATTGATGCAGGAATACGCTCAACTCTGTGACGTCGCCTTGAAGATTCTCCTTCCTTTTGCGTCGACATATTTGTGTGAGGCAGGATTCTCAAAAATGACTGCACTCAAAACGAAATACCACAATCGTGCACAAATCGAGGATGATTTGAGGCTATGTTTATCAGACATTGCGCCAAGAATTGAGGATACCAATTGAGGATCTTTGCAAGGCAAAGCAGGCTCAGGTCTCACATTAACATCGCCTACCTGCAAGCTTCTGTAAAAAATGCAGATGATGCCTACTATTAGGCCTAGTAATAATAATAATAATAAAGCATAAATTCATATCAGAGGTCTGGTGCCAATTCCCAATTATAGCAATAGCCTAGTAATGATAATAGGCCTACTGATGATAATAATAATGAACAACAATAAAGCATGTAACCTCATATAATTATATAGCAATAGCCTAGTAATGATGATAGGCCTACTACTACTCATAATAATAATAATAATAATGCCTGCAAGCTCAGATTAGAAGTCTGGTGCTACTGCCAATTATAACAATAGCCTAGTAATGATAATAGGCCTACCTACCGCTACTGATGATTATAATAATAATAATGTGGGCCTAAAAATAATAGCCTAGGGCTATCTATCTATCTATCTATGCAAGGTGGTGTGGGGGGTGGGGCGGGGGGCACTGGGGCCCCAACTGCAATGAACCAGCTTTGGGGGGGCCCAGCTTGCAAAAGGTTGAGAACCCCCGGTCTAGATGCTACAAAACTTTTTTCATGCTTGGCCATCCGCTAAATTCCTATTTAACTATTTAACTCCCTCACAAAAAAGATCCAGAAATCCAGTGAATCGATAAAAGAATAAATTCAATAGCCACATTCTTGTCACTTTAGAATTATGGGACTTACAGGTTGATTAACATAAAAAGGCACTCAAGAATTCAGCGAAATAACTTGAATTTATTCTTTAATCGATTCACTTTAATCACTGGAAAATTATCTTATCACTCATCTCTATATTTCTCCATCTCAACTTATTATGCCTTTATGTTTCTCTGCGGTGGTACAGTAAGATTGAGCTTATCACAGAGCGACTTAGTTACAACCTTGTAAGGTAGCAAAACATGTTGCTTATGCTTAAAATGGAATGTATACCTCATGCTAACACATGGTACAATCCACTATCCCACTGTGTATGCATTAGCGGTATACAAATGGTACATTTGCATCAGTTGAAACATTCCTTTAACATGTACACATTTAATGTATCATCATCACTGGAACATTTTTGCTCAGTGAACATTGCATTGCACACATAGCTACCTCTAAGCAAAATATATAACTTTACCAGCTCTCTCCTCAGCACACATGAACAACATACTCTTAACTTCACAAAATACATTATGAAATTATTATAAAAATGAATAAAGAAAAATAATTCTAAAAAATAACATTAAACAGTATTTTTTTTCAGTATTTCAAGTTTCATTTTATTTTGGACACTTTGGAAAACTGTGGTAATTGTTTTCAAACATAGGCAGTATTTCAGGATGCGCCTGAACCAGCTGGGAAAGATTTTCTGTCCATCAGAGGCGCGTGAAAGGCATATACATTTCTGCCTAAATTGTTCCTATTGTGCTGTAAGGAAGAGAGTCATTTGGTTATAAATGGACAATGGTGTATAATTTGTGATTTTGGGGTTAAGTTTAAGTAGCCTTAAATGCTATCACACATAGTAGCTTATAGTTAAATAATAAAAATGTTTTTTGTCCATTTTGTTTAGCATACAAATGGTATTTAGATGTGCTAATGATATGATATCCTGACCCATTGTGCTGACATGGTAAATTGCACAAAGCCAACACTGCCAATAAATATGATCATAACTTGGATAATACTTTCATTCTCCTGCAGGTTCAGTGTGAAAAATGTGCTGGGTGGTTTCACAGTTCATGCATAGGATTCAATGCTACACAGACCTCTGGCATGGATTCACCATGGTTCTGTGAGTTGTGCAACATTTAAAAGGTAATTGACGTGAAAGAAGTGCATTTAGTAATTTTATATATATATATATATATATATATATATATATATATATATATATAAAGAATTCATGCTACATCTACAACATGTATAGATTGTTATAGTCCATCTTACTGCATTTTGTCATTGATTTAAATTTATGAATGCGTGATGTCTTATTTTAACAAGCATTTTCTTTTTTTATTTAGAAAATCTGAAGGATTATGAAGTGTGTGAACAGACATCAATTTGGTTTTGTGCTCCGAGAAGATATTCTTTCATGCATATGTCTACTTTTTTGGGCTGTCTGTGAGAAAACAGACAATTTGATTTGTACTAAATGTTGTAATTTTTTTAGTTAAAAAAAAAAAAGAATTGCTACTGTTTGACAAATTATGCTGATTGGTCATTTTGAACTGAATTTATATTGAAAACGTTTTTAAACTTCTGCATAATAGAGATTAGTAAAATATGCATTTCCTTAACTGCTCTTGCACTTTCAAATTTGCTGGGTTCTTCTCATTATTAAATTGCTTTAAATTCTCCATGCATTTGCTATCATTAACATGATTGTATTTTTTTTAAAACCCAGATTGGCCTATTTTACAACAAACTACAAAAAAAAGTTGGTTGAGACAAACTTTAAGTTGGCTTGAGAAAGCCGGAACAGAGAGTTTGAAGAATTTTAAAGTAGTTTGAAGTTTAAAGTAGTTTAAAGTTTGGTAGATAGATTAGTTAGAAAGAAAAAGAAATATTATATAGGTAGATAGATCGATTAGTTACAATGAAAGAATATTAGTTAGAAAGAAAGAAATATTAGTTAGAAATTTTAGAAAGAAAGAAAGAGATAGATTAGTTGGAAAGAAAGAAATATAGATAGATTAGTTAGAAAGAAAGAAAGATAGATTAGTTGGAAAGAAAGAAAGATAGATTAGTTGGAAAAAAGAAATATAGATTAGTCAGAACGAAAGAAAGTTCGGACCAGCATAGTTTATTATATTTCCCTTGTTCATGAGTTATGTTGTTTATTTTTTAGGCCTCATAGCATTCATCCTGCAGTGAGAGAGGGGATAAGAGAGCATATCTTGAGCTTCCCACGCCAACCGAACCACTACTCACAGATGAAGGGAGATGTGGAGAGGGAGTACCTGAGCCCTGATTTAAACCTGCTCCGCATGTTCCGCCTGTACAAGGAACACAATCCAACATCCACTACAAAGTTCTGGCTCTATAGGGACCTCTTCAAGCAGCAGAACCTCAGTTTTGGGCAGCCAAGAAGTGACACTTGTGCAAAATGTGACACCCTGTTCTCAAAATTAACAGCTGCTACAACAGATGGAGAAAGGTTGAAGATCGCAGCCGAGAGTGAGCTTCACCACCGGAAAGCTGAAAAAGCGTACACCCAGTTGCAGGCTGATGTCACCGGTGCAGGCCGGGGCGGACTCGGATGACCAGCCGCCCCTGACTCCAGACACCACCGCGAGGAGCCGACACCACAGGTACGCAACGGAATGGACCAGACAGAGGCAAAGGTAAATTTCAAGGAATAACAATCTTTATTAAGCACTGTATTTATGGAAGTAAAGAAAAGGATGGTAACGGTCGCTGGGCCTTCTCCCCGGAACAGCTGGACAGATCGAGGGCTCCTTCCCCGGGATGTTACACACTCCACGGCCCCGACGGTAGAGAGACAGGTAAGCACTCTTCTTCCAGCGATAACTGCACACTTCGGAACTCAGGAGGTAAGTAGACAGGTAAGCACTATTCTTCCAGCAATAGCTGCACACCTCGGGGCTCGGAAGGTAAGTAACCAGGTAAGCACTCCTTTTCCAGCGATAGCTGCACACTTCGGGGCTCAGAAGGTAAGTAACCAGGTAAGCACTCCTCACAATACAAAGTATTTTCGTCAGTGCACAGTAATTTAAAAGCTTCTTTCACCAGCGATGCTGCATACTTCCAGACTCGGACAGTAAGTGGAACAGGTAAGGATTCTTCACAGTACAAAGTACTTTTGTCGGTTCACAGTAGTGAAACAGTGGTTTAAAAGCTTACTTCACCAACAATGCTGCATACTTCCAGACTCAGATAGTAAGTAGAACGAGTAAGGATTCTTCACAGTACAAAGTACTCTCTTCGGTTCACAGTAGTGAGACAGTGGTTTAAAAGCTTACTTCACCAGTGATGCTGCACACTTCCAGACTCAGACAGTAAGGAGAACAGGTAAGGATCTTCACAATACAAAGTATTTTCTTCGGTTCACAATAGTGAGACAGTGGTTTAAAAGCTTACTTCACCAGCGATGCTGCATACTTCCAGACTCAGACAGTGAGGAGAACAGGTAAGGATCTTCACAGTACAAAGTACTCTCTTCGGTTCACAGTAGTGAAACAGTGGTTTAAAAGCTTACTTCACCAGCAATGCTGCATGCTTCCAGACTCAGACAGTAAGGAGAACAGGTAAGGATCTTCACAATACAAGTATTTTCTTCGGTTCACAATACAGGCTGCTTTTCAGCTCAGCTGTATCACTCTAGACTTCTGATGGAGAACAGATATAGTAACAACTTTCCACAAACGTGCAAGCATGGGTTGGGGCCACTTCTCAGCAAAAGCACACCACACTAGTGTTCACTTCAATTCCACAGCCATAAATCAATGTGTATCAATAAGGCAAAAGCACTGCAATTCACTCACACGATAGGGCTGTTCAGAGGCCTCAATCCGTTTGTTACACTCACGTGGGGGATATTAAATCTTCAGTTCCTCCTCAACACACTCTGAAACACATAGCTTCTCCAACAATCAGATCCACACTCACTGCATCCTCTTTAAGCTGTGTGAATATTCGTGAGATGAAATCAATTCACTTATCTTTCTCTGTCTCTTCCCAGTGCAGGTTCAATCGACAACCCAGTCCAGCAGATTTCCCACAGACGATCACTCTGATCCAGCAACTTCAATGGGCGGCTTCCACACCCAGACAGTTTCCCAGAATAAGCTTGTGACCACCACTGCTCCGAGAAACCCAGAACCACAGAACAGCACGAGACCAGCACGGGACCAACAACGGACCAACGACCACAGACGCTCTCCCAATAGCCCTTTTATCTATGGCTTATGAAGCAAACAGCCCGTGTAAACGCCGCTCCTCTCTCTCTCGCACCTGCAGTGCATTAGCGCTAAACAGGCCGGGCAATGATTCTGCCACACCCGGAACCGGAGTGGGATGCGTCACACACAAATCATTCCCTCGGGAAACTCGTGACTCATCAAGGGGTTCCGCTCGCTAAGCATTTTTGTCACCCGTGACACTGACACAGAGTGGGCCAAAGCCAATGATGACTGCCATGTCATTTGTATCGACATGCAGGGGGTAGTGTTCACACCAAACCTGACACACTCCAACGTGTACTATCAACGGCAGCTGGCCAACTACAACCTCTGTATCCAGGAGATGGGCACTGACGATCCTCCTACAATGTGCCTCTGGCATGAGGGCATCGCTCACAGAGGTTCCATCGAGGTGGCAAGCTGTCTTTTGAAGTGGGCAGAAACATCTTTCACTCCCCTAGTCCAGGCAAAGGAACGGAAGCTCGTCATCTATAGTGACCGATGCTGTGGGCAGAACAACAACTGGCGAGTCCTAAACCTCATGGCCCTGCTCGTATCTAGAGGGTACTTTCATTCAGATAGAGCAGAAGTTCATGGTGTCTGGTCACTCCTTCCTTCCCTGTGACCGTTCCTTTGCCACGCTGGACAAGAGGCGTAAGGTGTCCACACTCTACACCCCCAGCGATGTTGCCGAGATGATCCGTGGAGCCAGGCAGCAGCATCCATTCAAAGTCATTGAGATGAAATGTCAGGACTTCAGGCAGCTCCCTGATGCAACATTAAAGCGTCCACTTGGCTTGCTAATCACATCCATGATGTGGTTGAAAGTGACAGGTAAAAAACTAAAGAGTTGGTTTTCTGAGATCAACAGTGTTGGGGATATGTGCGTGAAAGAAGAATCTTTATTGAATTTCTTGTTGAATCATGATTTTAGCTGCTGATCCATGGTGTGTCCAAACAAAAGGGAGCCACAGCCTCTACGAGGGATGGAAGACCTGGCTGATCACCAAACAGAGGAAGAATCAACCACCTCCAGCTCCCTTGTTCTCCACCACGTATGCTCGTGCTTATGAGGACCCTCTGCCCGTCAAGAAGGAGAAGCACCGGGATCTTATGAAAATGCTAGCCTACATGCCAGCGGAGGCCCAAGCATTTTATGGGACATTAGAATGCGAAGAGTAGCCTGGTATGTGTAGGTCATGTGCAGGGTAAGGTGGGGTATATTGTGTATATTGTGTAAAATTAATCATAATTGTAGTTGTAGCTTATCTTGTATGCCTTATCTTATGTTGTATAATAGGAATATATAGTTATTTATTTAGTAAATGAATGAATGGGGTGATTTATGAAATGTATTATAAAATGGTAAACTAGCATATGGAACCATAGCATGGAATGATGATGATGTATGTCTGTATTGTAAATATGTATTGTTTACAGTTATTACTGTTGTTTATTGTTTGTATGTATTGTTGATTGTATGTACGGTTTATTGTTTGTACTGACGTTTGTTTTCTGTAGCTACTATAAGTAGGCCTATGTATTGTTCATTGTTCGTACTGTATTGTCCGTGTTTTTGTTCTGTGATTTACGTTGGCAAAAAATAAAAGAAATTGAAAGAAAGAAATGCTTAATATTTTCTTTAAGGTTCTTTTACTGTATTAAAACTAAGATAAAGGAATCAAATCTCCAGTGGTTTAAAGTGATATGATGAATTGGACTTATACTGTTATTCCACATTAACTGGACATATACTGTTCTTCCACATTCCAGAAATGTAAATTACTCTAACTTTTTATTTTTAAGATTGATACTAAAAAATCTTATCTCATTAGAATTGTGAAGCTTTTGTTGTCTATCTTCAAGTCAAAAAAAAAATATATATATATAATATTCAGAGTCCAAAATAAAAAAATGTTGTTATTCAAAATTTGAAAATATGGACTTATATGGTTCTTCGTCTCAAGCCCTCAAATAACGTCTTAAATTAACTTAAAGAGTTGTGAGAAAATGAAATGCGTGTTAGATCCAAGCAGCAATAAACGATTTATCGTGCAGCCCTACAAACAGGTGTAAAGAAATGAGCCTCTGTTGTTTTACTTACAGGTTGTACATCAATGAATGAGGTTCTTGCCTCTTGAATAGTTGGCCGAAAGGTATTGTGGCCAATCTTGTACACAGGCGGGGGAAGAATGACAGGCAAGATTTGTGCTAGTATGCCTTTGGAATCTAAGTAGAGATAAATGGCAAATTAGAACTTGTTAGTTCATCAGCTTTTAAATTAAAGGGTTAGTTCACCCAAAAACGAAAATTCTGTCAGTATTTACTCACCCTCATGTTGTTCCAACCCCGTAAGACCTTCATTCATCTTCGGAACACGAATTAAGATATTTTTTATGAAATCTGAGAGCTGGATCACTCCTCCATACTCCTCCATAGGCTTCTTGAGGGATTGAACTTGCAGGCCCCGAAAAGTTATTACAAACATCGTTAAAATAGTCCAAGTGACTACAGTGGCTCAATCTTAAGTTTATCAAACGACGAGAATACTTTTTGTGCGCAAAAAAACAAAAATAACGACTTTATTTCAACTATTCATTTCCTTCTCTGTGGGCCTCGAGTCAGTTCACTAGTGTAAAAGCGTAGAGCTTCTGTTGTTGTACGTCACACGCATCACCCACATGACCAGCGTCGGCCAATAGTGAGCCTACGTGTGACGTAGCTCAACGCTATTACACTAAGTTAACTGACTAGAGGCCAACATAGAAGGAAATGAATAGTTGAAATAAAGTCGTTATTTTTGTTTGTTTTTGCGCACAAAAAGTATTCTCGTCGCTTGATAAACTTAAGATTGAGCCACTGTAGTCACTTGGACTATTTTAACGATGTCTTTAATAACTTTTCAAGGCCAGCAAGTTTCAATCCCTTAGAAGCCTATGGAGGAGTGATCCAGCTCTCAGATTTCATCAAAAATATCTTAATTCGTGTTCCAAAGATGAACGAAGGTCTTACGGGGTTGGAACAACATGAGGGTGAGTCAATACTGACAGAATTTTAATTTTTGGGTGAACTAACCCTTTAAAGCTGCAGTCCGTAGCTTTTCCTCTTTGTCGCCATCTCTGTTCGAAAACTGTAATTGCAGTTTTTCGCGGAATTATAAACTTTACGTGAGTTGTACATCGGCATGAAACAGCGCGGATGAACACAATGTTTTGAGGAGACTGCGCGTCTGTCAGTCGGACCGCCGGTGTGGATATTGCCATTCAGAATCACACAATCTACTTTTTGGAAGTACAGTATGACCAACATAAGAATTTTCACCGGAAAATGTCATCTGAACAAGTAAGTAACATCCACTTTTGTTCTAATCAACTAAGGGGGGAAAAAGCATAACATCTTACGACAGGAAAATTTTCACTTTACCGATCCGATTCAGCTCCAATGCTTGGCAACGGAGAAGGCGGGTTTGGTTTTCTTGGAGTAGAAGTGAATTGCTCCCCCTCATAGCTAGCACAAAATAATTAATATTTACCATAATAGCAAAACGAAAAAAGCCACAACAAAGGAAACTCCGTAACTGTGTGAATTAAGTGAACAAGTGCTACTGTTACACGATTGAACTATTGAAAATTCTGACCTGTCCAGCAGAAAAAAGCCGTCTCTGCGTCCGTTTTGAACCCCTTCAATCACGGAGTTCACGCCACCTTTCAAAAGCCCTGCCGATGTTTATCCTTGTTTTCGCGTAGGCCCGGTTGCAGTCTCTTTTTACCACTCCGAAGTCCAAATTCTTTTGGGTTTTACAACTGGTGAATCTCCAGTTGCACTGGTGATTGTTGTTTGAACCTTTCTGGATCCGCCATAAGTTTAATTATTTAAAGTGCTGTGAGAAAAGGCTAAAAATTTCCACCTCCAACATCCTCACACGCAATATAGCTTACTAGCCGAAACACCTTCTCTATGTGTACAGATGTGACGTAATGACGCAAAGACATGCTCGAATTTCCCGCGGAAATCCACCAGAACCACTGGAATTAAAATCATTATTACAAGCTAACCGTTTTGAATCGAGCTAAGGCAAGAAGATATTTTTGAACACTGGTTGGTTATGTTTTTTTATTATTATTATTATTTTGGATAATTTTTAACCCAAAAAAGTTACGGACTGGAGCTTTAAGCAAAGTGCTTTTCTAACTAAGGTCAACTTAGAATGATTGAAATTAGCTAAATATAAAATATGTAACAGTTAAATATGTACTCTGGTAATCTGAAAACATTTAGTGTTATTAAAGGGTTAGTTCACCTTAAAATGCAAATTTACTCGCCTCATTTAGTCACCCTCATGTTGTTCCAAACCTGTACAAGTTTCTTTCTTTTGCTGAACACAAAAAGACATTTTAAAGAATGTCAGTAACCAGACAGTTGACAGTAGCCACTGACTTCCATAATAGGAAAAAAGTAATATAAAAGTCAGTGGCTACTGTTAACTGTTTTGATACCAACATTCTTCAAAATATCTTCTTTTGTGTTCAGGAGAAGAAAGTCATTCAGGTTTGTAATAACATGAGGGTGAGTAAATGACGACAGAATTTACATTTTCGGGTGAACTATCCCTTAAAGCAGTGCTTCTCAAACCGGTCCTGGGGACCCCATACCACTGAACATTTTGTATCTCTTCCTCATCTAACACACCTGATTTAACTCATCAGCTCATTAGTAGACTGCAAGTGTCCGATGAGGGAGACATCAAAATGGTGGGGGGTCCCAGGACATTTCAGAACCACTGCCTTAAATCAAGAAAGGGGCAAGTACTTTTAAAGGGGTCATGAACTGAGAAATACAATTTTCCCTGATCTTTTGTCATACAAGAGGTCATTGTACTATAAAAAACTTTTATTGATACTACGCTGCCAAAAAATGACTGATTTTCTACTTCCGATTGTTTATTACGAAATGGAACATCAGTGCAAGACTGCCTGCACAGAAACAGATCATAGCCTCTTCGTGCCCACAGGCACATGACTGAAGGGAGTGATAGTACAACAGGATCACTTGGAATAAAAATACATATAGATATCTGCTAAGTTTTCCAATGTTGTGCTTACTAACATTATAAAAGGACCTCAGGGAACATTATAAAAAAAGGCAATTCATGACCCCTTTAAATGCAATAATTTCTTCCGTTTTTAATTTTAACATTTCTCCTAACCTGCAGACATGTCTAAATTATTGAGGACATCCATCTGTCGTCCATCTCTTTTAGCAAAGGCCAGGATCTTGTCAGCAAAGACAGGCAACCAGGATAAGCACATTTTGTCTGCAGCATCAGGGTGAAGTATACTGAAGTCCTGAGATATCGGTTTTTGGTAGAGAAAAAAAGAGTTTTTGGTTAAGTGGTAGGGCTGGCACTGGATGCAACTGTGAAAAAAAGATTACCTACAAAGAAAGAGAATTTGAAATTCAAAATCACATATTTACCAGCAAATTTTTCAATGAGGCACTCAAGATTCCAGTTGATAAGTTTTTGTTGAACAAAAATGTCCATTGCTGTAAAAGAACAGAAGGAAACATCTGATTAGTAATATCTTTACAAAGTTAGCTGGCAGTGCTAACAAGTCTTATACCTGCTTTTAAAATTTATTTTTGTGCTGGCTCCCGTTTTTTTTTTTATAATTTCTTTATTATAAATCTTTTTAATGAATCATTACTTAATTAAAAAATAAAATAAATAAATAGACAAAATTATTTTTTTAACAGCTTAATTAACTATATTTAATTCACAAGACTGTAAACAGAAGAAATGTTAATTTTGTGGATAATTCAAAAATATTTTATAAAATCACCTGTAGATATTTCATAGAATATTTTTTATTCATTCCAATGTATTAGTCTATTCATATAAAGATCGCCTGAGGGCATTGCGCCCATTGACTTATTTGATTGCAGTTTCAAGACAGTAAAAATAATAAATAAATGTTGTTAATGTTTATTCTTCCTGGCAGTTTTTTAAAAAATGCACGATTCAATGATCATCATAATTATTTTAATGATTGTGTACCAAATTGCATGACAAACCAAAATAATAAATTACATAAGCCTGATTTCTCCTAAGGTTTTTTTCTCTCTCCATTCTGTCACCTGATGGAGTTCGGGTTCCTTGCCACTGTTGCCTCTGGCTTGCTTAGTTGGGGGCACTTAATATTCAACAATATTATTTGATTGCACTGACAATATCAGATGAGAACTGAACTGAATGACTTTTTTTCAGAGCCACTTTAATACCAAATTGAACTACAGTAACTACTTCATAATTTATTATCTTTACACAGTTTTTGAACGGAACTGAAGCAACACTGAACTGACTTCAGCTGAACAATGACAGTTTTTGATGAGAATTGTACTGAGCTGGACGATGACATCACTGTTTTCTGCAGAGCTGCTTTATAGGCGCACGCACCCAAACCCTGAACACATACTGCAACATAATAAAATATTTTATGTAAAGCTACCTTTCGAAAATGACTAACAATAACAGATAAATAATAGGTAGACTTATAGCTTCTTTAGCATATAGCCACTAGCCAGTGACGTTACACCGCATCCAACACCACCGAGTCAGTTTCAAGTACAAAAAACCCGCAAAATTTCTGGAGATAAAACACCAACAACTGTATTTAGACATCATGACCGTGTTATAAGTGGAATAATTGAAGACAGACCGTGTAAAAATAATGAATGTTATGTCTGTGTAACGTTAGCCTAACGGTCGCTAGTTCGACAGACGCAAAAAATAAGAGCATTCGTGTTAAATAATGTAAGGGTCCGTCGTCAATAATTCATAGATAATTTCAACATAACTTCTTATTGACTTTCTGACTTCGTTGACTACTTAATGTTAGGATAGTTTTAATAAAACAGTGTTACCATAGGCAGGGCCGGATTAACATAAGGGCTAGGTGGGGCTGAAGCCCCAGGCCCACGGGATTAGGGGGCCCGTGATTGGCTGGAGGAAATGAGATTGTCAAATCATAGGTGGTTGATTTGTGTATAATAAAATAACAAGAAGTTATTGGAAAATGATCCTGACTGATATAATTCACCGCCCAATCAAATTAACTCTACAATTTACGCCATGACGTTGGGAAACGCCTCTTTTCGTTATGCTTTCATGTAGATAGAACATGGGTATAAATCGCTCGCTAGAGTGCAAAAATGATGAAAAAAGTGATAGTGGTGCACAAAAAAGGAAAAACAAACTCGGAAGACAGAAAAGGGATGCAAAAATTCCTAAACTAACTAAATACTTTGGTTCACTTTCATCCGTGCGCGTGGAAGACCCCGAGTGCAGGGCAGCAGCCCACAGTTAGCCTCACCCTCCTGCGTCATCACCGATCTGCGTGTTTTATACGTCGAAGAAGGTAAACAAGCAGCTGAAGTAAGTTAATGAGTTAAGCACTATTTGGATGGTAATTCTTTCTCGTGGAGTCGTAAGGTATTTTCAATATTTGGGGCCAGTAGTCGGTGATTTTATTGCAGTCTGAATCCAGAATGTCAGTGTTTTTTTTCCCACCACTCACCCGTGTAAAAATCCCCGGCCGAATTAGGCCTACTGTTTTTTTTGCCCCGATGAGTTTTTGTCTTATTGTAATATTACATAATATAAAATAAATATATCACAAGTAAAAGTGCAGTTTTCCCCAAATATCAGCATAATTGCTAATGTGATATATATGTTATGCAACAATAAATGAGTTGACCAATAAGTTAACATTGAGAGTTACGTTTTGGTTTATCGTCACTTCGCCGATGAAAATTCCAAAATGAAACCACAGCAGAAACAATCTCTGAAATTGATAGTGGTGATTCGTTACTGAATAATCCACGTTTTGAACAAATCCATTCATTTAATGATTAAATGACTCCTCGTTTGCTTCGTCTGTGAATCAAACAGCCGTTTGAACAAATCGGTTGAATGAATGACTCGATTATTAAAACAGTGACTGGATTTTAATGAATTTTAATGGATTTTAATGATATCATAAAGGATTTCTGCTCTGCTAAAGCTAGAAAAATAGACTATTTAACTGACTGTAAGACCCTATGTAAAAGGAATGTTATATATATAAAAAAAAATTCTGTCATTTACTCACCCTCATGTTGTTCAAACTGAAAGAATTTCTTTCTTATGCTGAACACAAAAGAAGATATTTTATATAGTGTTAGCAACCAGACAGTTTACGGTAGTCATTGACTTAATATATATTTTTCCTACTATGGAAGTCAATGGGTGCCGTCAACTGTCTGGTTACCAACATTCTTTAAAATATCATCTTTTGTGTTCAGCAGAAGAAATAAATTCATACAGGTTTTGAACAACATGAGGGTGATGTTGTTGAACTATCCCTTTAAATTATTCATGGTTAAGTACTTATTGAGGAAGTATGACTGAAGTATGAGTAATGTTTTTGCTGATTTTGGCAACCTTTATGTTTTTGAGTTCATATCTGGAGTAAATGCACTTATGGAAGGGGAGGGGGTAAAAATGTTTTATCAATAAAATGTTCCCAAAATGAACCAAGAAATGATGTGGAGTAATTTTCATCATGATATTCCATATCAAAATGTTCCTGTCGTAAGATGTTTATATTATGTTATAACACGTTTATGCATAACAGGGATTCTGTTCATACACCGTTTATTTCATAGCACTATGATTGTTATTTGTTTATACAAAATAAGATTTACTGCAATGCTTTTTTCCCCCTTAGTTGATCAGAACAAAAGTGGATGTTACTTGTTCAGAAGTTATTTTCCGTTGAAAAGTCTAATATTGGTCATACTTCCAAAAAGTATAATGTGTGATTCTGAATGCCCGTATCCACACCGGCGTGGTGATTAACAGCCGCTGTAACGGTCACCAGCTGGAGTGCCCTTGAGAGCCACCAGAGGGCACTCCAGATAAGACTATTATCACTCACAAACTACATTTCCCATAACTCACTGCCCGGACTTAACATCACTGATCACATTCACCTGTACCTCATTCACTGATTGCATTCACCTGTGTCTCATCCTGTTAGTCTGTCTATTTATACCAGGTTCATTCATTCACTCACCGCGAAGTCTTGTTTTAGTGTCACACTGCAATTCTGAGCATTCTCCCCGTTTTCTTGTCTCTTGGTCTTTTTTGGATTTCTTGCCTGTTTTGGATTACTCTTTTGCCTCTGACCCCTGCCTGCTTTGTGTGTTTGTTTGTACGGACTGCCTGCCTGTGTTTGACCTTGCCTGTTTTGGATTACCCCTTAATAAAACTGCATTTGGATTCTCCACCTTCGTGTCTCGGAGCAGTTTCGTGACAGAAGACTTCGCCACATATGGATCCAGCAGTTGTCAGCAACCAGGCCCTGAGGAAGTTCCTTTCTTCGGTGTTCCAAGATGGCCAGCCTATTGAGAGGTATGCAAGGGACTTTTTGTCTTGCTGTCATCTGGGAAAGTTAAATGACACCCAGCTCATGGACCTGTTTTTGAGTGGGCTGGATGATGATGTTGCTCAATTGATGCCGGAGGACTATACCGGCTGGACCCTAGAAGGGTATGTCGACCTAGCCCTCTCCTTGAGCGGTACGGCATTTACTGTGGGCTTGGCTGATGAAACACCCTGCAAGCTCACAGTTCAGGGTCTTCACAGCTCCACGTCCAGTCTGCCCAACCAGAGTCAGTTCACGTCTCGCCTGCCTGGCCTGGGAATCATCACGTCTTGCTAACCATCAAGCCAGCCACTGGATCGGTCTATGGACGTACAGGACCGGTTTCCAGCGTGGCCGATCCCCCGCTTATGTCTGCACGCGCTGCCAAGAGGGCCATCGTTCAAGGGTTCAGTCCTGCCGAGCCAGACCCAGAGCTTCACGTCAGCCACGTCCAGCCAGAGCTTCACGTCAGCCACGTCCAGCCAGAGACCGTCCAGCCAGTGTCTACGGACAAGATGGCTGAACCAGAGACTGTTCACGTCACTTCCTCCGAGCCAGTGTCTACGGACAAGATGGCCGTCTCCGAGCCAGTGTCTACGGACAAGATGGCCGCCTCCAAGCCAGTGTCTACGGACAAGATGGCCGCCTTCGAGCCAGTGTCTACGGACAAGATGGCCGATCCAGAGTCTGTTCACGTCACTTCCTCCGAGCCAGTGTCTACGGACAAGATGGCTGAACCAGAGACTGTTCAAGTCACGTCTGCCGATCCAGAGACTGTTCAAGTCACGTCTGCCGATCCAGAGACTGTTCAAGTCACATCTGCCGATCCAGAGACTGTTCAAGTCACGTCTGCCGATCCAGAGACTGTTCAAGTCACGCCTGCCGATCCAGAGACTGTTCAAGTCACGCCTGAACCTGAACGCTCAGCGGAGCCGGTATCTGCTCCTGAACCAATGTTTGTTTCTGTGTTTGTGTCTGTCCTTGTGGCCGTTACTGTTCTGGTGTCTGTTCCTGAGCCAGAGCCAGTGTCTGTTCCTGAGCCGGCGTCTGTTCCTGAACCCATTTTTGTTTCTGTCCTTGTGTTTGTTCCTGAGCCGGGTTCTGTTCCTGCGCCGTGGCCACCCGAGGGCTCTTCACCACCCTGGCCGCCCGATGGGTCGTCTGCTTCGCCCTGGCCGCCCGATGGGTCATCTGCTTCGCCCTGGCCGCCCGATAGGTCGTCTGCTTCGCCCTGGCCGCCTGAACTGCCTGCTCCGCCCTGGTCGCCTGCACATCCTGCTCCACTCTGGCCTTCCGTCCTGATGCAGTCTCCAGGTCCTCTTCCGCTCCACGGGCCTGGCCCTCCATCCCACCCCCGGGTCCGCCTCCGCTCCACCTCCCTACTGGACAATTTGAGGAGCGTCTGGAATCCGCTCCTTAAAGGGGGGGGCTATGTAACGGTCACCAGCTGGAGTGCCCTTGAGAGCCACCAGAGAGCACTCCAGATAAGACTATTATCACTCACAAACTACATTTCCCACAACTCACTGCCCGGACTTACCATCACTGATCACATTCACCTGTACCTCATTCACTGATTGCATTTACCTGTGTCTCATCCTGTTAGTCTGTCTATTTATACCAGGTTCATTCATTCACTCACCGAAGTCTTGTTTTAGTGTCACACTGCAATTCTGAGCATTCTCCCCGTTTTCTTGTCTCTTGGTCTTTTTTGGATTTCTTGCCTGTTTTGGATTATTCTTTTGCCTCTGACCCCTGCCTGCTTTGTGTGTTTGTTTGTACGGACTGCCTGCCTGTGTTTGACCTTGTCTGTTTTGGATTACCCCTTAATAAAACTGTATTTGGATTCTCCACCTTCGTGTCTCGGAGCAGTTTCGTGACAGCCGCACACTCACCTCAAAACATTGGATGTATAACCCACATAAAGTTGATAATTCTGCAAATAACTGCAATTGCAGTTTTCGAACAGAGATGGCGACAAAGAGGAAAAGCTACGGACTGCAGCTTTAATAACAATAAAAAAATATTTTTGCGGTAGAAGACTGTGGCGTGGCAATCAGATGAAAGGGGGCCCTTGGTGTTGCTATAGCCCCAGGGCCCAAAGTCCTCTTAATCCGGGCCTGACCATAGGGAGTGTTACTCACCTTTACGCTCGCTCCTGCTTGAACCTCTCGTCCTCCTGTTGACGTTGCGGTGATTTACCGAGTGTGAGGACAAAAGCGCGCGAAGACGTAAGCGCTGGGTTCAAAGTTTCCAACACAAACCCAAATGCTGGGTCATTGTCAGCTGATTACGGAGAAAATAACCCAGCAACATAGTCAAAATGCTCAACCCAGCATTTGGGTTTAAAAATAACCCAGCATTTTTTAGAGTGTACTGTGACATCTCAGCAAGCTTCAACATGACGCTCACCACGTAAATGTGGGTCCTCCTCAGCTAAGCATCTGTTCCCCCCAGAGTGTATCTTTTGTGGAAAGCTGGAAGTGAAAGTATTGGGAAAGACCGAACGATGCATCAAGTTCCCAGCATATAAGGCTAAGGAACGGAGAATTGAAGGAGCCTACATGGAAACAGATTACGCCTCAAGCCTTTGAACTTGGACTTCACCGTCTCAAGGGTATCCAATTGGCCTGGCCATATATTGTTCAGTATTTGGAGAAGCTGCTTACGGAAACGATCCGCAACTCCTGCCCCTCATCCTGTCTATTTCTCAAGGCTATCCAGCAGGCCTGGCCACATATTACTGCATATTTGAAGAAGGAGACAACAGCTACTTTATAAAGAGTTTCAGATGAAAACACACACACACACACACACAGACACACACACTGCTACACAATAAATAACATTCCTGCAGATTTCATTCCACTACAGTAGGAGATTAAAAGAGGCTCCACTGCCTCTGAACAAGCGTTCTGTTAGAATAAACACATCTGATGTCTCATGCCAAACCTTCCTGTCAAGGCAAGAGTGAAATTGTGATGTTAATGTGATTTAAAGGACATAAGGCTGTGAAAACCTTGCTCATTGACATTGTTATAGACTTCTGATGTTTAAAAATAGCTATTGAATTATTACTGCGGGGGTTTATGAGCTGATAATGAAAAGCTCATAATGAAATCATAAAATGTCAAATAATTTAATAATTTTAAAATCTAAACAATCAAATTAAAGCACTAAAAAGATAGTTTGTCATGTGACCATTAGCCGACATCAGAGAACCATGAACAAGCAAATATGTTGTTAAATTACTTTAATATTAACCTAAAATCTACTGACCTAAAAAACGACTATATTACAGTGTTATGGAATAATAAATGCATAAAGAAACAACTGATTTGCCCTATATTAGAGTTTTGGCTGCACATTTCTATCTTCTAAAACTTAACCTTTCTTCATTTTACAGCCGATTGAGGTGGATGGAGTGAAATTTCATTCAAACAATGGAGAAGATAAAATTGAGCTTGACGTTGATATCAGGTGACGCATACATCTATTTACTGACTTGAGATTGAGATATATTTGAGATTCTCATGCAATCATGAGGCCCTATAATGAGTGAATTGTCTATCGTCTCTCAGGGAGTGATTTAAAAGTCTTGTGTAATCGATGGTGTGTCTGTATTTCACAAGCTGACAAAACCTGACCGTCAAACTGCAGCCAAACAAGATTTGTAACAACATGAGTGTATATCCTATTTAAAGACTTCATTTTTGTTTAGTTTTCCATTAAGTTTTAGTTGTTTGGAACAAATTCAGCAGAATGGTTCAATTTGTTTGTAAAGAGTTAAAGGCAAACCTAATGTGTCCTCCTCTCCGACTCCTTTTTTAGTTAGGATGGGGATGTCAATATAAGAGCGAAGTGTTTATGTATGAAATGTGGTGTGCAGAACATACAGGTGAGATTATGCGTTGCGAGTTGTGACTGTACATTTGATACATAGTGCCACTGTAGAAATTAAATCTTAATTTCTAAAGATAATTCCATTTGCATTCTTTCAGCTTCGAGGAAAGATGCGTGTGGTTTTGGAGCCACTGATCGAAGATATCCCATTCATGGGTGATGTGATGTGTTCTTCCACAAAGAACCAGTGAGTGTCTCAAAATTAAGAAATAAAGCCAATAAAAGAACCTTTATTTTTAAGAGTTTATGAAATATGTGGGTTCTTCTATGGTTGACTATGATTCTTTGGAGCTTAAAACATTTTTGACATTACACTATCTCCCAGTTGACAGATAAGTCTTGAGCCTAGTCCCAGACTAAAATGCATATTTGAACTGAACATGTTTTAACTGAAAGCAACTTGCACTGACATATCTTGAAATGTCAGTGTCATTGTCTTGTCTCAAGATGCACACCAATAATTATTTTTCTAAGGCACGTTTATAAAAGCTACTTAAATGTCCTAATTGAACTAAGGCCTAATCCTGGCTTAATCTAAGCCTATAGGTTCTTCACACCAAGTACATTATTAGTTATTGGTAACATCCGTTAACTGAGGAAGTCGAAACCCTCCTGGATTCTTTGAAGCTTCATTGAACTTTAAAATGTTCTGCATTAGTCTTCTTGCAAGTGTGTACTGATCCTTACTGTCTTTATTCTTTCAGTAGTGCTTGAATTAGAATATTACTTTTAATAGAATCATGTAATCTTCTCCTTTTTCCTCTTCGTTGTTAGAAACTGACCTTTAAAGGGACCAGTTGGATCAAGCTGCTGGACAATGCAGTGGTCAAGTGAGTTTCAGTCATTACAGATAGTGACATACACAATAATATTTTATTCAGTTCAATACACTCGCTTTCCTGATCGACACCCGTTTCTTTTCTTTTTTTAAAACTATTTCACACTTTCTGTCCCTGTTCCTTTTCTCACTATTAGGTTACGCAATATAATCATGGGAATGATTGACTCGTTCATGGTTCATCCCAATCGTATCACTATTCCTCTAGTGGCAGAACTGCATGTGACACGGTTGAGGAACACCCTGTCCAGGGTAACACGCATACAGACCTTACAAACATCCAATCAACATACAATGACCAAATCACTCAAATACATACTTTGGTTTTTGCAATTGACATTTACTCCACAGTTCAAAAAGTTAGAGCTCAGTTAAATGTTTTAATGTTTGTGAAAGAAGTCTCTTATGCTCACCAAAACTGCATTTATTTGATTAAAACTACAGTAAAAACAGAAATATATAAACATTTAAAATAACTGAATACATGAATACATTTTAAAAATGTAATTCATATGGTTGTAACAGTTCAAATTGCTCAAGGTTCTGTGTTTATCACATATTTTAGATGTACGTGTCATCATATCAAGTGCGTGCCGAACCGTGGGTGGAAAATATTATGGTTCGATTTTTTTTTTTTAAAACCAAGAAATTTAATGTGTCCTTGGTGAATAAGAGTATTAATTTCTTTAAAAAAGAAAATCTAAATCTTGCTTACTCCAATCTTTTGAAAGGTAGTGTTCTGTGTGCCACTTTTGCAGTGTAATTTGAAATATTTTTCCATAGTTTTTAATGCAGAAGTAGCATACATGTATCTGAAGCATCACTTCCCATAAAACATAATCGTACCATGTAATTAGTTATTTTCATTTAGGAGTAATGCAGTAATGAAACAGTTCCCTGCACTGCAGTCTTTCATATTATGTGCATCTTTCTTTATTTCTTTAAGGCAGTTTTGCGTATTCACCTGGTGGAGGCCGACAATCTGGCTGCAAAGGACACCATTGTGTCTGTCTGAGTCGGGGCGCACACCTTCAAATCCCAGCATCTGGACAGTACACTCAATCCCAAATGGGTTGAAATGTATGAGGTGGGTGTTCAAATGACACCACATTGCAATATCAACAAAAGAAGTGTGCCTGTTCGATGTCCAGTGTTGCCAACTATTTTCAAAGGAAAGCAGCTAAGGCCTTCCCTAAAAGTCGCTAAATTTCGCTAGATGACGTCATACGTCAATTAGCATATTCGTGACGTCATCGCGTCGTACTTGCGTTCTGTTTGTCTAATGTGTTTTCTCTATAAATTAATGCTCAGCTCACATACTGTATTTAATATATTATATTATAATATAGCCGAATGTAAAATAAAGCTGTTCTCATTTCCTATGTCAGACAATAGAACGAGTAGCTATATGATATAGGCCTAGTGAATGACAAAATTTTTTTTATAGGCCAATGTGGAAAATTATCTGAATTGAGAGAGTTCGGGAGCCGGATGAACAAAAGCTCTGTGATAGTGAGTATTACAAGTAATACCGTAAGCACAAGAAAAGGAAGGAAACTAAATTATTTAAATAAAATAAAAAAGAAAAGCAGGTGATAAATCTGTGGAAAAACACTGCTCATTCATGTCTCTCAGCGGCCATGCGCTCAACAGATGAATGCTGCTGCTCCTCTCAGCCATTTACTGAACAGGGTAGACGTAGCTAGAGTGAGTGACGTTTGAAAAGTCGCTAAAAATAGCGACTCATTTGCGCGATTCTTTTGCAGTCTGTACGCGGAGGGGTGGACATCTCCTGCTCTGACTGCAGCTGGGAGGGGCTGCTGCGCGAGGACTGGGCCGCCTGTGAGTGCTTTGGGACGGGGGTGGGACCCACGGCAGCACTCGCTGCTCGTTGAAAAGAGTAAGAACGATATGTGCTTTCACGTCAGAGAGTCTCCAAATGTCTCCAATAACACCATAAAAAGTCGTTAGATTTGTCGCTAGTCGCTTTTTTGAAAATGTGTCGCTAAAGGGGTCTAAATACTCGCTAAATATAGCGACAAAGTCGCTAAGTTGGCAACACTGGTCCAACGCTTCCATCCTACTGAACAGGTACTGGTATAGACCTCATGTAGCCCCGCCCCTTTTCAGCGCTGCGCTCGTTGTCTTTTGACTTCCGGTCTGTATTTTCACAGCAATCCTGTGTATTTATTAGGGCTGTCAGTTAAACGCGTTATTAACGGCGTTAACGCAAAACCATTTTAACGCGATTAATTTTTTTATCGCGAGATTAACGGTCTTTTTGGCCTAGCAAACTTTGTAGTTTTTTTTGCTGCGCTATGAAACCCATTCATTTCAAGGGCTTGCGCCGTGCGAGGACGTTTTGTTGCTTCGTCGACCAAAGCGCAAGTGGATCTAGCTAGACCGGAAACAAAACAACAGGCACGCGCACACACTTGTTTGGGCTTGCGAGCCGGCCAAATAGGTTAAAGTTACGTTTTTAGTGGATGACGAGCGCGAGACGCCGAAATGGATGCCAATAAGATTCTGAATGGAAAGTTTACTTTTAAAAAGTTGCCAAATGGTTCCATTGACTAGACCAAAGTGATCTGTGTTTTGTCGTTATGAACTGAGCTATCATCATCGCAGCACGTCCAGTCTGAAATACCACTTGATGATGGCCAAGCACACACACAGCTGATGCGAATTCTCCGCCCCCTCGTCAATATCAGTACCTCGTCAGTATTTCTTTCACCCTTTTATTGATGGACAGTGTTACATTGTGTTACAAAGAAATTATTTGCTCCAAGTGAGAATGTTAGTGTGAAATTGAACACAGTATTGCCAATGTTGTTTTCAATAAAAAAAAATGTGCACAAAGCAAGCAATCCACTTTTTTCATGTTGATAAGAGCATTAAAATGAGAAAAAATAATGAACAAAAAGAAATCAAGAGACATTTAGAATAGATAAAAATGTGCGATTAATCGCGAGTTAACTATGACATTAATGTGATTAATCGTTTGACAGCACTAGTATTTATGAATGAACGGCTGGTTTTAAAATATAATATAAACTATAATATTAAGACATCTGCTTTAAACATTAGGATCCTCATGATAACTTTCGTTAACTTAACATTAAGTAAATCCACTTCAAAAGCGAATTACTCCTGGATAGCAATGCCATAGAAATATACAGAGCGATTGCAAAAACGGAAGTTCAAAGACAATATTCTAAAGATGGCGGCGCCCTCGTTTCTCTGGCGCATAAGGTCTATACAGGGGGGAGGGAATCAGGCCGTGAGTGGTATTTACGTCAGTAACGTTAAATACAAGTACTTGTTTGACAAAAACGGAAACTGCACTGTATGCCTTTTAAATGTCTAATCATTTACGCCGCTTTTTGTCATTAATAACCCACGCTGTTAATGTAGGTGTGTCTGTGGTGTTTCATGCATGAGTGTGTGTCTGTCTGTCAGGTCATGGTTCATGAGGTGCCTGGTGAGGAACTAGAGGTGGAAGTGTTTGATAAATATCAAGATGATTTCCTGGGCAGGTACCATATCACTGCTTTTCATCTCCCGTCATTCCGTCTCTCATTTATTCTCTCAAAGGAGGAATATCTTTAATGTTTTAACATTATAAGCGAATAATCCTTTTAATGTTAGTCAAGATTTCCTGCACTAAAACAATTTACATTGAGGATATCTTGTTTTTTGAAAGTGTTTCCATAGTGGATTAAACTCTTTTATTCCAAAAGTTTCTTAAAAATGTACTTTCTTAAAATATGACCTCTTTGATATAGATCTGTTCCAGATTTTCATCTTCTGAAGATGAGAAAGATTTCATCTTTCATCTTCTGTTGCAGTGTCCTATCATAAACCACCATATTACCATAAACTCATGATTTGTGTTTTTTATTGTTTGCTGATCTCTATTCTCATCCTTGCATTGATTCTCTTTATTTCACTTGTGTTCAGGACAAAAATAGACTTGGGGATTGTGAAGAAATCTAAAATAGTTGACGAGGTGAGAAGATTTAGATAATATTCCAGCACACTGTTTTCTCCTGTGTGTTTGTGTGTGTGTTTATAGTAGAATTTTGCATGGGTGATTATTTGCTGTTTTCATGTCCCCTTCTTAGTGGTTCATTTTGAAGGACACCCCTACAGGATCGGTTCACTTGAGACTGGAGTGGCTGACACTAGAAGCCGACGCAGGACGACTGAAAAAGGTCTTATAACACCGTACAAACACAGAGCGATGCAGTTGCCGCACCACAGCCAATGACCAGTATGATTAGTAACCAAGACGTTTTTATAGTAGCTTCGCTCCGCCCTACTTTGCCCTTATTTTTTTTCTCTCAGGTTCTGAAGAGAAATAAAAAAGTGTGAAGAGTAAAACAGCAAAGCCACCCTCAGCACCCATCTTGGCAGTGTATTTGGACAAGGCTGAGGCACTTCCTGTGAGTAATACTCTCACATCATCTTCCTGCTGCACTCTTTGTTCTAACACACACACGTTATGTTTTATGGGCACATTCCATTGAGAATGATTTTTACACAGTACAAACTGTATATTCTATCCCCTATCCCTACCCATCACAGAAAACTTTCTGCATTTTTACATTTTGAAAAAACTTAATTTAGTATGATTTATAAGCTGTTTTCCTCATGGGGGAAAAAACTGTCTCCACAAAGACAAGGATTTCAGATATTGCCATCTTTGTGGGGACATTTTGTCCCCATAATTTAGGGTTTACCAAGACACACACACACAGTAGTTATGCTCACCAACCCTGCATTTATTTAATCAAATACACAGGAATATTGTGGAATACTATTGCAATTTAAAACAACTTTTCTATTTGAACATTTGAAAATGTAATTTATTCTTGTGATCAAAGCTGAATTTTCAGTATCATTATTCCCGTCTTCAGTGTCACATGATCCTTCAGAAGTCTGCTCAAGAAACATTTCTTATTATTATCAATGTTGAAAACAGTTGTGTGAATGAACTACAATGAAAAATGGTTAATAAACATACTAAATGTCTCAATCAAATATATAAAACTGCTAAAATGTTTCTGTTTGGGTTACATTTAAGATTAGGGGATAAAAAACATCATTAGCTCAGTATAAAAACTAGGGGTGTCACGATTCTCCAAATCCTCGATTCGATTAAATTTTCGATTCTAAGGTCACGGTTCGATTCGATTCTCGATTTTTACATTTACTTTTTTTAAAGCCGAAACCGGCCAATCAGGATGCTCTCTGTCTTACATGCGCTTCATGAGGCACACACGCAAGGTCTCTCGCTCTCTCCCTCTCTGCCGTGCGTGCGCTATACGGTTTGGAGCACAGTTTTTTCTGTCTAGCATGCACGCTCTTGCTCGCTCACTCTAGATTCCGGGAGATTTTAACTAATTTGCGTGCATCAGGGAGCCGCTATCAATATGCGGGAGACTCCCGGAACTTCCGCGAGACTTGGGATGTCTGCAAACTGTGGCTTTTTTAAAGCGCGAACGTTGTCAACATAACTCACTGGAAATCCAAAAAACGTCCACACCTGCGACTTCAATGAAAGAGGAGGGGGTTCAAGTTCTGTCGATGGGTCTCCTGCATCTGCAGTTGCCATGCTATCTTTTGAGTGGCTGTAGCTAAGTTAGAGGAGGTTGACCATAGACTCGAAGTAGTTGACCGAAGACTCGAAGACCATAGTTTTTTCTCGTTTTTGACTGTTGCAGGTACACAAGAGAGCCTATGGGTGTGAACTACCTCGCAACAATGTTGCAGAGAATTTGTAAAGCAGCAGGCACCTCCAAGGTTTACACAAATCACTGCCTTCGCAGCACCATGGTGCAGAGATTGTCCGATGCTGGCCTCAAATCGAGGGAAATTATGTCTGTGAGTGGACATAAGTGTGAAAGTTCACTACAGAGCTACTGGAGGCCAAACTTAAAACAAAGAAAGCACTGGAGCGACATTCTTGCTGCAACAGAAAACACTGCTGACAGTGCTGAGCCCCAACTAAAGAGAACCGCGTTAAATATCACCACAGTGGAGCCGATTGAAATGAGACAAATATTTAATGCGTGCACAATAAACAGAGATGTTCAAATAAATTTAAATAAACAGCAATAAAAAAGTATCTCTTGTTAGGCAGCATTTTAGCAACTAAATTAATAACATTAATAAAATAGATTAAAGACCTAACTGTTATCTATCAAAATATGTGCCCTTGTGTTTTTATTTATAGGCTATGTAAATATTTAGTTTAGTGCAGAGAGAAAATAACGGAATAAACTAAAAAATAAATGTTTTCTCATGCTGAGAGATAAGCTATGCCTATATTTGTGTGAGGAAATTTCACAAATATTGTGTTGTAAAAAATAAAAAGAATGAGACAAAGTTTGAGAACGGTTTGTTGTTTTTATTTGAGCTTTCATGCATATTACATATTGGGGACTATTTTTTTCTAGCGGAAATGAAATTTCCACTAATACATTTTTTTTCTTTAATATTGTGTGGTAACCGTTTTATAAAAGCAATAAGGTACTTGAGGCAAGTGCTGTATCGTGAATAATTAACGGCTGAAGGGGTTGCAGGCACTCCGCTTCGCGTCGCGCCTAACAACGCCCTTCAGCCGTTACTTATTCACGATACAGCACAGCCTCTCGTACCTTATTGCTTACATATCCAAAGGTATTGTGTTTTTCAAAGTTGTTTGTGTGTTGGTCTGAACCAGTAATTATTGTTGCTATAATTTGTGTACTGCATGTGTATTAGTTGTGATGAATATGAATGTATGTGTATATACACATCAAGGTTATAATCGGTAACGAAAACGAATGAAAACTAGGTGGGAAAAAACATTGTCGTTAACTGAAATAAAAATAAAAACAAGGCATTACAAAAAAACGATAACTAACTAAAACTGTAATGTGTGTTTGGCAAAACTAACTAAAATAAAATAAAATTATAGAGTAAATGTCCTTAGTTTTCATCAATGACTACGTTTACATGCGGCCAATTTTCGGGTTATGTTCGGGTTAAGGTCACTATTCGGGTTTCTGAAACATTAGGAATAACCCGTTTAGGCCTACATGCATGAGCAGAGAGAGTTACTCCTGTATACATGGAATTGCAATATCCCCATGTAAACGGCGACGCACGGTTAGCGTCTGGACGTACGGACAACCTTAAGATGCAAATATGCGTCATTTCCGATTCTTCTTCCTGTATCCAAAGACAACAACAACAGCAGCAGCACGCGGATAATGAATAGTTCGGGGCAGATAGCGATCGCCTTTGTTTGCGCTTTGGTGCTGGTACTGACCTCGCTCCAAATGTATGCTGTGCTGCGTCTCGCCATGTTTACTTCCGGTATACTGCACGCGGGTTTTTGTATGCGCCGAGAAGTTCCTCTACTCAAAAGACCAAGATTCCTTGCGAATAGAACATGCGCAGAACACAAATCATTATGGGGATATGCTGACAAAGAGTATAGAAGTAACAAGAGGCGAAACTCAATAGAACGTTCCATTGCAACAAACGCGCCCATGCGCAGAGCTGCAGTTCCGCCATCTTGGACTGAACGCAACACAGCTGTCATAGAATTGAACGATACCGGTTCCAATTCAAAAGCGGTTAAGGGAACTAAATAGTAGTTTCTAGTTTTTAATATCTCTATAGTCTAAACTAAAACGGCGTGTTGAATAATGTACGACAAAATAATGCTTATGGATCGGTTTATTAAACAATTTCGTCATAGAACATGAAGCTGTCAAATATGCTATTTATTTACCCCAATAACTTTTAGGGATAACTCCCGTTTTCATACAGCACAATTTTACAACACCAGTAACAACAGCCCATGTTCCTCATGAAATGATTAACAAATTCATTGAAAAAGCCAAAACACAATGAACAGTGAGTAGGTGAAAGGGACAACACATTAGTCAAGAGAGAATATTTAATAGTAATAGAAGATCATCACAAAATGAACAGTAATAAAATTGGTGATGGTAAGTAGATCACATCATTTCTGGCTGCATTACACACAACAAATCAAACATTGTGCATTTACTACAAATAGAATGGCAATGGTAAGTATATTAGCTGTTCTATATGTTTTAGTCTTTAGTTTTATTATAATTTAATTCATCTTGACTGATAAAAACTTTGTACAACACATGTTACATTTGATACAGAAAGAGAGTTTATGTACAGATTTACAGATGACTTAGCTTTAAAAAAAAAAAATCTGTTGCGCTTCTGTTTTGGGCTGTGAGAGTTGTGGATTTTGGGTCCATAATATATGATGGATTCTGACTCTACTGAATAGTTTCACCATGTATACAAGAGTGTTTTTGCACTTTTCCTTGTCACACACAACTTCCTTGCACTCACTGTTGTACACATCCATGCCTCTATTTACGTATGGAGACGTACGTACGCTGCTCACTTTAACGTTAATAAAAACCTTTTCTACTTTACCTCTCTGGATCTTTGGGGAATCTATGAAATGCTAGTTGATTGGTTGTACACTGGTAGTTGTTGCAGTTGATGACAGAACACTGTTTTCTTTGTTTCCAATTATTTACAGACATAATGCTGTACAGTTGTGCTAACGGTAAAACCGTTGGTTCAGTCCAAAATGGACTAAATAAACTAAATAAATCGCAAAATCCATTTAGCGATTGTTACCAAAACTGCAACGGAGTTTCGCCTCTTGTTACTTTTATACTCTTTGATGCCGATACGCGTTTACATGACCAAAAATTCGGGTTAGAAAAGGGGTACCCCAGGTATCATATCCCGGTTTATAAAATCCGGGATATGAGCATATTCGGGTTTTTGCCGGTGTTTACATGGCCGTGCGTGACCGGGTTATTGCTAATATCCCGGTTTTGAACGGGTTATTGGCTGCATGTAAACGTAGTCAATGTCTTGGGCCACAGCAACGGCCGCTACATATTGCGTTTCGTTATTCATTTTTAAAAAAAGCAGCGTATTCGTTCAGCTGCATTTCCTTTTCCTGCTCTCTCTCTCTCTGTCACTCACGCGTTTCTCTCACATACACACACGCGCACACACACACACACAGCCCCTCCCCTCCTCTCCTCCGTGAACACCTTTACACAATCACACATTAAAAAGTGGTATAATTTTTTTTTAAATTCTGAATACAATTTTGTCAGTGTTAATGTTGACCCGAGAAGCGATTGTGGCTTCTTTAGAAAGTTTGAGGTAAAATGCATTTGGGTTGTCGATGTCAAAACACGATATAAGCTGTGATTCAAATATTAAATAACGCTATGTCATTTTTTTACTCTTACACTGAATGTTTGCTGCTTCAATCCAGATGAGTATTGTATAGGGTCAATTTAGTATAGGGTGTGAAAATTGTACAGCTCTGGGATTTGTATAGGCCCCTTTTGCGCCGACGTCACAATTACGTCACTGCGCTAGCTGGAGGCAAAACAAAGGGGAAACTGGAGGCGGCAAATACAAACCAGCACAGATTCGGCTACATAATAAGGAGCTTAAATTATTATTATTATTATTATTAAATGTCATCTTGTTGTGTTGTTGGGTGCAAGAATCAATGAAAAATGAATATGCTGTATCTGGAATTTTTATTTCTAGAAAATATTCACATCATTAAAATTGCACCGTAATGTCACTCTTTACATTGTCATCTTCTTGGCGCTGGCAGAACTGCGGATCGTACCACACAACTCTTGTACATGACCATTCAGCACATAGTTATAGGTATCTAAAGATTTATATGCCCTCAGTTTCTCTTTACGCTCTGTTTCTCTATCGGATAGGTGTAGAAGTCAGGCCACTCAACCGGAGGTAGCCTAGCGTTAACGTTAATCCTGTCAGATCGTCCATCCATTGAGTGAGCGTGTACGGGTCAGCCAATCTGGTTCCGCAAAAGTTAAAATTAACTTTTGCAAATAACAATCGCGGTCCTGGACAGTGAGTGACCTTGCACATTAAGATAAAATTGATTTTCTCCAGTCATTGTTAAAAAAACAAGCTAACAAAACTTGCAAACTAACGTTAGTGTAGTGAAGTGGCCAGAGGGATCGTTCTGCCTCCACCTAAGCTCCGCCCACAAAAAAAGTCACCATGTTTACTAACTGAAAAGGGGTCTATAGGGTGTGAATTTTGTATAGAAGATGTGTAGATTTTTGGTACGGCGTGTGGATTTTGTAGGTAAAGAGATCGAGCTCCCTGACACTCTACTCTGGCTGCGTTTACACTTGTCTTTTCAGTGTGTATGTGGACAACACCCGGATACAGGTTGCATGTTAATGCCCAGTGTAACACAGCCTCTGACAGCAATGTCTTGTGTGGCCCAAAAATGTGTTGAATACATGCTGTTCATGTATGTCTTCTTTAGTCTGTTTTAGTCCAGGCACACGTCATTTACACATTTTGCACTTACTGCGAGTCTTGTGTAGACTGTTTACATATTTGTGCCCATACATTTTATGTAGCTACTGGTGTTATTGTTGAATACATATTTCTAAAATTGTATGATGTTTTTGTTGAGTTATTATTACACAATACTGACAAAACCTGACCGTCAAACTGCAGTCAAACAAGATTTGTAACATAACATGAGTGTATATCCTATTTAAAGACTCCATTTTTGTTTAGTTTTAGTTGTTTGGAACAAATTCAGCAGAATGGTTCAATTTGTTTGTAAAGAGTTAAAAGCAAACCTAATGTGTCCTCCTCTCCGACATCTTTTTTCAGTTACGATGGGGATGTCGATATAAGAGCGAAGTGTTTATGCATGAAATGTGGTGTGCAGAACATTCAGGTGAGATTATGTGTTGCGAGTTGTAACAGTACATTTGATACATAGTGCCACTGTAGAAATTAAATCTTGATAATTTCATTTGCATTCTTTCAGCTTCGAGGAAAGATGCGTGTGGTTTTGGAGCCACTGATCGAAGATATCCCATTCGTGGGTGATGTGACCGTGTTTTTCCACAAAGAACCCGTGAGTGTCTCAAAATTAAGAAATAAAGCCAATAAAGAACCTTAATTTTTAATTAGGTTGGAGAAAACTGAAAGCGAGCTGGAAGTTCCGAAGGCAGCCTTGGATTTTGCAAGAGATGGTGTGTGAGATGATGCTGCAAATTGCATTGTTTTGTTGTTGGAATATGTGATTATGCATTGTATAGATTTCTTTCTTTTTTTTTATGTAGGCTAAGGGGGCTTTTACACTGGGCTCGTTTGCTGCGGTCCGAGCCCAGGCGCGATTGTTCCCGGCGCCCCCCGCAGCGTTGGTCTGGTTTCACACTCAACTTGATTCTATGGAACTCTGGTGCGTTTGCGTGCATCTTACGTCATTGCAAACGTGCACGGCGCATGATAGAAAACACGACGCGGGTCAATATATTGTGTTTTTTTATTAATTTGGTGCTATTATTCATAGCTGAGTAAACAACGCAGGTTAACTGTGTGTGTGTTTCACATAAGCTGTCTTTCCGCTGCTTGCAAATGGACTCTTTTGAGGAGACAGTGGATTTCCATTAATTTGTTGCCCTGATTGCACGCACTATGCGCGAATACACTGCAGACTCACTCTTGCTCGTATCCAGGGTAAATCTTCATCCCTTACGTGTGTTTTATTTAACTAAATACATCATAATCGGCTAAAACGCATGCGCAGGATACTTTACTTCCTGAACAAGTGCGCACCCGAGTCCGTGTTGCTTTCACATACACGCGAATCGCAGCACGGTTCGGGAGCAACCGAACTCAGACCACCTCCTCCAGGTAGTCTCGGGTTCGGTACCCCAGTGCGCACCCGGGTCCCATTACAGCGTTCACATTAGCGATTTTTCATGCGAACCGTGCCCCGTTCCGAACTAAACTGCCAGTGTGAAAGCCCCCTAAGTTTTTCAAATGTGTTTTTTAACTTCAGATATTTTGGAACTTGGGTTAGAGGACGGGGGCCAAGATGAAGAAGCAGCAGACACGCTTTCTGACGAAGGAGACGATTAAGCTAAATAAACACATCAGTGTCATTTTTATCTATTGTATATTTGTGTTTTTTTATTATGCAGCATACATTAATATTCAGAGGACAATGTTGTTTAGTGTCATGAATTCATCTTAAAATCCAACATTTTAAAGACATTACCTCAAATGCAAACATTAGCCATTAAATACATAATTGATAATTAATTAGTAGCCTACAGCAAACAAGTGTTTTGGAACTATTTCATATTTGACCATTTATAAATCAGTTAATAATGAATTATGATTATGTGCATTGAAAAAGCAAATGCATGACTTATAAGTAACAAGCAAGATGTGCATTTGTAAATCTGGTGACACGCGTGCATTGATTTTTATTAATAAACTACTGTTTTGTGTCAGTGTCTGCAAAGATGAAGTTGACGATCGACATCTCCATAGTGAACACCCCTATAGAGAGAAATGCACATAATGGATTACATAATCAGAGAGTCGAATATTTCTTTTTATTTTGAATTGTTTCGTTTAAAGACATTTCAAGCTTTCTATAGATGTATTTCTCATGTATGTGTATATCTCTCTGAGTTTTGGTTAATTTATGATGAGACGCGCTCCAGTTCACGTGCAACGCAAGTGACCGCGCCGGCACCTACATGTCACGATTAGGCTATATTGTCTGCTATATTTGCTGGTTATTTATTATATCCAGGCAATTGATCGATGAAAAATTGATTAAAATTAAGAAACAATTTATACAAAATGAAATTCACTTTAAAGAAAGGCTTTCACAACACAAAACTTAATGAAGTGGTAGGGCTGTGCAATTAATCGAATTTCGATTTCAATTTCGATTTTGGCTCCCAACGATCTCGAAAATAGTACAATCGAGTAAAAACAATTATTTTGCCATGTTCTGTTTTGCAAGAACACTCTTATTTTTTTCTTGTGTTCTGAATGACTCGCGCACGCACACGTCCGCCCCTCCCGAAGCCATAAACTCTCTCAGCCTATACAGTCATAAATTGCAAGCACAATAAACTTCACAATAACAATTGGCTAATTTAATATAGACTGGAGTGAGACCATAGACGTCTCTCGAGCTGTCGCGATCTCTTTCTGCTCGCTCACTGTAGCGCCCCACTTCAAGCGAACGGCAGCGCGAGCGCAAATGACCTGATCATCTGTTCCGCTTTACAGCACGAAACAAATCGAGAATAAACACAGGGAGCGACATTAACACTTGTCCGGGAAAAGGGGATTTTTAAGTTTCAAGTGAAAGAGAGTTTTACTTGCCCGACCGATCGAAACGCGAGATGGTTTTGATCTTATACAGTCAGTGTAAACAGAGATTGGTAATGGATAGTTTCTGGAAGCTGTGCTGCCTGTCTATTTGTGAGAGAGACATTAGTGGAAAAATCAAAACAAATGAGCCTAAGTAACAGCTCACACAAATACTCACAGAAGAAACATACTGAGGTAGAAATGTTGAGTTTTTTTTATTTATAATAGTTAAGTAACATAACACGACTAAGGGCTGTTATAATATCACGATTGCAAATGTTACATTGAATTTATAGTTTTAATAAACAAGTAGCCTAGTTTATATGTAGTAACTTACATTTTAGACGCAATATTGACTGGTTTTGTTCTATTTCACCGACGAAAATAGTTACAAAAGAAAAGCAACACTAAGCGCTGTGTTCTGTTACTGAATGATTCATTATTTTGAACGAATCGTTTTAATGAATGACTCAATGATTCATTTACTAAGACGGTCACTTGTCGCCACTTATTGATTTATTGTTTAAAGGTATCATTGATTTTTTTTATTTTATTATTTGTTTAAACATTAATCTCATAATATTTTTACAGTCAATTTTGCAGTGTAAATTAATTTAATGGATAACAGCCCTTTTTATTAAAACTGAATTTGATCAAATGTAAGAATTTGACATTAAACATACAGTATATTTAGTAAGGTTTAATAAATTGTCCTTTATAAAAGTTAATAACGCCCTGGTGACCCCCTACAACAAATTACTTTGTAAACATTTTTCACCACTTGTGAGTTTGCAGGTCTGTTTAATAGTTCAAAAAGTACAATAAATGTTCAAATTTTGATTTTTTAAGAATTGTTGAAAGGTGTCTTTTAATAAATGCCACACGTTCCCAAAGTCATGTGAAATAATCGTGATTTCAATACTGACCAAAATAATCGTGATTATGATTTTTTCCATAATCGAGCAGCCCTATGAAGTGGTCAAAATCATGTCTTACATTTCCTGATATATATTGCGCATCCTATCTCACTCATGCCATTCACTTTTCATATCAACATAGATGAAAAATTAAATAAATTATATTTTAACAAATATGAAAATAAATGCGCTTATTTAATGGTTACAACACATATAGTATAGTAGGGCTACAGACTCCTATTTGTAAATTGCACATTCATTAAATTCTGAATTTTGCACACATAAGTCGAAAGGCATTTGTTTGTGCATATCCCAGATATACTTTAGTAAAACATGGGGCTTTCCATTACTTATACCACATTACTATGTATGCCTATTTGTAGGCAAAGGGCATGTTGTAAGGTGATGTAAAACAAGTCTTATTCAGGCGATTAATTGCATATGTTTAAAGCTGTTTTGAAACAATCTGTAGCCTGTTGTAAAAATAATAATAATAATAATATTATATATAAACAAATGTGACTTAATTACATGAAAATTACACTTTTGAAATGTAAAGTCGTTCCAAAGTCATATGGCGGCTCTTTTCTGTCTTTGAAATAGTCCAAGAACGGTGAGAATAGGTTCCCATTTGAGCCGTTGGTTTTGTATTTAAATAATACAGACTAATATGATTATCATTTCGGTATACTACAATGTTAAGCTATACATCAACTAGCCTAGCTAGCTGAACAATATTTTGATGTGTAAACACATTATGCTACACATTTACGCACAGTATAGAGCGTGTGTGGTCGAGCACTGTGGCGAAAAGATCATCCATATCGGGTCAGAAAACAAGATGTGTAACATGCAAACGAAGTAGCATTTGGGTGCATTTTAATAAAACAAACAACAAAAGCCGAACATAATAAAGATCACATCGAGCAGGGACAACCTTCAATATTATAGGCCCTTTTATAACGATCTAAGCGCATGGCCTAAAGCGCGTCGCCTTCTCGTGAGAGAGCTAGCCGTGTCCGCAGCGTAGAGATGGGCATATGCTCTCACAGGCAGAGCAGCCGCCGGCAGAGAGTGCAGTCTCCCAGGCATGAGATGCAGCTCGTGTGTCCTTCGGCTTCAAGAGGAGCGAGGCATTTGGAACAACGCTTCGCGCTCTTAAAAGCAATAAAAAAGATATTCGTCGACGCGGCGCCGGATAACCACAGGTGAACGGCGGCAGGAGAAAACGACTTCGAAGTTAAGGCGCGGTCCGTTGAGTGCTGCTCGCTCAGGCTGAAAGGGTTTGTTCGACGGTGAAGGCTTTCAGTGGTTTCGTGATGTTGTCGCTGAATGAGTGAAATCTGCTATAAAAGCGTTTTTCGGGGACTAATATAGGCTAAGGCCGCGCCCCTTGGCGGGCTCTGACGTGTGTGGCGTAATACTAGCTCATTGGCGGACACGTCATTACACACGGTGAGTTTCTTTGACAAATCCACTGTTAGTTTTTTTTTTACAACATTGGTCCTTATTTAATTTCAGCATTTTAACCCTTTAAAAGTGAGTGTTTACTTAACACTTTTTTTTATGTGGTGAAAAACAAATAAATTATTTTCCTTATACAAATATTAATTCATAGGCAGAAGTTTGTTGCGTTTACAGCTTGTGTTAAGTCATTAGAAACAGCTTTAATTTTGATGGGTTATTTTTATTTGTAAAATGTCAGATTTTTCTTTAAACTACCATTCACAGACGCGCAGATTTCTTAGTAACGTTACATCTTCAATCACAATTATATCCATAATATACCCACACAATTATAATTGCATAACTTTAATAAAATAAAATGTTTTTCACTTGGGTATTATAATGGAATATTGCAAATTGTTTCCCTATTGTACAGCTGTTTTGAAAAAATATGTATTGTATAACGTGCTTTATAAATAAATAAAGCCAGATTGGATTATGAGAGATAATCATCACCTATCTTGAATTGGTAAAACATTTCCAGAGTTTTAATAGGATAACAGCAAAATTTGTCTTGCATTTATTGAAAAAGTCAATATTCAAGAAGTCATAGGTAAAAACAATTTAAAAATCAAATAACACTCCCTGAAAATAAGTGTGAACTTAAATCTCATTCTATTTATTTGTTTACAATATTTTAATTGTTAATAAAGGCACATTGTACCACAATTTAAATGTAAAGTGTTTTTTATAACTCCTTATAATTTCTCATATTACATTTCTTAACATGAATAGTTTTTCTTCAATTATATTTTATAAAACATTTTAATTGCATGTAAATTACTTGTTTTTTTATTTATTGTAGATGCCGAGGAAGAAGGGCTTTCGTATGCGGCGCACACCAAGAATCGTCAAAAGTAAGAGCGATTCTAATGCATGTATACTGTATGTCTTGAGGAATTGCAGCTGTCTGTTGTAGCTGGGACTGATGTCAGGGCTGCACCATTGCAATGTGATGTGAACGCCTCAGTTGCATGAAGTGTTGTGGATGCAATCAAACATGTAAATGCTCCTGTATGTACATGTGTACAGACAGATGTTGATGACATATGTGTGGAAGGGAGGAAGTTAGCCACATATGTAGCTAAGGCAAGCCAGAATAGAGATGGTAAACGGGAGCTGTGTAAGTCGATTGAACAGCACAATGTGTTTGGCAGGAACTGGAATGTAGAAATTGGTCTGCCAGTGTACAGAGATTTTTGGATTTTTAGAGGAGTCAGTAATGTATGAAAAGCTGCAAGAATATTTGTTGAGAGATGGAATGTGTCTGCTAAATCTTCATAGTGCAGTTAGTGTCGTCATTCATCACAAAGATTATTTTGTGGTGGTTGATTTTGGCACCCGTGATATGTTTGGGTTCACGGTAAAAAATTCAACTTATGTTTTGTTTGACAAATTCTGTTTTTAAAGTTTATTCAACTATCTAACATGAAAAAAGTTTAGATAACTCAAACAAGTGGATAAAATAAAATTTTAGACCGATTAGTGTGACCAAATTAATATTTAAGCTTGTTAATAGGATAGACCACACAGGATGATGAGCATGCTCAGTTCGATCACTGTTTTGTTTTTTCTTTATCACGGCTGCATTATCAGCCAATTTCTCCCGCAGCACTTTGTTTTCGAGTTGCCTCAGGCTGCGCCCATTTTTTTCCGACAGTGTGGTCACTTTGGTAAGTTTTGTTATATTTATTTTAATTTACAATAGATTTTGAATGATATTTGTTGACGAAATGTGCTTCTGTGAATGTATAGTATAGGCGGCTGCAAGTTGGTCAGTTCCATTTCTCCCTCTTCGTCTTTGAGTTGCCTCAGGTAACTTAGAGCCCATTTTATTCGACAGTGTGGTCACTTTGGTACGTTTTGTTATATTTATTTTAATTTACGATATATTTTGAATGATGTTTGTTGACGAAATGTGCTTCTGTGAATGTATAGTATAGGCGGCTGCAAGTTGGTCAGTTCCATTTCTCCCACTTCGTCTTCGAGTTGCCTCGGTAACTTGGCGCCCATTTTGTTCGATAGTGTGGTCACTTCGGTAAGTTTTGTTATTTATTTTAATTTATTATAGATTTATAGATGAATAATATTTGTTTAGAATATGCATTTGAAAATACAGGAAAAAAACAAGTTTAAATTGTGTATTGTTTTAATTAACCATGTTCTTGTATGGCATGTACATATTTATTTTACAGATGTGCAGAATTCTACCGAGTCACTCGAGTTGATCTAAGGACAACCTTTCTTGGTTCCTTGGATTCACTTGCTCCACAACTGCTGAAGCTCTATAGATCAAGAAGTGGGAAAAGACATCCAAACACTCCTAGACAAAATTGACGAACAGGTATCCTGTTTATTTTGGACAATCACATTAATTACTTCTTAATTTTAAATTTATGATATGTTTTTAACAAACATAACTACATAAAAGGTGAACTGCTGAAATATATTTGTACATTTTATAAAAATCCTTTTTTTGTTGTTGTTGTTGGTACATTACAGAACATATAGTGGCACACCGGAAATCGACAGCACTTTGCGGCCTTCCCTTGTTGCTAAAAGAAGCGCAGACCAACTTCTGAGGATGTGCCTGGTAATATTTGCATCTGTTTTGTCATGCCAAATGTGACCCTAAACCACAAAATCAGTCACATGGGTCAATTTTTTGAAATTGAGATTTATACATCATATGATAGCTGAATAAATAAGCGTTCCATTGATGTGTGGTTTGTTAGGATAGGACAATATTTGGCAACTATTTGAAAATCTGGAATCTGAGGGAGCAAAAAAATCGAAACATTGAGAAAATTGCCTTTAAAGTTGTCCATTTGTATGTTCGTGATTGTGCTGCATCCTCTTAAAAAAAATAAATGTTTTATACATTTACGGTAGGAAATTTACAAACTATCTTCATGGAACATGATCTTTACTTAATATCCTAATGATTTTTGACATAAAAGAAAAATCGATAATTTTGACCCATACAATGTATTGTTGGCTATTGCCACAAATATACCTGTGCTACTTGTGACTGGTTTTGTGATCCAGGGTCACAAATATGGTTGTTTTGTAGTGACAATGTAGCCTTTTTACATTTTCATTTATTTTATATATATATATATCCCTCTTTACAACTTCAGACACAACAGTAATTAATGATTAGCCTTTTGCTTGACTACATTATCAAACGGCTACTAATGTGTTGCTAATGCGCCATCAGCCAATGGATTGGCGTGATTCTATATGGGCTTCAGACAATCGGCACACCCAGAGGGCGTTCTGACGCGTAATTTTACACGTGAAATGCAGCCAAATCTTGGAGCGTTTTGTCTTCGGCATCTTCATTAATCCCCTCGCTATCAGCAGACGTTCCGGGAGTCTCCCGCATATTGATAACGGCTCCCTGATGCCCGCAAATTAGTTAAAATCTCCCGGAATCTAGAGCGAGCGAGCAAGAGCGCGCATGCGAGACAGAACAGACTGTGCTCCAAACCGTATAGTGCGCGCACGGCGGAGAGGGAGAGAACGAGAGACCTTGCGTTTGTGTGCCTCATGACACAGAGAGTCAGACACCGAAATCGGAATTTTCGTTCTTATTCGGTCTGGTTACTACCGTTTACGTCGGAACCGGTTCCCTATTGGCACCGCGTTTCGGTACCCAACCCTACTATGGAGACATGCATATTTTAATATATTACTTCTGACTCCCCTCTTTTGTGTTTCTGTAGGATACCGATCCTGATGATGAAACCTGCACCAAGGGACTCAAAGTTGGTGTCCTCACTGTTGTGGAAGATGTGGCAACAGTTAATTCCAATCCCGAAATAACGAGCATACATGTAGCTCTGGTGGTGGAAGAGTAAATTGTACTGAAGGATGTTGAGGATCTGCCTAATGCATTTGCTTTACTTTTTGGTGTCATTTATGCACTTAACACTGAGTACCCCAAAGAGTTAACTTACACTTTCGAAGTGATGCAGAAAATATTCATGCACCTTGGTTCTCAGTGTTCTCCAAAAGTGGAGACTTTAAAGAACAAGCTTTTAAGTTTGGATGGATAAATAAGACTGTTAAAGGCAGTTGCTTCCTGTGTATTTTAGACTACAAGTCTTAAAACTGCACGTTTGTGAACCTCTCCAGCTGTTAAAACACTGTCCTAAAAGTCTAAAGTAAATGGTTTTTCCATTTGTTCTATCTAGATGTATTAAATTAGTATACTGAAATTAGTATTTGATACTACAATTTTTTGTAGTGAGATTTTATACCTGCAGTTTTGTTTAACAGTGTAACTGCTTTCTTTAGCACTGTTTCTTCCAGTTGTAATGTGTAAAAAAAAACATTTGGACTTATATTGACAATATAATTTTTTACTTTTGCTGCTTAAAACTGAGAAGTGTAATTATTGTTTTTTTAAACAATTCTTTAGATTTGAACTTGCATATTTGTTTGTTTGTTTTTTCAATGAAATGAGTTTTGAATGAAATGAGTGGATTTTAAAAGGTATTAGAAAAGCCATATTGATGAAATTGTATTGTCTCTTTAAAGAATGCTTTTTAAGGACCAATGTTGTACTGAATAGCATTTAATAAAATCATTCACTCATTGGATTGATGTTTTTTTGATTGACTTAATAGTTTAGGTTAGTTGAACAGCAACTTTAAGTTTGTAAATGCAATAAAACTCAAAAATGTCCTGCAGCTGGTTGCCTTAAACTTTTAAGTTTTCTCAACTTTTTTTTTTTTTACAGTGTTGGCATCGGATATTGGTACGTCTGTTGTTGTTTTCAACACATGCCTTAATGATCTGATGATTCATATCAGTAATCTAAAGAAATCTTTAGATGCACAGTGGTCTGCCATTAGTAGCATTTCTGTGAAGGCAAGCCTAGAAGATCCTGACCTGCAGAGTGGTACAGTGTTTACAGATTGTTATGTTGACACTGAAGGTGTTGCCAAGGTTGATAATTGTAGTTCTGTCAGGTTTGAAAGGGTCAATAGTGGAACGGAAGTTGCAGCTGAGCTTGAGGATAGCATTTCTGTGAGAGTTGAAAACAGTGTAAGAGGATCATTTCACCAGGGTTATAAGCACAAGCAGTTCAAATATGGAGGACTTCAGTGTATGGCAATAGCTTTAGTAAGCTTAGCAAAGCATACAGTTGATAGTGTCTTCTCATGGCAGACCAAAGATCTTGATCGAGTTGTAGTTTTAGGTGATGAGTTGTACACAGCTTTGCGAGACACTAATAGGATTAGCCACCCGTCTAATCTGTTGTGCGTTGCTGATTTGCCAAAAGAGTCAGTTATTGATGGAGAAAACTTTCTGTTTCAATATGGTGACTTTGTCAGTGGTGATGTTGATGTGGTTGAAGGTGAATTTATTAGGAGTGGTGTCTACACCAGTCTTACAGTTGGACTAGAAAAAATGTTGGCGCAGTACGACATGTCTTTTGACAATGTGTGGCAGTACATGTGCAATCATTGCTCAAAATTGACAGTATGCAGTGGTTGACTCTCATGCACGAAATGCTCTTGGAACGGTTAATGGAAATGGAAGAAGTGTTGCTGTATATTTTTCTTCTCTTAAAGAATTGTTTAATCACATTTGCCATTTAGCTAGAGGGCTCAGTGAGAAGCACAAACCTTTTGAAATAGCTGGTGTCTGTGTAAGTGTTACAACTGTGCAATCTAGGCAATTGGCAATAATTTCAGCTGTGAAATGTAAACCAACTGATGACTTTGGTTTCAACCCTTCACAAAATGTATTGCAAACTCAGGATGTGAGTAGGTCTTGTGAAAAACAAAAAAACTGTGACTTTTATGACAAACATGGTTACCTGACAATATCTCATTTGAAACTGTTAAAATAAATATAGTTTTCAAAGTCACCCACAAAGTTTATCTTACAGTAGCAGTAACCAAACATTAATTGAAATACAAATTCAACAACATGGTGGTGTTGGCATATATACCTCAGACAATTTGGCACATAATGTTGTTCAAGTACCAAATGTTTAGAGTGTTTAGTTTGTAACTACACTACACACAATATATTATATAGCAGTTATTTATCGGCCACCATCATATCCGATGTCTTTGTTTAAAGGAAATCTAGGCAAATTACTTGATTTTCTAGAACCCATAAATAATACAACTGTTGTCATGTGAGATTTCAATGATAACATTTTAACATCTTCAACAATCTGCAAGCTTATGACAGACAGAGGGTTTGTTCAACACGTAACACAAACCACAACAGAAAAGGGCACATTAATTGATCATGTGTATGTGAAAACAACATATTATGATGTAGAAGCAATAGTACTTCCAATATATTTCAGTGATCATGAGGGTATTTTATGTTCTTTTACATCTAATACTTTTAACAATGATGAGGGGGAACTTGACCATTTTTAGGTTTTACTGTTCAGCTTTGTTTGACGAAGGAGGTGGAGAGAGAATTCAGATTCCTGTGGATACTTTATCTCTGCTAAGCCAAATGTATGTGTAACATATTTAACAGATTCGTTAGACTAAAGGCGGGCGTGCACGGTGCGATTTTTTGCTGTTTTACGAGCTCGCAGATTATTTTTTTCACTCGGGAGAAATCATGTGGAAATTGGTGATGTTCGCATGTCGCGGCTCGTATCGTGTGCGAGGAATTACGAGCCGAGCCGAGTACCTTCTCGACCTCCCGACATTAAGCATGTCGAAAAAGTTCGGGAGCTGTCGGCTTGAATTCGTGAGGTGTGTGCGGTTGAATGAGCCGATTTGTCAATCTATCTGAATTTGACCAATCAGGAGCTGAGGAAAACCACAGAAGAAGAAAGACGAAGATGGCAGCTGTAGCGTTTCAGCGCCCAAATGGGGGGAATGTATAATCAATAATTAATAATTCACAATTAATAACTGATCATACGGGTTATGAGTTATCAGTGAATCAACTACAGTTTATAAATATCACCCTTAACGGGAATATTTCGCCAACGTGTCTGTATGGACAATTCAATACAACAAATTATAATCAATTATCCATACAGGGAGGCAAAATTAGATCAATTTTTATATCAATACTCAATCACAACGTGTTATAATTAAATACTAATATATCAATTGTCTAGAATAGATCGATTCTCAGGACAACCCCTAATGGAACTAATTTGTTATCGAATGGTTGGTTCGTCCAGCGAACTGACCATATGATCTTTATCAAATCACAAAGGAGCTATCCTTTTTATAGACTTCCAAGAGAGACGGTTCTTCTTGGCCATGAAAAACATCTCTCTCTCGTCCTACAAAAGAATATACTATTTAACAATCTGTAAAGCGCGTAGCTTTGATCGGACATTAAAGGGACTTCAATATGAGCACAACCAGCATCAATAAATGAGTATATATGGTTTTAATAAAGAAAATACTACGTATATCGGTGACTAAGATTACACGGAATAAAATGTATATACAACACAATAAAACAATGAAAGTCAGAGAGTGATAGAAAGAGGGAGAAGAAGGGGTTACAGAATGGCAAATTACCTGGACAAAACCCTCTGAGAGACCACAAGAAATCACCATCACCCTAAACGGAGGTAAACAAATCTTAATGCTTTGAAAGCTTAGTAAACGAATACTTGCACATATATAGCTCTTTTGCGTGGCTGATATGAAGATGGCGTGTGTGTCTCGATCCTGGGAGCGTCAGTGTTCACTCGTTCTTCCAGAGCGAGCGAAGCACGGCGATTTTGAATGTCCATTTGAGGTGAAGTTGCCGGTTGATAATTCAGGCTAAGTTCATTAAAGGAGAATTCGAAAATGGAAAATAAACTTAAAGAAAGAAACAAACAAAAGAAAATGAAGAGAAGGCTGGAAGAGCCTTGAAGAGCTTGGAGAGCTAGTTGAAGAGGATCACGAAGGGAAGAGGAGAGAAAGAGAGAAGCTTGGCGCGTCTCTTTAAGGAAACTCAGTCCACGCCTCCTTGGAGTGACACTGACCAATAATCATTCAGCAAACCTTGAGCGGGAAAGTTCCTTTGTTTCTTCTAGCAACCTAATTTGCATGGTTTATGACAGTGACAGAAAATGTCATTTCTATTCCAGAAAGCCGGTACAACATAGTAAAATACATTTTACGGTATGTTCATATACATATATGGCTTGGTCAGCCCCAGGGGATTCTGAAGGTATCAAGAACTGCACAAAAAGGGCTTAGAAATACAGAGATACATCTTAATGCATAATTACAAGCACTTATAGTTCATTTAATACTATGATAACATCATAGTCATCCCAATATGACGTGGGAAAAAGGCAAGCATAAAAACATATCGAATATATCTTGATAATGTCTTATATGAGGAAGTTAAATAAAAGGGTCCATGTGTGTGCGTGTGTGTGTGTGTCGTGGAAGGAGCTTTCTTTCGGGCCGCCTGGCATTCCTTTCTCCGCAGAAAGGGGATGTTAGGGCGATAAGATCTTTTTGAAGCTCGTAGAGTCAGAGGAAGATCCGTTGTCGTGTTGTCTGTTAACACTCGGGGTGCCATAAAAGTTGTCACCAGAACCATCTATTGCAGACTGGCTGGAGCCTAACGCATAATTTGCCTCCATGAGTTCAGAGGCTAAACGCTTTGGGATTTCAGAAAGAATGTGTTCATAAACAACGATGATTCAGATTACACGAATCATGATTCATCCAGACGCATACGCTACACAGCGCCACAGCGAATTTGGACTATTGAAAAAGAAGATAAACTCGCTGAACTTTGGCAGGAACAGCGAGCGCTGTATGATGTGTCATGCAGTGTGTACCATGACAGGGTCGTTCGAGATGATATTTTACAGCGGATCGCCCAAGAGCTACAGTTTACAGGTGAGATTCAATACGTATAGGTAGCTACCTATTGTTAGCTATAGCTAGCTATAGTGTGTAACTAGGCTTTTTAACTCATTCACACCAGACCAGACATCCCTGTTTCCCGGTGCTGAAAACGAGCCTGCATGTGTAGCAAAACAGTCACAGCTTATATCAATCTTTTATATGCAGTTATGAGAGAGAGAGAGCAGTTATATTTAAGTGTACTACATACTATACAAAGTTTATTAAACACTGCCCTTCTAAGCCTTCTAAGCCCTTCTAAAAAAAATCTGGTCACCCTAAATAAATAGAGACAGCCTAAAGATAGAATAATTTAACGTTGCTGTGTGTTTTCTGGTATTGTTTATACAGTAGGGGCCTACACGATGTCCAGACAAGAATGGCCACGCTCAGGACACAGTTTGGAAAGCTAATCAAGATTGTAAGAAAAAATGATGTGGACGTCGAAGATCTCAAAAATGAAGTTTATTACAGCATAGCAGTGGCAAGGTACACGAAGCACCTTGGGTTCATCGGTGTCAGAATGAACGTAGTGAATGTAGTGAAAACATCCAAATCTTAAACCTTTTATCCTGTTAACAGTTTACCACTCTTAATGTAAATGAAGTTGCTCTTGTTGTAACAGCTGTGTTCTGTATGTTAATGAAGTTGAGACACCCCATTGTCTGAGAAGGTTCTTGGTGTCGCACACCCATTCCCATTCTACAATTGATGATGACCATTTTGCTCAGGATGTGATCAACCCAAATGGTGAAGAACCAATATAACTTCACTTCCTTCATCTCTATGATAATTAAGCCATTTTGGGGATGAGCTCATTCTAAAATATATTTTGGAGTGGAATCTGGGTCAAGGCAGACTACAATTTCTTACATGGTAGTGGCTTTAAACAGCCAACAGCAAGGCAGAAATGGATATTACAACACTTGCAGTTCCTGAAGCCTTTTCTTTTGCAAAGACCAAGTCAAAGTAGTTTGGAAGTAAGTAGATCTACTAGGGACAGAGAAAAAAATGGGAGGGAAAAAGAAGTAGCAAGGGATATATATGTAGATGAGGGTAACAGGAGGACAAAGTGGGAGAAATTAAGATAGTGGGAAGGCAGTTGTCATTTTCCTAGTTTACATTGTAATTGTTTAGCTAATTTTTTGCATCTTTTACAGCTTGAAGACGACACTGCTGCTCAAGGAGGAGAAGACAGTGATATGGAAAATGAAACTGATCTGTCACCTGGTTTAGAGCAGAGTTCTTGTGACACACCTTGTGAAAATGACCAACCTGTCTCTGGACCGCCTGCCTCTGGATATCCTTTGTGTCGGGCCAAGTACAGGTAGGGCTAGGAATCGATTCCAAAAACAATCGATTCCGAGGCGTTGGGAATTGAGAGTCGATTCCAAAGGTTGGAATCGATTCCATAGGTTGTTGGAATCCATAGGTTCCATAGGTTGTTCCATAGGTTATTAACTTTAACACTGTTTCCTTTCTTTACCACTACCAGTTCTGTCTAACAGCAACAGGCTTTTCTTCAAGACCCGGTCTCCTCTGGGGCCTATGACACACTCTGCTTCTGGCAGGGGAATGCTCTCACACAAAAATCCAAGTAACTATATTATTACTTATAGCGTGGAGTTTGAATGCTTTTGTTATCAATGTATGGCTAAGCATTTGACTGATTCTCGATTCACCAGCAGGTCTCCAGATCATCTACAGCTTTGGGGACAGAATGTAATGGCTATTGTGAACCCTTGTATTCCTTTTCTGGCCTGCTTTCTGCCATCTTTCTCTCCCTGTAGGAAGTCAAACAAGTTTCTTTAAAGACAGAACATTCAAGGAAAACTTACCTACCCTAAATGTTTTATTGAATGCAATTGGTTGCCTTGTATATTTTTTACTGTTGACCAAACTTCTTTATTGACTTAAACTAAGCAGCTTTAATTGATATTTACTTGTTGTGCAGGTTTAATGTATTTTAAAGGTGGGGTATGTGATTCTCTTTTTTGTCCATTTTTTCAAAATAACTTGAAATCCTATTCCTAACCCACTTACAGCCACTGAGTTAGAAGCACTGAAATGAAAATTAAGCAATTTAATCATCTGTGGAACGGGCAGGACTCGAAAAACTCCAGCCAATAATTTCCAAGACCACCTAGAATCATTGGACAGTAAGTTCGTCAATCAAACGGTCGTACCACACACCCCTCCCCCCAGCGCGTGTGACCCCCTTCGTGCGCATACTCAAAGCTCGTGACGCATGCGCATCTCGTCAGTAAAGTCGGTTCCATGATTAGTAGTAAATCGTCATTACAATCTCTCGCGCATCTGAGTTTTCCTCATGCATGATTGTGCGTCCATGTTCTTCGAATGGGTGGAGTCAGGGCCAGCGTTGGAGGAAAGAAGGTAGGACCATTTGAATTGTGTATTTTCAAAATCTGCCGGTCGTTTTCCAAATCACATACCCCACCTTTAACATAACATAACATAAGGATGTTAGTAATTATGACCATAGAAGCACGAGAAAAATATATACAGTAAATACTGTAAATGTATTATACCTTATGGGAGCAGTCCTCCTTCCCTCCAAAATTCAAAACACACAAAAAATGTATTCAATTCAAAGGGCTTTATTGACAAAAGTTTCAAGAACAATGTGTATATACACTACCAGTCAAAAGATTTGGATCGGTACGTTTAAAAAAAAAAAAGTTTTTAAAAGAAGTCTCTTCTGCTCAAAGTTGCATTTATTGCATTAAAAATACAAGAAAAAAACAGTAATATTGTGAAATAGTATTACAATTTAAAACAACTGTTTCTATGTGAATATATATATTAGTAAAGTGCAATTTATTCCTTGCAGTAATAAAGTATTAGTAAAGTGCAATTTATTCCTTAAAGTGCAATTTATTCCTTAATATTAACCGATAATTGCTGCAGCTGTCTACCCCGCTTAAAATCATTGGCAACGCGGATTTTGTTTGGAACTACATGAAGAGCGGGTAGAGCTACATGAACCACGTCACCGCGTGGTGGCGAGATCAAAGAGTGTCGCGTCTCTCATATTTAATGGCTCTGCTCGTTGTAGTTTAGGAATTATTATCAATGAATCAATCAATCACACTCACGCGAAGAAGAATGGCTCCAAGGTCAACATCAGTAGTCTGGCGCTACTTTACATTAGATTCAACAAAAAATGTCCAATGCCAAATTTGTGATAAAAAATTAGCATACAATAAAACAACATCCCCAATGACAAAACATCTTAGGGCCGTTCACAGAAAAGAGGTGACAGAGGAGGATCAGGTAACAATTAACTATTCTGACGCACCATTTTACTTCAGATACATAAGCAGATCAATTTGAAGGTTTAAATGGGAACTGAAATGAAAATAGGAAGTAAAGGTGATATATAACAGATGTGTTCTATGTTTAAAGGCCCCCCAAAAAAGTTTATATGTGTAAAGGCCCTAAAAAAGTTTATATGTATAAAGGCCTAAAAAAAAGTTTATATGTGTAAAGGCCCTAAAAAAAAAGTTTATATGTGTAAAGGCCCTAAAAAAAAGTTTATATGTGTAAAGGCACTAAAAAAAGGTTCTATGTGTAAAGGCCTAAAAGTTTGTATGTGTAAAGTGTGCATGAGGAATTTTAGCTATAGTTTTATGATACTGGATGAAATATATGTACCACAAATAAATAAAAATCTATCTATCCACATACATAAGTGTACGCGTGCGTGTAGGTAGGTATGTATGTAAATAGAATCTACCGCATATATGTATATGGTGAACATATTCCTAGTCTTTACACTGTGTCTACTGTCTACACCAACTGACACAGGAAGCACGACGTGACAAATCCCCGAAGTAAATGCCTCGTTCTATTTATGACCAAGCAGCACTCGCCCGCAATACGTCTAATAGGAAGGACAAATGGATTTGCCACGCCCGGTGTAGAGAGTTTCTCGCTGTGTGGCACGGTAAGACACAACCATGTTAGACAAGGTGTTGTAAAAAAAAAAAAATCGAAAATAACAGTGAGGAATCGATTCTTCGAATCGATTCTTTCGATTCCAGGAACAGGAATCGGAATTGGAATCGATTCCAAAAAATCCGGAATCGAACAGCCCTAAGTACAGGAGTAAAAAAAATGAAAACATTGAGCTACAAAAAAATTGCAATACTCAACAAGGTTGCAGACCGAATTTCTAATAGAGAGGACAAAGGGGAGTATTCTATGAAGGTATTTTTGGTGCAAAACAACTGAACGCCTGTGACAGTGAAATTTGTAGTTGTAGAGAATAGCCACACATATGTATCAGTAAATTTGAAGTCACAGAGAGAAATGTTTTAAGAGTTGCAAACTTGTAGACTTTTTTTTCTCTCCCACAAACACAACACAACAGTTACACCTTCTCAAATTCTTCATTGCAGGGTCACAAATCTTGTTCTACAAATCACAAATTAATAAACTCGTGCGCTCACATTTTTGCTACAGTTGCTGCAGTGAATATGGTGCAAAACGCATTTAAACACCCGCATCAAAAAATGTGAAGTCACGGAGAAATTTTGCTCATCCGCAAATCAGTATGTGAATTCATCCAATGAGAGTTGCACACTTGTAGAATATTTTCTCACAAATATCTTGTATATTTTTCTAGCACAAACACAAGTACATAACTACAGCTGCTTGAATCTGTTGCGACGAATTTCAAACACTGTTTTTCGCTTTCAAGTGACAAGTTTTGCGCGCTCTCCCTTTTGCACCATATATCTCGTTAAATGTGGAGCAAAAGTGACTTGTGCATCTGTAGAGGCAGTGGGCGGAGCCTACATGAATATTCATGAGTTTCCTGGGCATGCGTGTGTCAGTCGAACAGCTCATTTTAGTTCACTCAGAGGTTCACTTCTCATTTCTCAGCAGGTTTAATGGGTTATTTCAAAAAAGGTAAATATAGTTTCAGCGCGAACTTAAAATAAAATTGTGCATCATTTCATAAAGTTCATCATGTTTTTATTAGTTTGCACGTTTTTTTTTGCATTCGTTAATGACTGAACGATTGCAGGCCACTGCGTCCGTACGATTTTCAGGTAAACTCACTCATAAAGTGTGCGTGGACATACGATCTTCCGACCGTCAGAATTCGTACCATGTACGCCCGCCTTAAGGAATCGAGCGTTTTCTATGACAGGGTTGCCAACTTTGGGACTTTGGCTGGAGTGAGACTCTGTAAAATTTCAGTGCGCACAGAGAAAATTTTTGGTAACCCTAATTTTAAAAATGTCAGTCCTTGTTTACTTAGTATACACCCTGATTTATGCAAAACAAAAACTAAAAAAAAACTAAACAACTAAACAAACAAGGTTCATATTTTGAGTTGTGGTGAGGTATCAGGTGGAAGGCACACTGTACATCTTTTAATGAATAAGTAGCCTAGTGTAACATTTTTCTTTTTGCTAACAAACAACTGAACATAATTAATTATGTGACTAGCTTACCTGCTGAAGCTCTTCTTTTTGATTCTTCTCCTCTCCATGTCCATCCTCCGTCTTTCTTTTGAAATATTTCAGCAAGCTCATCTAACAAAACGTAATTTGTACCATGAGCCTATTTTTATTGAGTGATTAGCTAGCCCACATAACGCACGTCAGACAACGTTTGCAACTATACTTTGTTGTGAACTTTTTCTTCTAAAGTGTAGGCAACTCAGAAGCGAAGACCAGGAGACTCGGGTGTATCTTTTAAGCAGGGTTCTTTATTGCTGTTGCATCGCTGTAGTATTCCCAAGTCTAACTAAGGCAGTATACAGTAGAGTTCATATGCCTTTAAAGGGGGAGGAGTTACATAGATATGGAGACACTCTGAAATAAAGCATGTAAATGAGGTATACAGGTTTAGGAACCTGCCCTAGACTGAGAGTGTTACCAATCCTAATCCAATCAGCATAACAGTGTCATGTATAGATGGCAATCCAATCAGCCTGATTGTATCACCCATACCTTCACATTATCATAGAGATAAAGACACAGCTGTATCTTGAGCTTAATGGCCAGGAAGTGCATACAGACAAAAGCTAATGTCAGACACCTGAATTGCTTGACTTAATCTTCTTTGAATCTCATCATCTATGCCTCAAAATGGAAAACAGTGTGCAGAACTTTCTCAGTTAAAATACTATTGTATAGGAACCTAAATTAAACATTTTAATAAATTTGTAACACTACAACTTGAAGTCTGTACTCTCGGCACACAGACTGATTAGGCAAGGCTACGTCTGTAGTGAAAAGGCACACCATTTTATTATCTGCTTACCTTGATTGTCATCCAAACTTTCAAACGCGCATCAGTGGGATCTGACTCCGAACATATGCTCTGAACTCTCTCTGAACTTTTCACACGCAACTGACGTATCAGGTGCAAGGTTTTCAGCGAATCAACGATCAGAGAATACTGCAGTGAGAACGTTGTAGGCAGATGTTACAGCTGTGGGCCTTAAGCCCCGTTCACACTACAAGCGACTTTGTCGCTGCATGTCGCCAGTGGCTGGCGATGAGGTCGCTAGTGGGCGTACCCACTACTGGTTGCCTTTATGAATGATATCCAATGACAGCAAATCAGTTTTCTTGCCGCTCCACTCCTATTGGTTGTCGCTCCCGAAAGTCGCTCTTCATTTGCATAAAGTTAAACAGATTTCAACTTTGTCGCGTCGCCAAACACGCCCAATCCAGTCGCCAATGGTCGCTGACGCGTGTGTCGCCGGAAATCGCCCGCTCCCCATTTAAAATGAATGGTATCGTGTCGCTTGTAGTGTGAACGGGGCTTTAAACTCTTCTCCTGTCATTAATGTGGTCTAGTCTAGTCATCAACAGAAAACTAACGGATTGAGAGGGGAGAAAAATGGATTTTGGCGTGACATTTCTTGCTTCATTCATGACATTCAACCTTCCCCACAGACTTAATATAATAAATGTAAATCTGTCCAAATATTCAGGCATTAAAAGTCATTAAACAACTCATTTGAACTCTTATATGATTACAATTTCATTAAGAACAGCAACAAACATTTAAAAATCTGACTAATCTGACAGTGCGGGGAGACACTGGTTAGTGTAGTTAACATCAAAAACAAAAAAAGCTTTAAAACAAAGATCAACTGCCTCCATCAAAGACGCAGTCTCGATGGCATGGCCTGGAACTATGGCATAGGTCTGACATGCCCCCCTGGTCTCATCGCTGAGGCACAGAATATGCAGTAATGCTCCAGTTGTCTCATTGTCAGGTTTGTGCAGGATGCTGAAGACGAGGACACGGGAACTGAAGTATAGTTGATTTATTTACAAAACTCAACTTACAGAAATAAACAGGAACAAAAGAACAAATGCCAGGACTTCAGAGAACACACAACCATACACGGACGACGACCAACAAACACTGAGGGAAAACACAGGGCTTAAATGAACAGGGACTAATGGGATAATTAACAGAACACAGGTGAAGGGAATTACTAATCAGACAGAGCGGGAAAACTAACAGGACTGAACCAAAAATCACAAAAGACGGGGGAAACAAGATCTCAAAACAGAACTAATAACAGGACTAAATCAAAATCACAAATACAGGGGGAAACCAGATCACAAAACAGAACTTAAACACATAGAAACATGACACTCATTTTGTAAGTATTCCACCATGTTGGTCCCCACCTGTTGATTACACACAATCACTTAGAGTGTTGCAATATAACTGACATGCAAATAAAGCTTTTTTTGTGGAAGTATAAAAAAATAAAAATAAAATTGTATTGCAAACATTACCAAATATGACCAAATGTGAAAAACAAACAAAATGTTTATTTACATTCATTATTTGCTAACTGAATTATAGTAATAGTAATAAAAGAGTAATTTGGACTAATATTATCAACATTTAGGCATTAAAAGTCAAAATATTACTGTAATGTTGATAGTGTCTTTAACATTAAAACTCACAAAGCTGCTTGTTAATCTCCCAGTCTAAAATAGTCAGAATATAAACACTTATTATAGGTGTACAGTTAGTGATTCAGGATAAGACAAAAACATGATTTGGAAAATGGATTTGTGATGTGCTCGCTCATTATATACATTTAGAAAATTTTGAACAAAAAAAAGTTATGGACTGCAGTTTAAAAAATTAACAAAAATCTATGTAAAAAAAAATAGCAATTTTAGGTTTCAAAAGGCGGTAGTACGGAGCCCCCCTAGTCCCACTTTGTCAAAAAAAAATAATTATAACTATCTCGTGGCCTCAAGATAGTAACTTGTGGCCTCAAGATAGTAACTCGTGGCCTCAAGATAAGTGTATATAAAAGGAGAATGCACAATGGAGCAGCTTTTCTCCCCAAAGCAGAAAGTGCACGCTAAAGCTGCCACCCGCTTAAGGCACTTCTTGTCAGGCTAATACTGCCCTACAAAGGCAAAAGACCTTAACTCACCAGAGTGTGAAACTGAGAAAAATGAGTTTAAAGTTTTTTTGTTGTCCAGCCAATTGTTTGATAGGTAGGACACTGAAAATTTGCCAAGTAGTTGTCATAATGAATATATTTATCTACATTAAAAAAATGAGCTCAAACTTGACCTTTGACCTTTATTCGGAAGTTACTGTATTCTGCCTTTGCATTATCTGCAAAACAATCATGGGTCATACAAAGGCAAAATACCTTAACTTCTAATTTTTTGACCATTTTGACTTTTATCACTCTATACAAACATTTCTATGATAACAATGATAGCCTTAAAATAACATTTAGTGAGTTCTGTCTAGTAAGGCTTAATATTACATCAATAGAATATTAAAAAATAAAATGAAGGCTATTATCTGTACTGGATAATTTTAAAACTTTATCGTTGTACTTTATTTAAGTAAAATAACATTTTAAGAGGTAGGAAAGTTTAACCGGGACAATTTCATAGTGGTTGGTGTAAACTGGACGTGGTGCGACACTTAAAATTGAATGTCAACCTCCGGACAACTTTGCACTTTAGGCTAGCCAGCCGGCACATGATGGATTTAAACAATGGATTTGTCTTCTCAATGGAGGTTGTTTTCCATGGATTTTGACCCTGTTTAAAATAAAAAGGTAAGCTGCGATCTAAGTTATATTTGCTGGGTTGGTTTGTGTGATGGTAATGTTTTCTCCTCGCCAGGGGAGGTGTGTCGTGAGGCGTATCGTGAGGCGTCCCCAACCCACTCGCGTTGTTTTCTGTCAGTGAGTGTCAGATTGGCAGGCAGCTAGCCACCCTGTATGGCACGAGAAAACTTGTAACGTTAGGCCTACTACTAGTACTAGTTAATAGTATCCAGGCTTTGATTTATGGTGTCTTACAGCTGGCACACCATCATATTTGTGGATCAGGAACAGTTGTGTTTTGTGTGTCAAGTAACTTTACGTTAGCCTAGTTTAGCCCAAGTTTGCATCGCTAGCTAGCTAACTAGGCTACCAGTATCCTAGCTGAATTTCACAAAATCTGAAGTAGAATATTTTTTTCTTCATGTAACGTTATCCATATCATCCATATTGATCTTGGTGTTTGCGTTTCAAAGCCATTTCTACCATAGTTTTCCCGCGAGAATAGGAAATTCTTAATGCTAGATAGAAAACAACCACTGCAACAATTTTATTTTCACTTCATTTAATGCGTGTGGCAACAGTGCTTCAATTACATATAGGCATAACACCGTAACTTCAGCGCGGCAAACGCGTTGCTGGTGGGTAAAACTAAGGCAGAGTGCCTTAACTCCACTGTAACTTATAATAACAGCGTTCTAAAGTGCAGTGGTACAAAGCTAAAAGACTGTAACTGATGTTAAGGTCTTCTGCCTTTGCTTTCCCTCTGCTTTTGGAAGTTATGGCAAAAACAACATCTTATTTTTAGCAGAAAAGAACAAAATTGACGCAAGATATTTGTCCACATGATAAAACTGATGTCCATTGTTCCAAATATGGCAATAACTCATTTTGACCAAAATTGAAGTTAACCCTCTGGGGTCGACAAACGTGCCGGCGCGTTTTGCTCGATTTTTTTCACATAGCAGGAAAATAGACTTAAAATACTCTGTCATTTTTGGTCATACACACTTAAGAAATATAAAAAAATAAACTGTTGAATGTCTATTTTTTTATGTGCCCACTTACAATCGAAATAAAACATTGTGCTTTTGTAAAATAAAGAAAATAAACAGGGTGTGCTTTCTGTCTCTCCATCTCCGTTAACCTTTTTTCTGGAGCACGTCTCTAAACTTAAACAAAACTCAGCGAATACTATTCACCCAAGCATGAGCAATATATCTTTATGATCATTTAAGTTTGTACTATTAAAATATCTAATTCAAAACTAAAATAAATATTCTCTGTTTATGTAATCTATAAAAAAAGAGAGAGGTGTCAGCCGATCTCATTATCGTTCTCTTAGCTCATTATTCTGCTAATGTGACACGCCCACGGACAGCGCGCGCTATTCAGACGCAAATGATCTGAAGCTACACATGCAAACGTGTCAATGCCCCTCATAAACGCGATAACACAACAAATGTAATCATCAGATTAATTTACCTTTTCGTCTTGCGGGGCTGTGTGAGGAATAATCCTGGGACATTTACCTCAGAACATGTGCTGGTTTATTTTCATTTTGAGGAGCGACCGATCTAGCCGAGAATTGTGAGTAGCCTAAGTTTTTTTATTCTTGTGCTTTGTTCTAATGTCTGTAAATGCAAAAAGACTGTTTAAATTTGAATCACGTTTCTGTGTGTGAATGAATTAACGGCACAGATGGGTGCTGTTGTTTATGTTTAGCCTACTATGTTACAGATGAAATATGAAAGACAACATTTCGTAGTTTTGGATAGATTATAAAGTTTCTATTCTAAAATATCAAATAAGCTTTTGTCATCCAGTTTCTGCTCATATTTTAAATATATAGTAGGCTATGTTCTGTCAAAAATAAACTCATCAACTAAGATGTTATTATAGTGTTTGTTCCAATGTAAGCTATATAAAAACTAATGAATCCTTAACTTTAAAATATGTATGATAAAATGTATACTTTAGTTTTTACAAAGAAAGATTGCACTTGAATTGTTGTTGTAATTGTAAAATTTTTAATAAAAAAAAAATATTTACAAGGTAGATGTAAACAAACTATTAAAAGGTAAATATAAGCCTTTTCTTTAAATAATTTTTATTGAGTTTTATTAGTGACAAATTTGGGGAGAGGATACATATTCCAAAACTGAAAATACAGTATGAGAATTAACTGCACAATTACTAGACATTAGGGATGGCCCGATACCATTTTTTTTCAAACCGATACGAGTACGAGTATTTACATTTGTGTACTTGCCGATACCGAGTACCGATACCGATATTTCTACAGCAAAAGTAACTATAGGCTCCCAGAAAAGAAGACAGAAGACTATTTTAGAACACAGGTTAGAAGACTGTTTTTATTTTCTTCTCTGCTTGTTTTAACAAGTCTAAAAATAAATAATAATGAGTAAAATAATAAATGTATTAACACACAAACCACTGTTAATTTAACACAAAAGCAAGCAGTTACTGCGTGCATGGTCTGGAATGACTGAATGTGCGCAAAGCTCCCTTAATAGCCTAATTCCTAAAAAGCTGACAGTTCATCGCAATCTCACACATCTCTGTTATTATCAATGAAGCTGACTGCACAATGAATCTTTCATAATATCCACACACTGTTATAATTAGAGGATTTGCCAGAATACAGAATTCAGCACTGAACAAAAAAGTTTTGAGCGGTGAGGGGAGTCTATCTTAAATACTTCTGATTGGCCATTGTGTTCAAGAAATCAACACATATGACTGTGATTGGCTACATCGCTCAACGCTGCAAACATGTTATGAATAGAAACTCTGGCCTGTAAATCATTTCTATTTTGTTTTAGTTGTTATCCTTGCTTTTCTGCAACAGATGAATAAAAATCTATTAGTTTAATATGTTTTATTCATAGATATTTCTAGTTTGCGGGAGTCCCGCGAATCGTTTTATTCTCCCGCAACCCGCACACACAGAGTGAGTGCATTACCGCCCGCGCCCGCGCTCGCACTCGGCCATCAGATCTAGTGCCGCGCCGCACTCTATTGCGTTGGGAGTGCACGTCCCTATGCCTCAGTTCACCTCGACAAAGCACTCGCGGCGGCCAGTTTCGTTTCACAAAATGTATGTGGTATCGGGGCGTGGTATCGGCGAATTTTTATGAGTACGAGTATATGAGGACAGTATCGACCCGATCCCCGATGCCAGTATCGGTATCGGGCTAATCCCTACTAGACATGGAAAAAAAAAAAAAAAAAATGAGATGCTTCCAACTGTGAACCAATTTGGTAGAATATATATATATATATATATACACACACACACATATATATTGCTCTTGCATTCTTTCTTGTGGCTCAGTGACACACCTGAATGAATGGCTCATTAAGTATGCGGGCCCCATTGTCTCCTCAGGTGTGAATCACTAAATATGCATGATGGTGTTGAAATCGTTGACGCCCCTTGCGCATATTGCCTTTCCAAACAAAAAGTGTCTTACAAAATTTAAATCAATGTATTGTTTTATGTGAATGATTAGGCAGGATGATTTTCGCATCATTTTGAAGAAAAAACTCTAGGCAACGACATCCATTAGTCAAAAGTCTTGTGGACACATATTTAGTATGTGTTTTGTGGCCTTATTTCAGAAACTTTATTTTTTATTTTTTTCAATAACCATGCATAAACAATATTCTATTCAAATACAAACATGTACATACATGTTGCTCACATATTATGGTAGCCCTGTTTGTGCTAAATAGAGTGTAATTACACCTTTGCCATTAATATGTTTATAAGCAACTGAAAAAAGCACAAATGTCAGGGCATGTCAGAACATCTCAAGGGTTAAGGTCTTTTGCCTTTGCACGGCAGAATAGCTATGGATAGAGAGCATTTGATAAACTTTCTGCTTTGGGGAGAAAAGCTCCTCCATTGTGCATTCTCCTTTTATATACACTTATCTTGAGGCCACGAGTTACTATCTTGAGGCCACGAGTTACTATCTTGAGGCCACGAGATAGTTATAATTATTTTTTTTTGACAAAGTGGGACTAGGGGGGCTCTGTACGGTAGAGAGGATTGCAGCTTTAAATATTCTAACCCTAAATTACTTTAATACTTATCAAGCATATCAAACATTGCAAATGTCCACCCTTATTAAAGTAGAAACACTAAAAGCAAAACTTACAGGTTGCATGTCAATAAAGGACCCCTGGGCCTCCTCTGTGGTGGGTCTGAAGACCTTTCCTCCTCTCCTGTAGATGGATGGGGGAAGCAGAGTTGGCAGGACCTTCAAGGCTGTCTCCCCTTTAGCAGCTAAACAATTTGACTATAATACATAAAGTTGCATTAACATTTAAATAGTATGCTGTATATAACAATTCATATTTCTAAAGTAGCATTTCTGACTTTTCTAAACACTGATTATCTCTTCGTCACGGAACCTGTTAGTGGGTGGGATATATTAGGCAGCAAGTGAACATTTTGTCCTCAAGGATTTGAGTGAGTTTGACAAGGGCCAAATTGTGATGTCTAGACGACTAGGTCAGAGCATCTCCAAAACTGCAGCTCTTGTGGGGTGTTCCCAGTATGCAGTGGTCAGTATCTATCAAAAGTGGTCCAAGGAATGTATGTGTAACAATGTATGTGTTGGGTATATTATGTGTGCTAAATATAATATACACATACATATATTATGTAAACACAGACTTTTATGTTTGCTGCGATTAATCAATTTTACAGCCCTATAAACAAGTGTTGATTCGATAGCCTTTTGTATATAAAAAAGTCTTAAAACTGCTGTTCATTGGAGTGCCTGCTTTCAAAAGAATGCGAGACGAGCAAGAGATATTTAAGCTTTTTTTAAATTTAATTTTATCATTGTAAAATGACTGACTGACTAAGAATACCCACATCAAGTTTCTAAATTTATGGGGACTATTTTGAATTTTGTGCTAAATATAGGGTATGAATGATATAAGTTTGAAACTGCAACAGTGGTGGTAGACAGAGAAGTAGAGGAGACGTAACAGCAAGGATCCTATTTAAGACTGTACATGGTGAATCAAAAAAATTACATTGTTTTTAGAGCTACTTCATGGAAGGCTCAAACGCTTCAGGTAGGTGAACTACAAAAACAAAATTATGACACAACATAAGAAAAAGCTTACCTGGTGTCATGTCTCCCAGTACTGAGTGCAGTTTACCCTCTCGCTGGGCATATGGAAGAATTATTTCACTGATGATAGTCCAGTTTTCAAAGAGTTTTCTCGCTGCATCTGGATACAGTTGCTTGAAATCTTCTGAAATCTGATACATTTTGAAAATATAGAAAACAAATGTAACTAGAACAATATGGTTTAAAAAAAATGTGCTTGCATAAAGCACCTGTTAGGAAAGAACAAAGTACTAAGAGATGTTCATTTGATAGATTATCAGTTAGAAATTAAAGGAAAAACCAACATAAAATGTCTTAGTAAAGTTTTGGTACTGCAAATGCCACCAGAACAGCTTGAGCGCTCCTTTGCATTGATTTTTACAAGTTTTTGAATTTCTTTTACAAAGATGAAACCTCATTCTTCTAAAAAGATATTCAATCTTTTGGTGATTTGATAATGGTGATGAATAACTTGTTAGACAGTGCTGGTCTAAAATCTCCCACAGGTGTTCAATTGGATATAGATTAAGCCATTCAGCATTTAATTTAAACCATTCAGGTGGCATTGTCATCGAGGAAGAGACCACTTCCAGGAGAATAAAAATGTTTTATGATAAAGGTGATAACTCAAAACAACTTTGAGACACTTTGAAACATACAGGCATTAATGTTAGAGTAGGTTGTAGTTAAACTCTGTGTACCTCCAGGAACATGGATTGGAGACCCCTGCTTTAAGAAGACAAGTGGACCCAAACCATGCCAGCAAAAATGCCCCCAGATCCCCTCACTTGTAGGAGTCATGGTTCAGGTTTTTCCTTTAATAAAGGTTGTAACTTAGGTGTTAATAGTCAGGTATGTTAGTTAGATCAGTGAAGTAGACAGTTCAGAGTAACAGTACAGTTACTAAGAGAAGTAACCTTGAATCAATGCATAAGATATGAATTTACCCTTCTTCTCCTTTTGTATAGTCCAAATTCAAATTTGCCAAATGTTAAATGAGTACCTACAACACATCAGGCGATAATCATAAAGTTCAATTTATAATCTGGCTATTTGTGCCATGACAACAAATCAGCAATCAAAGTTCAAAAAGATGTTCAAAGTTCAATGACCAGGATAACTCACTTCTCATCCCTTTAGCAGCTTAACCATTTCAAATTTCTTCAACAAAACTAAAAATAATTAATAAAATAATAATAAAAACCAACAAAAATAATTCTTACCATGCCAGGATTGTCTACAAGCCTGGGGAACTCCTTCAAGACTTCCTGAATGCTTTTAGACCCATTGTTGCGGATCCACTTGCCTCTGTAAATAGCCGTTTCCTTCATATAATTTTCAACTTCAGAGATGGGATATTTGTGGACCTTCAACCAGTCAACCATCTCCTGAACTTTTTCGAGAGGCAATCCATATTCTGTTAAATAAGAATGATAAGAATGGTAAAGTGCAAGCATAAAAGTACTATTGTGTTATGTTCAAATAATAACTTTAGCCAGCTTTTCAGCCAAGGATTTTATAGCGACACAATAAAATTTAAGCAACAATGCAGGTTTTTTTTTAGGGATGACGTCATTACACACACCATTTTATTGATAAAAGGCCACCTGGATGGAAACAGCGTAGAGACAACAAATTTCGCAAACTTTTTTTGCGCATATTTACTTTGTCAATAACAAAACAGTGTTAAACACCGGATGGAAACTTGGCTAATGCTGCCTGGTTTTTTAATCTGCATTAAGCAATTTCTGACCACTATAGGGTGCTCACTGTCACAGTCAACCTTGTGCATGCACGTTTGTCTGTGTGAGCAGAAAAATCTGGCAACTGTGAGCGGACTGTCATGTTCAGGGGAACTGTACTTTGGGCTTAAGTGCCAAAAAAATGCAGTTCCTCAAATGGCCACTTACAGCAAAAATAAAGCTGTTTACAGCCTGGTATAAAAAAAAAAGTTTCCTTTATGATAACTGTATGATGCATTTTAATAACTCACCTGTTTTACTAATCCTTTCATAGACCTAGAATGATGACTTTCACATTTCAAGAGGTCATTACCATAAATTGAATGAAAATATGATCCATTACCTGGTGTAGAGACGATATGGTCTTTCTGTGGTTCTAGGTGACCAGGTTGTTTTAACTTTCTCATCCGTTTCCTAACGTTCCGCAGACGCTCTTCCAGGAAACCTGTAGCAGGCCTGAGTTTTCGTCCAGGTGTGTACCAAGCTCCCTGTAACATTAGAATAAATTCAGCTTAAAGTGACCAGGATTGGGTGAAGCATAGGTTTGTACAAGAGATGACTGAAAGGGATTTTAAGGAGCCATCAACAGTTTTCCTTGAAAATGTTGTTTTCTAAATATTGTTTGTGTTTGAAAAAACAAAACAATTTCAATATAGACCCTTTTCACAAGCGGAAGTCGTCATAGTTGGGTTAATTTCTATAGCGGAGAATAAGAGGCTACATTAAATATATTTTTGCGTTCCCAATTGCTTAAACATCAAAAGAAAAACTCCACAATAGTGTTTTCATGGCTTTCAAAAAGAGGAAAAAAATAGAAAGAGTGATAACGGCAGTCAGAAGAGAGAAAAACGACAATTTTACCGTCACTCCCATAGATGCTGAATTTGAAACACACTCACAGCAGCGGTAACTAGTTTTTTGTAATTTAATGCAAAGGTAATATAATACAAAGTATAGTGTTATAAATCTACATACATTTAAAAAGAAAATGAAAATATAAAAACTTTGCAGGATTTATGATGTTTGATGACCGTTAAAACGCCTCATCAGTCAATGAAAACGTACGGAAGCGTATTGCATTCACTTGAGGAAAAAAAATCCACTCTGTTTTTCTGAATTAACGAGTTAATTATCTCAGAATTACAAGATAATTTTTCATGGAAAAAAAGTTGTTGCTCTGTTTTTCTGAATTAACGAGTTAATTATCACAGAATTACAAGATCATTTTTCATGAAAAAAAAGTTTTTGCTCTGTTTTTCTGAATTAATGACTTAATTATCGCAAAATTATGAGATAATTTTTTCTTGAAATAAAATGTATTTGCTCTGTTTTTCTGAATTATTGAGTTAATTATCTCAGAATTATGAGATAATTTTTTCTTAAAAAAAATATTTTGTTCTGTTTTTCTGAATTAATGAGATCCCTCAAAATCCTGCCAGGAGCTCTATTTTAGCTGGATTGCATGGAAGTAAACATGTCCCGCCTTTCAAGTTTAATCCGGTTTTATTTTACTTTGGGTTTGAGACATTGGGAGATACTGCTGTCTTTAAGTAATACAAATGGTATTGTTATTAGTGCGTCAACTTTGCGCAGACACCTCAAGACTTTGCGCCTGTTCAGACGAAAAGAACATTCTGATCTGCTTGACATTGCTGTGTTTCTCCAGGATCAGTTGAACCGATATGGTATGCTTCACGGATATAAGATGATGCATCTGAAATGCATTCAGGCTGGCTACGTGGTGACACAAGAGACAATCAGGCAATTGTTGAAAATACTGGATCCCCATGGAGTGCAACTGAGGCGCCGGAATCGTCTTCGGCGACGTTTGTATCATAATCCAGGCCCGAACTTTTTATGGCATGTTGATTCATATGATAAACTCAAACCATATGGGATCTGCATCAATGGTGCAATCGACGGGTTTTCACGAATGGTGATATGGCTACATGCATACCAGCCTGGTCTCACAAATAAAACGTACTATGTATACGTAAATAAAAACGGTCAAATACGTATGATATGTTACGTATTTACAGTGCCTTTTACGTATCAAATGGACGTAATTGCAGGTTCGATACGTATCTAAATGTACGTAAAAACAACCTAAAATACGTACAGATAGGACGTGTTTTGACTGGTCAGTAGCCTAGCCTACTCCGTAACCAGTAACAAGGAATAAGCAGGCTTTTTTAAATGCGTATCTTCTTAATTTTATATTGAAGACTTGATTTTCTACTTGGCCTTGTGAAATATGAATTATAAACATTATGATGTCATTGTTTTGTTTTGATTTTAAAATAAATAATAATCTGACGAAACCAGAAAAGACCGCGTTCCCGACCGGATTAATTTCAGAGTTGCAACAGATTCCGAGACGGTGTTGACATTTCAGGTTCAGGTGAGGACATTTATTTATTTACGTTATATGTGAATATATTTATAATTGTTATCTTTTTTTATGAAATATGTTCCATGTAGTCAGCTGTTGTTTTTTGTCAAAGAACGACGTATTTCTGGCTTGCAATAGAAAAAGTGCATCGACTGAAGTGAGGCTAGGTTTAGGGCTAACCATTTTTTTCATGCATTTGTAGTGTTTTTATTTTATTTTTATTTTTTTACATTTTCAGATCACACTTCTTAGATGATAATGTCACAAGAACTTGATGGACAACTAATAAGAGGTCGCGCAGTTGCGGAAAACCTCGATAAGGCGTATGACCGCTGCCAAATGGACGCCCTCCTTAAACAAAGCAACACTGACCCTTCAAAAATCGACCTTTGTCAAATGGTTAAACAAGGGCAAACAGTTATTCGTTGTCTTGACAATGAGAGTTCAAGGAACGATCTCGACACTCTCATAAAGGAGTCCAAACAGCTGTCTGGACGACCAACCCTGAATGGCCCAAAGGTCCAACAAATGATGGTAAAATAATGTCGTTTTTGAACATCCAAATTTGAACGCAATCAGTATATACAATTTGACTGAAAAATGTAAGATTATTATGAAAGATGGATGGAACAATGTATATAATTTAATTTACATTGTGTTATTAATTTAACTATGATTATGACAGCCCTATTAATCTTTATGTGTAAAAATAAGTGTCAAGTTTCTGAAATAGAAGACGTAGAGTCTTAATGATGCACAGATATTGTGTAATGTATGATATTCACAGACAAAGAAAAAAATGACCCAGTCCAGATTCAAAGTCAGAAGGAAAACTAAAGAGAAATCATGTCTTCAAAGAGGAAAACCTTCTACGTCACATGGTAAGGTTTTGTCATCCTAAAGGAAAATAATGTATTGTATTGTAAAGCTTTTTTATTATTGTTATTAGTATTATTTTATAACTAAGATGTTTTGACTGACTTTTATTTTCATTAATCAGATACAAGAGTCAACAAATCAAAGGCTGGTCCAAAGGCAACAGAATTGCTTCAAGGCCAGGGTCCAGATCATGGTAAGATATATGATTTATTTATTATTATTTTTATTTGTATTAAACATTTATTAGGTGTTATTTTAAAGTCCTGTCTTTATTTTTTTTGTATATAAATGATAATTTTGACATTTGTTCATGATGTGCAAAGCTGCAGAAGCCCCATATGATTATTATTTATGATACTGCTATAAAAATAGTCCATACATGTTTTGCTTAAACTTAAAAAAATCTGATAAGAACAACAGTGCCTTACATTGCAATAAAAAGCAATGCTCTGTATTTAGGTAACAGCAATGGATAATTAGACAGTGGTGTACATAATTTGATATTGTTTTTTTGTTGTTGTTGGGTGTGACAGAGTCTCTTCTACACAAGTTACAAGACTTGCTGTCAGCTGCTTCTTCTAACCTTAATTCTGAGAGCACACAGCATCACTGCATTGGGGTAAAAGGACAGTAGCTGCATCAGAAAGATGGAGGGAGGCTAGACCATCTTTAATCTGCAACAGACTTGCAACAGAACATATCAACATGCAGATGTGTTCAGAGTGCAAGGCAAAGGTGGCGGTGGTAAAGTGTAAAGACTGTCTGCCTAAGCAGTATACCTGCATTGATTGTGACTGTGCTGTACACCACACACAAGTACTTCACAACAGAAGCACAATGATTTCAGGTTTCCACAAGGCTGTACCACCAACCACAGTGGTGAAACAGGACTCTAATGGTCAATATTCTCACCATCATGAAGGTACTGTCTTATTTTAGTTTTTAAATTAAAATTAATTAAATGCTTTTTAATTACATTCATATATTGGTCCTTGTAAATGTATTTCTTAGTAAAGTCACATAACTACAAGCTGTCTTTGTTTTTCTTGAACTTGTTTTATTTTTTTTATCGTAGATCGACTCTTACCAATGGCACTTCCAAAGAATATATGCAATTGTGGAGAGGACATGTACTGTGTTGGTGTAGGGAGGGCCATTACTCTAGTCAACATGAAGGGTGAGCCAATGAGTGAGCAGATAATAAAATCTGCCCTTTAGCATGCATGTTTATTTATTGGAAAAGTATAATGCATGTATTCTACTTTTTAAAAATGTCCTTGGTACTATTTACCAATTATTATTTTTGGGTAACACTTTATTTTACAGTGTCCTTGTTACATATGTTACATGTAATTACCATAGTAATAACAGTGAATTATGCCTAATTACATGCAATTAACCCTCAACCAAATCCTAATCCTACCCTAACCCTATAGTAAGTACATGTAGGTAATTAATATTACACTGTACTTAAATATTTAATTACACTGTAACAATGACACCTTAAAATAAAGTGTAACCTATTTTTGCTTCATTAAGCTGTACCACAGGTACAGCAGTAGCCAATTTGTGTATTTATGTTGATGAATATTAAACTAACATGTTGGTTTGCTTTACAAGCACATCTTTGAGGATATAGTATCTATAATACCAACACCTAATTTGTCTCATTTGTTTGGAGCATCCTTGTCTAGAGAAGACAAACAAGTTAAGTCATTGGCAAAATCAGAATCAGTGCTGAGTCTTATTTAATTTAAATGTGTCTGTAAACTGCTGAATTATTAAAACCAAAAGAAAAAACTTCTGCCTGTTCTAACCCTGCTCAGCCAAAGACAAATGTAACTATAATAATTCTCTATTATTTAATAATTATAATGCCATATAACACAAAACATCTGCACTGGTCAGGCCTGACTGGATCTTGTGGTTAATTTCCACCCCTTACAATAGTATGCAAATCTTTTTTTGGCATTTTTAAAACTGTGAGTTTGGACCAACCAACTAATCACATACTCTTGCCATTGTAACTAACTCACTGGTTTACTGGTTTGTATGTTTCAGACTCAGCAGAATCTCAAAAAAGAGACTGAAAGCCTACATGAAATGAAAACCGAACTGGCTGTAGATGATGGCGTACTCCATCAGTGGGTCACAGATGTACAGGAGTGGGCACACACTAGTATGTAACAGCTACAATAAATACATTTATACTGTCATTTAGTGTACAATTGCAAAACACTATCACTGCAGTGCTATAACTTGTGATTGAACAAGCAGTTTTATAAATTAACACTGAGATGTCTTTTTTTCTTCTTTTTTTAAGCAACTGTTAGGGACTGTTATGCTACAATTCAGCCAATAAGGAACACAATAGAAGAATTGTCTTTGTGCATTAAACAACGGAAGCATCGTCTTTACAGACACACTGGTATTTTAAATATTTAGGGAGAAACGTTGTTGTCGTCTTTGTCGTTGTTATTACTACTACTGCTACAATTATTGTCATTAACAGTAACAAATAGTCATATGCAAAATGTCTAATGTCAATTCATTATGTTTCAGCTACAAACAAAGGACGAAATAAAATAAGAAGAAAAATAAACGAGGAGAGAAAGAAGCTGGCTTCTGCAGTTGAGCAGCACAATGCCCTTGCTGACCCTTCCACTAAGATTGTGTCTGTCGAGGAGGTCCTTCAAAATGACTGTTTTCCCCTGGCAGCTAACAGTGCCAGGTCAGTGATGCATAGCATATGTATTCACATTAAAACATTTTGTCAATATGTCTTTTGATTTACATGATATACCTGTATTTTGTAGATGATGTCAACCTCTTAACAAAGAAGAAGGTGTTTGACAAGGTGATGCTAATTCGACGACTAGAGGAAGAAAAGATCATCCTTGTTCAAGAGGCAAAGCAGCACTGGCTTTATCTAAGAAGTCAGGAACACAAACTGAACAGTTTGCTTGATAGCATCATTTCAGGTGGTAAGAATTGCTAAAATTGCTTTTGTCAATAAAAAATAAAAATGCATATTTCGTAACTGATCCCACTGACACACTGATCCCACATGAAATGTTAACTTAATTGTCTTTTTTTGTGTGTTTGTTTTATAGTTAACCCCTGGAATCTTCCAGATGATGGGATTCAAGGACTTCGGTGTGTGTTGCAGAGAAAATTACATCAGCTAAGAGCACACCAGGACACTGTTAACATAAGTTCCCTATCGGTCAGTCACTACAACGTAGGTCATGACTGACCAATAGGAATCTCGCTAGAGAGGCCAATCTACTTCGCGTGAAACTAAAACAAGCCAATACACATTGGCGTGCAATCATTTGCAACAGCTGTGCAGCCTCGCAGCGCGGGTATTTAACAAGCAGCTGGTGCGATTGCACACTAGCTTTTTGCTTCGGAGCCAAACACTTCGATGCCTCTGCTTCACTTGAAAGTGAAACCAACTACGAGCCTTTCTGAACCTCTCCTTCCCGGTGCGGGCGTGACAGCACGACAGCGCGAGCAGTCTCTCTCTCTCTCTCTCTCTTTCTCTTTTTTTTTGTTGTTTTAAACTGAGCAAAAAAAAAAGAGCTGTTTTAACAGCTGGTGAGGTGCGCTTCGAGCGCTCAAAAGCTGTTGTAACAGCTGGTAAGGTGCGCCTTAGAGCGCTCAAAAGCTGTTATAACGGCTGGTAAGACCTCCAACGAGAGAGATTCAGCGCACAGACGGGTGCACATTCCCATCTGTGATCGCTGTGACTGTTCCCCTGTGTGTTTCAGCACCAGTGAGAGTAGTTCCTAAAAGAGCTTACACAGATAGTTCGCGTCTTTTTCAAGATGACGTTCTATCTGTGTTTCTGGATGCGGTCGTTACCTGGGGTCGCGGGATGGTCACGATCGCTGCCTCGTGTGTCTGGGCCTTGAACACGCACAGGCAGCGTTCGTGGATGAGTCATGTACCCATTGTGGGAAGATGACCATCTCGGAGCTGAGGTCGAGTCTCACGTTCCTGCAAAGGGGCGGAGTCCCCGTGACTGCACCTCGTTCCAACCCCCCTTCACGGGTTGCTTCGGGCAGTGACATGGGTGACCTGACGATTACAGTGAGCGCGCTTCCTTCGGGGAACCAACCCCCTAGGAACCCTCACTCCTCTCATGCTCCGCAACCAGTTGAGCTGCCAACGGAACGTTCTGGACCATCCTCGAGATGTGTACCGGTCGTTTCGTTCGGCGCTCCCTGCGACGACCAGATGTCGATCGCTGCATCGGAGGGTGGGTCAGACCTCTCTGCGGACGACGGCTCAGAGCCGCTGCCTCCTTCGGGTGTGCCAGCAGTGCCCGAGTCGGACCCGGAGATGATGACCATGCTTTCCCGGGCCGCCAACAGGATCGGGCTCGTGTGGAACCCTCCACCGTGTCCCGAGCCCTCGAGGTTGGACGATTGGTATCTCGGGGTGGCGCGCGCTGGTTCTCAGCAACCCACACCAGTGCCTTTCTTCCCGGAGGTGCATGAGGAGCTCACAGGGACGTGGACGGCACCTTTTACTGCCAGAAACCGTCTCGGTGGCTCCTCCTCCCTCACCACCCTTGATGGCGGGGCAGCTAAGGGATACACGCATATCCCGCCAGTGGAACGGGCCGTTGCTATGCAACTGTGTCCTAACTCCACTTGGCGTGGAGAACCGTGTCTTCCTTCCCGGGCCTGTAAGTACTCGTCGGACCTGACCGGCAAGGCTTACAAGGCCTGTGGGGAAGCTGCCTCTGCCATGCACGCTATGGCGTTGTTGCAGGTTCATCAGGCCAAGGCACTGAAGGACCTGCACGAGGGTGGTCATGATCCACAAGTTCTCCAAGAACTTCGTGCCACAACTTACCTCGCGCTTCGTGCGACGAAGGTCACTGCGCGGTCAGTGGGTCGTGCGATGTCCACACTAGTGGTCCAGGAACGCCATCTCTGGCTGTGTCTGGCTGACATGCGGGAGACCGACAAGATCAGGTTCCTTAACTCCCCCGTGTCCCAGACCGGCCTCTTCGGCGACGCGGTCGAGAACTTCGCCCAGCAGTTCTCAGCTGTACAGAAGCAGACTGAGGCCATCAGACACATCCTGCCGTGGCGGTCAGCTGCTGCCTCCACCCCACCGCCCGCGGCTCCTCGGTCTGCTCGTCGCCGTGGACGTCCTCCTGCGTCTGCCCCTGCTCCCGCGCCGCAGCAGCAGCCTCCATCCAAACGGCGCCGTGGAGCCAGTCGCAGGCAGGGCGCCACGCCCGTCCAGGCCCCCGCCAAGAGGGGCGGCAAAGCCAAGGGTAAGCAGCCCTAGGACGGGCGACCCAGAGATGGAAGGGACTGCTCTCCAGGAGACGATGACTGCATCGCTCCCTCCCCCGGAAGAGGGCCGGGTGGTAAATCCTTTGTTTCATTTTGTTTGTGTTCCGCCGCTGGCCTTAAAACCAGCGGTACCCAAATTTTCAATAAAAGAGCAGTTTCTATCATCTCTGGGTCCGAAGAAGACCCGGAGAGCAGTGGGGGGTTGGAATCCTCACCACTCTCATCCGCCTCTTCTTTCGCCAGCCGGCAGCTGTGTACGGTCCGAGAACGCCACAGAGCTGCCTCCCGCACCTCCTGCCCCGTGGAACCAGGTAAGTGCTGCACAGCACACTCAGACCCCGCTACGGGCCGCCTCCCAGAGAGAGCCTCCCGAGCCGCATCCCTGTGTTCCACCTCGCTGCCCCACTCCGGGTACGCCTACGGTTCCTTTGGTCCCGCTTGTATGGTCTCTGCGAGCCTGGTTAGCGCTCCCCAGTCCGTCTCGCTGGCTCATTCGAACCATCAGGCTCGGCTATGCGATTCAGTTAGCCCGGCGTCCCCCCAAGTTTCGGGCCATCCACTCCACTACAGTGAGAGCAGCCGATGCCCATGTCTTGCGTGCGGAGATCGCAGTCCTACTGGCGAAGGATGCGATAGAGCCAGTCCCTCCAGCCGATATGAGGTCAGGGCACTACAGTCCCTACTTCATTGTACCCAAGAAAGGTGGTGGGTTACGACCGATCTTGGATCTGCGAGTTTTGAATCGGAGCCTCCACAAGCTACCGTTCAAAATGCTCACGCAGAGACGCATTTTCGAATGCATCCGTCCCCAAGATTGGTTTGCAGCGATCGACCTGAAGGACGCGTACTTTCATGTCTCGATTCTTCCTCGACACAGGCCATTCCTGCGCTTTGCGTTCGAGGGTCGAGCATATCAGTACAAGGTCCTACCCTTCGTGCTGTCCCTGTCCCCCCGTGTCTTCACGAAAGTCACGGAGGGGGCCCTTGTTCCCATGAGAGAACAGGGCGTTCGCATCCTCAACTATCTCGACGACTGGCTCATACTAGCACACTCTCGAGATCAGCTATGCGAACACAGGGACCTAGTGCTCAGGCACCTCAGCCAGTTGGGTCTTCAGGTCAACTGGGAAAAGAGCAAACTCTCCCCTGTGCAGAGGATCTCTTATCTCGGTATGGAGTTGGATTCGGTCGCCCAGACAGCGCGCCTCACAGACCAGCGTGCTCAGTCGGTGCTGAACTGCTTGAACACGTTCAAAGGCAGGACAGCGGTCCCACTGAAATTCTTTCAGAGGCTCCTGGGGCATATGGCAGCAGCAGCAGCGGTAACCCCGCTCGGCCTGCTTCATATGAGACCGCTTCAGCACTGGCTTCATGGCCGAGTCCCGAGATGGGCGTGGCATCACGGCACTCACCGGGTGGCTATCACACCGGCGTGCCGCCAGACCTTCAGCCCGTGGTCAGACCCCTTGTTCCTGCGGGCAGGAGTCCCCTTGGAACAGGTGTCCAGGCATGCTGTGGTATTCACAGATGCCTCTGCCACCGGCTGGGGTGCCACGTACAACGGGCATGCAGTGTCAGGGGTGTGGACGGACCCCCAGCTGCATTGGCACATCAATTGCCTCGAGTTGCTAGCAGTACATCTCGCTCTGAGCCGCTTGAAAAGGCTGCTACAGGGCAGGGACGTGCTGGTCCGTACGGACAACACTGCGACCGTTGCGTACATCAACCGACAAGGTGGTCTACGCTCCCGTCGCATGTCGCAACTCACCCGCCATCTCCTCCTCTGGAGTCAGAAGCATCTGAGGTCGCTTCGAGCCATGTATGTCCCCGGCTTGCTCAACCGTGTGGCCGACGAGCTATCACGAGCTGTGCTTCCGGGAGAATGGCGACTCCACCCCCAGGCGGTTCAGCTGATCTGGAGAGAGTTCGGGGAGGCTCAGGTAGACCTGTTTGCCTCCTCAGAGACCTCCCACTGCCAGCTGTTTTACTCCCTGACCGAGGGAACACTCGGCACGGACGCACTGGCACACAGCTGGCCCCGGGGCCTTCGCAAATATGCGTTTCCCCCAGTGAGCCTACTTGCGCAGACACTGTGCAAAGTCAGGGAGGACGAGGAGCAGGTCCTTCTGGTGGCTCCCCATTGGCCCACCCGGACTTGGTTCCCAGAACTCATACTCCTCGTGACAGTCCCTCCCTGGCCCATTCCTCTGAGGAAGGATCTTCTGACTCAGAGACGGGGCACCCTATGGCACCCGCGTCCAGACCTCTGGAAACTCCATGTCTGGTCCCTAGACGGGACGCGGAGGTTTTAGGTGACTTACCCCCTGAGGTACTTAACACCATCACTTCAGCACGGGCGCCGTCCACGAGACGTGTTTACGCCCTGAAGTGGAACCTGTTCGTCGAGTGGTGTTCTTCTCGCCGAGAAGACCCCCGAAGATGTTCGATAGGGTCTGTGCTTTCCTTCTTGCAGCAGGGGTTGGAGCGTAGACTGTCTCCCTCCACCCTCAAAGTACATGCTGCCGCTATTTCAGCTTATCACGACCACATAGATGGCAAAACAGTTGGAAAGCACAACCTGGTCGTCAGGTTTCTTAGGGGGGCGAGACGATTAAATCCTCCTCGACCCCCCTCCATACCCTCTTGGGATCTTTCCCTGGTGCTTCGAGCACTTCAGGATGTTCCCTTTGAGCCGCTGCAGTCAGTAGACTTAAAGCTTCTTTCCATGAAGACTTTGCTGCTGGTTGCACTGGCCTCTGTCAAGAGGGTAGGAGACCTGCACGCATTTTCGGTCGACGAATCGTGCCTAGAGTTCGGGCCGGGTGACAGCCACGTGGTACTAAGACCCCGGCCTGGCTATGTGCCCAAGGTTCCTACCACTCCCTTCAAAGACCAGGTAGTGAACCTGCAAGCGCTGCCTTTGGAGGAGGCAGACCCAGCCCTGGCTTTGCTCTGTCCCGTTCGCGCTCTGCGTATGTACGTGGACAGAACTCAAAGCGTCAGGACCTCAGACCAGCTCTTTGTCTCTTACGGAGGCCAGCAGAAGGGAAAGGCTGTCCAAGCAGAGGATGGCCCACTGGATAGTGGATGCCATCGCTTTGGCTTACAAGCTCAAGGCGTGCCCTGCCCGCTCAGGTTGCATGCACATTCCACGAGAGGTGTTGCATCCTCCTGGGCGCTGGCACGTGGCTCCTCGCTAACAGATATCTGTAGAACTGCGGGCTGGGCGACACCTAACACGTTCGCTAGATATTATAGCCTACGTGTAAAGCCGGTCTCCTCCCGTGTTCTCACCCTAGACGGGTAGAAGCACTGAGAGGCCTGGCTCTGTCGGCTTGCTGCACCCTACTGTGCACCCTTATTGCTCCAGAGTAAAAACCTGTCGAGTCCTCCAAAACCCCTCGGCCCGGACTTGGCGGAGCATCCGGTGCCAGGCCCTTATCCGCTGAATCCTTGAGAACCGGATCTGGGCTGGGTTCCACATGTGTGACCCTACGGGGATCCCATATGTGTATTTTTCACGGCTGCTCCTATCGGAAGCCCGTGTCTTTCCCTTGGGCTAAGTCACCCATTATTTCATATGCAGTACAGCCTTCGGGCTAGTCCATATGTATTTCCACATAACTCTTTGAAGAAGTGGCTTCCGCAGCGTTCCTTCCTAAACAGAAAGGGCACGCTTTCCCAGTGTTATCCAATATCTCACTGTATGGGTTATCACGGAACAACAGTGTCAGACTCACTCTGTGTAAGCCTCCTCCTATCGTCCTTCCAGGCAAGAAGGTGTAGAGGCTTGCACAGGGGCGCTGGATGGGGTGCAGCAGCTGTGGCGCTTTGGTAGGGATTCCTATTGGTCAGTCATGACCTACGTTGTAGTGACTGACCGATAGGGAACGTCTCGGTTACATATGGTAACCCTCGTTCCCTGAGGGAGGGAAAGGGAGACGTAGGTCCCGTCGCCACATCTGCTGCCGCCCGCCGGGGCGGGGCCAGCTTTCTCAGGCTTGGCTCCTCAGCAAAAAACTAGTGTGCAATCGCACCAGCTGCTTGTTAACCCTCTGGGGACCGGAAACATGCCGGCGCGTTTTTCTTGTTTTTTTTTCACATAGCAGAAAAATAGACTTAAAGTACTACCATCATTTCTGTTCATATAGAGTTAAGAAATATGTCTAAAATGTCTAAAATGTTAAATGTCTACTTTTTTATGTGCCCACATACAATCGAAATAAAATATTGTGCTTTTGTAAAATAAAGAAAATAAACAGGGTGTGCGTTCTGCCTCTCAGTCACCGTGAACTTTTTTTCTGGAGCACGTCTCTAATCTTCAACAAAACTTAGCAAATACTATTCACCCATCCATAAGCAATATATCTTTTAAATCATTTGAGTTTGTACTTGAACAAATGATCCGATTCAAAACTAAAATAAATATTCTCCGTTTATGTCATCTATATAAAAAGAGAGACGTGTCAGCCGGTCTAATTATCTTCCTCTCAGCTCATTATTCTGGTAATGTGACACGCCCACGGAGAGCACGCGCTAATTCAAACGCAAATATGTGAAGCAACACATTGAGACGCGTTAACGCCCATAAACTCTGAAGACACACTATATTTTTTAGTCAGATTAATCTACTGTCGTCTTGCGCGGCTATATGAGGAACAATCCTGGGACATTTACCTGCCTCAGAACAAGTGCTGGTTTATTTTCACCACGAGGAGGAGCAACAGATTCAGCTGAGAAGTAAGTGTTTTATGCTTGTGCTTTGTTCTAATCGCGATATAGAATAACGTTAGTGTCTGTAAACGGAAAAATAGCATACCGTTTAAATGTGAATCATGTTTCTGTGTGTGTGTGTGTGTGTGTGTGTGTGTGTGTGTGTGTGTGTGTGTGTGTGTGTGAATGAATGAATGAATGAATGAACACACAGATACGCACTGTTACAGATGAAATAAAAGACAACATTTCGTTGACTAGTCTAAAATAGACATCAAATAAGCTTTTGTTAGGAGTTTCTGCTCATATGTTAAATATATAGTATGTTTTGTCAATAAACTAATCAACTAAGATGTTATAGTGTTTGTTCCTTCCAATGCAAGCTATATCAAAATAATGAATCCTCAACTTTGAAATATGTATGATCAAACTAAGACATTTATGGAAAAAGACAATTTTCTTTTCAAGATGTTTCCAACTCTAACTTTGAACTTTGAACTGAAATAAAACCATGTCTATATGGTGAAGGGTGTGTGATAGAAGTGTCCAGACGTATGCACCCTGTATTTTAAGATTTTTTATTCCTCTTTTTAGTCAACTTTAGCATGAGTGTGTTCACTTATTCTAAGCAGTGTGTGTGTGTGTGTTGTAAATAAATCCAAACAATCTAAAAGCCATTCTTTTTTAAATCTCATTCTTTGTGCAAGGCTCCTCATAATGATATGGCCTGATAGCACACCTAATAGGGCCATTATGGGAGGGTCTTTGTCTTTCTCAGGTGTGAAATGCCACACATATTAATGAGAGATCACGCCCCTTCGCATAAAGCTTTCTCAAACAAAACACGTCATACACATTCTAAAATACTTTATTGACTTATCTGAATGAGTAGTCAGGATGATTCTCACATAGTTTTGGAGCAAATATTCTAGACTATGTGATACAATTTTCAAAAGTCTTGTGAAGAAATAATCAATATGTGTTTTGTGGCCTTATTTCAGAAACTTTTATTTTTAGTTTTTTCAATAACCATGCATAAATAATATTCTCTCAAAAATACAAACATGTACATACATGTTGCTCACATATTATGGTAGCCCCGTTTGTGCTATATAGAGTGAATTTACACCTTTGCCATTAACATGTTTATAAATAACTGAAAAAAGCACAAATGTCAGTGCATGTCAAAACATCCCAAGGGCCCCAAATACCCGCGCTGCGAGGCTGCACAGCTGTTGCAAATGATTGCACGCCAATGTGTATTGGCTTGTTTTAGTTTCACGCGAAGTAGATTGGCCTCTCTAGCGAGATTCCTATTGGTCAGTCATGACCTACGTCTCCGTCGCCACATCTGCGGCGTATCTGCGCCACATCTGCGCCACATCCACATCCCTTCCTCAGGGAACGAGGGTTACCATATGTAACCGAGAAGTTATCAAGCAATAGACAGCATCACGCAACACATTGCTGTTGAAGAATGTGATTATGGAAGCTGGCCAGAACACCTGGAAGCCCTTTACTCAAGCAGTACTGATCAGAGCTCTGATGAAGATGACTAACTTCTGCTGTAGTTATTAATGTACATTGCATGTTGTTTGTCTTTCTCGCTTCATATATTCTCCCATTCTTTTTCTCCATATTTATGTTTCCTTGCTCTTACTATATATATATATATATATATATATATATATATATATATATATATATATATTCACACATAAATATGTCCTCCTCTGTGTCTGCATGTGTGCATTTGTGTGCTTGTACTGCAGGAGACAAAAAGGTGTTAACTGAGTAGGAAGGGGCATTAAGAGGCTAATATGAAGTAATCCATTTTGTAAAAAAAAATTCTTTCTCTTTTCCAATGGGATTCACAGACATGTATACTATAGTGGAATGCTGGGATTGGGGAAGGTATGGGAAGTGTTTTGAGAAATACTTTTTTTTTTTTTTTTTGATGATGATTATTACAAAAAAAAATGTTAAATGTTGTTAAATAAAAATATAAAAAGTGGCTAAATCTTGTAGTTTGTTTGAGTGACAACTGATTTCTATGTGAAATTTAGATAGTGGGTAGTATGTTATACTTTTTTCTACTACAAGCTATTAGATTTTAATTTTTAATACAATATATTTACACACACACACACACACACACACACACACATAAAGAGTATATAAACTAAAAGTTTAACTAACTTTGTCTTTTATAAAAATTCTTTGTACTATGAATATGACCACCTTCATCGTCTAACCGTATATTTGTCACGTGATTTCTGTTACTTTTTCCACCGCTAGTGAGGATAAACCAACCGTTTCCCAATTCATTCTCATCAATGTAGAATGATATGTGTGTGATGTTTTAATGATACACACTTCAATTTAACGTCGGTCAGTCGGTGCAATGGGATCATTAATTTAGTGATTTTAACATCTAAACAATGTATAAATATATAACAATATATACAAATAGCAATAAACTTGTATGTTGTTTATTTTGATATTAGTGTTCACACATTAGCCTATGACATAAAACATTAAACATAGGGTCGGTGAAGGGTAGGCCTATGTGCAAAGGTTTGTCAACTCATAATTGGTCAGTAGCTTACCCAGATAGGACCAGATAGCTACATCTATGAGATGTCTATATGCATCTTTTCATTTGGAATATATATTTTCAGGAGTGTTTGTTCATGTTAAATTAATTAACATTTAAAAACGGCAGGCTTGTCCTTGCAAACCACACAGAAATACAGTATGTCACACGCTCTATGGAGCAAAGATAAGGATAGGCTACCAGTCCAGCAGTTTTTTGTTGCAGTTGATTTTGTTTAAGGATTGGAAGAAAAGGATTGTCTCCTCTGTCTTTTTGACACTTTAGGTGGTGTTGGTACCCCAGAATTGATTTGCACCGATGCCCAGGAACCTAAAAATGGACAATTTCTAACCATGTACCCATTAATCCGTAAAGATGCAATAACTGCACTGCTCTTCCTTAAATTTATTATGAGTTTTTTTGTTTTGTTTTTTGTTTTTGTTTTGAAGAGTCCAATGTGAGATTATAGTTGGAACATCACTTTGCCAGTTTTTGGACTTCATCTCTAAGTTGTATCATTATCAAACTTAAGAGGGTGTTTGTGGTTTGAGTGAGATACAGTCATTTACAAGTATAGAGAGCATAAAGGGGACTCAGCACACAACCTAGTGGGATGCCCTTGCTGAGTGTGAGGGCTGAGGACAGGTGAGGGCCCAGTTTAAGTCTGAGGGCAATTTGTCAAAACTTCCTTGATCCAATGACAAATGGATTGTGGAAATCCGGAACATTTTGTGATTATATCTGCCCGGAATGACTGCATTAAAGGCAGAGCTAAAGTAGAGCATCCTCACATAAGTCACTTGATGTCCCAGGTGGCGCAGTAAAGACAGCATCTCCTTAGACCTATTTGCTCTGTAAGGGAACTGGAATGGATCAAAGGGAGCTTAGACTGACTTTGTGAAGTTGTTGGACCAGCTTCTCAAAAAATTTCATAAAGATACACAAATGTTCATTGACATAAATACTTGGACTAAGGATTTTGAGAAAGTTACTGGCTGTTGCAGGTTAACCGTTGCATTCTGTCATCTGAGTGCCTAAGTCAAACTAAGTTCCCCTCTTGAATGCCCTTATGGTTGATATATGAAACCCTAACCCTAACCTGAAGCCTCACTGCTATTTGTACTGGTATGCTTGTATGAAAGGACATTAAGGTTCATGACTTGTAATTTAAATAAACAATGACAAAAAAAGGTTGAACTGCAATGTCTGCAAAAGTAATTTACTATGTTTGACAGTCACATAACAGTTTGACAGTTTTGCCAACTACCAACATGCATAGCTTTTACTTTACATTATTTCTGCATTCTATGATACTTGAATGTGGAGTACCCTTTTTGTCTAATTACCTAGTAAAGATTTATTTCTTATAACTTTTTACAAAATGGCCATATTATAACTGTTTTTTTTTTAATTCTCAATTAATGATATACCTTTATAAAAACAAATGTATTATTGTAAATCTATATATATAAAAAACTGAGTTTTAACAAATTAGTGAATTTTTAACCATTACATATTTTCATTATTTTATGTGTCCATAATACCCCAGGAGTCTATAACATGTAAAAGTATATTTTTTATATAGATAAAACAATTTGTGTATGTATATATATATAACCATGTACCCATTAATCCGTAAAGACGCAATAACTGCACTGCTCTTCCTTAAATTTATTATGAGTTTTTTTGTTTTTGTTTTGAAGAGTCCAATGTGAGATTATAGTTGGAACATATATATATATATACACTCAAAAATTGTATATTGTGTGTATATATATATATATTTATGTATATAGATATATACTAGATTATAAATATAAATGGCTTATATTTTGACAGACACAGTTCCATGATAAATGTACTGTAGTGGGTAGAGATGAGACAGAGTGGGTAATGAGTTTTATTGAACAACAAAAATCTCCCCAATAAGGAAAAACACATTACTCTCAAACACTCGCTAGACTATAACAGATATTGATACTTCAGGCACAGTGCTAACTAAAACATTATGGAACAACATAGGATGACAAGGGACATACTGTAACAAGTAGAAATTGTGAGAACAAAGGGAGAAACGTGAAAAGAGGGTAACAAAACAGCAAGTGGGAAAAATGAACTAATAATGAGTTAACAAAGTCAAGACAACATGCGAGTGCACATGGCACACAGATTAATTAACAGCTCAATGGTGTTTTGAAATGCAGTGAAGTATATGTATAGAATATAAATATAAAACCATATAAAATATGTATGAAAATATCAAATATAATATAACATCTTTTATGGTTATTTACTGCATTGAACTTTTGAATATATATTTATTTTTAAATTAACACACATCACTTATTTTTATTCATTTACAAATCAGTCTGCATGAAAAAGTTCATAAGGCTCCCATGTGTCCTTCCACTTTGCTCCACTGAAAAACAAAATAAATTACATTTATAAAAAATAACAAGATACAAGTAAAACTACATTTCAGTAGCAGAATAATAGAAAATAAGGGAAATAAAGATTACACAAAGCTGTGTAAAACTGTAACAATATTTGTCAAATTTACAGCTTAACTTGAAAACTTTGGATGCAAAGCTTAGACTAAACATAATAATAATAATATTGTGGAAATCAATGTAAAAAGTACATACCAGCCAGAGCAAGGCTGCCAGCGCACCTTTGTCTCTTTCTTCCCCTGAAATTTAAAACAAATTAACTTTTATTATATAACTATATTATTATTATTTTTTAAATATTTTTAGATCCCAAAGCTGCCTGATCCTTTGCAGAAACTCAAATACAGTACAAATAAAATAAACTCAATGTTACTTACATTTTTTGCTATTCTCATTCCAATTGTTTTTAGAACTGGAAAGTGTTCTTGGTTTAAATGCACTGGGCAGTCTATTAGGAAGAGAGCAAACAAAATTATATTACTATTTGAAAAGATCTGATGTATGTTTGAAAGCTTGTATGGATGGATGGATAGAAGATAGAAGGCATATTGATGTAGTAGGTGTACAATGATGGAAACAGAATCTTCCCTGCTAAAAACTCCATCACTCCGGTTCACAAGCATAAGGTATATTTTACATGCTAGGACCAGAATGGTATATGATTTTACTTAACTTCACTTTCAACAAAGGGAGCAAAAAAATAAATAAAATCAATTAACATTAAAGGGGTGGTTAATTATGATTGATTATGATTTCAACCATTCTAACTTTAGTTAGTGTGTAATGTTGCTAGTGTGTAATTGTGATGTTGAGCATAAACAACATCTGCAAAGTTATTGTTAATAGTTAAACGCTTCAAAAGTTCAAAGCAAAGGGAGATATTTTATTTTACAGAAATAACTTTTTAAAGACTACACTGTAAAATATTTCCAGACTTTCACAATACTTAACTGTGTTTTTTTTACAGTAAAATACTGTTTTTATTGTTTTACTGTAATATCACAGTAATGTGGATTCGCTCACTGACTATTAACTATATGCTGTGATATGACAGCAAAGCATGAAAGGTACAGGTACTAACCCTAACTTATATGTGTGGTTGATATCTGCATGAGATTATAATGAAATTATTATAATGAAACTGTTACGATCATGTTTTTTTTTTTTTTTTTTTTTAGTTTCTGTTGGCTATATTCCTATTTACCTGCCTGATTTCCTCAACAGTATCATTGGTTACTTATTGATTAATCATTCAGTTCAGCTGTTTCCTAATTAGTTCCCTTTGTTTGTTCTATGAATTTAAGCCTGCTATTTCCTCAGTTTAGTTGCCTGGTATTGTCAGTATTAATGTGGTTATTCTGATCATCTCATGAGTTCCTAGTTTGTAAATTATATTAAAGACGGCATGTTTTGCTAATTATTAGTGGTATGCATTACTACAGCCGCATTTAGTTAAATGGTGACTGTGGCACCATTAATTGTATAATAATGTGCTTGAAAATGTTACTTTAACTGGACCACAAATTCAAAGATCAGAAGTCAAACATATGTGAAGATATTAGTGTAATATTATGTGATTATTCATCTAGATCGAACGTGCTAAAGAGTTTATTGAACTTAGAATATTGGAAAGGCATGTTAACATCAGGTGAAAACAATGTTTATATTTAGAAGAACATACCTTTGTGGGTGGAGCAATGATCTTTGATTTTGGAAAAGGTGGAATATGAGTGATGGCTTTTGGAGGTGAAGCACTAATTCCTGAAACAGGTAAAGCAGCCTTTTGAGATACTGTGTGAAGCAACATATTCCTTAAAAATATATAAATGCCGGTGATATATAAAAACAGGTTGTGTCACAGTTAGAAAGTATAGTACTTAATACATTAGATGCTTGTGTATACTTGACATTTAGTTAGAAACTATTGTTAGTTCTCAACAAAATAAATTATACATAATTACTTTTAGACTTCTCAAGGATCCTCTTTTTAATGGGTGGCTGGAAGGTGTATGAGGATTCAGATGAGAGATCCACTGGAGTAAGGATCAGAGTAACTACTTCCTCTCAACTGGGGCTGTCACTGGGACCATCTCCTTCTACTTGAGTGTTTAAATCACCAGTATCTTCTCCGCTGGAGGACATGCAGGGGTTATTTTCAACTCCAGTTTCCAGGGCAGAATATTTCACTATAAAATTAGCAGAGCAGAAGCTGTCAGAACAATTTCAATTATATCTTTAACTCACAAACACGCACTGTATGTGTAACAAATAACCCTGAACCCCCACCCAAAAACATCATTAACATCATAATAAGCAATATTAATATTGCTATATGGATATAGAACACATAATAGCATGCAACCTAATATAATAATAAAATAATATTATATATAATATAATAATTTTAAACTGTAATTTCTCTTGGTATGCTTGCTTTCAAGGATTGTCAAACTTGCAGTTGAAATTAGTTTATACAATTAGGTTAAATTCATCAAAGCAAGTTTTTAAACACTTAAAAGAAACCACTGAAATTACTATGTGCATCTCTTTTTAAACAATTGTACGCTCATTTAAAATGCAAATCAAATTACAAAATTGCAATTTCAAATTGGACAAAGTGCAAATCAATTCCAGAACATTAGCAGGTTGGACAGGAGCAAGGACCTTGTGTAGATACCAGATGAAAAATCAAATGAGCCTTAGATTGATATAACCTGAAAGGCTGCTCAGTTGGAAAGGAGCCATTGCTCCAAATGTGATAACTACAGCCGAAAATAGAATTTGACTACTGTACATTGATTGCCATTAAAATTGGTTTTGCTAAGGTATGGTTAAAACTGTTAAATGGAAAGTCTGTAGCAGTAGAGTTACCTTTTAGAACACTTGAAAAAATATTTGTTATTGTGTCTATTGACAACTTCTCCTGTGGGGAGGAAAAGGAATGATTTGTTATTATTTCCGTTGTGAAACATCCTGATGCATTCCTTTTCCCCAGGAGAAGAAGTGGATATGTTCCCAGTGCTTGGAATTTGTGCATCTGTCATCACAAGAGAGAAAACATCAGTCATTAATAATACAATGGTGAATGTTAAACATCACTTTTGATGAATTTAATAAGTCTCTCTCTCTCTCTCTCTCTCTCTCTCTCTCTCTCACACACACACACACACAATACATTTCATCATGCTTTATGTTACACACACACACACACAGAGACACACATACACACACAGAGACACACACACACACACACACACACACACACACACAGAGACACACACACACAGAGAGACACACACACACACACACACACACACACACACACACACAATACAGTTTATCATGGTTTATGTTTTACACACACACACACACACACACACACACACACACACAATTCAGTTCATCATGCTTTACGTTACAGAGCCTACAACTATAACATGTGAATATATTTCAGATAGTGACTTACCAGAACATTTACTGAATTTATAAGTTTACAGAAATTATTCTCCTTTTTCATATTTTGAACCCATCGCTCATTTATTTTGTGTTTGGCAGCTTTTACAGATTTTTTCATCTCCTGCTTTTGTCCGCAGTCTTTGCAGGTTTTGCAAGCCACAGCAATGTGGACATTGTATGCTTTGTATTTTTTAAATATGGACCCAGGCATCCTGTGATTAAAATAAATAAATAAATAAATAAATATTTTTACAACAGCATAAAGTCATAAAGATGTTTCAAAACATCAGCTAATTATTAGAAAAAGCCAGAAGATCGAGTTAGATAATGTTTTGATATAATGTCCCACCAATGTTGATTTGGTGTTTGGATAAAATTAGCACATCTATGCAGCAACACATTTGGATACATCGTTAAATCTACAATATTTAAACAGGTCGTTGTGAGAAATAAAATATCAAGAGACAACTAATACTGATCAACTAATATATAAATTACTAAATTTAAAATCTACTTTGAATACAATATCAGATAACAACCAAAAAGAAGAAAAAGACGATTTACCTGGTTATCTATTTTTCTCTTCATGCAATTCCAGTGCAATTCGCGGGAGATTCAGCAAAACGAGAAACACCGGAAGTGGTCCAAGCGCAAAGGTTATTAAGCGAAAAAAAAAAAAATCTTTAAATATTGCTTACCTGATAACACAGTATGTTTAAAAATACAACATAAAAATACAAACAGGTGTTTGTACATTGACCAGTAAAAAAATATAAAATAAAAACAGCCACTCATTTATATTTACCAATAAATTGTATTTTCTTTTCCAGATTATTATTATTATTATTATTATTTTTTATTTTCAGGCGTTCTGAAATAGTTATTTGATTCTGAATGTCAGTCGCGACAGTTGTGTTTTTCATTATTTATTTATTTTTATCAGTCTGGTTTTCCGCCAACCAAAATCCGTTCGTCTCTTCTTGATCAGTTGTATTATAACTTATTAATGTACTAGTATCCGTGTGATAAGCTGGATAACAATCGGTTGCTATTGCAGTCACCCTAATAGCCTATTCAATATAATAACAATAAAGAATATGCAATGATGCAATATGAATACAATCATATTAACGACACATGCACTTGTTTGTGCAGTTTATTTTCACAACCTGTACCCAAATTAATCATCATTTGCAAATAATATTACATGACTGGCTCGACATAATCTTTCAAAATATACGGTTTAATAGTCAGGCTATATTACTTACTGAAATAAAATAAACTAAAACGAAACCGCGTGCATGGGTCTTGTTAAAGGAAAGTGAATTACGAGTTTGGACAATAATAATTGTAATAATAATTGTAGGCTATTACAATTATTATTATTTCGAAAAATTGTAACAAGGCGCAATCACTGTTCAAATAAGCAGCAGTTATGAGAAACATCCTAATTTGCTCTTCAAACACACATTCTAAAATGCTGACGCTGGGCTGAACGTGATCTCATGAAAATACGTGAGATCACTGGACCATTCGCTGCCACGATCCGCCCATGCACTTTCAATTATAGAACATACGTAAGCATTTATACGTAATTTTTCTGCAAATACGTAAGAATTATACGTTTATATAATCCAAATACGTGTATATTGTACGTATAGGCGTCTATTCAAATGTCATATGCATACGTTTGCAATGTGCAAATAAAACGTACAGATGGATACGTATTTTCATGAGATCACGTTGTGCATACTCTACAAGTAGTGATCCCAAGGTCATCGCTGGATACTTTATTGATGCGGTGTTATCAAGGAATGGGACAGCCACCCGAATTCGCTCAGACTTAGGGACAGAGAACTGTTACATTGAACAGATGCAGATGTTCATGAGACATGATCATACGGACGACTTTTCGAGAAATTGCTATTTGTATGGCTCAAGCAATCATAACCAACGGATAGAGCATTGGTGGGGATTTTTGAGGAAGCAGCATGCACAGTTCTGGATCAACCTATTTCAAGATCTAAAAGATTCTGACGACTTCTCCGGTGACTTCCTAGACAAAAGTCTAATACAGTTCACATGTCTTGAAATAATAGAGGTAAGAAATGTGCTTTACACATGTAAATTGTGATATGTTATTCAGCTATAGATTTTGTCCATACGCCAAAATGTTGTAACATGCAGCATAATTATCTCATTTCATAGGTCTAACAACTGTTCCATAACAGAAGCAAATGGGCTATAACCATTAGTTATTTAATTAGATTATTAAATTAATTTGTAGATCTCAATTTTTCCGACATATAGTTGACTTTTTAAGAGATAAGTGGATCTCAGTATAAGTAGTTAGAATTAGCAGCAGCCTACATCTACAACAATAAAATGCAACACAAACATTAATGCAGCTCTAATATTAATCCTGTTATATGGATGTTGCACAAACTGCTATCTAATATCAACCCAAAAACATCATAATAGTAAAACACTGACAAGGAAAATTTACCGCACTATGAGTAGCCTACTTTTATTCATTTCATTCTGGTACTTTTATGTACATTTTGGTGAAAGAAAATTGTTTCTCTGCATTAGTGGGACACAGTATGTGAGAGAGGGATGACTTATCTGACCCTGATCATATAACACAAATCTTAACATACAGAGATTTATTGTTTTCAAATATAGAATTTAACATGCATGAAACTGTTTGAGAAACGGCTCTACTGTATCATACTGGACCATAAGCATTTATTTTGCCTGCAGGTGGTATTGCAACGGTGTGGACTAATTTTCTTACTTTCCCACTCTTTTTCTTTATATTTAGAGAGAACTGCAGGATGTTGTTCACCTCTGGAACACTCACAGAATTCGCCCATCCAGAAATGCTGTGTCTCCAGGTGGACGTCCAGTGATGATGTACACCCTACCCCAACTTTTTGGTGCTAGGGAGTACCTTAAAGAGGCATCCCAACAGAAGATACAGGCTTGTAGGGAGGAATGTCGTGAGAGAGGACCATATCCCTGTGATAATACAGTGTTTGACATTTGTTGCCTTGCCATGGCAGAAAACAGTCTTCATCCACCAACCTCTCCAGAGGAAGCCATTGATCTTTACATGTTCTTACGTGCTTACATACGTACCCAAATTTAATAATCACAAGTTGTTCTACTGGATCAAATGACTGAATGTGAGCACCCACTCATAGCCAAAAAAACAGAATTGCAGTTTGGATGGAAAAGGTTATATACCATGACATTTACTGTAAATGTTTGACAGAAGTACTGTGTTTAAGCAATCAATAATAGACAACTCTTTCATAATTGACATCTCCCAACTGAGCTCCATATCATCTCTTTTTATTCATCATTATGTAAAAAGTACATCTCAACCACAGAACTGGGAACAATCCTGTAACTGCAAATGAAAGGTATCACATGTTGCCATTGTCAAAAATGGCACATTTGTCCTTATGGTGGAACTATTTCGTATCTCCAGATGTGGTCTGACACACTTTGGGCTCATTGTAAACAAGCCAACCTACATTATGTTTTGATGGCCTTTAAATCAAACATATTATTGTATGTTATCATGTGTCTCTGGGCTGCACATAAAGCACTTTTTTTTTTACACAATTATTTGGCATCATATAAATCCAGTGCAGTGCAATATTTTTTCTCCCCAGTGTGATTTACTGTGTATGTAGGAAATAGGCCTATTTGGTAAATTTGGTAATGTAGAGATGACTGTTTAAATATGTTGTCTAAAGAGTGCTGGTGAATGCAGGAACTGCAGTGCAGTTGTCAAAACTCAGTAATTCTACTGTGTGAGACAAGATCCATGTGTGTTATCTGCAGTAAAGACCCGATTTGTGTGAAAACATCTGTACAAAACAAGAGAGAAACCTGTGCTTTTTATTTGTAAAAAGCAGAACACCTTCTAATGTACAGTGCTGTATGTTAGAACAGATTTCCAAACACTGCCAATATTAAGATTTAACATGAGCTGACATTACCTCAGGGTCCAAGTTAATTATAATTTCTCAATGAAAATGCAACTTTACAAGAACATTTCTTTAAAATTGTCCCAAAAAGTATGCTCCTAAACTGCTAACAGAAATGATGGCTTACATAAAAGTACATTTAAAATATTGGTACATGTATCTAAATCACTTAAAAATGAAAATGTATCCACATGCATTTATAACATACATTGTGTAAAAGGCTTATAATTGTTTTTTGGTTAAGTGGACCTTAAAGTATATTAAGACGGTCTTCAGAAGTGACCGGACACCTAAAAATTAAACTTCCTCCATCCCAGTAAAACCAATGTGTGACCACCCAGAATATTTGGGTCTCGAAAATATTTAAGTATTTGTATATATTTTATTTTGTATTTATATATGTCTATGTCAATTTATTTACAGTATATATATATGTTTTATTTAAATTACTCTAATTATATGAGTTTGCACTGAGTGACAGTTGGAAGTTGAGTGTTGCCATGACGACTGTGGCGCATCCTCAAACAACACAGAGAGGACCACTGGAATAAAACACAGTTTTGTCTCTCTTACTCTCATTTATCACTAAAGGGAGTACTACATATTTTGGAGGCCCCAGCGAGGATGTTTATAGGATGGTTCATCTTCTTGACCAGCAGAGCCCCATCCTGTAACATTCATACTTACCTACTGGACAAGCAGCAGTGTGAGTGAAGTGGTAACAGTTACTACAAAACTGATTGAGCAGCGCATGTGCTTGAAGTACAGTGATTACTAAAGGCAGCCTAAGTCAAGTCAGTGAGGTAAACGTCCACTTTCCACATACTGTCAGCCAACGCATAGAGATGGAAACACTTCAGAGCCTTCAAGAAGAAATAGGTGAACGACTATGCACACTAACAAGAGGAAAGCTAATAGAACTCTGCCGATTCTTACAAATTTCCTCAAAGGACATTGGAAATGCAACACGCCTGTCTTTAATAAATCTCCTCAGTAATAATCTATTAAGAAAAGAATTAGAAGAGCTGGAGGATGGAGGCATGGCTGAGCTTCTCAGCATCAATGAGCAATTAAGTGATATGATAATGACTAATGTAAATGGGACTGAGCAGAGGACAGAGTTAAGACCACCTGAAATAGAGATAAAGGTAGCTCAAAGACCATTTCGACAACTTGAAAGTATGACTGAGTCTGCCATGTATTTAAGCCCTGAGGTCTCACAGAGTACAACAACAAGACAAGAAGTAACTGATCATACACTGGTTGATGCTCCACACGCATCACAGAGACAAATTGCACCAGCAATATGGCACAAAGACTTAAAAATTTCAGGTCTCATTGGTGAGCCAGGTCAGAAAGACAGATTGTCATTCTCCAGTCTTGCACGTCAAATAGAGAGTGGGTTGAATAAGGGCTACCTCGAGCAAGACATCATGGATTCGGTCATTCGAGCGATCACACCTGGGCTTCAGTTGCGTAGCTATCTTGAGGGCAAAGCAGACCTCACGCTTCCAACATTAAGAAGAATTCTCCGCTCTCACTATCAAGAGAAAAATGCCACAGAACTATACAAACAGCTTACTTCAGAGGCCCAGCGTGCTAAAGAATCACCACAAAGCTTTCTCATTCGTGTTCTTGATCTAAGACAGAAAATCCTATTCGCTTCACAAGAAGATGAGTCCGGCTTAAAATATGACCCAGCTCTAGTCCAAAACATGTTCCTTCATACTGTTCTGACTGGTTTACAGAATGACCGCATTCAGAGCGACCTTCAGCCATTTCTGTCTGACCCCACAATTTCAGATGAAGTGTTGTTGGAGAGATTAAATGTCGCTTGTTCCCATGAGCCTGAAAGACAAAGCAAAAGGAAATCCGAACGTAGTGCTGCTGTTCATGTCACACAGTTAAATGAACCTGTGCATGAACCAAAACACCAAACGAAACAGACAAAATTTGACCTAATATCACAACTGAAAAGCTTAAGCGAGGAAATAATACAAATTAAAGAAAAATTCAACAGCCCTCACCTGTCTTTCAGTATTTTACCGTCGGTAATAAAACTCCAGTGACGATGACGACGATTCACCAGCTGTTGCAGGATTTCTCACAAAGTTATCAGCCAGTAGCAGAGTGGAGAAAAGAGCTACCAAATCAAACATGGGGGACAAGTCACACCACACATGAACAGCATCAGTATCCATTGCAGCTCCGTCATCCTAGACCCCCACAGAATTCTGTTCCGCAGCAACAACATACTTCACAGTCTCGCAGTCTGCAACCATATTCTATATCATTACAACAGCCCCAGCAACATCCAGTTTCAAAACAGTATGCGGCTCAACCATCACTATATGCCTCACCACAGTTTTACCCACCCCAGCTAAACACAGTGCCCCAGCAATTTACATCAACAATACCGCCACCACAGTAGCCTCAGCAGTTTCGACAGTCACGTCCTCTACGGACAAGACAGTGTTTCCATTGCCAGCAAAGGGGACCAGAGGAACAATGTACTCATTGTTATTGTTGTGGTAGCAGTGAGCACTTTTCAGCAGGCTGCAGAACCAGAGGGACAAGATTTCAAAATAGAACTCCTTTAAACTGGAACGGGTTGCCTCCACGGGACAGGGAGTGACCCAGACAGCCAAGATGTCCCACCAACGTTCAAGGCAACACTTGGAAAATTCACAAGAACACTCTGAGTTTCCTTCACTTGATAACATCCTAACAGCTACATGTCAAGTTAACAAATACTCACCGGTAACTTCTCTTGTCGGCAAACAATGTCTGGTAAGCTGTTACTTACAAAGACACAAAACTGAGGCATTATGGGACACAGGTTCCCAAGTATGTATTGTAGACGAACAATGGAGGAACAAGTACATACCTGAGGTGAAACTGAAAGACATTTCTGAGGCAACAGATGCTCCAGATAGCCTTCAGCTTGTGGCAGCCAACGGGACCAATATGCCTTATGTTGGATGGGTAGAGATAACCTTCAAATTGGCTTCCCCTGTTGACAATGCAAAAGAATTAGTCATTCCTGTCCTTGTTTTAAAAGATCAAAGGTTATCCAAGCCAATCATTGGCTACAACGTGATTGAACAAGTGATGAGGCAGAGTGAAATTAATGGAAACAGTGAAGTGAGTAAAGACTATTTGCAGAAGACTGTTAAGTATGCCTTCCCTGGCATGAAGAAAAATAAGATACAGAGCTTCATTAATCTTGTGACTGCTGAGAATCCGAGTGAATTCTTGGTGAAAACGACAAAAAACTCGGTGAACATACCAAAACACACAATTATGCAGATACAGTGTCAAGTTAAAATGTCATATATAAAGCAAGACAGTGTTCTCCTGTTCAAACCACATGTAGATCCACAGTGACCAGATGGCCTTGAACCCATGGAAACTCTACTAACTCTGAAAAAAGGAAGTCACCCAGTGGTTACGATCAGTGTGCAGAACATCACAGACCATGATATTAGGCTTGCAGGAAAAACTGAGCTTGGGACAATGCAGTCAATAAAGTCTGTACTACCAGCTGCAGCATCACATTGTGCAACAACTGCAATTATCAGTGATGGTGAAAAAGCCACCAGCTACATAGGTAACAGTGAAGAATTGTGGGACCCACCTGTTGATGTAAGCCATTTACCTATGCACCAGCAAAACAAAGTTAAACAGTTGCTGCGAGAAGAGTGTCATTCGTTTTCGAAGTCAGATGATGATATTGGATGTATCAAGGGTCTTCAGTTAGATCTCTCCCTGACTGACAATACGCCTGTTGTCCGCATGTACACTTCAGTTCCTAAGCCACTGTATCAGGAAATGAAGGACTACCTGCATGACTTGATTGCCCAGGGCTGGATTGAGAAAACCCATTCTCCCTACTCTTCGCCAATCGTATGTGTTCGTAAGAAGGATGGCAGCCTTAGGTTGTGTATCGACTATAGAGATCTCAATAGGAAGACACTGCCTGATCGCCAGCCTATCCCTAGAGTACAAGACATTATGGACAGTTTAGGAGGTAACGCATGGTTTTCTGTATTAGATCAGGGCAAGGCTTACCACCAAGGCTTTATGTCCCCAGAAAGCAGACCTTTGACAGCATTCAGTACACCTTGGGGTTTATATGAGTGGGTTCGTATTCCTTTCGGCCTCATGAATGCACCTGCAGCATTTCAGCATTTCATGGAGGAGTGCTTGGAAGGACTAAGGGATGAAATTTGTGTACCTTACCTGGATGACATCCTGGTTTTCACAAAGACTTTTGACAGACATCTTGAAGCGACAAGAAAGGTGTTACAACGGTTAAAGGCCCATGGAGTAAAGCTGAAACCACGGAAATGTGAGCTGTTCAAGAATGAGGTGCGTTACCTAGGTCGAATTGTTTCTGCAGAAGGCAGTCGAATGGACCCCGCTGACACTGTTGCCATAACAGCACTTAAGGATAAGAGGCCAAGCACTGTGGGAGAGTTGCGGAAGATTTTAGGCCTACTGAGCTATTATCGCCAGTATATCAAAGACTTTTCAAGGATTGCCAACCCCCTTTACGACCTTTTAAAAGTCACTACTGAAAGAGAAGAGGGTCCAAAGAAGAGTAAAGGCAGAACAGAAGCCAGCCGAAAAAGTCATGTGGTGCCATCTAGTAAGCAAATTGTGTGGATGGAGTATCACCAAGAAACATTGTCAAAACTGATTGATTGCTTGGTACAACCTCCAGTACTGGGGTTCCCAGACTTTTCACAACCATTTGTGCTTCACACGGATGCGTCCAACCAAGGCCTTGGTGCTGTCTTATATCAGCACCAGAATGGCAAGCTAAGAGTGATAGCTTATGGTTCAAGGACTTTGACGACTGCAGAGAGAAACTACCATCTGCACAGCGGAAAGTTGGAGTTCCTAGCCCTCAAATGGGCTATCACAGAAAATTTTCGAGACTACCTATATTATGCATCTACCTTTACCGTATTCAGTGATAACAATCCCCTCACTTATGTACTGTCCTCTGCAAAGTTAAATGCCACCGGATGCAGATGGGTTGCTGAACTTGCAGACTTCCATTTCACCATTCGCTATCGCCCAGGTAAAGAGAATGTGGATGCTGATTCACTATCCAGAATGCCAACAGATGTAGAGACAGTAATGAGAGAATGTACAGAGGAGCTCTCGTCAGAGTGTGTGGGAGCCACAATCCAAGCTGTGGAGGTCCAGAATGACCCAGATCCACCCCTTACATTAGTCTGTCAGTGTACACAAGCATGTCTGGAGATGGGTGATGAACCCTACAAATCACTATCAAAAAAGGAGATACGACAAGCACAGAGGGAAATTATAGACTTTATAGACTACTTACAGTCAGGAAGTAGACCTTCTTCCAAACAGTGCCGTTCAGCCAATCCTACAGTAAGAGGTCTAATGCGTGAGTGGGACAAGCTGGTGTTGGACGAGCATGGCATAATGTACCGCAAAACAGCACAGCGAATGTAGCTAGTGTTGCCTGTCCAGTTTAAGAGAACTGTTTTGAGAGAACTGCATGACGAGATGGGCCACCAAGGCCTTGACCGCACAACTAGCCTCATTAGAGATCGTTTCTTCTGGCCCTATATGCAAAAGGATATTGAAAACTATGTGCTGAGAACCTGTTCATGCATAAAACAAAAAAAAACATGCAGAGAGACAAGGGCACCTCTCAAGAGCATTAAGACAACCCATCCATTTGAGTTAGTATCCATCGACTTCCTTCACCTGGATAAATGCAAGGGGGGTTACGAGTATATCCTTGTTATTATCGACCATTTCACTCGATTCGTCCAGGTGTATGCTACAACTTCAAAATCAGGAAAAACTGTAGCAGACCATTTGTTCAATGATTTTGCCCTGAGATTTGGGTTTCCCTCACGAATTCACCATGACCAAGGCAGGGAATTCGAAAATCAGCTCTTTGACCAGCTCCAAAAATACAGCGACATCACTGCCTCCAGGACGACCCCATACCACCCGCAGGGAAATGGACAAGTAGAAAGATTTAACCGGACTATCCTGCAGATGCTCAAAACTCTCACAGAGAAACAGAAATCGAATTGGAAAGAGGCATTGAATAAGTTAGTTTTTGCCTACAATTGTACTAAAAGCGAAGTGACTGGATTTTCACCTTTCTACCTCCTGATTGGTCGCTCTCCAATACTTCCAGTTGATGCATTGTTTGACCTCAATTCAGATAACAGTTCCATGAGCCAAAGTGAATATGTGGAGAGGTGGACAAAGGGTATGCAAGAGGCCTATGAGATTGCCAGAGAACATGTGAAAAAGAGTACTGAGAGAAACAAAAGACATTATGACCAAAAAGTAAGGTGTACAAATTTATATCCTGGCAGCAGAGTTCTCGTGAAAAACATGACTCCAAGGGGGGTCCAGGGAAACTTCGAAATTACTGGGAGGATGAAGTCCATATTGTCATCCGTCAGGCTGCTGAGGATACTCCAATCTATGAAGTGAAACCAGAACAGGGCAAAGGCAGAGCAAGAGTGTTGCATCGAAATCATCTTCTCCCCTGTGATCACTTACCTCTGGTTACTACACAGACTCAAAACACTACACCGAAGCGGAAACACCAACAAAAACATGCAGCTTCACCTTCCAAGAGAAGGGAGGAACATGAGCTAGAGAACGACAGTGAAAGTGACGATGAGTACTATGTCCAAGTAAAGCCCTATCAGTTTAGGGCCCAAAGAAATAGTCATAACCAGATAGAAGTGGAAACCACACCACAACTGTTACACACCTGTGAAAAATCATCAGAGCAGTCAGAACAAATGTTTAACTCGACTCAGTTGCCACATCTAGCTGAATCGGAACAAGATGTACTAGCACATGTCGACTTACCCAATAAAAAAAAAAAAAAACATCTACTGAAGAACAACAGTTACCTGAACGATATTTACCTGAACAAAACGTACCTGCTGACGAGCAACGTTTACCTGATCACAACTTAACTGTGCAGAGGAATCCTGTAGAGGAACCATCTGGAGCTCGACAACGACGGCCACCAAAAAGATTCACATATGAAAACTTTGGAACTCCTACATGCTACAGTGTGCAAAATGCAAGAAATTACTTTAACTCACACACCATACAAACATGGACACCAAATATGAATTCTTGGGTACCAATGTCAATTTACTACTCTCAGCCCCCAGTTATCAGTTATCCAGTCAAGTAAAGAAACTGAATGAACTTTCACGTAAACAGGTCTTGGGCAATGGCATTGCAGGATGCTAATGACCCAAACTGCCATCATACCTTCACTGACTGCTTTAATTCATTGCAATTGATTTGTCAAACAAGGGACTGTTGCACTCACACAAGATAAAACAGTTGTTAGGCTGAGAGAACATGGACTGTTTAATGGCCTAACAAACTATTGGAATGAACACTCCTTGGAACACTTGTTTTTGCAAGGAATCGGCCTGGATAGGAATACTTTTTTGGCTTGAACTTGACTGTTTTCTGTATGGACTTTTTCGTTCTCAATGAACTTTCTTTAGTGCCTTGATTATGGAACTGTAGTTTGAGGCACTAGCTCATTGGACTTTAACCCAGAAAAGCTGTGAATCAGCCAACAAGGACTGTCTGTAAAACAGGAATATGGCACATGTAGCCTATATGAAATATATGCATTTCTTAGAGAAAATATGCATCGCAAAACTATTATATGTGGCCTGTTACTTTTATCTGAGTGTGAAGTGAAACTAAATGGGTGGACTGGTTTATGATTTTGTGTGTATTGATGTCGGGACAACATCTTATTTTGTTTGGGAGAGTGTGACCACCCAGAATATTTGGGTCTCGAAAATATTTAAGTATTTGTATATATTTTATTTTGTATTTATATATGTCTATGTCAATTTATTTACAGTATATATATATATGTTTTATTTAAATTACTCTAATTATATGAGTTTGCACTGAACAGTCCAGTTGCATTTTCTAAATTCTGAGTGACAGTTGGGAGTTGAGTGTTGCCATGACGACTGTGGTGCATCCTCAAACAACACAGAGAGGACCACTGGAATAAAACACAGTTTTGTCTCTCATTTATCACTAAAGGGAGTACTACAAATGCAATTTATTTTTGTTCTATAATATTTTTTCTTTTTAATTTTGTATTTTGAGATAATTTTATTGAATTTATTAATATTTATGCAATATTTATGGTCTATTTTTGCCATTAAAAATAATAAATAAATGTATATATATATATATATATATATATATATATATATATATATATATATATATGTATTTTTTTTTAATGCAGTACTTTATTTTAATATAGAGTCTAGGCCTTCAAAAAAAATGTTTTAAGCAGATTAGCACCATCTGGTGGGAGTATGGAGAGAAAGAGTAGGACCATGGTGTAACCACTAGATGGCATCTACTGCTCTCTATGGAGAGGCATGTGAATTCCCCAGCTGTTTATGGACACATTTACTTTTTTTTTTTTTTGGTGGATTTGAATATATATTTAAACAATCTCAAAAACTATTTCTTATCAAGTTTTATATATATATTTTTTTTAGAAATATTGATTTAAAGTGTTAGTTTTTGCATTATGATTACAGTCAAACCTAAACATTGTGTTAGAAAGAGAAGCTTGTGTTGCTGAGAAGCAAATTTTATACCCATTTTTTTTTTATTCAGAATTTGTAACAAAAAAATGCAATTCATTCAATTATAACACTTTATGTAAAATATTATAAAAAAAAATATATATTGTTTTTAGTCAATTTCCCATTCATTTCCTATGGGGGTCATTTTTGACTGAAGACCACAAGTGTGACTATTTTTTTAGACCACTTAGCATGCTCGGATCATGACCTCAATTTTTTTGTGTGTGCACATACCTAATGCCATCGTAACATTCCGATGAAGCTGTGATTTTTAAAAATTCAAAACAGATTTTTTGTAATCAAAATTTATTGGTGTATGTGTATATAAGTGTGTTTGTATGTGTGTGTGTGTGTGTGTGTGTGTGGGTGGGTGTGTCTGTTTTGCACTCTTGATGTTGTGTAGAGTGTCACCCCTTTACTGCTGTGTACTTTTTTTTAGCATTGTGGCCGATTTGTTGATTGTACACACAAAAATTCGGAGAATCTCTCAATTTCCCATTCATTTCCTATGGGGGTCATTTTTGACCGAAGACCACAAGTGTGACTATTTTTTTTAGACCACTTAGCATGCTCGAATCATGATCTCAATTTTTTTGTGTGTGCACATACAGTACCTAATGCCATAAAAGTCACCAAGTTTTGTAACATTCCGATGAAGCTGTGATTTTTAAAAATTCAAAACAGATTTTTTTGTAATCAAAATTTATGGTGTGTATGTGTATAAAAGTGCGTTTGTGTGTGTGTGTGTGTGTGTGTGTGTGTGTGTATTTATTGCACTCTTGATGTTGTAGAGTGTCACCCCTTTACAGCTGTGTGCTTTTTTTTAGGATTGTGGCCGATTTGTAGATTGTACAAACAAAAATTCAGAGAATTTTTTTTTTTTGGTCAATTTCCCATTCATTTCCTATGGGTCGGTCATTTTTGACCGAAGACCAAAATCGTTACTATTTTTTTTACGACCACTTAGCATGCTCGGATCATGACCCCAATTTCTTTTTTGTATTCACATACCTAATGCCATAAAAGTCACCAAGTTTCGTAACATTCCGATGAAGCTGTGATTTAAAAAAATTCAAAACAGAAAATTGTTCGGTCAGAAATGACCGAGGACCGTCTGAAATGTTCAGCCACTCAATATGTTTCTACAGACAGTTTAAGTCTGGTAATAACAGCAACTCCATATGGAACGTTGCAAAACATGTTGCCATTGTCAAAATGGCAAATTTGTCCTCATGGTGGAACTATTCAGCATGACCAAATGTGATTTGACACACTTTGGGCCCACTGCAAACAGGGCAACCTAAATTTTACCTAAAAAAACCCCATTTGAATGGTCCTGTATCATTATCAATAAATCAAACTGATTATTGTATCTTGTTATCATGTGTAAATGTTTCTATGGGCTGGATATATTCGGAGTCCATCAACAAAATGTTCATCAGCCAGTAAACATGTTTCCACAGTAAGTTTGGTAATGAGTTAATTACTTCCCCTATGTGCTCTGTCTCACATTCACACACTATCTAAAGGTAAACAGATGGCATTGATAAGGCTATAACTGGGCAAGAGGGAAGAGTATGTACATGTGAGTGAGTGAGACACTTCTATGCAATGTCCATTGCATAGAAGTTGCTGGACAGTATAGCCTCCATTTCAGCTCGGAGGTCAGGATAGCTGTTGTAAGTTGATGGCAGCTCTAAAGTTGGGCCACAAGTATGTGCAATAGGCCGCCTTGATAACCCTTCCAAAGGGGTGAATATGACTTGAATGTCTTTAACGCAGATGACATCAGACCCTGTCACGAATCTCAACATCTTCCGGAGGCCTATCTCATCCAATCCCCTGATGTACTGATGTAAAAATCGCAAACTTTGGTTCTCTGCTGGAGTAGCTGGAGAGGCCGTCATCAACTTTAATACCTTTCGGGTTGATGGTTTAAGATCCTCATACATCTTCTGTATATCCAGCACACTGGGGAAGAACTCCCTGAGAGTTGGTCCTGCGACTGATGCAATGTTATCCAGTGCATATTTTGGTTGCTGGATTATTTGCTTGTGGGCCACTTGGAGAAGCACAGCTTTCAAGTTCTCTTGTGTTGGTACTGTTCTTACTCCCATGCGATCCATAAGATCAAGAAGCTCATGTTCATCATCACCATCAAGGGCGTCTTGCAAAGCAGTGGACAAGAGATCGCGCTCAGACTGACTAAGATACAACATTAGTGAGTCAAACAATAAATCAGGTGAGACAGTGTGTTCACCAAATGTGATTGCTGCTGTAAAGGTTTGAGCCAGCCGAGAAGGAAAATATCCATGGTCCTTTAATCTCTTGACCATTATCCTACCAACAGATTTCCATTCTTCCTCTTGCCATTTTGGGGATAGTGATGGCACCCTCACATCTGCACCCTCTGCTGCACAGTCTAAAAACTCTGTCCAGAAGGCAGCATATACATCCCTGGACACGCCATCAGCATCTGCCCCCATTTCATGAATGAAGCTGTATTTCACAGAGTAGGACATCATCGCTTCATCCTTGAATTGGGTAATCAGTTCCTCCAAGAGATTGACTCTGTGGAGTTTCACTGTCACATGCAAAAGTTCATAAGTAGGACTTAATGGGCCAGCAGGCACTGTGTCAGAATGGACAGGAGTTGAGCTGTAGGCGTTGATGTTTATCTGTGCCTCTTCTATAGGCTCATGTAAGATTGTGTCATCAAGATCTTCTAAAAATGGTCCACCTTGCAAAGGGCCAAAAATGACTTCCGATGTATCGCACAAAGATGTAAGATCAACAATCTCTACAGCAGTAGAGACAAAAGCTTCCACAGTGTGTGTCTGCTGTTCACTGTCATGTGTTTTTTGTGTCAACTGCTCATTATCTTCTGTTGCGTTTTTCTGTCGCTCATTTAGCCTCGCTGCATCTGTCTGTTCATCAGTTCCTTCTGTCATCTCTGTGAACACTTCATCTCCATTTGTCAGGTGCTCTGTGAACAAGTAAAATCTTAAAATCCCCAATTTATGTGTCTCATAGAGCTCTCCCACACTAACACCCTCATCAAGGTATGCTTCCTGGAAGTCAACAATGTTGTGACTGAACTCTTCCCACTTTCCCTTTCTCGATTTCTCATTGGGGAAAAATAGCTTTTTAGCTTGTGATAGAATCTCTGTTTTTGTGGCTTTCTTGGAAATATCAAGAACTCTGGTTCCTCCACCATTGCGTTTTCTCACTTGTTTCTTGTCGTATATCCATCCTAGTTCTATTTTCCTTGTCATCTTCACGGCCCTTTTGTTATTTCTCAGATGCATCTTTGTTGGCTGCATAGAATGCTCCTCCTCAAAATCTTGATCTGTGTCTTTATTGCTTGTCAATGTGCCCATCTTTGTTCTAAGTTTTTCAAATAAGGACAGTCTTTTTAGATCATCACCACCTTTTCTCTGTTTTTCCATACAGAAACGCCTTGTAGCAATCCTATCACCATATGCTGGAATGTAAGCAATCATAGTGGCATCATCTATTTCTCCAACTACCGAGCTGTCAATCTGTAATGAAAACAAAACAATACAGTAAGACATATTGGTTATCTTAAATCTAAGAGATGGCTATATTTCCATATGAGTGAAAATTAATTTCTTAGCAGTAGCTACAAATCAGAAATTTATTTCTATTTTTCTTCACTTGCTTGTTTCTTTTTTCGCATGGGAATAAAAAGGAGCTAAAATATTAAGTAATTTAAAACAAAAACTGCTGTCTAAAAAAATGGTTGTAACTATGACAATGAAGTTTGAGTGACATAATGATGCTGAAAATACAGTGTATTAACAGTGAAAATCCTTGACATCAAAGTTAGGCAGGGGACTGATTACTTTCATGTATTCCTCTTTAATTATATAACCATTTACCTCAATTACAAGAAAAGCACTTCTCCCATATATTACTGTTATTATGTACTCCATAATATTGCTATTCCATATTGATTCCATACTTCAGCTCCCAACCAAGGCCTGTGCTGGCATCTAAACATTACTCCATCCTTTTAAAACAATATCAAATCACAACAAAATGGAAAGCACTAATGCCTGAATACCAGCAATTTGCCTGAATGTATAATGGTGATGCTACTGCACGTTACAGTCTAACTACTGTTACTTGTTTATGTAGGGTAGAGACCAAAATATAGAGTGAATTGACTCCTAAAGATACCTATAAACCTTATTTTACAGGGCTAGAATAGGGAAGACATGAATGCATTGTTGGGAGAGGCAGGTGTGCTTGGCATAAAAAAGAAATCGGAAGCACTGGCACTAAATGTGATAGGGTTACAATTTATGATGATTACTTGTATAATCTGCTGAGATTCAGTAAAATGTAAAACAATTAAAATTAATATATTGCAGGAATGAATGTGCTGTCACCTACATGATCTTGCTGCATTTTTTGAATATTTTCCTCAGGAATCCCTCGGCTCTGAAGAAACATCCACAGACCATCATCTTGTGGGAGGGGGGTATTTGAAGACGTAGCCATAGCTGGCCCTGAACAAATGTCGGAAAAAGGCAGCATTTATGTAAATATGTGTTGCACCACAAATATAAACAGATTTAGGACTGTACCCTCAAAAGTGTAATTGCTTTAAATATCTCAAAAATTTATTTCAGCATTTTTTACGAGAACATTAGTAAAGGCCAAGAGTGTGATAACAATGCTAAAAATGGATGTTTCATGTATCAACTGTATAGGTAGGCATCTATAGACCTTTCTTATCACTTGGAAGTCAAACTGTCTTAAGCATTTGAATGTGCTCACCTTTAACAGTAACATTACTCAAATCGTAGAGAAGGCTAGACTCAAGAACAAGGTCAATAGTGTTGAGACACAGGCTATGTACTCATTTATCTGTGATTCACTGCACAACCGGAATCTAGTTTCTGAAAAATATATAACTTGCTTTGGAAAGCTTCAAAAAGCTAGCTTTGTTTCCAAATTATTAAATGCATCAAGTACACAGTTTAGAAAAATATCAAAGAAATAAAACAATTACAGGACACATATGCATAGTGACAAACCAAAAGAGAGGGCACAACTAAAGAAACCGAAGCAATGTCAGAATATATTCAACATTATTATTGGTGTAGCACGCTGAACACTATACTAAACGTCCGTGCAAAACTTAATCGAAATAGTATCCTGCTGGCTCTGAAACTGGCAAAGTTCTGAATGTTTGTTTACTGTTATGTAATGTCGCGATGTCCAACGTGCTGCATGCACTGGAGATTTCTGACGTGACTTTTTCCCTCCCCCTGACAGCAGACTCTGTGTTCGAGGACATCTTGATTTACAAATTAAGCACTAAAGTTACAGCAAATAGCGTGGTTTACTTATCCGGTGGTGAACGTAATATTCCTCCTAAAAATCACACGTAATTATCCCCTTGACCTTAAAAGTTAAGGTTCCTTTTGCTGACTTTTGCTAAAAACGGTCTATTCATCGAACTGAATACTGACAGCCAATCATGTTGGATATTAATTATTTTATTTTGTTAATTTTCTTCATTCATTGGAAATGATTAGTTTTACTTTTGTTTTTTACAAAAGTTCCAATTTTACATTTTATTTATGCATGCTACCCCAGTAGATGATCACATTAGTGTTACACAATATACTGGAACTGGAAAGCTGTCAAACTGACATTTCCCACAAGATCAAACCCAACAGCTCTAATTATAAATCATTATTATAAACTTATTATTGCAAAATCAGGGTAAAGTAATGAGACCGTTTTCAACACTAATGTTATGTAATTGCTCAATAACTGAAATCACCCAGCCCTAATATTTATACTGTATATATATATTTTTATATATTTACTTGTACATTTTTCCAAAGCAGTAACAAAAAACTTCATACAATTAAAGTTATAACTTTTGTCCCCAGAATAAACCCTCCCACCATAATAATCAAACATACATAAAGTTAGTACAAAAATTACAATAATAGTAATAATAAATAAAAAGTACAGAATAGGTAAAAATATTTATTGATCCTTTTATGTAAATCTGGTTTTACTTACGTAGCTAGTGTCTGTATCATCCTTTAGGCATGGAAATTCATACACCAAAGCCATGGCAAGGCCTTTCTTTGTGTCTGAGGATGGCCTGTTACGTAAACAACAGAAGTTGATGAAGTTGTCAAAAAAGGGGCAATATGATAGGCTTTTGCAGAGGCCAGTGTGATCTTACTCAGACTTCACATAGGCAATAAGGTACTCGGGGCTAGTGCTGTATCGTGAATAAGTCACGTCTGAGGGGCGTTGTTAGGTACGCGAAGCGAAGTAACCCCTTCAGCCGATCTCTCTCTCACATTACTCTTCTACATAATACAGTAAGCTTCAATGAACAATATCAATTGAGAAGATATGTTTATGTTGCAAAGAGTGGTTGCTAAGGGTGTTGTGTAGTGATACACAGAACTGTTGGGTGAAGAGGTCATAGCCGTACTTTATCATAAATAAAACACAGCTATTGACCAGTCAGAATCAAGGACTGGAACTAACCGTTTTATAATTCGAAATAATTTTGGTATTTTCATGTTTAAACACTAAATAAAGAGAATGGCCAATTATGTCTTCTAAGCACTTGGTAGCTGCTGTATGTTCACATGCTAATTTAAATGTAGCTCACTCACATTTCCCCATTGGTTTCCAGCAAGTGGGATATAAGGAGTCTTACAAGTAGCCTCCTCTGTTTAGTGGTAATAGATTGCATTTCATCCAAACTCTTTACTATTGATTTCCCTTCAAGGGAACGTTGCAATATCTGACGAATTGCCTATAAAAAAATAGAATCACAATGAAAGATATGGAAGTAAAATAATGCCAAATGTTTTTTAAACAAAAAAGCCTGTTGAATTGCACTACTTGAAAAAAATAGGCATTGCATTAACCATGCTTGCATTTTAATGCATTGTATTTTTAGGGCTTGCTGAATATTTTGGAAGTGAAATATGAGAGGTGAATATGGATTATTGATTACGTCGTCACGTCTCCCGTTCCCTCCTTCAGGGAACGAGGGTTACATTAGTAACTGAGACGATTTCAAGATCATTAGGTCAAAAATTAACAACAATTCTCTACAATCATTCTGTCTAAGAAACAGAACAGTTAAAAAAAATCATGAAAAGCCCAACAATGACTTCTGCAGGGGGCATGCCAGAAAAAGAAAAGAGAACTACTGCTTTAAATGAACCCTTACCAGAATACTTACCAACTTTCAAAATACTTACAAAATTACTAAACTGTTGTACACGAACCTTTACATAACAGAGAATGGTTATAAAAAAACAGAGGTAGTTGCTGCGCATAGATGCAAGCTTACATACCATTCTTCAGCAAACACAGAATCTTAAAAGATTCTGTATCTAAGTGAAACATATAAGCAAATGTCATCGTCTCTGTAGGACTGCACTGCATGCAGAGGGTGATGGTCCAGGAGAGAACTAAGATCAACAGCAAACACATTAGTGGTTGTTATTACACCGTAGGCAAAAAAAATGCCTCTCGAAACCTACTGTATCCCACTTTTGGACAACAAGCTTGACTGAGTGATCCAAGACTAGAATATTTTTCACAAGACCAAATTAGGGCTCACCATCAGCAGTGTAGGACAGAAATACTGTCATGCCAGGCTTGTATTGTGTACCATTTACCCTTATCCAAGCTGGAACAAAAGTTTCTGTAAAAGGTGGGATATCTTCAAGTCCACTTTGTACATCACCAAAACCATCCATTACAGCAAGTAAAGTGCTGTGACCTGGGCCAACTTCTGTTTCACTTTTGAACACAGAACCAGAGAGAAGGGAGTAGCATTGCATCATCTGATGTCGAAACGCCATGGTCTTGCAAATATTTTTGAAGTTACAGGTGACATGGCAGATGCGTTTAAAAAAGCCATGTTTAGCCTCAAATTGCATAGACCAGAACTGTATCAGGGGTCCTAACTTCAAAATTGCATTAGGATAGTGCACCATAAAATGGTGCTTCGGACGAAGATGCAAATTAGGGTACAGCTCAAGAAACAGAGAGTGATGCTCATCAATTATGGCAGCCAAGTATACTACAGCTTCTGGTGTGAGAGATGGAAGAAAATCAATTCCATGCATTCCAGGAGGAGCAGCAAGAGTTCCCAGTGCTTGTTTTCTTCAGGTATGAGGTCCCCAATCATACACAGCAACAACCTGAGGAGACACCATGTTTGGGCTGCAGACTGATGCATTGCTCCTTCAAGATTTTTAAGTTCTTGCCTACCAATTACAGATGGCTTGTTCTTCAGATCAGGAAAGCCATAATCAAAACTTGTGATTCGGAAGTTGAGTTTTTCAAGGGTGAGGTGTTTGTCCTCAATCAGTGAACAGAGTATTAACTTCAACTCATATGGTCCCACTCCTTCCAACAAGTCATGCATGATATCTGCAACCTGGTTGTGTGTCACATTGAAGTAGAACAGATTATTCAGAATACTGTCTCTCTTAACACCTGTTTCTGACAAGTTGGCATGATGAACATCTTCAGCATGGTTTGTTTTATTTCTCATCAGAGTAACATCCTCTTTTGTCTGTGTCCTTGTAGTGGTTTTGTGTGCCTTGCACATGCGACAGAAGTAATTACCCGAGAATCAGAATCAGAATCAGAAAGAGCTTTATTGCCAAGTGTGCTTGCACACACAAGGAATTTGTTTTTGGTACTGAGGCTTCCAGTGGACATATACAAATACAAATACAACAAGAAACATAATACTACAAATTATAAGAATAAAAAATAAAAATATAAATATATGAAGAATAAAAGTATCACAGTTGGGTTTTGTCAGAATAGACATTTTCAGATTTACAGATTATGAACATATTTACAGTGTTTTGAATATTATGAATAAATAAATCTACATATAAGTATCACCTGAGTTGTAGGGTATTGCACTAAACAGTGGGAGTATTGCACTTAAGGCATATGGCTTGGGAGGAGTGTTAACTGTTCAGGAGGGAAATGGCCTGTGGGAAGAAACTGTTCCTGTGCCGAGATGTTCTTGTGGCCAGTGATCTGAGTCGCCGTCTTGACGGTAACAGTTCAAACAGGAGGTGTCCAGGGTGAGTGGAGTCTGTGATGATTTTACCTGCTCTCTTCCTCACTCTGGAAGAGTACAGGTCCTGGAGGGTTGGCAGGGGGGCACCAATGATCCTCTCCGCAGTCCGGACTGTCCGTTGTAGTCTCCTGATGTCTGATTTGGTAGCTGAACCAAACCAGACAGTGATGGAAGTGCATAAGACAGACTCAATGACGGCTGAGTAGAACTGAATCAGCAGCTCCTGTGGCAAGTTGAACTTCCTCAGCTGGCGAAGGAAGTACAGTCTCTGCTGGGCCTTTTTCACAATGGAGTCAATGTGATTGTCCCACTTCAGGTCCTGAGAGATGGAAGTGCCCAGGAACCTGAATGACTCCACTGCTTCCACAGTGCTGTTCATGATGGTGAGTGGGGGAGTGCTGGGCTGTTCCTCCTGAAGTCCACGATCATCTCCACTGTTTTGAGCGTGTTCAGCTCAAGGTTGTTATAACTGCACCAGACAGCCAGCTGTTCAACCTCCAGTCTGTAAGCAGACTCGTCACGTTTCGGATGAGACCGATGACAGTGGTGTCGTCGGCAAATTTCAGGAGCTTGACAGTGGGGTCTTTAGAAGTGCAGTCATTAGTGTACAGGGAGAAGAGCAGTGGGGAGAGAACGCACCCTTGAGGGGCGCCAGTGCTGGTGGTGAGAGTCCTGGATGTGAGTTTCCCCAGTCTCACTCGAAGCTCTCTGTAAATCCAAGAATGGCATTTAATACAAGATTGTCCCCACACAACTGGGCAACTGAAAACCGCATTTCACCCTTGAAGTGTGATGTGTTGAGGGTTATACCATTGACCTCAAGATCCTTCAGTTCCTCTATGACTGGGAGCAGAACACTATCAATACCATATGTTTTGGCATCATCCGATTTGTAAACTGCAACCAGAAAATGTGATGAAAGTTTTGACAGAAACTATGGGGGCAGACTCTTAATTGTGAAGTAAAGAAACCCCAACTTGTGCACCACAACTTTTGAACCAAGTGGGTTGACTGTTTCACAGTCGTCATTGTACAAAAGAAGTGGAACAGACACTTTGCTGGAGAAGAGAGGATGCTGTTTGCAATACTCACCATCATAAAAGTCTAAAAGGACTCCATTTTCTCTGTGCTGCCAAGTAAAGATGGGATCCAAAATGCCAGGGAGCTCAAGCAGCTTAGTCAAAAGGGGTTTCAGTGGGACGCGATAAAACACATCTTGAACTGCAACTTGTCGTACTGTCCCAGCTCTGCACATAGGAGACTCCAGGCAAAGCCTCCTCTATCGAGTGAATGAAGTTGCCTGACTTTGTAAAATACTGGATTTGTTTGAAATCTGATTCTAATCCTTTGAAAGGACTTTTAGCTTCTTCAAAATCACGGGCAAGTTTTTGGACCCCTGAATCATCCTTGTGACCTAATTTTTCAAACAGAGACAAAGTCTTCCTCTGAAGTGAACCGACAATGTCTGAAATCAAGCTTGATGTCTGTTGGACAACAAAGCTAACTGTACTGTAGGTCTGAGCTGATCTGGACTTAAGGGAGGCTAAAAACAGAGCTATTCGCTCTGTTATGGTTTCTGGTTCCAACTCATCCCAGTAATCATCATCTGTGTTTTCTTGAGTTGGTGTCTCTGAATGATCTGCAATTTCTGCATTCGGCATTTCTACATATATGGGAACTGAGAGGCCCTGCACAGATGCTCTTGTGCTTCCCCTGAAATGCTGTTCGAGACGGTAATGCTTTTCTGGGACAGAATGCTGAAGAAGATGCCTTCGGAAAGATCGAATGTATCTAAAAGTCCGCCTGCAACCATCTTCGCAGCACTGAAAGAATGTTGAAGGATAATTTATCCCATGCACTGCTCTCAGGTGAATAAACAGACACTTTGCATGACCGGGTATTACTTGTTTGCAGCGGAAGCATGTATATGGCATTATTAAGCTATGTTTGTAGGACAACAGTTCTTACAATGCTCACCCCACCACTACCCACATGGTAAGTAATATTAAAAATGACAAAGGCAAAGTCTAAAACAGAGTGGTGTCTGGATAAGAACAGAAACTGACTTGCTTCAGATCAAACCTACTACTGCATTTTACTCACAAGTTCCTTGTGATTTTTCTGAAATTTGACAAGCTGTCCTATTTTAGGAATAAGGCAGGCGACTGCATTATCATCCAGCAAACGGAAACTCTCCTTATCCACTTCCTGGTCTGAAAGTAAAAAAGGCAACACAGAAAATAGTAAGAACAGATTATGTTGCACGTTGGACTTATAGTTATTGAAATATGTTCTCAGGGCAGCATTGCATCTTATTGGTTCTCTCAGTCGTCCAATCAGCGATAGCAGGAGGCGGGACATGGATTATTTGATTTTTTTTTTTCAGGACGTGGGAGACCGTTAAGGACCGTTAACGCTAAGGACTCGGGAGATCGTTGCAGTAAAGGTATTGTGTTTTATGTTGAACTATATAAGATTATTACATTAAAATGTCAAGATAATGTTGAACTATATTAGATTATTACATTAAAATGTCAAGATAATGAAGTATATACAACAAGTAAAGCTTGTTTTTCTATCGAGCTGTTATTTAACTAATGTTAGCTAGCTAACTGTTAATGTAAGTTAAGTAAGCTAACTCGTAACATTAGCTAGCTAGCTCTAAGAAAGGATGGCCAATGTTAGCTTAAATTCTATTATAACTTTTACTGGCTATTATAGTAAGTTACGCTGCTGTCATTGCACACTTTTGCTGTGTATTGTTGCTGCTCCCGGGTCTTTTTGTCATAGCTACAACAAAATGCTTGGCTGCTCTTTAGTGCATTTTTGATGCATATATTCTAATACTGGTCTTGGAGCACAGTATCGTATTTAAGTGCAACATTCGTTTGCTGCTCTTAGGACATTTTGCAGCATAAATTCTAATGCTGCTCTCAGGGCACCTTACCGTATCTCCATTCAACATTCGTTTGCTGCTCTAAGGACATTTTTGCAGCATAAATTCTAATGCTGCTCTCAGGGCACCTTACCGTATCTCCATTCAACATTCGTTTGCTGCTCTAAGGACATTTTTGCAGCATAAATTCTAATGCTGCTCTCAGGGCACCTTACCGTATCTCCATTCAACATTCGTTTGCTGCTCTAAGGACATTTTTGCAGCATAAATTCTAATGCTGCTCTCAGGGCACCTTACCGTATCTCCATTCAACATTCGTTTGCTGCTCTTAGGACATTTTGCAGCATAAATTCTAATGCTGCTCTGAGGGCACCTTACCGTATCTCCATGCAACATTCATTTGCTGCTCTTAGGACATTTTGTTGCAGATATGTTAATGCTGCTCTCAGAGCACCTTACCGTATCTCCATTCAACATTCGTTTTCTGCTCTAAGGACATTTTTGCAGCATAAATTCTAATGCTGCTCTCAGGGCACCTTACCGTATCTCCATTCAACATTCGTTTGCTGCTCTAAGGACATTTTTGCAGCATAAATTCTAATGCTGCTCTCAGGGCACCTTACCGTATCTCCATTCAACATTCGTTTGCTGCTCTAAGGACATTTTTGCAGCATAAATTCTAATGCTGCTCTCAGGGCACCTTACCGTATCTCCATTCAACATTCGTTTGCTGCTCTAAGGACATTTTTGCAGCATAAATTCTAATGCTGCTCTCAGGGCACCTTACCGTATCTCCATTCAACATTCGTTTGCTGCTCTTAGGACATTTTGCAGCATAAATTCTAATGCTGCTCTGAGGGCACCTTACCGTATCTCCATGCAACATTCATTTGTGGCTCTTAGGACATTTTGTTGCAGATATGTTAATGCTGCTCTCAGAGCACCTTACCGTATCTCCATTCAACATTCGTTTTCTGCTCTAAGGACATTTTTGCAGCATAAATTCTAATGCTGCTCTCAGGGCACCTTACCGTATCTCCATGCAACATTCGTTTGCTGCTCTTAGGACATTTTGCAGCATAAATTCTAATGCTGCTCTCAGGGCACCTTACTGTATCTCCATTCAACATTCGTTTGCTGCTCTAAGGACATTTTTGCTGCATAAACTCTAATGCTGCTCTCAGGGCACCTTACCGTAACACCATGCAACATTCGTTTGCTGCTCTTAGGACATTTTGCAGCATAAATTCTAATGCTGCTCTCAGGGCACCTTAGTGTATCTCCATGCAACATTCGTTTGCTGCTCTAAAGACATTTTGCTGCAGATATTTTAATGCTGCTCTCAGGGCACCTTACCGTATCTCCATTCAACATTCGTTTGCTGCTCTTAGGACATTTTTGCAGCATAAATTCTAATGCTGCTCTCAGGGCACCTTACCATATCTCCATGCAACATTCGTTTGCTGCTCTTAGGACATTTTGCAGCATAAATTCTAATGCTGCTCTCAGGGCACCTTACCGTATCTCCATTCAACATTCGTTTGCTGCTCTAAGGACATTTTTGCAGCATAAATTCTAATGCTGCTCTCAGGGCACCTTACCGTATCTCCATTCAACATTCGTTTGCTGCTCTTAGGACATTTTGCAGCATAAATTCTAATGCTGCTCTCAGGGCACCTTACCGTATCTCCATTCAACATTCGTTTGCTGCTCTAAGGACATTTTTGCTGCATAAATTCTAATGCTGCTCTCAGGGCACCTTACCGTAACACCATGCAACATTCGTTTGCTGCTCTTAGGACATTTTGCAGCATAAATTCTAATGCTGCTCTCAGGGCACCTTACTGTATCTCCATGCAACATTCGTTTGCTGCTCTAAAGACATTTTGCTGCAGATATTTTAATGCTGCTCTCAGGGCACCTTACCGTATCTCCATTCAACATTCGTTTGCTGCTCTTAGGACATTTTTGCAGCATAAATTCTAATGCTGCTCTCAGGGCACCTTACCGTATCTCCATGCAACATTCGTTTGCTGCTCTTAGGACATTTTGCAGAGCGCTCTTAGGACATTTTGCAGCATAAATTCTAATGCTGCTCTCAGGGCACCTTACTGTATCTCCATGCAACATTCGTTTGCTGCTCTAAAGACATTTTGCTGCAGATATTTTAATGCTGCTCTCAGGGCACCTTACCGTATCTCCATGCAACATTCATTTGCTGCTCTAAGGACATTTTGTTGCAGATATGTTAATGCTGCTCTGGGGGCACCTTAAGACATTAGATTTACAATTGGCTGCTCTAAGGACATTCTGCGTCCTTACTCACTCACATTCTAATACTGAAAATCGGCCAATTCCGGTCACCAGCCGATCAATCGGTGCATCTCTAATTTTTGTCTTTTGTCTAGTTTGGAAAACTTGACCAAGCCAAATGAACAGTAAGTTATTCTTATATTTGTTTTCCTAATATATGTTAGTCATTTGCATCATCTGCATACTGTCACGTGTGTGGTGCAGGCAGATGAAGAGGCAGAATCCAAATTCCAAACAATATAACTTTACTTACAAAATATCTAGCACGGATACAGGCAGGCAGAAGGTTTTCACACAAATGCTAACACAACGTAACATAAGACAACGACCGACAAGGACAGGCTGAACAGAAGCAAACTAAATACAAGCATGAATCAAACATAACAAGGTGAAGACAGGTGACACTGATGAAGATAACGATAAACAGGCTGGTAAGTGAGGGAGTGAGTTCAGGTGTGGAGACAAGAAGGATTCTGGGTAGTGTAGTGCAGACAAGGACCGACAGGTGCAGACGAGGACTGTGACATTACTCCCCCCTCCAGGTAGGCGTGACCTCACGCCTTAGAACAGGGGTGGGAGGGTGGGCATCCTGGAGTCCGTGACGGGAAGGCGGACCGGGTGCAGGAGGACGGACTCCAGGATGGACCAGGCGGCCATGGCGGAGCAGGACGTGGGCGTGGCCAGGGCGGAGCAGGACGTGGGCGTGGCCAGGGCGGAGCAGACGAACCCTCGGGCGTCCAGGGTGGTGAGGACCCTTCGGGCGGCCATGGCGGAGAGGACCCGTCGGGCGGCCATGGCGGTGCGGACCCGTCGGGCGGCCAAGGCGGAGAGGATTTTTCGGGTGGCCGTGGGCCTTTGGGCGGCCACGGCGAGGACCTTAGGCCCTCCCCCAAAAAATTATAGGGGAGCGTGACGGAGTCTGAAAATGACTCCAGAATAGAGTCGGGGACAGGCTCTGGAACAGTCTCTGGCTGGGCAGGCTGGACGTGGCTGACGTGAAGCTCTGGCTGGACGTGGCTGACGTGAACAGTCTCTGTGTGGCTGACGGGCACCAGCGGTGAAGGCTCGGCTGGGCTGGACGGGCACCAGCGGTGAAGGCTCGGCTGGGCTGGACGGGCACCAGCGGTGAAGAGGGCTTTGAGCTGGACGGAACCAGCGGTGAAGAGGGCTTTGCGCTGGACGGAACCAGCGGCAAAGAAGGCTCTTGCCTGGACGGGACCAGTGGTGAAGAGGGCTTTGGGCTGGACGGGACCAGCGGCGAAGAGAGCTTTGGACTGGACGAATGGGCCATGATCGTTGTGTGTGTAGCCCACACACACAAGATCGCCGTAATCTGCACTGTATCTTCCAGAGCTGGCTGGACGGTCTCTGGCCCGACGGTCTCGGGCCGGACGGTCTCTGGGGGAAGAAGCTCAGGAAGGTCGTCAAAAGGCTCAGCTGACTCTGGATCAGCTGGTGCAACAGTAAGGGAGGAACCACAAACCCAAAGAGCTCGGTCCAAAAACTCAAGAAAAGGTCGGTCTAAATCTTTGAGCAGCAGTATCTGGGTTAGTGGATCATCAAGTCCTCCCCAAAACCGTTGCTTTAAAAACTCCTCCTCCCAGTAATCATCCTGATACAGATGCAGGTAAACTTCCACTAATTCCTCCAAAGAACTACCATTCTGGTTGAACAGAAACGTATCCATTGCGTCCTCCTCCATTACCTTCTTGGTCGGTCGTTCTGTCACGTGTGTGGTGCAGGCAGATGAAGAGGCAGAATCCAAATTCCAAACAATATAACTTTACTTACAAAATATCTAGCACGGATACAGGCAGGCAGAAGGTTTTCACACAAATGCTAACACAACGTAACATAAGACAACGACCGACAAGGACAGGCTGAACAGAAGCAAACTAAATACAAGCATGAATCAAACATAACAAGGTGAAGACAGGTGACACTGATGAAGATAACGATAAACAGGCTGGTAAGTGAGGAAGTGAGTTCAGGTGTGGAGACAAGGAGGATTCTGGGTAGTGTAGTGCAGACAAGGACAGACAGGTGCAGACGAGGACTGTGACACATACATAATGATATTGTTTGCATAATTCGCATATTTTCATCTGACCAGATAGAGCACATACTGGTACTTTTTTTAGTTGGTGTTTTTAGTACGATCATACACATGGGCAACATAAGGTCCTTAGCCAGATGCAGGCCTTTTCAATTATGTAATAGCAATAGGCCCACGATGAGCCTGTAGCCTACCAAAAATCAGTGAAATACGGAGAAATGCTGGGGCTACTGTAACATGAAACATCATTGGCATGGCATTCTACTCAACACAACTAGGCTATGTATAAATTGTACAATATGTGGCCCCTGACTTGCCTCATCATAGTACATGTGGCTGCCCATTTCAGGCTGGTGTGACCACTAACTCACAGACAAGCACTTTAGACAGAGTGCTGTAGGGAAGTTAGACTACATATTTTGATGTTTCTCAACAAAAAAAAACATTAACAAATCGGCAAAAAAGTTACTAGTCTATAAAATGTGAATTCTAGTCACCAGAGAAAAAAACGAAGTCGCTGAATTGCCAACACTACTTTACAGTAGTTTTGTATGCTATGTGTACTAGTTGATTGGATTAAATTTGTGCCATTAGCCTAAGTAAGGTTACCTATTTTGAGACTTAATTTATTTATCCACGCAGACTTAGAAACACTGAAGTCCCAAGGACTTAATCGTGAAGATGTCCTTGGGACAGTTGGGCCTTTTAAAATCTTTCTGGGCAGTTTGGAGGCCCTTGTAGGCCCATCTGAACTTCCAGATGAGGTAATTTTCTATTTCTTTTCAAAAATTATTCTCTTTCCCTTCTAGGCTATATAACTGTCAGCTTTTCACTTCACCTTGGCTCTATTGTGATTTATTTTAGTTTATATATTTGTTTATATATTACTTCCTCAGGTAATGGATGCCCTATTTTACATAATCAGCAGGGTAATACTCTCTCTCTCTCTCTCTCTCTCTCTCTCTCTCTCACACACACACACACACACACACACATACATCAAATATAGATATAACATAATTTAATGACTTAAACCATTTCTCTCCCTCGCTTAGAGCCAGCCTGGGACAGAGCCCATAAATAGCCAGGCTATGCGCCTGATTTTGGAAGGCAGCTCCAGGGCCAGGAGCACTTATTTTCTAAAAGTAAGAGTTATGTGCATGTTTAAGGTGATTGTTCAGTGCTACAGAATACATTGGGTTTCAAGTTTATTTGTTTGTTCATGAATGTTTTCTTCATTTCCTGTCAGAAAAACATTCTTAAAGGAGCCAGTGCCGTCTTCGGGCCCTACTTGGTGGGAGAGTGCCACTGGACCCTCTTTGTAGGTTGCTGTTAGGTTATATAAAGACTATTAGGCCCGTTTCACACCGGGTGTGTGGTGTGAGCGTGTCAGCTGCGTGGCGTGTCCGTTTTTATTTCGGCTCCCATCTTAACAGGTTAGACCTTGCACACCGCCTTCGTGACACGCACATCTCAAACGTGTGCATGCTAGGAATAGGACTCACGCCTATTTTTCACGCCACACGCAAGCGTGTTGGAAGTGTTTCCATTCAAAACAGTGAAGAAAAAAATTACATGAGAAAAAAAAAAGTTTTAATTGGCAGAGAGGCCGCCGCAGCACTGCATCAGACATGCTTCTGGTAAGCAAAGACATAGAAAACGCCATGCAACAGACACGTGACGTTCATGCCATGTTCCCGGTGTGAAATGGGCCTTATGCGCAAAATAGCATCACACATTAGTTATCATTATTGTTGCTGTCATGCAATTCTCATTTGTGTTGTTTGAGCTGTTGGTGCTTGACATTTGAAAAGTTTCAATGATTTTCAACACAGTCATTTCAAGATTGGTTGAAACTGCCCTTCAAACCTTTCTCATATATTTTCCCATCTTCTGTATAGCATTGCAACTTGAAAGAGGGAACTATTACATACATTGACTCATTGGGGGAGCATCCACAGCGTTGCTCCCAAATCATCGAAAATTGGAGGTACACATTTTTTGTATTGCTCTATAAAATGAGGTAATGAAAACTCAGTAGAGATCTCCTTCATAATTATATTCTCTAATCTTTCAGCTTATTTGCTGCTAGTAGAGGCTGCCAAATGCCCTGGAAGTTCATAAACCGGGACCATGACTTGCAAACTGACACTGTGTCATGTGGAGTGTTCTCAATAATGGTACAATTTGGTCATTTTCTGCATAATGTTTCTGTTGTGTTTTGAAAATATAGATATTTTTAGTTTTCACTTTAACTAGAGCAATTTTGAATGAAAATTCAAAGTTCAATCAAATATTAATGGATCTTGGACATGGACACAGTGCTACCTTCAGCATATGATACAGGAGTCATGATAGTATAATTATTAAATGAGCACCATAATTTTCTCTTGTAATAGTCTCTTTCCCAAATGGACATTTTTTTACCACAATTTGTTGCCTGCTCTATAAGGTTCAGTTATTATAAGTGATGTTATTTCATTAAAAGACTTTCTGTTGCTCTTTTAGTTTGCAGAAATGATCCTCCAAGGACAACAAGGTCACCTCCAATGCCTCCCCATCTCCCAAGAGCGGGAGAGACTTGGGACTTTGTTGTTTAAGTACCTTGGTAAGTAGTATACATTTGTACGGTATGGGCTCTTATTGAGCTCTGCTGGCTACCTGTCGCTCCCTGCATTAAGTTCAAGTCACTGATGATTTGGAGTGGTAGCTTTAACTAGTAAATTCGGAGGATGTCATACTTTGGACTGGTTATGGCTCTTGAAATATGTGAAGGTTATGGTTGCTTTTAATGTGTTTGTGTTATCCAAAGTATCATTGTATTATACAAAGCATTTGTTTTTTTCAGATAGTTCAGGCATTTGTACAGTCTGCTACAAGAAGATGTCAGGGAAGAAAAAGGCAAGTGCTAATGATATTTTATCTAAAGCAACATTCCGCTGTCAGATTAAAGCCAAGTACACATCAGACGATTCTTTTGTCACAGATTTGTCTAGGGAGTCAATTACATAAACCTTGGGTGAGGAGTGAATCGGCAGTTAAATCTGTGATGATGAGGGGTCACCTGTGAAGTGTTATTTTGTGTTGATAACCTCCACAAACTCCACCTTATCAGGGACTGGGAATTAATTTGAATGACTCCCATGACTGGTCTGTGACAAAAGAATCGTTTGATGTGTACTTGTCATAACTATTTATCATGCAAAATCTTTTGCAGGAGACATGCTCATTCTGCTCTACAGAAAAGAGTCCAAAACCAGGTAGGACAACATGCACACAAACAGGTTTGTTTACGGAGGCTACTCTTAGTTGGCCCCAGTGTTGTTACTGATGTTAGTTGGATTGCAGTGGCTAGACATACTGTATTTTATATTCTATTTATGCACGCTACATTACACAAGCAATGTAATGTTTCATACAGCACCCAACAAATTTGTAGACACCCCTGTTAAAGGTGACTGAAAAACTTATTGAAAATCACAATTTGAGAATGTCACATATTTCCAATGTAGATTCTTTTTATGTATTAACAGAGGCAGAAACAGCTGAGACGGAGACTGCAGAGGCAGTCGAAGGTAAAACATGTATTTATGAGATTTTATTCAGTTACACACACACCCTTTGTTTCCTCAGAGTAATTTTTTTTTTTCATGTGTCAATAGTTGCGTTGGAGGTTGTTGCAGGTAAACAATTAATTAGTTCTGTTGAGATATACAGGATATTCATCATTTTAATTTATAAAATTTGAATGTCAATTTGACTTCATGTCTGTTCAAATGATGCAGATACATCAGATGCAGAGGAAGAGAAGGAGGAGGCATCGGAGAAAATGGGTACCGCTGTATAATATTATAATACTGTACTTTATATTATATACTGTACTTCACATACTGTATTTTATATTCTATTTATGCATGTGACATTACACAAGCAATGTAATGTTTCATACAGCGCCCAGAAAGTTTGAATGTGTCAATTTGACTTCATGTCTGTTACGTGCAAATGATGCAGATACATCAGATGCAGAGGAAGAGGAGGAGGAGGAGGAGGCATCTGAGAAAATGGGTACCGCTATATAATATTATGATACTGTACTTTATATTAAATACTGTACTAGGGTTGGGCGATGTCTATCAATTTGGCATCAGATGATGTCTCCAGTGAAACATCACATTACGCACATTACGTTACACAACCAATGTAATGTTTTATACACCGCCCAACAAATTTTAATGTGTCAATTTGACTTCATGTCTGTTACATGCAAATGATGCAGAGGAAGAGGAGGAGGAGGAGGCGGCATCTGAGAAAATGGGTACCGCTATATAATATTATGATACTGTACTTTATATTAAATACTGTACTTTACATATTGTATTTTATATTTTATTTATGCATGTTACATTACACAAGCAATTTAATGTTCCATACAGTGCCCAGCAAATTTGTAAGCACCTCGGTTAAAGGTGACTGAAAAACTTATTGAAAATCACAATTTGAGAATGTCACATATTTCCAATATAGATTCTTTTGGCAGAAACAGCTGAGACGGAGACACACACCCTGTTTCCTCATAGTAATTTTTTTTTTTTCCATGTGTCAACAGTAGCAAAAACGAAGGTGGAGGTTGTTGCAGGTAAACAATTAATTAGTTCTGTTGAGTTATACAGGATCATCATTTTTATTTATAAAATTTGAATGTGTCAATTTGACTTCATGTCTGTTCAAATGATGCAGATACATCAGATGCAGAGTAAGAGGAGAAGGAGGAGGCATCGGAGAAAATGGGTACCGCTATATAATATTATGATACTGTACTTTATATTCTATCTATACATGTAAGGTGGATAGGATGGACTGATTGTTAACTTGCTGGCACACATATACAAAGTTGGGCTCAAATAAGATATTTTGTAGTCTGAGTGAGTATAGAAGGAGCAGAATACACTATACTATTTATACTTTTTTTATCTGAATGTGTGCATGAGAAGAGGCATGCGCTGCAAGCTTTGTACAAAAGTCCCATAGGGTTTTTAAATGCAGATACTAGAGATGATTAATACTACAGGAATGAGACGTTGAGTCGTGCATATACGTCAGCTGAATTGGAAATTGAGCTGTTGTTCCAACTGTCGATCGCGGAGGCTACCTGTGCCTCTAAGAACCCTTTGGGCAAACAGTACAGCCAATCAGACCAATGATTGCAAGCTATTTGGATTTTGCTCTACAGGTCAGCATGGACACCAAGACTGGTTCTATGCTCATGTTAAGCCCAATGTCTTTGGTATCATTGGTCTGATTGGCTGTACTGTTTGCCCAAATGGTTCTTAGAGGCACAGGTAGCCTCCGCGATCGACAGTTGGAACAACAGCTCAATTTCCAATTCAGCTGACGTATATGCAGTGGTGTAGTCTACGTGATACGCAGGTATACGCCGTATACCCACTAGAAAATGTCAAGGATTTCCGTATACCCACTAGGAAAGGTCAAGGATTACCGTATAACCACTTAAAAAAGCGTGAGGTTTCGTAACAACATCGTTTTGTGACAGAACTTTCATTCATAAATTCACCCTGCCGTCTGTGTTTGCGCAGCCACACGGATCGAAACGCGTTATCCAGTCACAAATGTAAGTAGCTGAAAAGCAGAATGTCACGCAATTTGGCCATTTTTGAATGAATAAATCAAAAGTAGGGATGTACAATGAAACAAATCTCGATATGTAGTGTCTATGAATATCAAAGCTCAAAAAGACTGCTATTGAAAAAAACTCTGCATGTTCTGTGTGTCTCTATGAATGAGCGCTCAATGTGTGCTCTACGCACACTGAAGCGCGACTGACACTCGTGGTGTTTTCAGCGTCTATGAAGAGGACATGGACACATTTGAACTTCATCGCAGAGCTTTTATGAGAGTCACTTCACAAGAACTTTACCATTTCATTTGCTAAAACTATCATCATTCATTCGTATCATATACACTCACAAACTTTAAAGTCTTTGATGACAACCTGTCAAAATAAAAGTTTTGTATAACTTGAAAATATAACAGAAATATATTACTATTGCACAGTAGAGCATAATTCAAGTAGGCCTAATAAAAATAATAATAATAATAGTTTATTAAAACACACAGAAACTCAAATGTCTTTATGACAACCCACCAAAATAAAAGTTTGTAGAGAGAAAGAAAGTAACTCGAAGAAATTATGAAAGAAATTGCATAATAAGAGCTAGGCCTACTTTTTAAAATATTAATAATCAAATCTATTAAAACATTATTTTAAAGGAATATCACAAACTTTTTATACATGTTTTAATTTAAACGGTGAATTTTTTTTTTTAAAAAACACCATTTTAAAAAGTAAATTTGTATTTGTGCTTATAATGTTTAAAAAAAAAAGTATTTTTAATCGTCAGCTGATAAAATGGCAGTTAGATGACGATTAACACTAGACACTAGAAAATGGGTGGCAAGTTGTGGGGTGGGGGGGGGTTATATCACAGTATACTCACTACAAAAAACTAGACTACACCACTGCGTATATGCACGATTCCACGTCTCATTCCTGTAGTATTAATCATCTCTAGTATCTGCATTTAAAAACAGCATGGGACTACTTGAACGTGACTACTTGAACGTGAGTGTGCAGTCATGTGATATAGGCTGTCTCGCCCCGTGTTTTCAATGCCTAGTGAAGATCCGATAGGATTGAAACGTTGCATTGTTTTCAAGTAAATAAATTTCCTTTTGGAGCATAAACAGGGGGCAGACCACCTCTTCTACTATATTTGATACAATTGATTTTTTTGGATGTGCGCACCACTCTTCTCTCTAATTTCAACAGGGGTGCCAATAAATATTTCATTATTAACATTGAAATGACACTGAACTGAAATGACATTTAACAACATGTGTATGTATTCTTTATTGAAGATGGATTTTATGTGGACAGCCTGTTGAAGGTGGCGTCTTCAAAGAAAGCTAAAAGGTTGGTAATGCTACGGCTAGAGTTGGGTTGGGTGGGTGAGCCTTTTTATAGGACAAATTCAGTTGATAGAGGCAAGAGTACAGATAACATCAGTAAAACATGCGTGTTATGTGCCTAATGCAAAAACAGGTAAAACTACAAACTATGTAGTATCCCCCCCTTGTTGATCAAGGTTACTGAGTCATAGGAAAAAGATACAGTAGATACTTTATTGATGCTAAGCTATACTGTATAATGCACTGATATATTTGTACTGTGTTCATTTATAAATGTAGTTCTCACGGTGTGAACAAAGCGTGGATGTATCAGAGAGACCAGACGTGCCCACAGCAATAAACACCCGTTTCAAAGAACCGACTTGTGTCTGTGTTGTTGTGAAGAGAGCTACAGCTAACCTATGTGGGCAACATCTACCTTTTTTTCACTTTCAGTTTGATTGCCCCCATAGGTTAGTGATAGTTGCCAGATATTCGGTCTGTGTTCTACCAAATGTTCTTGTTGTTTTTCCTATGTATAATACTCAGTGACCTTGAACAACAGGGCTTTTTAAAAGTTATGCTAACTATTCATTACAACTATCCTACATGTTTTTCTTAAACTTTTGGATCAGGGCTTGAAAGAAATACCAATTAGGTTAAGTGTGGGGGATGCATGTAGACCACCCCCAGCCCATAGACTAATGGCTTATTTGCCAAACAATATGATGTTGTTCACTTAAGCCTCATGGTTTTATAAGTGACCTTTTGTCTACAGATATGTTGGTTTTTGATGTTCACAAAAAATTGTGTTATGATTGCACAGGCACTTTGTTTCAGTAGAGGAGCTGCAGAGGAGATGCTCTGAACCAGAAAAATTCTCTGGTCACCTCATGGTGACTTATTTGAGGAAGGCAAAGGGGAAAAAAAAGGAGCTTGTGAGGGAATTGAAAGAGGCAGGGGTGCAGCTGAGTCCGTATGGCTCAAACACTACAATGTGCACCAAACTAGTTGAAGGTAACATAGTAGTCAGAACTAGGTGATTTCTTAAAGGTGTACATTCAAACAGATTCCCTTATTGAATTAGGTGTTCCCACCAAAGGTTGTAGAACTGCAAGTTTTAGAATGTCAGCCATGTTGGAGGCACAAGTAGCCTAGGTGAATGAACGAGGCATAGGCAAACAAATGCCAATGGTCATACAGTTTAACAAAATGCAAACTGTTTAGTAACTAAAATATAAACTACATTGGTAACATGTGAATGTCTCATTTACTCATTGGTTCCTTTTGTGACACAGAGGAGTGCCAAGGTCTTGCTAAAGACCTAGGATATTTGACCAAGGAAATACCCTTCAAAATCATAGGCCAGCAGCTGGCTGAGCAAGGCTGCAGAACAGAGGATCATGACTTGAGGTAAAATTTGCATATAGATATCTTTTTCCTTCCACTTTTTAAGTCTTTCTCCTTCTGAATTGGCATAATATTGTTATGCCAGTGCTTTCACTCAATTCTTAATTGTACTAGGGCTTTGACTCTGAACTTCGTTATTCGAATAGAATTCGAATATTTAAAAAAATAATGATATTTGAACGAATATTAGGCAGCCTTTAATATTCGAACCTGTTATGGGCATTCATTTTTGTAAATGTGTTTGCTTGTAAACGTTGTTTTCAATTCAGATTCCGAGGCTTTTTCACGCCTGAAGTTGTGAATCACGAGCTCATTAGCAAGTCATTTATTGGTCATCTGGGCTCCTGTAGGTGACGTTAGTGTCCTGGTTAGCACAGCGCCTATTTTGTATATCAAAACAATGGCCGCGCCAACGCCTACAACAACAACTCCTGACGAGGAGTTCGAAATCTACAGTCCTGACAATTTGAAAAGCAATGTGTGGCGCTACTTACATTTTACCAGGTATTCGTTCACTGTTAACATCCTTCTGTGAACGGTAAGCCCCGGCTTCTTTAATCATTTGACATCGATGAGCTAATGTTAGACCACCAAACTTTTAGTCATCATGAAAACAAACAAAGCGGTGCGTAATGGAGTGCATCTGAGCAGCATCAAGAATATCATATACATTGCTGCGAATCTTTTATTTGCATCTTAAGTTTGGCCATTTTGGCAATAATAATGACAGGTTTGCGAAAAGTGTAGAACTCGGTGACGGCGAGCTCGTGCAAAACACATCTTCAGCACAGGAACTCATTTTACGCATCTGATTGGCCGATGCGTTCAACAGACGTGTCTGTGATTGGCTACAATGCTCAACGCTGTAAAAGCACGTTGCAAGTACCTTTAATGCAGAGGTAAAAATATAAATAAAACTGTAAGAAAAATGTATGAAAAGTGCATACTGTATGCACTTTTCATAATTAAGTAAGTTAATCGCGGCAGCTGTAATCTTATTCACATTTGTTTTTTCTGATTAATTGTTTTGTTCTATGAGAAAGACAAGGTAACAAAATATTCGCGGCTTTACTTAAAACATTCGGGGCTTAAGCCCCCTTAGCCCAGCCCTAGCGCCGCAGAATTTTAATGGTCAAAATATTAATAATTAATATTTGAATATATTCGAATATTAATAAACAAACGAACTTCGAATATGATTTTTGGGCAAAAGTCAAAGCCCTAAATTGTACTGTATTATAATGTAATTTGTCTCAGAGATTTCTTTTGTTTGTTTACAGTGCTGAACTCAACATGATCGAACAAGTGTTGGGCGACAACATGGACATGTATTCAAAGGTCACACACACACACTTGGACCCCAAGTATGCCAGGTTGTGTTTCAGATCATCAGAGAGTGCCTTGTTGCAAAAGCAAGGGCTCTAGAAAATTGAATTTTGACACTATTTCTGACAATTACACCATGTGCTGCAAACTGTTCACTGTAATGTTAAATCACTGCAAAAAATGCAATAAAACAATATTTTCTGGTTAAATCTGTTTATTATTATTATTATTTAGCGCTTGTATCTTCTTGTTTTGCGCTTTTTGTAAAGCTCTCGTTTGGCTTGCTCTATCCGCTGGCGAAGCATGAAGTGCATGTATTTTTCGTTTTCGTGACACAATGCCAAAACGATTGAAGGCCACTGTGTGTGCCCTCTTCACTGTAGTGTACAGGTCACTACTATACATGTAATTTTCTGATTTGCTCCACTCCAGTAAATCTGTCAACATAGACTGAAGTTTAACTTGTGCAATTACATTTGTTGGCACAAACAGATTTTCACTTCTAGCAGTGGGACATGTAGTGGGACATGTAGAATGTGAATTGTTGGTGGTTTGCAGGCAGTCAGCAACATGTAAGCACACACACTTTTGACCGTAACTGTTGACCGCACAGGTACAAAAAGCAGGGTCACCAGTAAATACAAATGTGGCACTTGCATCAGTGGGGTGAACAGTGATGAAATCACCATCAACGTGGTACTGTTTTTTGGCAACAATATCTCTAGCCATGTCAGCACGTAGCTGTGCAATATCAATACATTTCTGTGCTTCAGTGTATGCTGATACAATATGCGTGCATACATTTCCCTTATCATACAATCCACAGTCACACTGCATCTTGACTAGATCCACAGTGTTCAAAGTTGAATCTGCCCGTTTGCACAGAGCACTTTCCTTGCTCATTTATCAGGATCTGCTGTCCCACTATGCTCTTGGCTGCTGTAGATGTTGATGCTGACGAGGAGACCCTCAGTCTTCCTGCATCTGCCAAGTCGTCAATGTAGCTACATTAACAAAAGAGCATTTAGTCTGAGGATAACAGGCATTATTGTGTATAAAATGAAAAATAGTTGTGACCTTTTTAATCACAGAAATTGATCATTTTTAATTAATTAAATTCTCATTTAATTACGTTCATGCAGGACATGTAACAGAGGACAGTATTGTGAGCATAGAATTAGTCGTTTCAAGTATCTGAAAGATAACATTAACAAATTTACTTAAAACTTACTCAAATGGCATTACAGAATTAATATCCTAATAGGCGGTGTGACCAAAATTAATGTGCTAAACATCCCTATAACGTTACACTGGCCTTACCAATAATATTTTTGAATATCACCACATAGCAAGTGAAGAAGTTGATCAACTCTTCTGTTTGCCTCTCCCCTTAGGAACTGGTATTTAAGCGCCAGAAAAAACCTAAAAGGGGAAAACAATAATATACTGTTATGAGTAAATCATAGATTGAGAAAACAATACTCGCTCAGTGTTGGGGAGATAGGATTGTGATATTGGAAACAATAACTTAAATTTAAAAAGACAAAAAACAGTTCCAAATGTGACCAGAAAAATTGTTCAGTGGCAGATTAGAAGAGAAATGTGTCATCTAGGGCACCGAATGTTCCCGATCATGAGTTACTTTTTTGTTTTATATCATGCATTGTAATGTTTGAAAAAACATGATTATTAATCTTTGACTACCTCTCTGCCTTGTTGTTGGTGTCACTGCTGTTGTGCTCAAACAGTCGTCCAAAATTGGCCCATAGTGCTGCATGTGGAAGCCAGTGCACCTCCAGGTATGTTGTCACTCGATTGCTGCCAAGCTGGGCATCAAGGTCATTGCACACGTTAGTGGACACTGTCACAAAATCTTCCTCCTGAAATCATACCATACCATATATTATGGTTGCCACTTGCCAGTTTAAAGTGCCAAACACAGACGAAACAAGGGTAATAACAGATATTGAGACACATACAATTTTATATATCTATTCACAGTTACCGTTATGCAAGCTTTCATTGAGGTCATGGCATGAATGACGACATGTCTTTTGTCAGGTGACAGGTTCCCACCATCTCTTGATGTAACCCAGCGATGTACAGCCTTTAATACACAATATATGGCACTGTAAATGAGGCTACATTGTTTTTTCAGAAGCTACAGCAGGCATATGATATCAAAATTGTAAATCAATTTATTTACAACCAAACAGAATGTTCAAAGTACCTACTCGTGCATTTCTTAAATGCAATCAGTACCTGGAGAACATGAAACCAACAGAGGAGAACTTTGGTTTTGGGGAAAACTTCTCTTATGGCATTGAGCTCTTTCAAGTCTCTGTCGATCATAACTGACCTAGGAAAAATAAGACCAGACTCCAGATAATAATATTGCAGAATACTGGAGTATCACAATTTCATCTAGGCATATGTAGTAAATTGAACATTGTTTAAGTTACAAAAGGTATTCAATTATCTCTCAGCATTACAACTCCGTTGTGCTTGTACGGGTATTGGGCTTTTGAAAAGAACTGTTCTCACCTTGGGTAAAAGTTTGGATTGCTTGACCAAAGCATTGTCAAGCAAAGCTCAACTATTGCTGAGGATTCCTGGCTCATTATTAGGTATGCAAATGGGACTCCTCTTCCAGTTTGATTGACAAGTACAAGGGCATACAGGGCATACCCATATGATGTCAAACCTTTGTAGGAGGCGTCCATAAAAACCATGGGGTGGGGGTTCTCTTGGAGTAGAGCCTTCTGTTGTGGTGTCTGGACAACAATAACCAGTGGCTTGTCTTTTGTCAAAGGTTGAAAAAAGCAAATATTTTCTTTCAGTTCACCTGTCACCAGCTTTTCCACACTCACAGCATCATCGATGTCCGGCAAAGTGAAGATACGGAGGTGGCGTTTTACCAGCCTTACATCTTCTGGAGTTACTTACAAACGCCTGTCATGCTTATCGGTGTAACTCCGACTACACGCCCAATCACAACTTTTTATGACAATCTGTGATATGGATAGACCTTGCGTGAGCCATATCTCGACAAATCCTAACAATTCTGGATTAATTGCATTTTTCTTCCTCTCTTCAGAGTTTGACAAATCATGCCCCGTGTGTGTTAATTGCTGCCGAACTACTACTGCTGTGAAACCTGTTTCCTCTATAAATTTAAACGACACATAGGCTTCACAGGAATTGGCCCTCGTTTCACATGCCTTGCCCATGCTTTTTCCTGTTGGTTTGTTGCCTCTTTCACAGGCATGGAAATAATAATTTTTGCTGTTCTGTTTTGCCGCCAAGAAAAAGAAATTTGTTTTCTTCTGTAGTTCTTCCACATAGTTCTCCATAAACTCTGTTTTCTTGTCCCCATGAACAATTTTGATATCCGTGGAAACACGGGAATCTTTTTCTGTTCTCAGTTTTCTTCGGATCCCCTCGATCCATAGCTGCTCCATAATCTGCAGTTGATATAAACAATACAGCTTTCAGAAAAGAATTTTACGAAACATTTCAGAAATAGACACAGCATACCTGAATGTTATCGGATTAGAAGAAAACTAGTTGTATGTTCGCAAATTTCAGGACTACACAGAAAGTAGCATATGAAGTGCCCTGAGATTTGCGTTGTTACATTTAGATACTATTAGGTGCTCTAAGAGCAGTATTAGAATGTGAGTGAGTAAGGACGCAGAAAAATTTTCTTAGAGCAGCCAATTGTAAATCTAATGTCTTAAGGTGCCCCCAGAGCAGCATTAAAATATCTGCAACAAAATGTCCTTAGAGCAGCAAATGAATGTTGAATGGAGATACGGTAAGGTGCCCTGAGAGCAGCATTAAAATATCTGCAGCAAAAATGTCCTTAGAGCAGCAAATGAATGTTGAATGGAGTTACGGTAAGGTGCCCTGAGAGCAGCATTAAAATGGATGCTGCAAAATGTCCTTAGAGCAGCAAACGAATGTTGAATGGAGATACGGTAAGGTGCCCTGAGAGCAGCATTAAAATATCTGCAGCAAAATGTCCTTAGAGCAGCAAACGAATGTTGAATAGAGTTACGGTAAGGTGCCCTGAGAGCAGCATTAAAATATTTGCAGCAAAATGTCCTTAGAGCAGCAAACGAATGTTGAATGGAGTTACGGTAAGGTGCCCTGAGAGCAGCATTAAAATATCTGCAGCAAAATGTCCTTAGAGCAGCAAACGAATGTTGAATGGAGATACGGTAAGGTGCCCTGAGAGCAGCATTAGAATTTATGCTGCAAAATGTCCCAAGAGCAGCAAATGAATGTTGCACTTAAATACGATACTGTGCTCTAAGACCAGTATTAGAATATATGCATCAAAAATGCACTAAAGAGCAGCCAAGCATTTTGTTGTAGCTATGACAAAAAGCCCTGGGAGCAGCAACAATACACAGCAAAAGTGTGCAATGACAGCAGCGTAATTTGCTATAATAGCCAGTAAAAGTTAAAATAGAAATTAAGCTAACATTGGCTACCCTTTCTTAGAGCTAGCTAGCTAATGTTACGAGTTAGCTTACTTAACTTACATTAACAGTTAGCTAGCTAACGTTAGTTAAATAACAGCAAGATAGAAAAACAAGCTTTACTTGTTGTCAGTGCTCGAAGTGGGGCGGTACTCACCGGTACGCAGTACCGGCACTTCTACATTTTACTCTTAAGCGTACCTGCACTTTTTCTTGCGTACCGCTACTTCTCGCTTGTAGCCGGTACTCGACCACTGACAGAAAAAAACATCAGTGTCACGCCCGTTTCACACATACTCCGTTTGCAGTGCGTATGCGGTGTGTATTTCTCCCCGTACCCATGTTAACCGGTTAGAGCGCTCACACTGCACGCGGATGCGGTCCGGCAATGCGTTCCAGCAGTGCAGAGATCGTTCCGACTCCGAGTCTATTTCTGCTGTGCTGCACGCGCTGAATTAAAGTGACAGCGCATGGTTCGTGGTCAAAACACAGATTGACATGAAAAAATAAACATCTCTCCATAAATGCATTTAATTAAATAAAATGTAGTAATCTCACCATAAATGTATTTTTGGACTTGCAGACTTGGAGGAGTTCCGTTTTCACACACACACACACACACACACTCACACTCACACACAACTTGTTTTAATACATTTATATTGTTAATAGATAACAATTGTTGTACCAGCAATATCTCCTAGTTTTGTTTTTCATGACATCTCAAATGTCATGATTTGCCAATGCAAGAGAGTACCGGCACCTTTCTTTCCCCACTTCAAGCACTGCTTGTTGTGTATACTTCATTATCTTAACATTTTAATGTAATAATCTAATATAGTTCAACATTATCTTGACATTTTAATGTAATAATCTTATATAGTTCAACATAAAACACATTACCTTTACTGCAACGATCTCCCGAGTCCTTAGCGTTAACGGTCCTTAACGGTCTCCCGCATCCTGAAAAAAAAAATCAAATAATCCATGTCCCGCCTCCTGCTATTGCTGATTGGACGACTGAGAGAACCAATAAGATGCAATGCCGCCCTGAGAACATATTTCAATAACTAAAAGTCCAACGTGCAGATTATGTTAGCCAATAAGCAGCAACACTTTGTTCAGCCTTATAGGGACGAGGGAGTTAGGGATCAATGGTTAAAATTTATTTTTAACTCGGTCCCTCATAATTATAACCCAAATCTCGCTCTCTGTGCTGCACATTTTACGGAGGAAAGCTTCCACAATCTTCGTGAGTTCAATGCATGATTCGCACATCGGCTTGTCCTGAAAGATGGAGCAGTTCCAACTTTAAGAACAGAAGCTGTTGTTTACGGGCCACAACCCCCCCTCATCCGGGGGGGTTCGGATGACCAGCCACCCCTACCTTAGTCACCACCGCGAGGAGCCGACACCACGGGCACGCAACAGAGGGACACAGAAACAGAGGTAGTTTCAAAGGAGTAACCAGGGCTCGAATTTCGGTGCGGGATTGCGGGTATTGCGCATCATTTTAATCATTCCCGCAGGTCTTGCGTTTATAATGCGGGAAATTCCCGCAAACATTCATTTAATCTAGCATGTAGGCCTATGAGTAAATTTAACCTAACAGATTATGAGATCAAATCAGTCATTTTAAAACCTTCTGCGAGACGCAATTTCACAAACAGCTTGAGTGATTCTGCCAATGCCGCGTCTTCTCTCTCTCTCTCAAAATGGGTTGCACAAGGCAAGCCAATCGCGCTGCAGCTGCAGGCGGTGATTCTAGACTCTCGCGTTTCAGGAGTCGGGACATTTGATGGAAATGTCACTTGCACAATCGGGCCATTGCATCGTCACTATTGTTTATAATTTGTGCGTCTTTTTAAGTCTTATATTTAAACATTCAAGCGATTTTAAACCGCATAACAAACAGCTCGTGAGTAACAAACCAGTTATTTTTTGCGAATTATAGCGCTTTAACGGTCAAAAGCACACAACATTGTCTAAATTCCGGTCTTGGGGAGTATCCTCTCAAACACAATCGGTTATGTCTTAAAAAAATAATACAAAAAGAAAATGCATGTGACACTATAATGAAAACCGTATGGGCCGTTCACGTTACGTCTTTTGCGCACTCATCCTTTGCTGAAACGTCTTCGTCTTCATGGAGAACATGGCTCATGATTGCTTAGCAACAGGGAGCCCTTTTTAAAAGAGGAGAAAGTGGCGCGGACTGCGCTTTACACGCAACATGTGAACGGCCCCTTAATGGATCCGTGCACTAGCTCTTAAAGTGAGAGTAGCCTAAAATGTGGCTGTCATTATTGTATATAAAACAACAAAATATAGCATTAATTGTAAGGAATCAGGATTTATAGCCTATGCATTCAAATTATACAGGACTAAAAGACTATTCCGTGTTATTTTACATTTGATTACTTTTTTCGTTTCTGTAGTATTTCTGAATACTAGTGTTAGACCTAAACTTTTCTCTTTATTTCATGTATTTATTTGTTCTACTTTTTTCAATTTAATTCAAAGATTGAAATCAAGCTTCCTTTTGTTGTGTACACTAAAAAAATGACCCCATTGTAAAAACACAAATACAATGAGTGAGCAAACATTTAGCTAAACATATTTTTTTCCTCCTGAGACCCTGCGACCTCATATGAGGACATTACATTTTTGCCTCTTGACACAATGATAGTCAAATTTGTAAAATTTTAGACCAATTGGCAACACTTAGGGACACTGCCCACACCTCCCTGTGGTGATATCACAACATTACACCACTGTCAGTGAGAAGAAAGTGGCTGGAAAATGTCTGGATTTTCAACAAAACAGTTCTACAGCAGTTCCCGAAAGAAAAATGACCCAGGTAAAAAATCTATTCAAATTATATGAATGAAACAAATGTATTTATGTACAATACTCTCTCTATCATTATATGGGGATTAAAATTTGACATATTTTAGTAATAGTAGCACTCTAGGACATCAGTAAATGTGAAGCACCCGTTTGAGGACATTGGGACTATATAATGGTATTTATTCTACCATGTGGTTAGCTAAACTTAGGGATATTTAGATGGATAGCATTAGCAATAGCATTGAAAAAACAACATTTGTCTGCGTGTGTGTGTGTGTGTGTGTGTGTGTGTGTGTGAGCAGAGTAAATCATGGTGAATCACACTTGAAACATTGTAAATGATAGTAAATAATACTACAATATGGTTTATCAAAGTCAATCATGCTAGAATCCTGGTAAATCATTCTGGAATGACAATAAAAGATGACTTTATTGATCTTAAAATGGAGAAAAGAGTCAATTCAATATTTCACTCAGCTAAAGCTACACGGATATCGGCAGATAAGCCTACTAAGACCCCAGTATTAGTATCTCTAGCAAAAAAGCTGGATCTCTAATTTGTTCACGTTATCATTACAGCGAAACTTTCATTGTCAAGAGCTGAACGACTGCTCATGGCAATTGCAGACAACTCTGAGGTGGAGGACCTCTCAGATGGGGAAGATAATGATCCTGCTGTGGACGAAGTCATTCCACAAGATGTTGACCTCATGGATGAACAACCTGATTTTTCGCTACTCGATGTTTCACCACCCGATTCATCAGATGATGATTCCGGTGAAGAATACACACCCTCTGATGCAGCTGAAGATACTGAAGAGACTGACTCTGAGAATGAAATTCAGCCAAATCATCCACAAGTGCACAGACGTGGACGTAAAAAACAGCATGCTGAGAATGATGAGCTGGATGAGGAAGATCAGAGACATGGAGAGCCCAGACAGAATGCTGAACGTGGAGAACGCTGGAGGTTTGTTCCATTCAGACCAAATTTGGTCCAGTTTCAGGATGGACATGATGGACTGAAAGATGAGCGAACCGGTTGGCAGCCACTGGATTATGTGGAGCAGTACATTGACTCAGACCTGATGAAACTCATTGCTGACTGCACAAATGCCATGTCACTGGGTAACAGTGGGAGATCTATCAAAACTTCGGTAGATGAGATGTATCACTTTTTTGGAGCAGCAATCTTGATGTCTTGCGTGCCTTATCCACAGATAAGGATGTTTTGGTCCAATGCCCTACAAATCCCTGCCATTAGTAACACAATGTCACGTGATCGCTTCTTCAAACTTAGGAGCCATCTGAAAGTAGTTATTGACTATGATGTTTCAGAAGAGGGAAACCGACAAATTCTGGAAGGTGAGGCCTTTTATGGACCGTATACTTACCGGCTGCCGCCTTCAGGCTCGTACAGAATGCGTCTCAATAGACGAACAGATGATCCCGTTTACAGGGGCATGTCCATTCCGACAATACCTGCCACTAAAGCCAAATCCAGTGGGAATGAAGAACTTTGTGCTGGCATCTGTGGATGGACTCGTGTTAGACTTTGAAGTCTATCAAGGTTCAAAAACCCTGGCTTCGAAGGTTCAGGACTCAGATGGATTGGGTCTAGGAACACTAGTCATCAAACGTCTTTCTGAAACCCTCACTGCTGGCACTCAAGTGTATTGTGATCGCTTCTTTACTACCATACAAGTAGTTGAGCACATGCTGAAGGATGATATTTATCTTACTGGTACAGTGATGAAGGGCCGAGTCAAACAAGCAATGAACAAGTTACCCGATGACAAAACCCTGAAGGACCAAGGGAGAGGTGCCGTCTCCACAGTAACCAGGGCAGATGGGAAACTATGCGTGGTCAAGTGGTACGACAACAAGCCAGTTGTGATGCTCTCCACTGTTCACTCAGAGCAGCCAGAAGATACTTGCCAGCGGTGGTCCAAGAAGGGAAAAAAGTATGTGACCGTGACACGACCAAGCATCGCGAGTACAACTCAAAGATGGGAGGTGTTGACATGTCAGATAGGATGATGAGCTACTACCGAATGTCTGTGCGGACGAAGAAGTGGACAGTTCGCATGCTGATGCACTTCACAGATCTTGCCCTGGTCAACAGCTGGCTGCTGTATCGCAGAGATAACCAGGAAAATTGCACCCCAAGGAAATCTATCATGAAGTTTCTTGAGTTTCGCATGGTAGTGGCTCAGGTATTCCTCAGAAAGTGTGATGTTCTTCATGAAGGTGCTCATGTCGCAGAAGAAGAGAATGAGAACGGAAACCTTCCACCACCAGGCAAAAAATCTCGGGTCGCTCCAATCCCCCATATCTCAGTCCGTTCCAGTGCTGCTCATCTCCCGGAGATGGTGGCCTTGAAAAGCTCCATGCGTTGCAGAGTCAAAGGCTGCACTGGGAAATCCCGTGTGCGATGCATGACATGCAAAGTGCATCTGTGCTTGCAAAGTGAACGAAACTGCTTTGCAGCATTTCACACCGGCCAATAGGGGCTATTCCAGACAGGCTGGAAAGATAGAGGGAGCTAGTTAGAAAAAAAGCCACAGTTCAAAGGCTGCCCTGTTGAATTCAACTGTTTTTGGACTGTTACTGTTACAGTTTGCACTTTAGCTTTTTTACTAGCCATGTTTCAGGCTGTTTACATTTTATGTAGGCTATACACTGATGTTTACATTTTCAAATAAACTGTGAAAATTTGGACTGTTACTGTTACAGTTTGCACTTTAGCTTTTTTATTAGCCATGTTTCAGGCTGTTTACATTTTATGTAGGATGTTTACATTTTCAAATAAACTGTGAAAATTTATCAAATTAACTTTTTTATCAATGTAGTCTATTTGTGTCAAACAGTAAGATAGACCCACTGTACTCGTATGAGGACATTCATTTTTGAGAGAACTACTCATCGTATTAAGCTGAAATTTTGAATTTTAACTAATTAGGAAATTCTGGCCCCAACAGCAAATAATATTTTGTAAAAGATATGATAGACCCACTGTCCTCGCATGAGGACATCCTTTTATGCAAAAACTACTTCCTGTAAAAAAAATTTTTTTTAGTTATTATACTTATTAGGTCCTACTTATCCCAAATAGCAAGAAAAAGTAAAAAATGCACACCAGGCAAACTCTCGGGTCTCAGGAGGTTAAATTGTCTAAAAAAAAAACTCCCCCCTCAAATTAAAAAATCCCCCCCATAAGAATGGGGATTTCCCCCCTATTTTCCAAAACGAAATTCAGGCCCTGAGTAACAATCTTTATTGAACAATATAGCAATGAGCGCCAATTGAATAGACTTCAATGTCCTCTAGATATCCTTCAGCTACGGACAGACGTGGATCGAGCGTCACAGTGCCTCTCGGACGGCGATTTCGGGACTCCGTTCACCAGCGATGCTGCATACTTCTAGGCTCAGACAGTAAGTAAGGAGATAAGGATTCTTCTCAGTACAGAGTACGTTCGTCAGTGCACAATAGTGAAACAGTGGTTTATCAGCTTACTCCATCAGAGATGCGGCACACTTCCAGACCCAGACGGTACGTAGGAAGGGCAGGATTCTTCTCTGTACAAGATACTTATCGTCGGTGCACAGTAATGAGACGATGGTTTAAGAGCTTCCTTCACCAGCGATGCTGCATACTTCCAGACTCAGACGGTAAGTAGAACAGGTAAGGATTCTTCACAGTACAGGCTGCTTTTCAGCTCAGCTGTATCACTCTAGTCTTCTGATGGAGAGCAGATATAATAACTTTCCACAAACGTGTACGCATGGGTTGGGGCCACTTCTCAGCAAAAGCACACCACACTCGTGTTCACTTCAATTCCACAGCCATGAATCAATGTGTATCAATAAGGCAAAAGCACTGCAATTCACTCACACGATAGGGCTGTTCAGAGGCCTCAATCCGTTTGTTACACTCACGTGGGGGATATTAAATCTTCAGTTCCTCCTCAACACACTCTGAAACATAGCTTCTCCAACAATCAGTTCCACACTCACTGCATTCTCTTTAAGCTGTGTGAATATTCGTGAGATGAAATCAATTCACTTATCTTTCTCTCTCTCTTCTCAGTGCAGGTTCAATCGATAACTCAGTCCAGCAGATTTCCCACAGACGATCACTCTGATCCAGCAAACTTCAATGGGCGGCTTCCACACCCAGACAATTTTCCCGAGGAAGCTTGTGTCCAACACTACGCTGAGACCACCAGCTTCAACCCACTTCGACGACACTGAGACAACCCACTTCAACGAACGTCTTTGAATGACTCAAAACTCTCTAAATGACCCTTTTATGTTTGGCTTGTGAAGCAGGAAGCCTGTGTGAACGCCGCTCCTCTCTCTCTCACACCTGTAGTGCATTAGCGCTAATCAGTTCGGACCATGGCTGCGTCCGAAACCGCATACTCAATGAGTAGGTACTTAATTTCAATGAGTACTTACTCAACGAGCGCTAAAAGAGTAGGTACTTTATAGCCAGATCTCGTTGAGTATGAATGCGAACCGGACATCTGCCATGTTGATGTTATCATGTGACCTACGACGCGTTATCACACACGCAACAACTTAAAAGATTTGAACGACACGTTTAATTCATCTATCTGTAAATATCTTGATATTGATTAAACTTGCTCATTTTGTGGTCTTTTTGAAGAAACTGCTGCCCATTTATTTTGTAAATACATTTAGGGTTGATTTAAGTTCTTATATTTAACCCTACTAATGTGACCCACC